>CM067312.1:1085000-1815000 GCA_034231615.1 Meghimatium bilineatum
AACCTCCACTTGGGACATGCAATCCCACTCCACGAACCTCCATTTGGGACATTCAATCCCACACCACGAACCTCGACTTAGGACATACAATCCCACTCCACGAACCTCCACTTGGGACATTCAATCCCACTCCACGAACCTCCACTTGGGACATGCAATCCCACTCCACCAACCTCCACTTCGAACATAATATCCCACTCCACGAACCTCCACTTCGAACATAATATCCCACTCCACGAACCTCCACTTCGAACATAATATCCCACTCCACGAACCTCCACTTGGGACATATGCCACGGCGTGGCTATTTCTTGCTCCCATTCGACACCACGACAACACACAAGATTGACCACATCTAAACTAGCATCGGCACCCACATTATTTTTCACTGGAAAAATATTGTATGTCATGCTATTTGTATGTGCAAATATTGTCTGTTATGCTATTTGTATGAATTATCCAAGCGTCAACGTGATATGGTGACAAGAACATACACACATTCTCAGTTATAGAGCAGGGGAAGACTAAACACATTCTCAGTTATAGGGCAGGGGAAGGTTACACACATTCTCAGTTATAGAGCAGGGGAAGGTTCACACATTCTCAGTTATAGAGCAGGGGAAGGTTCACACATTCTCAGTTATAGAGCAGGGGAAGACTAAACACATTCTCAGTTATAGAGCAGGGGAAGACTAAACACATTCTCAGTTATAGGGCAGGGGAAGGTTACACACATTCTCAGTTATAGAGCAGGGGAAGACTAAACACATTCTCAGTTATAGAGCAGGGGAAGACTAAACACATTCTCAGTTATAGGGCAGGGGAAGGTTACACACATTCTCAGTTATAGGGCAGGGGAAGGTTACACACATTCTCAGTTATAGGGCAGGGGAAGGTTACACACATTCTCAGTTATAGAGCAGGGGAAGGTTACACACATTCTCAGTTATAGGGCAGGGGAAGACTAAACACATTCTCAGTTATAGGGCAGGGGAAGACTAAACACATTCTCAGTTATAGAGCAGGGGAAGACTAAACACATTCTCAGTTATAGGGCAGGGGAAGGTTACGTGAACAAAAAATAATAACATGATTCTCAATACATGTCCATTTTTTTCACTATCTTTTTTTGTGAAGATTATTTTTGTGCAGAAAAATGTTAAATGGGATGTGATGTTTTTACACAACATTGAACATGGGCTGTGATGTTTTTAACACAACATTGAACAAGGGCTGTGATATTTTTACACAACATTGAGCATGGGATGTGATGTTTTTGCACAACATTGAACTAAGTTCCTAGTACTAAAAGTCATGTTCCTAGATGGTTGGTGGGGGGTGATGTTTGAACCTTTCCCCTTTCTTATCCACTATGAACTTGTATGGTTAACATCAGTTAATGATCTCTAGCATTGTACAGCATCTAATCTAATACACTCTTACATACACTCTTACATACACTCTTACATACACTCTTACATACACTCTTACATACACTATTACATTGTCAACATCAGCTAATGCACCCTTATTTTGTCAACATCAATTAATACACTCTTACATACACCCTTACATTGAATGACATATTCTCTAATATTAATTTCCCGAAACTGAGTCGATCTAGGAATGTTTGTTTTCTTTAAAAAAGTCGTAGTCAAACGTGGACACTAAGAACAGGAACCAATAGAAAACATGTTACAACAGACATGAAGTTGTTACAACAGACATTAACTTGTTACAACAGACATGAACATGTTACAACAGACATGAAGTTGTTACAACAGACATTAACTTGTTACAACAGACATGAACATGTTACAACAGACATTAACTTGTTACAACAGACATTAACTTGTTACAACAGACATGACCTGTATGCGTAGAATTCTCCGAGTAAAAACAAGAGACAGAATTCTAACAAACACAATATCAGTACTGGATTACATCAAAAACAGATTAACTGGTTTTCACATGGTTGCAGACATCCACCAGACGGTGCCCCTCAATATGTATTACTATACATGATGGATAGAAAGCCAGGGGCAGACCTTGCAGATGATGTTTTCCAGGAATAAAAGAGACAACATAAACAAATATATATGACGCACAAACAAAAAAGTGGTCTCTAGAGCCTTCTTCTATCTCTGACGCAGCTAGGCAGAGAGAACTCTTCTATCTCTGACGCAGCTAGGCATAGAGAAGTCTTCCACCCTTGACGCAGCTAGCCACATAGAACTCATCTATCTCTGAAGCAGCTAGACACAGAGAACTCTTTCACCCTTGACGCAGCTAGCCACAGATAACTCTTCTACCTCTGAAGCAGCTAGGCACAGATAACTCGTCTTCCTCTGACGCAGATAGGCACAGATAACTCTTTTACTCTGACGCAGCTAGGCACATAAATCTATTCCACCCCTTAAGCAGCAAGGCTAGAAGGGGTATAAAGCAGACCGTATATCGATAAATGGAATAAATACTGCGCTACAGCCGTCCACATAATTGCTTGATTTAGTCTCAAAAACAGTAATCCTTTCCATTAAACAGTTTCATGTTTGACCATCCAGTAAGGTACACATAACTACTGATGATCTATGGGATAACCTGTTGAACTGTGGAATCACGTTCAACTATCATCTAAGAAGCACAGACCAAATGATGTTCAAGTGAAGACCTACTGAGTTATCCAACCACATTTCACCGTCGTCTTAGGAACACACACACCAAATGATGAAATATTCAACTATCCAACCATATTTCATCCCATTTGTTCTGAGAGATGACAATATGTGCCATCAAGTACTACAATATAGACAAGATAAGATGTGCCATCAAGTACTACAATATAGACAAGATAAGATGTGCCATCAAGTACTACAATATAGACAAGATAAGATGTGCCATCAAGTACTATAATATAGACAAGATAAGATGTGCCATCAAGTACTACAATATAGACAAGATAAGATGTGCCATCAAGTACTACAATATAGACAAGATAAGATAACTTCGTAAACTATTTTCTAGTATTGAATTCAATGTAGGACACATACACACACATATACACACACACACACACATACACACACACACACATACATATATTTAAATATTGAAATTTGAATGAATGTTGAAGCATAGAAGTTGTTCTTTTACTCAGAGATGGTAGTCGAGCGAGAGAAGAGGTAGTCGAGTGAGAGGAGGTGATCACGTGAGGAAAGATGTGATCGTGATGGTAGAGGTGGTCGAGTGAGAGTGAATGTGATCGAGTGAGAAAATAGGTAACCGAGTGAGGGAAGATGTGGTCGAGTGATCGAGGTGGTGGTCGAACGAGAGGTTATCGAGTGAGATAAAAGGTTGTCGAATGAGAGAAAGGATGTCAAGTGAGAAAAAGGTGGTCGAGTGAGAGAGGTGGTGGTCGAGTGAGAGAGGTGGTGGTCGCGTGAGAGAGGTGGTGGTCGAGTGAGAGAGGTGGTGGTCGAGTGAGAGAGGTGGTGGTCGAGCGAGATAGGTGATATTTGTAATGTTGGCAGGTATGTAGAAATGTGGTATACTGACGTGATAAGCATGCGCAGAATGTGTTTTCTCTGAGCTCGACAAATGCGCACTTTTGTTAGCACCGACCTCTCACATTTGCAAGGAAATGTCAGCGCATTGAGGGCCAATAAACTAATGGATGTGATAGTTCCCTACATGTGTAACCCTTCGAAGAAAGATGTAGGCTATCACGTTCCAAACAAAGTTGCAGACGATGCGGTGTGTGACAAAGATAAGATTTTTCAAATCTTCGTACAGGGCGACTCGACAATCTCCTATATGCTCAGTCTGGAGATAGTTTACATCTTTGCAGAAGATACATGAGATTACATCTCTGACAGATGCAAAACATCACGGTTGTTGACAGTTAAATCAACTGTTGTTAAATCAACTGTTTCAAACGTATGCTGTTTGCGCTGAGTTGTGAACTCTGGTGTCAACATACACCCACAGATGCTTTGTGGTGTCAGTAGAACATTGCGCTGCGGACCAAAAGGCACAGTTGTCAGCGCGGTGGTTATTTAACCCTATAGTTCAAGCTCGTTTCTCAGTTGTACTAGGATTCAGCTCTGTTCATATGTTTCCGGGACGAGAACGAGAAGTATAGAATAGTAGCATTGCTACATGCTATGTATGTGCATGTTCTAGGATAGAGCTACGCAGTTTTGGGATGACATTGGTTGCACAATTCCATCGAACATAGTAACCTATCATTCATGTTGAAGTAGAAGGCGCAAGCATCGCCGCCAAACTGTAAAAAATGACCTAACAAATTCCTTTCTCCGGTCTACATGGTGAAATCGCAAAGCATGAGTTTGATAATAATAAGAAGAAGAAGAAGAAGAATATACATTGTAAGAAGATTGGACAGTGTAAGAAGATTGGACAGTGTAAGAAGATTGGACAGTGTAAGAAGATTGGACAGTGTAAGAAGATTGGACAGTGTAAGAAGATTGGACAGTGTAAATAGAATATACATTTAAAAAAGAATGGATATTGTAAGAAGAATTGTATAGCAGATAAACAATATCTTTACAGCTAATAACCCATATCTTTACAGCAGATAAGTTATATCTTTACAGCAGATAAGTTATATCTTTACAGCAGATAAGTTATATCTTTACAGGAGATAAGTTATATCTTTACAGCAGATAAGTTATATCTTTACAGGAGATAAGTTATATCTTTACAGCAGATAAGTTATATCTTTACAGCAGATAAGTTATATCTTTACAGCAGATAAGTTATATCTTTACAGCAGATAAGTTATATCTTTACAGCAGATAAGTTATATCTTTACAGCAGATAAGTTATATCTTTACAGCAGATAACCCATATATATAAACAGATAAGTTATATCTTTACAGCAGATAAAATATATATTTACATCAGAAACACTAAATTTGTATAACAGAGAAACTATATCCTACCATTTCCTGGTTAGTACTTACTACACAGTACATACATCCCAATAAATGCGACCCAGTACTTACTACACAGTACATACATCCCAATAAATGCGACCCAGTACTTACTACACAGTACATACATCCCAATAAATGCGACCCAGTACTTACTACACAGTACATACATCCCAATAAATGCGACCCAGTACTTACTACACAGTACATACATCCCAATAAATGCGACCCAGTACTTACTACACAGTACATACCCAATAAATGCGACCCAGTACAAGCGATCTAGTAAATATGATCCAATAAATACGACCCAGCACTTGCGAAACACCGGCTACAATTTCGACATGCTGTTTTAAGGTTATAAAAGTTTCAGTGTTAGGTAACAACCCTAAACAGGAAATATGTGGCTGTGGTAATATTGGTTTACTGTGATCCATGTTTGTCCTGATGAAGACTTTTTAGTCGAAACATCGTCTGTCACTGTGTCTCGTTGTTAGGTTGTTTTGTACTTAGTTTTGTAACACTTAATGTCTATTTTCTTTCTTCGGCTTTGCTTGTCCAGCCACTGAGAGACTCTAATCTGTCGAATATGTTCCGCCTGCTCAGTGACATCTGTACTTATTTGTTCTCTGATTCCATTGAATCTGTACTGAGACGGTCTATACTAACATGGGAGTCTGTACTGAGACGGTCTATACTAACATGGGAGTCTGTACTGAGACGGTCTATACTAACATGGGAGTCTGTACTGAGACGGTCTATACTAACATGGGAGTCTGTACTGAGACGGTCTATACTAACATGGGAGTCTGTACTGAGACGGTCTATACTAACATGGGAGTCTGTACTGAGACGGTCTATACTAACATGGGAGTCTGTACTTAGACGGTCTATACTAACATGGGAGTCTGTACTGAGACGGTCTATACTAACATGGGAGTCTGTACTGAGACGGTCTATACTAACATGGGAGTCTGTACTGAGACAGTCTATACTAACATGGGAGTCTGCACTGAGACGGTCTATACTAACATTGACACATATCCCATACGGACTATGCTATCATCGATTCTGTAACAAGATGTTCTATGCTAACATGGAGTCTATAACAAGATGTTCTATGCTACCATGGAGTCTATAACAAGATGTTCTATGCTAACATGGAGTCTATAACAAGATGTTCTATGCTAACATGGAGTCTATAACAAGATGGTGTATGTTAACATAGTCTGTAACAAGATGATCTATGTATGCTAACATAAAAGTCGAACATACAAGTTATGTGTCTGTAGTAAAATATATATATAAACACAAAAAAAAGGTTAATTATGTGACCTTGCAAAATGTGTATTCGTGGGTTTGTTGTAATTAACGAACTTACCCTGGAGCTCCGTTTGCCGGAGGAGACGAACCTCGTCTTCCGTTAACGATATAACTCATTGAGATGATGTGAAGAAATATTAGCTGAATAAAAGTACATCTCACGTGTAATGCCATTTTCCACTGAACTATGATAATGATTGACGTTGGTGAACTGTAACTTCAAGTAGATGATGTTTAGTGTTTCCAACGCAGTAGGGTTAGCCGGTATTTAATTGCCGCTTCTGTGAGTAAATGTTTTTCTGATGTATGCCTGAGTATTATTGACAGAACTGACTTACGCTCCAGAAGTAACTGACTCGTTGAGTCTGATTAGCGCTGAAGAAACTAGTTGTATATCTTGTAACTGGTTGCAGGAATTAACGCTGAAGAAACTAGTTGGATGTCTTGTAACTGGTTGCAGGAATTAACGCTGAAGAAACTAGTATGTCTTGTAACTGGTTGCAGGAATTAACGCTGTAGAAACTAGTTGTATGTCTTGTAACTGGTTGCTGAATTAATGCTGAAGAAACTAGTTGTATGTCTTGTAACTGGTTGCAGAATTGACGCTGTAGAAACTAGTTGTATGTCTTGTAACTGGTTGCAGGAATGAATTGGGTAACAAATAATTCACACAGATGGTCAGTATTTAACTCGGAAACGCCAATACTTGTCATATTTGCAACAATATTGTATAGCTGCTGATATATTAGATTGCTGGTTTCAAGTATTCTATTTGTTGTGTTTGATGACGCTCCAGTGAGATACAGGAGTTATCTCCACAGATGCAACTTCAATCCAGCGATGCAGGTTTTATCTCCAGCGATGCAGGTTTTATCTCCAACGATGCAGGTTTTATCTCCAACGATGCAGGTTTTATCTCCACCGATGTAAAATGTATGACCAGTAATGCGAGAATTATCCCCAGCGCAGCAATACTTGTTTCAAGCGGTATTTAATTGAATTTTTACTGACATCTACCAGCATTTATAAATGCTATTGCCTCATCATTCATCACTTTATTATTCGTGCTGAGTTTTGTGACATATGTTTTCTTGCACAATCTCTGCTCGCGTATTATTACGTGGTTCATAGCATTCTGGTACTTCATCTATAGCAATTGCAGGTGCTTGCTTAGTTTCCGGTCTTGCTGAGTTGATTCTAGTTGTATGTGACTTGCTGAGTTGATTCTACTTGTATGTGAGTATTGATGAGTTGATTCTAGTTATATGTGAATCTTGCTAAGTTGATTCTAGTTGTATGTCAGTCTTGCTAAGTTGATTCTAGTTGTATGTCAGTCTTGCTAAGTTGATTCTAGTTGTATGTGAGTCTTGCTAAGTTGATTCTAGTTGTATGTGAGTCTTGCTGATTTGATTCTGGTTGTATGTGAGTCTTGCTGAGTTGATTATATAAGTTGTATGTAATTCTTGATGATTTGATTCTAGTTGTATGTGATTTTTTCTGAGCTCTCTAGCTGTCTATGATTCATACTGAGGTGACTCTAGCTATTAATTCTTGCTGAATTGACTCCACATGTATGTGATTCTTACTGGTTTACCCTTAGCGATGTGTGATTCTTACTGGTTTACTCTTAGCGATGTGTGATTCTTGCTGGTTTACCGTTAGCGATGTGTGATTCTTGCCTACTTGATTCTGGACGTATATTGATTTATCTGTGTCAGTTTCTGAATAAAGAAAACAAATACAGCAAGTATAAATGCATAGTACTAAAACAACATTTAATAGTAAGAGTAGACTAGAACATAGTAACAAAACAACAGTTGACAGAGAGAGTCTAGAAAGTAGATTAGACAAAGTAATAATACAACAGTTGACAGAGAGAGTATACTTGACACAGCAATAACACAACATTTGCCAGAGAGAGTATACTTGACACAGCAATAACACAACATTTGCCAGAGAGAGTATACTTGACACAACAGTTGACAGAGAAAGTAGATCGTACAAAGCAATAAAATAACAATTTACATAAACGATAACGCAAACATTTATATTAATACAATTGATTTTTTAGTACAATAAATGTTTCAGAAACATAATAAATTATAAACTGGACAAATGACAAAGTGTTGTTACGTGTTTCATGAGTATGAGTGTGTTTATCAGCGCACATAAGACAAGTCTACCTGTGCACCGACTGACTGTATCAGCGCACATAAGACAAGTCTGCCTGTGCACCGACTGACTGTATCAGCGCACATAAGACAAGTCTGCCTGTGCACCGACTGACTGTATCAGCGCACATAAGACAAGTGTACCTGTGCACCGACTGTCTGTATCAGCGCACATAAGACAAGTCTACCTGTGCACCGACTGACTGTATCAGCGAACACAAGACAAGTCTGTCTGTGCACCGACTGACTGTGTCAGTGTATCTACACATCCCTCATGTGGGGGGGATGGATCAATCTTGGTATATCAATTACATTTTTCTCTTACCAGCTCCTTAGAATATTTACTCATATCTCTTAGAATATTTACACATATCTCTTAGAATATTTACACAAATCTCTTAGAATATTTACACAAATCTCTTAGAATCTTGAATAGCGATTATGATTGACACTTCCGAAAATCTGAATCGACAAGATAGTTCAACACGTTGATGAAGTATTTCAACACGTTGATGAAGTATTTCAACACGTTGATAAAGTATTTCAACACGTTCATAAAGTATTTCAACACATTGATGATGTTCTTGTTATCCAATCGTGTACCTATCGATAGTTTTCCCCCTCTCGCCAACTTGTCATATCGCTCATTAATCTGAAAACCAGCATGTCTGGCTCAAATGAGAAGCTATTCTGTCTGGTCGCAGATTGCGTCATAACGCCGGCATCACCACCCATTGACGGCAGACGATTTTTCATCAACTACGCCCGGCATGTCATTGAGTCATCAAATACGCGGGGCACGTCAATGAGTCTTCAATTACGCGGGTCATGTCATTGAGTCATCAAGTATGTCCAACATGTCAGTGACTCATCGAAAATGTTGGGCATAAGAATAGTCATGAGATAGCAGCGATAACTGCGCCACTCTATTTGTCCCTGGTAAGTTTATGCTTATTGTGATGTAGGCACTGATGACGTCTTGAGAATATATACAATGTCGTGTACACGTAATTGCACAATAGTGTCATTACAAGGATAACGCCGCATGGGGCGCTGCTCGAATCTAATGTGTGAGATAGATTATATCCATTATTTTTACAGCAGTATTGGCGTGACATTAGCAGTGATTGAATGACAATAGCGGTGTTTCAGTGACATTAGCAGTGATTGAATGACAATAGCGGTGTTTCAGTGATGTTAGCTGTGATTGATTGACGGTAAGTGTGATTGAGTGAAGTTAATATTGCTTGAATGACGTTAGTATTGATTGATTGACACTGTCGGTGATTACGTGCAAGTGATAACGTTGTGGTTTGCCTCTCCGTGTTTCTATAGTAACGTGAGTTAAGATGTGACTGATGATCGTGGTGAGATTTACGTCAAGTCGTGCAAGTTGTGACGGTGGTTGATTGAGAGTCTAGTTCTTCAAGTAGTATCCACAATACATCTAATGATGTTCAATATGAAGTCTAATGATGTACAATATGAAGTCTAATGATGTTCAATATGAAGTCTAATGATGTTCAATATGAAGTCTAATGATGTACAATATGAAGTCTAATGATGTTCAATATGAAGTCTAATGATGTTCAATATGAAGATGAAGACACTAGTGATACAGATGGTGATGACGAGAATCAGAATGATAGTAATGATGATGGTAATGATAGTAATGATGATAATGTTACAAATAATAATAATTATAGTAATGATGATAATTATGGTAATGATGATAATTATGGTAATGATGACGATGATAAAATCTGATAATTTACCACTATTCCATTATTTATGAATAATGTATAATATAAGAAATATTCAAGAAGATAAATTCTGCACAACTTGACTGATACTTTCAACAAATGTCGTCGTCGGGGTTATGCTCACACACCGAGGTTTGTCATTCAGTAAATATTCGGCGAGAATATGTTGATAGCTCACTTATGTACGGTCAGGCCATCGCATGCGCAGTTTGATGTCTAACCCAAGCTTGAGTATACATTACACAATTGTGTTGTCCAAGTCCCGCCTCTACCTGCTGTCATGAACTGCCAGCACTGAACGTCTTCTTGTGTAGACAGACCTGGAATACATTTCTTCCAGAATAAATGTGGTCTCGTTGCTAATGTGGTGTTTTTTTGTTGAGAATTTACAAATGTAATCGTTTTAATTAATCATTACAACACAAACTGATGCGTGACCCTCGCCTTTCGAAGACATACCAACAGATTCATAATAAGCCTTCATATATGAGCATTTTGATTTTTTCCATGCATTTCGCTGGTCAGTATGTACATCCTCAACCCAAAATTGTGTTATCCCCAATATCAGACATGGACACTAATTAAGGAACAAGAGAGAACGTTTACTCTACTTGTCCTACTGCTTGTCAGATGAGATGTCTAAGAAAACAATTGTTTATGTTTTGTGATGCCTTGACAACACCGACCAATGAAATGTATGGAAATAATACAATACCTTGACAGCACAGACAAATGAAATTCACGGAAATAAACCATAACCTTAAAGACACAGAAAAATGAAATTATACATTGAAATAATCCTAAACCTTGACGACAGCTATCAATGAAATGAATGCGAATAATCCAGAACTTTGACGGCACCGACAAATGAAAACGTTGAATTCTCCTGGTAGATCATACACTAGCGAGGCACACGAGTGAGGTCATCTTATACTGGCGAGGCACACGAGTGATGTCATGTTTTACTGACGAGACACACGAATGATGTCATCTTATACTGGCGAGACACATGAGTGTGGTCATTTTTTCTTTGGTTACTTATTGAACTCTGTTATAGACTGGGACACAATCTGAGCCACAATCCCCGATGTAGACTAAAGTACAATCCCTGAGGACCCATGTATCATCTGTTGCAGGGTTAGACCGTGACGAATCGCAGTGTTAGATATTATCCCTGCGGCTCACTGTATCATCTGTTCAGCTTGTCAATAAATATACTTGGCAACCACCCAAATACAGCCCTGCAAGTATTTTTGGGCTGCTGACCTCGGGATTGACCATTTTTCATGTGAGATTGATCTATCAAACTTATTTATTCTCCGCAAGTTTCAAACATCTCAGTAGTTGTCACAACCACACACAACTACACACAACCACAAACAACCACATACAACCACACACTATCACACACAATCCCACACAAAATATTATATGCACGTTTCAAACAATATCTCATTAGTTGTCACAACCACACACAACCACACACAAAATATTCTAAGCAAGTTTCAAACTACATTTCAGTAGTTATCACAACCACGTACAACCACACACACAAAATATTATCGACATTTTAGTAAACTTGCAGTGTTTCCAGGCTTGTCCAACATCTAAGGTTGACGTCGAGCAACACCGCTTTCAGCTAATAACATCAAGCATACGATGTAATCACTTGTATCTTAATATTGTTTAGCATGTATTGTAGTTTGGCCGAGATGGCATGTGATTTCATATTACCAGATCTCAGACTAGTGCGTATTTTTTTAGTAGCATATCATATTCAGGATGTAGCCATCAGCCCATCAGTTTTTTCGCTGTAGTGATTCTCTGAGCAATATAAATACGTTCAGTGGTTTGCCATTGTTTTCTGAACGATCAAAATGCATAATTTCTTGCAGCTGTATTTGAACCCGGTACCTCGACCAATCATAGATACGGTGTGTACGACGCCAACACAGCCGGACCAGTACCAATAATAAGTGTAAATAAAAATTGCGGGCTTGAAAAATGGCTGAATTTAGCCTCTGGCCTTTTTGTGACCACACTTGCTCAAGTGTCGTAACTCGTATTACTTGTTTGGATGCCAGGCTTGTGCTAATAAATCATACTAGAAATATTTAGCGAGTTTGGCTTAACTGTTTCATCTAAGAATAAACATTCATAATCTAATAATAAACATTCATAAATCTATTAATAAATATTTACAAATCTAGGAATAAACATTCATAAATCTAAGAATAAACATTCATAAATCTAAGAATAAACATTCATAAATCTAGTAATACATATTCACAAGTCTAGGACTACACATTTATAAATCAAAGAATAAACATTCATAAATCTAAGAATAAACATTCATAAATCTAGGAATAAATATTCACAAATCTAGGAATAAATATTCACAAATCGGGAAATGCGTATTTTGAAATCGAGGAATAATAATATTCACAAATCGAGTAACAACTATTCACAAATCGAGGAACAACTATTCATAAATCAAGGAACAACCAATCTCTGAATGTGTATGAAACATGCACAGATTTAAATACACTCATTTATATTTATGTTAATAGTTGGTTCTCACATTCCCGCTGGTGTCTCTAGGCATCTATCCATATGTAACCCTAAGAATGCAGGTGCACTTTGTCGTGGTTTTATGTCCTGTACACGACCGGACACTTCTAAACTTCAGTTGTGTTTTCTAATGAGTTCATTGTTTTACGAATTCAAAATAAAGATTATTCATAATACAGGTTATTGTAGGTAACCATATCGCTATTTGATCAGCAGTACGAGGCACCATGTTGGACAGCATTACCCGCACTACACGCTCTTGTTGTTAATTAATCTAAATACTGACCACGGTCAGCATTGATTGCTGTTTTACCCTTGATCTGGGTTGCTATCAAACTGACAACAGACGTCCACATTCACAGAGCTAATTACAGCATTGACCGAACTAACAAGACAATTCACAGAACTAGTAAGAAACACTGATAGAACTACGATCAGTTCTACATGTTGCACATTATATAGAACTAAAAAACAACACAACATAGTCCGAAACTGAATGCTGTAATAACCTGCAGTAATAAAAACGTAGATTTATTCTATTTGAAATTGTCTACATCCGTTATACGATTAGATAATTCATGAATTCACAAACTGCACGAGCCAATTAATCCAAGCAGATGCCATTACCTGTGGCAGAGAATGGATATTGTTCAATCGAGACTAAACACACAGGTAACAGGTACACGATACAACTGTTATAAAGGTGGGTCCAACCTCCTCATGTTTTCTTACCTTCAGGAAATAGAGAACACATTAAAAGTTCCGACAACGGCCTTATTGTACCAGTAGGCATCTTGAATTCTATTATCGCTGGTTCCATCAATATTTTCTTTCCTCGTCATTGATGAGTTTATTGTTTCTACACGCGAGTCTTCGTGTCTTTCTCAAAGTAAACGATTTCTTCCTATGTTTGATGGAGAAATATAGCCTCTGTTGTCGAAATTTGCAAGAGGAGTAAAGAATAGCTAAACTGAGATATATCATGCATGTCACAAGAAGCTAGTAAGGTGGTTCCGGAGAGTGAAGTTGATTGGATTATCCAATAGAAAAGTCAGAGTTAAACTGGCTGTCCCATCAAATAGAAAGTCAGTGAGTTAAGTTGGCTTTCCCATCCAATATAAGTGAGTGAATAAAGGTGGCTGTCCCATCCAATAGAAGGTTAGATAGTGAAGTTGGTTGATTCATCCAATACAAGGTCATGGAGTTAAGTTGGCTGTCCCATCCAATATAAGGTGCCATCCAATATAAGGTCAGAGAGTGAAGTTGGCTGTCCCATCCAATATAAGGTCAGAGAGTGACGTTGGCTGTCCCATCCAATATAAGGTCAGAGAGTAGTGTTGGCTGTCCCATCCAATATAAGGTCAGAGAGTGAAGTTGGCTGTCACATCCAATATAAGGTCAGAGAGTGAAGTTGGCTGTCCCATCCAATTCAAGGTCAGGTAGTGAAGTTGGCTGTCCCATCAAATATAAGGTCAGAGAGTGAAGTTGGCTGTCTCATCCAATAGAAGGTCGGAGAGTAAAATTGTTTTACCAGCCTACCAACAGAAGGGTTCTTTGTTGGCTGTTTTAACGGTTTTCCAGGGATAAAGATCAAGATATTTCTTCGTTTTTCTCCAAGACATCAAGCAAGCATTGCCAGATGACAGAACACCAACAATACCCTCTAGATATTCTTCTTCAGCGTTTCAAACTCCTACCTGATCTCTCTTATAGCCGGACTAAGATCATATTAGATTTCCTGTTACATGTTCAGATCCCGTCCCTCAAGTTATGACCAGAGAAAACATATGACCAGATTTTATGAATAATTGTCTGACAATTTCAAGCTAAGAAAAACTTCATTCAGACTGAAATCTCTCTATACCTAACAGTATCAGTGATAATCTTATTTACCTGAGATTTCCCAGAAAACAACCGAGAATTGCAGTTAAATGTTAGCTGTACCAGTCAATGTTCATCAGGAGAGTTATCTTCTCTGTCTGATTTAGAAATGATGTCTTCTTTCTGTTCTGTTGTTTACATTCTCTAAACGCTCCGTGCCTACAGTATATGGTAACCTCTGACCCAGTAGAAGCCGGATTTCTGACATTGGCAGTATCGTATGAGCCACGCCCGCATGTTCCGCTATGAGAATTGTAATCACAGAATCTGCCTGTGCAACAAGAGAAGAAATTAATTGCGGAGAATACATTCACTGTTGTGTTTGTACACAATCATTCACTCACACAAACACACCCACGCATGTACATACATGCACAAGTACAGTACACACACGTGACTGCACTTACAATTACGGATACATACCATACACATACGCAGACATACGTGTAATGTGTGCACACACACAAGCATGCAAACATACACATAACCTCCTAACACACTCATATACTTCGGCATACTACCAACACACGTGTATATAAGTCTAACTCGTGGACACAGAAAGCGGAGTGGGTGTGAGAATTCAAATTCTTCTCCTTTAGGAACTTGCCACATAGTTGGCGCCCCCTCCCTTCATGAATTTATCCTAAAGGAGATCATCTTCTTCTCCCTGGAAGTCAGACGCTAGCATGGATTTCATCAATGAATTCTACTATGGGCATCAGCTCCCAGACATGGCCGTAGAGTTTGTCTGTCAAAACTGTTTCAGATACACATAGATTTCTTCTTGTGGCGTTGTATAGTGGACAGTTGGTTAAAATATGTTCTGTGTTTTTTCACATATTGTTCACATATTGTTCACATATTGTTCACATTTCAATGTTACAGCTACAAACTTCCTGTATGTGAACTATTGTTTGAGTTTGTTGTAGCCTGTTTTCAATCTAAAAATGACTTCATTTCTTCCAAGTCTGTGGATATTTGTCTGTATGGATGAATTGAGTTGCATTCCATGTTCATTTAGCTTCAGGTAATAGACTTCATTTCTTGAAATAAAATCGAATGTTATATGTTTTGTTGTTAGCAGCTAGTTCCAATTTTTGTTATCTGGTCTGCTATCCCATGGTTTGTGTGAGTGGCTTGGAATCTACTGGAGACTCAATGGAGAATCATGGGAAGATCAAACTAGAGAATCACTGGAGAAATTACACAAGAGAATCACTGGGGTGATCTTGATTCTTGATTAGAAAATGGCTTCACAGAACGCGGGACATTCCCATAAGTGTTCCGCCATCCGTTCCAGCAGCCATCCCAGTGTATGTAGACTCAGAGTCCCGGTCAGGTGTTGATTGTGTGATCTTCGGGACTTTCCAAAAAATTTACTTTTCCTTCCCTCACCTCTAGGTAATCCCATTTCTAACATTCTCTGTATGTGTACGTTCTCAACCTCATTGACATCATCTGCATCTTAAAATGAATGTATTACAGCCTTCATTAAGTCTGCTTTATCTCTTCTCAGCAATGTGCCGTCTATCGCCGCATTGCCTGCCAATATGTCGGATCTCTCGTGACCCCAGCATGACCAGGGCAGTATATCCACGTAATGCTCTGGACAACTGAGTTGTTCAATAAGTCCCACCATTCTTTTCTTAGCGTGAACTTTTCTATCTTGCGCAGCATGCTTTGAGAATCTGTGAGTATTACCGCGTGTGTTGATGTATCAGTTATCAACCAATTAAGAGCTGATGTAACTCCCTCTATCTCCATCCTCATGCTCGATGTGACAGTAGAATATGCTGAAGATTTCTCAACCAACTTCACGCCGTTTCTGTAGGCAACAAAACCCCAACCGCTTTTATTTGTGTTTCTGCTAACAGAGCCATCTGTGTATATAATTATGTCTTGTGGTTTCGAGTGTAGTTAGGCGAGTTCGTGCACTGTATCCTGAGCCCTGACTGCCGTCCATTTTCGACACGCTTTATCTAGTTGTATTATTATTTTAGTCAGTGATTTCTTCTCACTGTCACTGAAGTCACTGAAGTGATCACACTGGAGAATCAATCAAATCACTGGAGAAATCACACTAGAGAATCACTGGAGAAATCACACTAGACTATCAATGGAGAAATCACACTAGATAATCACTGGAGAAATCACACTAGATAATCACTGGAGAAATCACACAAGAGAATCAAGTTCTGGAAAAACATATATAGTTATAGAATAAATAAGACCCGTAATCCATTAGTGTTTTTTTAGATGCCACACTAAGACATCAGCAGAATCCCCTGCCCAGACATCTCTGTCTTCGATCATTGGGATGAGAGTAGAAAAACTCTGCCCAGAAACCTCTGTTTTCGATTGCTGGGACGAGTGTAGCAAAAGTCTAAAAGTGTATTTTTGATGGCAACTGAAGATTTTCTTTGCCCGTCTTTTCTCCTTCCACAAGAGACCGTTCCTTGCACAGCAAGTATATGTCCAAATGTTTCGTAAATATTGGTATACATTGCTCTACCACAAAATGGAAAATCTACAAATGTACACCAACCACAGATTACAACATACAAATGAACACCAACCACATATTACACCATACAAATATAAACCTACCATAGATTACAACATACAAATGTACACCAACCACATATTACACCATACAAATATAAACCTACCATAGATTACAACATACAAATGTACACCAACCACATATTACACAATACAAATATAAACCTACCATAGATTACAACATACAAATGTACACCAACCACATATTACACCATACAAATATAAACCTACCATAGATTACAACATACAAATGTACACCAACTACATATTACACCATACAAATATAAACCTACCATAGATTACAACATACAAATGTACACCAACCACATATTACACCATACAAATATAAACCTACCATAGATTACAACATACAAATGTACACCAACCACATATTACACCATACAAATATAAACCTACCATAGATTACAACATACAAATGTACACCAACCCCATATTACACCATACAAATATAAACCTACCATAGATTACAACATACAAATGTACACCAACCACATATTACACCATACAAATATAAACCTACCATAGATTACAACATACAAATGTACACCAACCACATATTACACCATACAAATATAAACCTACCATAGATTACAACATACAAATGTACACCAACCACATATTACACCATACAAATATAAACCTACCATAGATTACAACCTACAAATGAACACCAACCACAGATTACACCATACAAATATAAACCTACCATAGATTACAACCTACAAATGTACACCAACCACATATTACACTATACAAATATAAACCTACCATAGATTACAACCTACAAATGTACACCAACCACATATTACACCATACAAATATAAACCTACCATAGATTACAACCTACAAATGTACACCAACCACATATTACACCATACAAATATAAACCTACCATAGATTACAACATACAAATGAACACCAACCACAGATTACACCATACAAATATAAACCTACCATAGATTACAACCTACAAATGTACACCAACCACATATTACACCATACAAATATAAACCTACCATAGATTACAACATACAAATGAACACCAACCACATATTACAACATACAAATGTACACCAACCACATATTACAACATACAAATGTATACCAACCACATATTACAACATACAAATGTATACCAACCACATATTACAACATACAAATGTATACCAACCACATATTACAACATACAAATGTATACCAACCACATATTACAACATACAAATGTATACCAACCACAGATTACAACATACAAATGTACACCAACCACATATTACAACATACAAATGTACACCAACCACAGATTACAACATACAAATGTACACTAACCACAGATTACAACATACAAATGTACAGCAAACACAGATCTGTCGTTGTGATAAGCAAAATATTCTTGCACATTACATTGGAATTGCAGAATAAAACTAGAAGTATAGGCTAGATTTCAAACTGACAGAAGTACTATAGATCTGATGCAAATACAAGAGATGACTTTTAGATAGGACAATTGTTCTAGTCAAGTTTCGAAAGTCAAATATCTATTTTCATATAATTTTATTGACTACACCAACGCTTCCTATTGTGTACAACATCACCGTGTACATCATCAACTGTGTACAACATCACCAACCGTGTACATCATCAACTGTGTACAACATCACCGTGTACATCATCAACTGTGTACAACATCACCAACCGTGTACATCATCAACTGTGTACAACATCACCAACTGTGTACAACATCACCAACTGTGTACAACATCACCGTGTACATCATCAACTGTGTACAACATCACCGTGTACATCACCAACTGTGTACAACATCACCGTGTACATCATCAACTGTGTACAACATCACCGTGTACATCACCAACTGTGTACAACATCACCGTGTACATCATCAACTGTGTACAACATCACCGTGTACATCACCAACTGTGTACAACATCACCGTGTACATCACCAACTGTGTACAACATCACCGTGTACATCACCAACTGTGTACAACATCACCGTGTACATCATCAACTGTGTACAACATCACCAACTGTGTACAACATCACCGTGTACATCATCAACTGTGTACATCACCGTGTACATCACCAACTGTGTACAACATCACCGTGTACATCACCAACTGTGTACAACATCACCGTGTACATCACCAACTGTGTACAACATCACCGTGTACATCATCAACTGTGTACAACATCACCGTGTACATCATCAACTGTGTACAACATCACCGTGTACATCATCAACTGTGTACAACATCACCGTGTACATCATCAACTGTGTACAACATCACCAACTGTGTACAACATCACCAACTGTGTACAACATCACCGTGTACATCATCAACTGTGTACAACATCATCAACTGTGTACAACATCACCAACTGTGTACAACATCACCGTGTACATCATCAACTGTGTACAACATCACCGTGTACATCATCAACTGTGTACAACATCACCGTGTACATCATCAACTGTGTACAACATCACCGTGTACATCATCAACTGTGTACAACATCACCAACTGTGTACAACATCACCGTGTACATCATCAACTGTGTACAACATCACCAACTGTGTACAACATCACCGTGTACATCATCAACTGTGTACAACATCACCGTGTACATCATCAACTGTGTACATCATCAACTGTGTACAACATCACCAACTGTGTACAACATCACCAACTGTGTACAACATCACCAACTGTGTACAACATCACCAACTGTGTACAACATCACCAACTGTGTACAACATCACCAACTGTGTACAACATCACCAACTGTGTACAACATCACCGTGTACATCATCAACTGTGTACATCATCAACTGTGTACAACATCACCAACTGTGTACAACATCACCAACTGTGTACAACATCACCAACTGTGTACAACATCACCAACTGTGTACAACATCACCAACTGTGTACAACATCACCAACTGTGTACATCATCAACTGTGTACAACATCACCAACTGTGTACATCATCAACTGTGTACATCATCAACTGTGTACATCATCAACTGTGTACATCATCAACTGTGTACATCATCAACTGTGTACAACATCAACTGTGTACAACATCAACTGTGTACAACATCAACTGTGTACAACATCAACTGTGTACAACATCAACTGTGTACAACATCAACTGTGTACAACATCAACTGTGTACAACATCACCAACTGTGTACAACATCACCGTGTACATCATCAACTGTGCACATCATCAACTGTGTACAACATCACCAACTGTGTACAACATCACCAACTGTGTACAACATCACCAACTGTGTACAACATCACCAACTGTGTACAACATCACCAACTGTGTACAACATCACCAACTGTGTACAACATCACCAACTGTGTACAACATCACCAACTGTGTACAACATCACCGTGTACATCATCAACTGTGTACATCATCAACTGTGTACAACATCACCAACTGTGTACATCATCAACTGTGTACAACATCACCAACTGTGTACATCATCAACTGTGTACATCATCAACTGTGTACATCATCAACTGTGTACAACATCACCAACTGTGTACATCATCAACTGTGTACAACATCACCAACTGTGTACAACATCAACTGTGTACATCATCAACTGTGTACATCATCAACTGTGTACAACATCAACTGTGTACAACATCAACTGTGTACAACATCAACTGTGTACAACATCAACTGTGTACAACATCAACTGTGTACAACATCAACTGTGTACAACATCAACTGTGTACAACATCAACTGTGTACAACATCAACTGTGTACAACATCATCTGTGTACACCATCAACTGTGTACACCATCAACTGTGTACAACATCAACTGTGTACAACATCACCAACTGTGTACAACATCAACTGTGTACAACATCAACTGTGTACAACATCAACTGTGTACAACATCAACTGTGTACAACATCAACTGTGTACAACATCAACTGTGTACAACATCACCAACTGTGTACATCACCAACTGTGTACAACATCAACTGTGTACAACATCACCAACTGTGTACAACATCAACTGTGTACAACATCACCAACTGTGTACAACATCAACTGTGTACAACATCAACTGTGTACAACATCAACTGTGTACAACATCACCAACTGTGTACAACATCAACTGTGTACAACATCAACTGTGTACAACATCAACTGTGTACAACATCAACTGTGTACACCATCACCAACTGTGTACAACATCAACTGTGTACAACATCAACTGTGTACAACATCAACTGTGTACAACATCAACTGTGTACAACATCAACTGTGTACAACATCAACTGTGTACAACATCAACTGTGTACAACATCAACTGTGTACAACATCACCAACTGAGTACAACATCAACTGTGTACAACATCAACTGTGTACAACATCACCAACTGTGTACAACATCAACTGTGTACAACATCAACTGTGTACAACATCAACTGTGTACAACATCACCAACTGTGTACAACATCACCAACTGTGTACATCATCAACTGTGTACATCATCAACTGTGTACAACATCACCAACTGTGTACAACATCAACTGTGTACAACATCACCAACTGTGTACAACATCAACTGTGTACAACATCACCAACTGTGTACATCATCAACTGTGTACAACATCAACTGTGTACATCATCAACTGTGTACAACATCACCGTGTACATCACCAACTGTGTACAACATCACCAACTGTGTACAACATCACCAACTGTGTACAACATCACCAACTGTGTACAACATCACCAACTGTGTACAACATCACCAACTGTGTACAACATCACCAACTGTGTACAACATCACCAACTGTGTACAACATCACCAACTGTGTACAACATCACCAACTGTGTACAACATCACCAACTGTGTACAACATCAACTGTGTACAACATCAACAACTGTGTACAACATCACCAACTGTGTACAACATCACCAACTGTGTACAACATCACCAACTGTGTACAACATCACCGTGTACATCATCAACTGTGTACAACATCACCAACTGTGTACAACATCACCGTGTACATCATCAACTGTGTACATCACCAACTGTGTACAACATCACCAACTGTGTACAACATCACCAACTGTGTACAACATCACCAACTGTGTACAACATCACCAACTGTGTACAACATCACCGTGTACATCATCAACTGTGTACAACATCACCGTGTACATCATCACCAACTGTGTACAACATCACCAACTGTGTACAACATCACCAACTGTGTACAACATCACCGTGTACATCATCAACTGTGTACAACATCACCAACTGTGTAAAACATCAACTGTGTACAACATCACCAACTGTGTACAACATCACCAACTGTGTACAACATCACCAACTGTGTACAACATCACCAACTGTGTACAACATCACCAACTGTGTACAACATCACCAACTGTGTACAACATCACCAACTGTGTACAACATCACCAACTGTGTACAACATCACCAACTGTGTACAACATCACCAACTGTGTACAACATCACCAACTGTGTACAACATCACCAACTGTGTACAACATCACCAACTGTGTACAACATCACCAACTGTGTACAACATCACCAACTGTGTACAACATCACCAACTGTGTACAACATCAACTGTGTACAACATCACCAACTGTGTACAACATCACCAACTGTGTACAACATCAACTGTGTACAACATCACCAACTGTGTACAACATCACCAACTGTGTACAACATCACCAACTGTGTACAACATCACCAACTGTGTACAACATCACCAACTGTGTACAACATCACCGTGTACATCATCAACTGTGTACAACATCACCGTGTACATCATCAACTGTGTACAACATCAACTGTGTACATCATCAACTGTGTACAACATCAACCGTGTACATCATCAACTGTGTACAACATCACCGTGTACATCATCAACTGTGTACAACATCAACTGTGTACAACATCAACTGTGTACAACATCAACTGTGTACAACATCAACTGTGTACAACATCACCAACTGTGTACAACATCACCGTGTACATCATCAACTGTGTACAACATCACCGTGTACATCATCAACTGTGTACAACATCAACTGTGTACATCATCAACTGTGTACAACATCACCAACTGTGTACAACATCACCAACTGTGTACAACATCACCAACTGTGTACAACATCACCAACTGTGTACAACATCACCGTGTACATCATCAACGTGTACAACATCACCGTGTACATCATCAACTGTGTACAACATCAACTGTGTACATCATCAACTGTGTACAACATCACCAACTGTGTACAACATCACCAACTGTGTACAACATCATCAACTGTGTACAACATCATCAACTGTGTACAACATCACCAACTGTGTACAACATCACCGTGTACATCATCACCTGTGTACAACATCACCGTGTACATCATCAACTGTGTACAACATCAACTGTGTACATCATCAACTGTGTACAACATCACCAACTGTGTACAACATCACCAACTGTGTACAACATCACCAACTGTGTACAACATCACCAACTGTGTACAACATCACCAACTGTGTACAACATCACCAACTGTGTACAACATCACCAACTGTGTACAACATCAACTGTGTACAACATCACCAACTGTGTACAACATCACCAACTGTGTACAACATCACCAACTGTGTACAACATCACCAACTGTGTACAACATCACCAACTGTGTACAACATCACCAACTGTGTACAACATCACCAACTGTGTACAACATCACCAACTGTGTACAACATCTACAACTGTGTACAACATCACCAACTGTGTACAACATCACCAACTGTGTACAACATCACCAACTGTGTACAACATCACCAACTGTGTACAACATCACCAACTGTGTACAACATCAACTGTGTACAACATCACCAACTGTGTACAACATCACCAACTGTGTACAACATCACCAACTGTGTACAACATCACCAACTGTGTACAACATCACCAACAGTGTACAACATCACCAACTGTGTACAACATCACCAACTGTGTACAACATCAACTGTGTACAACATCACCAACTGTGTACAACATCACCAACTGTGTACAACATCAACTGTGTACAACATCACCAACTGTGTACAACATCACCAACTGTGTACAACATCACCAACTGTGTACAACATCACCAACTGTGTACAACATCACCAACTGTGTACAACATCACCAACTGTGTACAACATCACCAACTGTGTACAACATCAACTGTGTACAACATCACCGTGTACATCATCAACTGTGTACATCATCAACTGTGTACATCATCAACTGTGTACAACATCACCAACTGTGTACAACATCACCAACTGTGTACAACATCACCAACTGTGTACAACATCACCGTGTACATCATCAACTGTGTACAACATCACCGTGTACATCATCAACGTGTACAACACCAACTGTGTACAACATCATCAACTGTGTACAACATCACCAACTGTGTACAACATCACCAACTGTGTACATCACCAACTGTGTACAACATCAACTGTGTACAACATCACCAACTGTGTACAACATCACCAACTGTGTACAACATCACCAACTGTGTACAACATCACCAACTGTGTACAACATCACCAACTGTGTACAACATCACCAACTGTGTACAACATCACCAACTGTGTACAACATCAACTGTGTACAACATCACCGTGTACATCATCAACTGTGTACATCATCAACTGTGTACATCATCAACTGTGTACAACATCACCAACTGTGTACAACATCACCAACTGTGTACAACATCACCAACTGTGTACAACATCACCGTGTACATCATCAACTGTGTACAACATCACCGTGTACATCATCAACGTGTACAACACCAACTGTGTACAACATCATCAACTGTGTACAACATCACCAACTGTGTACAACATCACCAACTGTGTACATCACCAACTGTGTACAACATCAACTGTGTACATCATCAACTGTGTACAACATCACCGTGTACATCACCAACTGTGTACAACATCAACTGTGTACAACATCACCAACTGTGTACAACATCAACTGTGTACAACATCAACTGTGTACAACATCACCAACTGTGTACAACATCACCAACTGTGTACAACATCAACTGTGTACAACATCACCAACTGTGTACAACATCACCAACTGTGTACAACATCAACTGTGTACAACATCACCAACTGTGTACAACATCACCAACTGTGTACAACATCACCAACTGTGTACAACATCACCAACTGTGTACAACATCACCGTGTACATCATCAACTGTGTACAACATCACCGTGTACATCATCAACTGTGTACATCACCAACTGTGTACATCATCACCAACTGTGTACAACATCACCAACTGTGTACAACATCACCAACTGTGTACAACATCACCAACTGTGTACAACATCACCAACTGTGTACATCACCAACTGTGTACAACATCACCAACTGTGTACATCATCAACTGTGTACAACATCACCAACTGTGTACATCATCAACTGTGTACAACATCACCAACTGTGTACAACATCACCAACTGTGTACAACATCACCAACTGTGTACAACATCACCAACTGTGTACATCATCAACTGTGTACAACATCACCAACTGTGTACAACATCACCAACTGTGTACAACATCACCGTGTACATCATCAACTGTGTACAACATCACCGTGTACATCATCAACTGTGTACAACATCAACTGTGTACAACATCACCAACTGTGTACAACATCACCAACTGTGTACAACATCACCAACTGTGTACATCACCAACTGTGTACAACATCACCAACTGTGTACAACATCACCGAATACATCATCAACTGTGTACATCACCAACTGTGTACATCATCACCAACTGTGTACAACATCACCAACTGTGTACAACATCACCAACTGTGTACATCACCAACTGTGTACAACATCACCAACTGTGTACAACATCAACTGTGTACAACATCACCAACTGTGTACATCATCAACTGTGTACAACATCACCAACTGTGTACAACATCACCGTGTACATCATCAACTGTGTACATCACCAACTGTGTACAACATCACCGTGTACATCATCAACTGTGTACATCATCAACTGTGTACATCATCAACTGTGTACATCATCAACTGTGTACATCATCAACTGTGTACATCATCAACTGTGTACATCATCAACTGTGTACATCATCAACTGTGTACATCACCAACTGTGTACAACATCACCGTGTACATCACCAAATGTGTACAACATCACCAACTGTGTACAACATCAACTGTGTACAACATCACCAACTGTGTACATCATCAACTGTGTACAACATCACCAACTGTGTACAACATCACCGTGTACATCATCAACTGTGTACATCATCAACTGTGTACAACATCACCAACTGTGTACATCATCAACTGTGTACAACATCACCAACTATGTACATCATCAACTGTGTACAACATCACCAACTGTGTACATCATCAACTGTGTACAACATCACCAACTGTGTACAACATCACCAACTGTGTACAACATCACCGTGTACATCATCAACTGTGTACAACATCACCGTGTACATCATCAACTGTGTACAACATCACCGTGTACAACATCACCGTGTACATCATCAACTGTGTACAACATCAACTGTGTACAACATCACCAACTGTGTACAACATCACCAACTGTGTACAACATCACCAACTGTGTACATCACCAACTGTGTACAACATCACCAACTGTGTACAACATCACCGTGTACATCATCAACTGTGTACATCACCAACTGTGTACATCATCACCTACTGTGTACAACATCACCAACTGTGTACAACATCACCAACTGTGTACATCACCAACTGTGTACAACATCACCAACTGTGTACAACATCAACTGTGTACAACATCACCAACTGTGTACAACATCAACTGTGTACAACATCACCAACTGTGTACATCATCAACTGTGTACAACATCACCAACTGTGTACAACATCACCGTGTACATCATCAACTGTGTACATCACCAACTGTGTACAACATCACCAACTGTGTACAACATCACCGTGTACATCATCAACTGTGTACATCACCAACTGTGTACATCATCACCAACTGTGTACAACATCACCAACTGTGTACAACATCACCAACTGTGTACATCACCAACTGTGTACAACATCACCAACTGTGTACATCATCAACTGTGTACAACATCACCAACTGTGTACAACATCACCAACTGTGTACAACATCACCAACTGTGTACAACATCACCAACTGTGTACATCACCAACTGTGTACATCATCAACTGTGTACAACATCACCAACTGTGTACAACATCACCAACTGTGTACATCATCAACTGTGTACATCACCAACTGTGTACATCATCACCAACTGTGTACAACATCACCAACTGTGTACAACATCACCAACTGTGTACATCATCACCAACTTTGTACATCATCAACTGTGTACAACATCACCAACTGTGTACATCATCAACTGTGTACAACATCACCAACTGTGTACAACATCACCAACTGTGTACAACATCACCAACTGTGTACAACATCACAAACTGTGTACAACATCACCAACTGTGTACAACATCACCAACTGTGTACATCATCAACTGTGTACAACATCACCAACTGTGTACATCACCAACTGTGTACATCATCAACTGTGTACATCACCAACTGTGTACATCATCACCAACTGTGTACAACATCACCAACTGTGTACATCATCACCAACTGTGTACATCATCAACTGTGTACAACATCACCAACTGTGTACAACATCACCAACTGTGTACAACATCACCAACTGTGTACATCACCAACTGTGTACATCATCACCAACTGTGTACATCATCAACTGTGTACAACATCACCAACTGTGTACAACATCACCAACTGTGTACATCATCAACTGTGTACATCACCAACTGTGTACATCATCACCAACTGTGTACAACATCACCAACTGTGTACATCATCACCAACTGTGTACATCATCAACTGTGTACAACATCACCAACTGTGTACATCATCAACTGTGTACAACATCACCAACTGTGTACAACATCACCAACTGTGTACAACATCACCAACTGTGTACAACATCACCAACTGTGTACAACATCACCAACTGTGTACAACATCACCAACTGTGTACATCATCAACTGTGTACAACATCACCAACTGTGTACATCACCAACTGTGTACATCATCAACTGTGTACATCACCAACTGTGTACATCATCACCAACTGTGTACAACATCACCAACTGTGTACATCATCACCAACTGTGTACATCATCAACTGTGTACAACATCACCAACTGTGTACAACATCACCAACTGTGTACAACATCACCAACTGTGTACATCACCAACTGTGTACATCATCACCAACTGTGTACAACATCACCAACTGTGTACAACATCACCAACTGTGTACATCATCAACTGTGTACAACATCACCAACTGTGTACATCACCAACTGTGTACAACATCACCAACTGTGTACAACATCACCAACTGTGTACATCACCAACTGTGTACAACATCACCAACTGTGTACATCACCAACTGTGTACAACATCAACTGTGTACAACATCAACTGTGTACAACATCAACTGTGTACAACATCAACTGTGTACAACATCAACTGTGTACAACATCAACTGTGTACAACATCAACTGTGTACAACATCAACTATGTACAACATCAACTGTGTACAACATCAACTGTGTACAACATCAACTGTGTACAACATCACCAACTGTGTACAACATCACCGTGTACATCATCAACTGTGTACATCATCAACTGTGTACAACATCACCAACTGTGTACAACATCACCAACTGTGTACAACATCACCAACTGTGTACAACATCACCAACTGTGTACAACATCACCAACTGTGTACAACATCACCAACTGTGTACAACATCACCAACTGTGTACAACATCACCAACTGTGTACAACATCACCGTGTACATCATCAACTGTGTACATCATCAACTGTGTACAACATCACCAACTGTGTACATCATCAACTGTGTACAACATCACCAACTGTGTACATCATCAACTGTGTACATCATCAACTGTGTACATCATCAACTGTGTACAACATCACCAACTGTGTACATCATCAACTGTGTACAACATCACCAACTGTGTACAACATCAACTGTGTACATCATCAACTGTGTACAACATCAACTGTGTACAACATCAACTGTGTACAACATCAACTGTGTACAACATCAACTGTGTACAACATCAACTGTGTACAACATCAACTGTGTACAACATCAACTGTGTACAACATCAACTGTGTACAACATCAACTGTGTACAACATCAACTGTGTACAACATCAACTGTGTACAACATCAACTGTGTACAACATCAACTGTGTACAACATCAACTGTGTACAACATCAACTGTGTACAACATCAACTGTGTACAACATCAACTGTGTACAACATCAACTGTGTACAACATCAACTGTGTACAACATCAACGGTGTACAACATCACCAACTGTGTACAACATCAACTGTGTACAACATCAACTGTGTACAACATCAACTGTGTACAACATCACCAACTGTGTACAACATCAACTGTGTACAACATCAACTGTGTACAACATCAACTGTGTACAACATCACCAACTGTGTACAACATCAACTGTGTACAACATCACCAACTGTGTACAACATCAACTGTGTACAACATCAACTGTGTACAACATCAACTGTGTACAACATCAACTGTGTACAACATCAACTGTGTACAACATCACCAACTGTGTACAACATCAACTGTGTACAACATCAACTGTGTACAACATCAACTGTGTACAACATCAACTGTGTACAACATCAACTGTGTACAACATCAACTGTGTACAACATCAACTGTGTACAACATCAACTGTGTACAACATCACCAACTGTGTACAACATCAACTGTGTACAACATCAACTGTGTACAACATCACCAACTGTGTACAACATCAACTGTGTACAACATCAACTGTGTACAACATCAACTGTGTACAACATCAACTGTGTACAACATCAACTGTGTACAACATCACCAACTGTGTACAACATCACCAACTGTGTACAACATCACCAACTGTGTACATCATCAACTGTGTACAACATCAACTGTGTACATCATCAACTGTGTACATCATCAACTGTGTACAACATCACCAACTGTGTACAACATCAACTGTGTACAACATCACCAACTGTGTACATCATCAACTGTGTACAACATCAACTGTGTACATCATCAACTGTGTACAACATCACCGTGTACATCACCAACTGTGTACAACATCACCAACTGTGTACAACATCACCAACTGTGTACAACATCACCAACTGTGTACAACATCACCAACTGTGTACAACATCACCAACTGTTTACAACATCACCAACTGTGTACAACATCACCAACTGTGTACAACATCACCAACTGTGTACAACATCACCAACTGTGTACAACATCAACTGTGTACAACATCACCAACTGTGTACAACATCACCAACTGTGTACAACATCACCAACTGTGTACAACATCACCAACTGTGTACAACATCAACTGTGTACAACATCACCAACTGTGTACAACATCACCAACTGTGTACAACATCACCAACTGTGTACAACATCACCAACTGTGTACAACATCGCCGTGTACATCATCAACGTGTACATCACCAACTGTGTACAACATCACCAACTGTGTACAACATCACCAACTGTGTACAACATCACCAACTGTGTACAACATCACCAACTGTGTACAACATCACCAACTGTGTACAACATCACCGTGTACATCATCAACTGTGTACAACATCACCGTGTACATCATCACCAACTGTGTACAACATCACCAACTGTGTACAACATCACCAACTGTGTACAACATCACCAACTGTGTACAACATCACCAACTGTGTACAACATCACCAACTGTGTACAACATCACCAACTGTGTACAACATCACCAACTGTGTACAACATCACCAACTGTGTACAACATCACCAACTGTGTACAACATCACCAACTGTGTACAACATCACCAACTGTGTACAACATCAACTGTGTACAACATCACCAACTGTGTACAACATCACCAACTGTGTACAACATCACCAACTGTGTACAGCATCACCAACTGTGTACAGCATCACCAACTGTGTACAACATCAACTGTGTACAACATCACCAACTGTGTACAACATCACCAACTGTGTACAACATCAACTGTGTACAACATCACCAACTGTGTACAACATCACCAACTGTGTACAACATCACCAACTGTGTACAACATCACCAACTGTGTACAACATCACCAACTGTGTACAACATCACCGTGTACATCATCAACTGTGTACAACATCACCGTGTACAACATCACCGTGTACATCATCAACTGTGTACAACATCAACTGTGTACATCATCAACTGTGTACAACATCACCGTGTACATCATCAACTGTGTACAACATCAACTGTGTACAACATCAACTGTGTACAACATCAACTGTGTACAACATCAACTGTGTACAACATCAACTGTGTACAACATCACCGTGTACATCATCAACTGTGTACAACATCACCGTGTACATCATCAACTGTGTACAACATCAACTGTGTACATCATCAACTGTGTACATCATCAACTGTGTACAACATCACCAACTGTGTACAACATCACCAACTGTGTACAACATCACCAACTGTGTACAACATCACCGTGTACATCATCAACTGTGTACAACATCACCGTGTACATCATCAACTGTGTACAACATCAACTGTGTACATCATCAACTGTGTACAACATCACCAACTGTGTACAACATCACCAACTGTGTACAACATCATCAACTGTGTACAACATCACCAAATGTGTACAACATCACCGTGTACATCATCAACTGTGTACAACATCACCGTGTACATCATCAACTGTGTACAACATCAACTGTGTACATCATCAACTGTGTACAACATCACCAACTGTGTACAACATCACCAACTGTGTACAACATCACCAACTGTGTACAACATCACCAACTGTGTACAACATCACCAACTGTGTACAACATCACCAACTGTGTACAACATCACCAACTGTGTACAACATCAACTGTGTACAACATCACCAACTGTGTACAACATCACCAACTGTGTACAACATCACCAACTGTGTACAACATCACCAACTGTGTACAACATCACCAACTGTGTACAACATCAACTGTGTACATCATCAACTGTGTACATCATCAACTGTGTACAACATCACCAACTGTGTACAACATCACCAACTGTGTACAACATCACCAACTGTGTACAACATCACCGTGTACATCATCAACTGTGTACAACATCACCGTGTACATCATCAACGTGTACAACATCAACTGTGTACATCATCAACTGTGTACAACATCATCAACTGTGTACAACATCACCAACTGTGTACAACATCACCAACTGTGTACAACATCACCAACTGTGTACAACATCACCGTGTACATCATCAACTGTGTACAACATCACCGTGTACATCATCAACTGTGTACAACATCAACTGTGTACATCATCAACTGTGTACAACATCACCAACTGTGTACAACATCACCAACTGTGTACAACATCACCAACTGTGTACAACATCACCAACTGTGTACAACATCACCAACTGTGTACAACATCACCAACTGTGTACAACATCACCAACTGTGTACAACATCACCAACTGTGTACAACATCACCAACTGTGTACAACATCACCAACTGTGTACAACATCACCAACTGTGTACAACATCAACTGTGTACAACATCACCAACTGTGTACAACATCACCAACTGTGTACAACATCAACTGTGTACAACATCACCAACTGTGTACAACATCACCAACTGTGTACAACATCACCAACTGTGTACAACATCACCAACTGTGTACAACATCACCAACTGTGTACAACATCAACTGTGTACATCATCAACTGTGTACATCATCAACTGTGTACAACATCACCAACTGTGTACAACATCACCAACTGTGTACAACATCACCAACTGTGTACAACATCACCGTGTACATCATCAACTGTGTACAACATCACCGTGTACATCATCAACTGTGTACAACATCAACTGTGTACATCATCAACTGTGTACAACATCATCAACTGTGTACAACATCATCAACTGTGTACAACATCACCAACTGTGTACAACATCACCAACTGTGTACAACATCACCAACTGTGTACAACATCACCGTGTACATCATCAACTGTGTACAACATCACCGTGTACATCATCAACTGTGTACAACATCAACTGTGTACATCATCAACTGTGTACAACATCACCAACTGTGTACAACATCACCAACTGTGTACAACATCACCAACTGTGTACAACATCACCAACTGTGTACAACATCACCAACTGTGTACAACATCACCAACTGTGTACAACATCACCAACTGTGTACAACATCACCAACTGTGTACAACATCACCAACTGTGTACAACATCACCAACTGTGTACAACATCAACTGTGTACAACATCACCAACTGTGTACAACATCACCAACTGTGTACAACATCAACTGTGTACAACATCACCAACTGTGTACAACATCACCAACTGTGTACAACATCACCAACTGTGTACAACATCACCAACTGTGTACAACATCACCAACTGTGTACAACATCACCAACTGTGTACAACATCACCGTGTACATCATCAACTGTGTACAACATCACCGTGTACATCATCAACTGTGTACATCATCAACTGTGTACATCATCAACTGTGTACAACATCACCAACTGTGTACAACATCACCAACTGTGTACAACATCACCAACTGTGTACAACATCACCGTGTACATCATCAACTGTGTACAACATCACCGTGTACATCATCAACTGTGTACAACATCACCGTGTACATCATCAACTGTGTACAACACCAACTGTGTACAACATCATCAACTGTGTACAACATCACCAACTGTGTACAACATCACCAACTGTGTACATCACCAACTGTGTACAACATCAACTGTGTACATCATCAACTGTGTACAACATCACCGTGTACATCACCAACTGTGTACAACATCAACTGTGTACAACATCACCAACTGTGTACAACATCAACTGTGTACAACATCAACTGTGTACAACATCACCAACTGTGTACAACATCACCAACTGTGTACAACATCAACTGTGTACAACATCACCAACTGTGTACAACATCACCAACTGTGTACAACATCAACTGTGTACAACATCACCAACTGTGTACAACATCACCAACTGTGTACAACATCACCAACTGTGTACAACATCACCAACTGTGTACAACATCACCGTGTACATCATCAACTGTGTACAACATCACCGTGTACATCATCAACTGTGTACATCACCAACTGTGTACATCATCACCAACTGTGTACAACATCACCAACTGTGTACAACATCACCAACTGTGTACATCACCAACTGTGTACAACATCACCAACTGTGTACATCATCAACTGTGTACAACATCACCAACTGTGTACATCATCAACTGTGTACAACATCACCAACTGTGTACAACATCACCAACTGTGTACAACATCACCAACTGTGTACATCATCAACTGTGTACAACATCACCAACTGTGTACAACATCACCAACTGTGTACAACATCACCGTGTACATCATCAACTGTGTACAACATCACCGTGTACATCATCAACTGTGTACAACATCAACTGTGTACAACATCACCAACTGTGTACAACATCACCAACTGTGTACAACATCACCAACTGTGTACATCACCAACTGTGTACAACATCACCAACTGTGTACAACATCACCGTGTACATCATCAACTGTGTACATCACCAACTGTGTACATCATCACCAACTGTGTACAACATCACCAACTGTGTACAACATCACCAACTGTGTACAACATCACCAACTGTGTACAACATCACCAACTGTGTACAACATCACCAACTGTGTACAACATCAACTGTGTACAACATCACCAACTGTGTACAACATCACCAACTGTGTACAACATCACCAACTGTGTACAACATCACCAACTGTGTACAACATCACCAACTGTGTACAACATCAACTGTGTACATCATCAACTGTGTACATCATCAACTGTGTACAACATCACCAACTGTGTACAACATCACCAACTGTGTACAACATCACCAACTGTGTACAACATCACCGTGTACATCATCAACTGTGTACAACATCACCGTGTACATCATCAACTGTGTACAACATCAACTGTGTACATCATCAACTGTGTACAACATCATCAACTGTGTACAACATCACCAACTGTGTACAACATCACCAACTGTGTACAACATCACCAACTGTGTACAACATCACCGTGTACATCATCAACTGTGTACAACATCACCGTGTACATCATCAACTGTGTACAACATCAACTGTGTACATCATCAACTGTGTACAACATCACCAACTGTGTACAACATCACCAACTGTGTACAACATCACCAACTGTGTACAACATCACCAACTGTGTACAACATCACCAACTGTGTACAACATCACCAACTGTGTACAACATCACCAACTGTGTACAACATCACCAACTGTGTACAACATCACCAACTGTGTACAACATCAACTGTGTACAACATCACCAACTGTGTACAACATCACCAACTGTGTACAACATCACCAACTGTGTACAACATCACCAACTGTGTACAACATCACCAACTGTGTACAACATCACCAACTGTGTACAACATCACCGTGTACATCATCAACGTGTACATCACCAACTGTGTACATCATCACCAACTGTGTACAACAACACCAACTGTGTACAACATCACCAACTGTGTACAACATCACCAACTGTGTACATCACCAACTGTGTACAACATCACCAACTGTGTACATCATCAACTGTGTACATCACCAACTGTGTACATCATCAACTGTGTACAACATCACCAACTGTGTACAACATCACCAACTGTGTACAACATCACCAACTGTGTACATCACCAACTGTGTACAACATCACCAACTGTGTACAACATCACCAACTGTGTACAACATCACCGTGTACATCATCAACTGTGTACAACATCACCGTGTACAACATCACCGTGTACATCATCAACTGTGTACAACATCAACTGTGTACAACATCACCAACTGTGTACAACATCACCAACTGTGTACAACATCACCAACTGTGTACATCACCAACTGTGTACAACATCACCAACTGTGTACAACATCACCGTGTACATCATCAACGTGTACATCACCAACTGTGTACATCATCACCAACTGTGTACAACATCACCAACTGTGTACAACATCACCAACTGTGTACATCACCAACTGTGTACAACATCACCAACTGTGTACAACATCAACTGTGTACAACATCACCAACTGTGTACATCATCAACTGTGTACAACATCACCAACTGTGTACAACATCACCAACTGTGTACAACATCACCAACTGTGTACATCATCAACTGTGTACAACATCACCAACTGTGTACAACATCACCAACTGTGTACAACATCACCGTGTACATCATCAACTGTGTACAACATCACCGTGTACATCATCAACTGTGTACAACATCAACTGTGTACAACATCACCAACTGTGTACAACATCACCAACTGTGTACAACATCACCAACTGTGTACATCACCAACTGTGTACAACATCACCAACTGTGTACAACATCACCGTGTACATCATCAACTGTGTACATCACCAACTGTGTACATCATCACCAACTGTGTACAACATCACCAACTGTGTACAACATCACCAACTGTGTACAACATCACCAACTGTGTACAACATCACCAACTGTGTACAACATCACCAACTGTGTACAACATCAACTGTGTACAACATCACCAACTGTGTACAACATCACCAACTGTGTACAACATCACCAACTGTGTACAACATCACCAACTGTGTACAACATCACCAACTGTGTACAACATCAACTGTGTACATCATCAACTGTGTACATCATCAACTGTGTACAACATCACCAACTGTGTACAACATCACCAACTGTGTACAACATCACCAACTGTGTACAACATCACCGTGTACATCATCAACGTGTACAACATCACCGTGTACATCATCAACTGTGTACAACATCAACTGTGTACATCATCAACTGTGTACAACATCATCAACTGTGTACAACATCACCAACTGTGTACAACATCACCAACTGTGTACAACATCACCAACTGTGTACAACATCACCAACTGTGTACAACATCACCGTGTACATCATCAACTGTGTACAACATCACCGTGTACATCATCAACGTGTACAACATCAACTGTGTACATCATCAACTGTGTACAACATCACCGTGTACATCATCAACTGTGTACAACATCACCGTGTACATCATCAACGTGTACAACATCAACTGTGTACAACATCACCGTGTACATCATCAACTGTGTACAACATCACCGTGTACATCATCAACGTGTACAACATCAACTGTGTACATCATCAACTGTGTACAACATCATCAACTGTGTACAACATCACCAACTGTGTACAACATCACCAACTGTGTACAACATCACCAACTGTGTACAACATCACCAACTGTGTACAACATCACCGTGTACATCATCAACTGTGTACAACATCACCGTGTACATCATCAACGTGTACAACATCAACTGTGTACATCATCAACTGTGTACAACATCACCAACTGTGTACAACATCACCAACTGTGTACAACATCACCAACTGTGTACAACATCACCAACTGTGTACAACATCACCAACTGTGTACAACATCACCAACTGTGTACAACATCACCAACTGTGTACAACATCACCAACTGTGTACAACATCACCAACTGTGTACAACATCACCAACTGTGTACAACATCAACTGTGTACAACATCACCAACTGTGTACAACATCACCAACTGTGTACAACATCACCAACTGTGTACAACATCACCAACTGTGTACAACATCACCAACTGTGTACAACATCACCAACTGTGTACAACATCACCAACTGTGTACAACATCACCGTGTACAACATCACCGTGTACATCATCAACGTGTACATCACCAACTGTGTACATCATCACCAACTGTGTACAACAACACCAACTGTGTACAACATCACCAACTGTGTACAACATCACCAACTGTGTACATCACCAACTGTGTACAACATCACCAACTGTGTACATCATCAACTGTGTACATCACCAACTGTGTACATCATCAACTGTGTACAACATCACCAACTGTGTACAACATCACCAACTGTGTACAACATCACCAACTGTGTACATCACCAACTGTGTACAACATCACCAACTGTGTACAACATCACCAACTGTGTACAACATCACCGTGTACATCATCAACTGTGTACAACATCACCGTGTACAACATCACCGTGTACATCATCAACTGTGTACAACATCAACTGTGTACAACATCACCAACTGTGTACAACATCACCAACTGTGTACAACATCACCAACTGTGTACATCACCAACTGTGTACAACATCACCAACTGTGTACAACATCACCAACTGTGTACAACATCACCGTGTACATCATCAACGTGTACATCACCAACTGTGTACATCATCACCAACTGTGTACAACATCACCAACTGTGTACAACATCACCAACTGTGTACATCACCAACTGTGTACAACATCTCCAACTGTGTACAACATCAACTGTGTACAACATCACCAACTGTGTACATCATCAACTGTGTACAACATCACCAACTGTGTACAACATCACCGTGTACATCATCAACTGTGTACATCATCAACTGTGTACAACATCACCAACTGTGTACAACATCACCGTGTACATCATCAACTGTGTACATCATCAACTGTGTACAACATCACCGTGTACATCATCAACTGTGTACAACATCAACTGTGTACAACATCACCAACTGTGTACATCATCACCAACTGTGTACAACATCACCAACTGTGTACAACATCACCAACTGTGTACATCATCACCAACTTTGTACATCATCAACTGTGTACAACATCACCAACTGTGTACAACATCACCAACTGTGTACAACATCACCAACTGTGTACAACATCACCAACTGTGTACAACATCACCAACTGTGTACAACATCACAAACTGTGTACAACATCACCAACTGTGTACAACATCACCAACTGTGTACAACATCACCAACTGTGTACAACATCACCAACTGTGTACAACATCACCAACTGTGTACAACATCACAAACTGTGTACAACATCACCAACTGTGTACAACATCACCAACTGTGTACAACATCACCAACTGTGTACATCATCAACTGTGTACAACATCACCAACTGTGTACATCATCAACTGTGTACATCATCAACTGTGTACAACATCACCAACTGTGTACAACATCACCAACTGTGTACAACATCACCAACTGTGTACAACATCACCAACTGTGTACAACATCACCAACTGTGTACAACATCACCAACTGTGTACATCATCAACTGTGTACAACATCACCAACTGTGTACATCACCAACTGTGTACATCATCAACTGTGTACATCACCAACTGTGTACATCATCACCAACTGTGTACAACATCACCAACTGTGTACATCATCACCAACTGTGTACATCATCAACTGTGTACAACATCACCAACTGTGTACAACATCACCAACTGTGTACAACATCACCAACTGTGTACAACATCACCAACTGTGTACATCACCAACTGTGTACATCATCACCAACTGTGTACAACATCACCAACTGTGTACATCATCAACTGTGTACAACATCACCAACTGTGTACATCACCAACTGTGTACAACATCACCAACTGTGTACAACATCACCAACTGTGTACATCACCAACTGTGTACAACATCACCAACTGTGTACATCACCAACTGTGTACATCATCAACTGTGTACAACATCACCGTGTACATCATCACCAACTGTGTACAACATCACCAACTGTGTACAACATCACCAACTGTGTACAACATCACCGTGTACATCATCAACTGTGTACAACATCACCAACTGTGTACAACATCAACTGTGTACAACATCACCAACTGTGTACAACATCACCAACTGTGTACAACATCACCAACTGTGTACAACATCACCAACTGTGTACAACATCACCAACTTTGTACAACATCACCAACTGTGTACAACATCACCAACTGTGTACAACATCACCAACTGTGTACAACATCACCAACTGTGTACAACATCACCAACTGTGTACAACATCACCAACTGTGTACAACATCACCAACTGTGTACAACATCAACTGTGTACAACATCACCAACTGTGTACAACATCACCAACTGTGTACAACATCACCAACTGTGTACAACATCACCAACTGTGTACAACATCACCAACTGTGTACAACATCACCAACTGTGTACAACATCACCAACTGTGTACAACATCACCAACTGTGTACAACATCACCAACTGTGTACAACATCACCAACTGTGTACATCACCAACTGTGTACATCATCACCAACTGTGTACAACATCACCAACTGTGTACAACATCACCAACTGTGTACATCATCAACTGTGTACAACATCACCAACTGTGTACATCATCAACTGTGTACAACATCACCGTGTACAACATCACCAACTGTGTACAACATCACCAACTGTGTACATCATCACCAACTGTGTACAACATCACCAACTGTGTACAACATCACCAACTGTGTACATCATCAACTGTGTACAACATCACCAACTGTGTACATCACCAACTGTGTACAACAACATCAACTGTGTACAACATCACCAACTGTGTACATCACCAACTGTGTACAACATCACCAACTGTGTACATCACCAACTGTGTACAACATCACCAACTGTGTACATCATCAACTGTGTACAACATCATCAACTGTGTACAACAACATCAACTGTGTACAACATCACCAACTGTGTACATCACCAACTGTGTACAACATCACCAACTGTGTACATCACCAACTGTGTACAACATCACCAACTGTGTACATCATCAACTGTGTACAACATCATCAACTGTGTACAACATCACCAACTGTGTACATCATCACCAACTGTGATGAGAGATAACAAATGAGAGATGCAAAATATAACCCAAATAATGGAGAATTTCATCTTCTTAACATCAGAGAACAACAGATACCAGAACAACATACAACTTAACATCGGAGAACAACACATAACTTAACATCGGAGAACAACACATAACTTAACATCGGAGAACAACAGATACCAGAACAACATGCAACTTGACAACAGAAAACAACATACAGCTTAACAACAGAGAAAGCATATCCCAAAACAACAGACAACTTGACATCAGAGAACAACAGATCCCAGAAGTTAAACCAGAAATCAGTTATCCCAGAACGTATTAAATAAACAAACAACATCGGAGGGCAATACATTCCAGAAATTAGATAAACAGATGAGTAAAAAAAGGTACTGAACTGATCTCGGCAGACCCAGGGTTAGCCGATAACTAAAATCCCAAAAAGTACCTCCTCGTGGTGCACACTGAAAACAGAAATACAGCTGCTCGTGTTGATTCTGGCTAAACCTTTTTGGGGTGGTGTCCGTGAATGTGGAGGCAGCAGACGCAAAAGAGACAGTCAATATCTCCGACACCACCTGCTCCAACACGCGCAGTGGCACTGTGGACACATAGTGACGATATTCAGTCCTATCCGAACATTTGAGGGGCGGTCAAGGAAATTCATACAAAAAGGTAGATGCATGGCGAGAGACGAAAAGATAACATACTGAGTACAATAAGAGGGCAGCACAGCACCAGAGGGCAGCGCCACGTGCAGATAGAAAGGAAAAACATTCCAGGAAAATTAGAGCTACAAGTTCTGTCGGCTTGAGACAAGCTTCTAATTACCGATGCTCCTTACCGATAGAGAGCCAATCGTGGACGCCCGTAAACCCTGGCGCAACTCTACTGTCTATCTTTCCTATATCGGAAAATCGAAAATATGTACTCACTGCGCAAAACTGAAATCCAACAGGTGGAGCGTGAAACAAGGTAAAGACGTTTTGCTTGTAACACGATACACACATAAGCACACACACACAAATCGACATTTCGACCGAGAGGCCTTTATCAAGGATAACATACAGATTGACATAAAAAACTACAAGTAGGGACGATACAACTTTCGTTCACATGTCTAGTAAAATGGCCGGAAGAATAGAAATGAGATCGGAGGTGACACAAACAGGAAATGTACAGAAATAGGAAGTATACAAAAACAAAACCGAATACTTGTGAAAACGAGACAGAGAAATGACGGTAACAACCTGATATCATGCGTATGTCAGACGCTCATTAATTCCTAAAGACTTGAGAGTGCCAAATTCGTATATATAGCGGTTCTCAAGTGCAAGACGGGTCCGGTCGTCGGAGAAGCACTCTTTCATGACCGTCACCTGAATATCCAGGACGCTCCGATGGCCTGTGCCGTTGAAATAAACGTCCACAGGATAGCACAAATGGTGTTTGATGCTGTGTAGGTGCTCGCAGAAACGGCCAGCAAGCCTCCTACCAGTCTCACCTATGTACATCATGGTGCAGCCTACCGGTCTCACCTATGTTCGTCATGGTGCAGCCTACCTGTCTCACCTATGTACATCATGGTGCAGCCTACCTGTCTCACCTATGTACGTCATGGTGCAGCCTACCTGTCTCACCTATGTACATCATGGTGCAGCCTACCTGTCTCACCTATGTACGTCTTGGTGCAGCCTACCAGTCTCACCTATGTACATCATGGTGCAGCCTACCTGTCTCACCTATGTGCATCATGGTGCAGCCTACCTGTCTCACCTATGTACATCATGGTGCAGCCTACCTGTCTCACCTATGTACATCATGGTGCAGCCTACCTGTCTCACCTATGTACGTCATGGTGCAGCCTACCTGTCTCACCTATGTACGTCATGGTGCAGCCTACCTGTCTCACCTATGTACGTCATGGTGCAGCCTACCTGTCTCACCTATGTACGTCATGGTGCAGCCTACCTGTCTCACCTATGTACATCATGGTGCAGCCTACCTGTCTCACCTATGTACGTCATGGGTGCAGCGCTTGCAGATGATGGCATAGATGACGTTATGTGACCCACAGGGGAAACTCTCCTCGGAGTAGGTGACCTTAGGGAATGTGACGGACCAGGTCTGGGTAACACACGGACAGGTGTTGCATCTAAGGCGTTCGCACCTTTTAGTGCCAGAATAATAGAGGTCGTCATGCTTAAGATGACTCCGGACCAGTAGATACCTAAGGTTCTTGTCCCGTCTGTACGCAACCAGAGGGGGGTCGTAGAACACTTCACGAGTACGAGTCTCAGGATCCGACTGATGAAGAGTAAGGTCACGGAGTAGAACATGACGAAAAGCAAAGCTATGTGGGTGGATACTCAAAACAAGTTTGACACTGTCAGAGGGAGAAGACCTACGAGTGTTAGAAAGGGTATCCTGACGGGAGAAGCTGCACACCCGAGACAGGGCAGACTGAAGGACCATGTCGGGGTATAAGCAACAATGGAAGAAGTCCATCATCTCGTGTGCTTTCTCGAGAAAGTCATCCTCACCTACGCACTGACGCCGGAGTCAAAGAAGTTGAGAGAATGGAAGGAAATCGTGACAGGCAGAAGGATGAGATGAGGTATACAGGAGAAAGATGTGGGTATCAGTCGGTAGTGTTCTTATGTGCTGAGACAGGAAGGTTCGATAGTGATAGATATGTCCAGGAAGTACACATGGGATGTGAAGATCTCGGATGTGAACTTGATGGCCGGGTGAAAGTTATCAATAAACTGAATGAAGCGTGACAGGCCAGCCTCAACCATGTCAGTGATATCGAACCCATCATCGATATACCTATGGAACATCAATGGGAAGGGTCCACCTTAGGACTCCCATACCGGTGCTCAAGGTGACCCATAAACAACAAAGCATTGCTTGGTCCCATCGTAGTATCCAAAAGGGAAGCCCCACTGATTTTGTCAAAGAAATTACCATCAAATTCAAAGGAGTTAAGAGTGTGCACAAGCTCAACAAAGGAGTTAAGAATGTGCACAAGCTCAGCAAAGGAGTTAAGAGTGTGCACAAGCTCAACAAATGAGTTAAGAGTGTGCACAAGCTCAACAAATGAGTTAAGAGTGTGCACATGCTCAACAAAGGAGTTAAGAGTGTGCACAAGCTCAACAAGACGAATGTGTGGAGGTAGACATAGGGATGAGGGTACTTGTTAAGGAAGAATCTCAAGGCCTTGATGCCATCAGAGTGAGGTATGGACGTGTAAAGGGAGCAAACATCAGATTGAGGTATGGACGTGTAAAGGGAGCAAACATCAGATTGAGGTATGGACGTGTAAAGGGAGCAAACATCAGAGTGAGGTATGGACGTGTAAAGGGAGAGCAATGATCGAGAATAAAGAGACGATAGTTACGAGCAGGAGATAATGAAATGGAGGCCAAGATGGACAGTGGATGGTTAGTGTCTTTAAGAAATGTGAGAAGTTGTTCCACTAGTGGCTGAAAGACACTGTCTAAGAAGTCCGAGATAACCACCATGGGGCAAGAACACGCAGAGACAATAGGTCTGCCGGGGTTAAAAATCTTGTGGATTTTGGGTTGCATGTAGAATGCAGGCCTACCACCGCTGCTCTCCTTGAGACAAAGAGCGGCCCCGCGGCGGTAGGGAGAAGGTTGTCAGCTATCAACTCCTTGATAGTGGTATTGTGGTCAACAATAGGGACTTTCTTTATCTTGCATGTATTGGCCCTGGAGAACACGGGATAGGACAACTGTGTCTGGCCCTCTTGTTGGTATAAGTCTTTACGCCAGATAACAACCGCACCACCCTTGTCTGCAGGCTTGATCACTATGTCGTCTCGGCGGCAAAGCTTTCAGAGAGCACGGGACTCAGCCGGGGAGATGTTGGTACACCCAAGGCCGGTGAAGCGGAGTCGTTCAATGTCACGCTGGGTGTCATCAATATAGCGGTCTAGGGTCCAGGATTCACCCTTATTGAGTGTCCAGTCAGGCTTACGGGAAGCATACCGAGAGAATATATCCTCCAACTCGGAGGACTGTCTACACGGTTCACTACCTGAGAAACGGAACCGTAGACGCAAGCGACGATGGAACTGATGAACGTCACGAATAAGAGTGTAACGGTCATTCGGGGGACGGAGGGGTATAAACTGAAGCCCCTTTCTGAGAATAGAGATTTCACCATCAGAAATATCCAGCCCAAGAGGGATGTAGACAACCCTGAGAAGTGAGGTGAGACTAAGGTACAGAGTCAGCATGGGGAGAAGGTTGAGTTTATGGTTGTGCTGGGCGCACATAAGGTCATACAGTTGACGGTTAAGAATATGAATGATCACTCGGTTAAGGCAGAAGAGAATTGTCAGCGGTAAGTTACTGTAAACGTTTGATAAGTTCCGATTTGGATGTGTCGATCTCTGATATAAGGCGGGAGTAGTTAGAAGAGACAACATGCATACGACGAGAGGCACATTGTCTGTCTACTCGCTGCAACATACGCTGCTCGTGAGGGTATATTCTACCGGCAGAAGGGAGGAAGTTGCAGGTGAAGCCCCTGGGAATAAGATGAAGACGAAAAGTAGTAAAGGCATAGATAGTAGCCATAAGGCAAATGTCAGTCGTCAAAATGCTGAACCAGACGATGGCGTAGTACTGAATAAAGTTATTAAGTTGTTGCAAGGACGACAAGTTAGCAGAAGAAGAGGATAACAGGAATAGAGAGGATGAAGCGATGAGATAAACACCAACTCCAGAGACAAAATTTAAAATCCCAGTGGACGAAGAAACAGAGCACAAAAATATATCACACCGAGAGCGGTAGATAACGAAAACGAGGTTGCAAATAAATAGCGTAATATAGGTGTTAAAAAATCTCGTACAATCGAAAATATGTACTTAATGCGCTAAACTGAAACTCAACAGGTAAAGTGTGAAACAAGGTAAGGAAGTTTTGCTAATAATACGAAACAGACATAGGCATACACACAAATTAAAGTTTCGGCCGAAAGGTCTTTATCACGGATAACATACACATATACATCAAAAAACGACAAGTAGGGATGACACAACTTGCGTTCACATGTCTAGTAAAACGGCCGGAAGAATAGAAATCTGGTCAGAGGTGACACAAACAGGAAATGTACAGAAATAGGAAATATAGTTTCCTATATCAGAAACATGCTCGCAGAGAGAAAGGGTTCCGTACCCGGTGGGTTCATGCAAAAATTGGACAAAATCGTTCAGCTCGAGAATACGCTTTGCTCACAAATGTGTGGTGTGATTCAGACTTGGAAGAGGGGTTCACGATGTCGGTGAACGACACCTCGGCTAAGTAGACGAAATAATCCTGGTCCAACTCTTCTGTTGAGTTCTTCCTAAACCGAACCAGTCTCGCGAGGAGAAAAGGTTTAGTACCTGATGGGCACAGGCCGTCTAATTACACAAGGCAACTTCACTGACCGGATGAACACCTCGTGCGAGATAGACGTGAACGACAATCGTCTCGGCGAAGAGTCATTATACACAGTGTCCCCGTGGACAGATAGGCTAGGAAGACCACTACCCCAATTCAAGGCATGACGAAACGTATGTGCTGTGCCTCAGATGTCTGGGCCACAGTGACAACCAACCGAGGTTCAAATAACACAGTTAAACTGTGGAACTAGCAGTAAAACATTTTTCACGCTCCCCGTCGGAAATCACACGATTTATTCATTGTGGTTACAAGAGAGAGAACGCAGAAGAAGCAGAATTAGATAGACGATACAGTTCTTTTAAAACAAGGAAGGTCTGGAACAATATTGATGCTATCAATCCTCACCTCCCTCCCCCACCCCCTGCTCCCAATACAAAACATAATCCCTGACCTTGTACTAACTAAAATGCAAAATTAATCAAAAACCATGGCAACTCATCAACCTCAGGCACGTTGATAACCACGAAGTAGAATTTGTCGTTAATTTGGAATATATGGCTAAACAAAAACAGACAGTCCATGGAATTGTACAATAAAAATCTAGAGAAGAATTTCAATATCGACTTGAAAACTAGCACGAATGAACAATCTTTGGCAAGGCACCAGATTCAAAGCTAAATTAGATCTGATTAGAGCAGGCATAAAATGTGTGGAAAACCGTGGACAGAAAAAATAATATCATGGAGATATTTGCTCACTCGCAAAGTGAAAGAGAGTCCACATTTTTGGACACATCATGAGAACAAGAGATGAAACACATCATGAGAACACGAGAGATGAAACACATCATAAGAACAGCAGAGATGAAACACATCATGAGAACACGAGAGATGAAACACATCATGAGAACAGGAGAGATGAAACACATAATGAGAAAAGGAGAGATGAAGATAACCAACGCTACACCGCATGGATAGACAAGATAACCAACGCTACACCGCATGGACAGACAAGATAACCAACGCTACATCGCATGGACAGACAAGATAACCAACGCTTCTCCGCATGGACAGACAAGATAACCAACGCTACACCGCATGGACAGATAAGATAACCAACGCTACACCGCATGGACAGATAAGATAACCAACGCTACACTGCATGGACAGACAAGATAACCAACGCTACACCGCATGGACAGATAAGATAACCAACGCTACACCGCATGGACAGATAAGATAACCAACGCTACACCACATGGACAGATAAGATAACCAACGCTACACCGCATGGACAGATAAGATAACCAACGCTACACCGCATAGACAGATAAGATAACCAACGCTACACCGCATGGACAGATAAGATAACCAACGCTACATCGCATGGACAGATAAGATAACCAACGCTACACCGCATGGACAGATAAGATAACCAACACTACACCGCATGGACAGATAAGATAACCAACGCTACACCGCATGGACAGATAAGATAACCAACGCTACACCGCATGGACAGATAAGATAACCAACGCTACACCGCCTGCGTATGAATAAGAAGAATACAATGAAAAGCAACCATATTTCCAGTTGCAATTTACAGATGTGAAACATGGACACTTAATAAATCAGTAACACATAGACATGCTTCCTTCGAAATGAGATGTTGCAGAAGTATTCTGAGACTAACATGGACAGCAAATAAACATTGGGATAAGAAAATACAACGTTGAAGAGAGATGAAAAATAAACAACATTCTAACAAGGAAGGTTTCTGTTAAGAGAGGTGAATCCTAAACAACATTCTAACAAGGAAGGTTTTTGTTCACATAAATAAACGTAATAGCAGAGAACAATCAATATGGAAGGTGTAGTTGCAGAAATAAGTGCCGCCAAAACGACGATGGGCAGGGAATATATCAGAGTCCTTGCTACTCAGGTTTACTGACACTACTGACACAGAAGCGTGAAGATCTCAGAACAACTATACGAAACGCTTTACTCTTTAGTTTATTTAAATATTGTTTTTCCACTAAATATACTGCATATTTACTGTTAGGGAATTACAGGGAGTATTCGAGTGGTTTGTCTGATAAATGCCGTATGCCATTGTAGTGTAGCGTTGCCGTGTAGCATCCACGCTGTGTAGCGTTGCCGTGTAACATCCATGTTGTGTAGCGTTGTTTATCTTGTCTGTCCATAGATTTCTCGTTCACTAACATTTCATATTCTACTCCAGCAATAATTTAACAATTTCAAATATGCCCGATTCAAATAAACGCTAAAATTTGTAATCTCATCTACAAATAGAAATTATTGCAGAAACATCTAATCGTCGTATTAAAGATGTGTTATCTAATGAACTGTGTATTCAGCTAATGTTATCATACTATCAGACCATGTTATCCAAGACAGATCAAGCTAGTCAATAATAAATCATTATATGATTTTTTTTAATTCTTGCAAACATTTGGCTGAAGATATCTACAAATGTAGACTGTGTTTTATCAAACAATATTTGTTTGGCAGAGTGTATCACCCGCTTATCAGAATCAGTAACTTCTTGTAAAATCTTCGTGTATATTTGCTTGTAAAATCTTCGTGTATATTTGCTTGTAAAATCTTCGTGTATATTTGCTTGTAGAATCTTCGTGTATATTTGCTTCTACAATCTTCGTGTATATTTCACGAGCAGACGTCACATCAGACACAGTTATCTGGATTTCCCTTTCACAAAAACATAGAAATAGATTGCATCAGAGCTTGGAATTGTTGGGAGTTTTGTGATTATAGTGTTTGTTGCATAATTCAAGGAAAGATCACATGAAGTGTGTTGGGATGTAAGCGTGGTCAATAAATTCCCGTGTAGGGAAGTGTAAACGTGGCCGATCAACTCCCGTGTAGGGAAGTAAGCGTGGCCAATCAATGTCCATGAAGGGAAATAAGCGTGGTCAATACCGTGCACTACCGGGATTCAAAAGGGAAGCCAATATTAGTAAACCAACCCCACCTTCCATGCTTGACATAAAAGGCAAATAAGGAGATTCAATTTCATTGGCTGATTACCTATTGTCTGTTGTCCATTGTCCGTCCACGGGTGAAAGATGGTTAATAGTATCCACACTTTCCGCTAAGCGTACGGGTGGCAACCTAAGTTGTCGCTCTAATGCAAGATGTGTAGTCTTTATGCTCATGTTTGTTCAAGCTTCATGTTTTATACCCAACGTTTTCTTGGTCTATTTTTGGCTTTATGTCCAGAATGACGGTTGAACAAATGAAGGTTAACAAGATGGAGGATATTTAGTAAGGTTCCATACTCCGCGAAGAGTGAAAGATAAGCAGACCACGATCAATACTTAATATTTGTGATTTCTTTGAAAATATGTTCAATCACTGTTCATTCTGCAGATCTTTGATTTTGCGTTTGGTTCCAACAATCTCTTGATTAGCAAGCTATAGATTTCAACAAACTTTTGATTAGCAAGCGATAGATTGCAACAATCTCTTGATTAGCAAGCGATAGATTGCAACAATCTCTTGATTAGCAAGCGATAGATTGCAACAATCTCTTGATTACCAAGCGATAGATTGCAACAATCTCTTGATTAGCTAGCGATAGATTGCAACAATCTCTTGATTAGCAAGCGATAGATTGCAACAATCTTTTGATTACCAAGCGATAGATTGCCACAATCTCTTGATTTAACAAACAGTAGATTCCATAGATTAAGATAGTTTGTTTACAAGAAGGAATTAGATGACCAATACTCCAAGTTCGTTAGTGCAGTTCTAGATTGTCAGAGATTGTACCAGACAATAGTTGATTGTATGTCTCAAGAGATTGTACGAGACAATAGTTGATTGTATGTGTCCAGAGATTGCATCGGAGAATAGTTGATTGTACACAAGAGAGTACATTCAACATTTCGACTGGATTTGAAGCTGTTGCCCAGTTCCCATCATTCGTATTTCCTGTAACATTTTTCTGGTGTCAAGATCATGTATTGAATGAGTCTATTATTGAGTAACGAGCCCCGACAAACCTCATCATAAACACTTCTTCCCGCTGTTATCTTTAAACATATTCTATAAACATAAACATATACCCATATGTGTTCTATGTATAGCCGAGATATTTCAATAAAAACACAAATATAAATTACTCGATTTCTGGAGACTCTTCAAATCTCGACAGGTTAGGCCTGCTAACTGCGTTCTGACTTATCTGTCTCGACTTGCTGTGCCAAATTGTGTTTACGCTGATTTTTACTTTATATGTCGGGTTATGTAGATTGATAGTTGGATGGATAAATGGATGCATGGATGACTGGATGAATGAATGGATTGATGCATGGATGGATGACTGGATGGATGCATGGATGGATGACTGGATGGATGCATGGATGGATAGAAATGTATCTAAGGAGGCAGTCTGGCTGGCAACAGGCAGGCAGGTTGGCTAGTTGATCGGACGGTTGGTTGGTTGGTTGGCTGGCTAGTTGATCGGACGGTTGGTTGGTTGGTTGGCTGGCTAGTTGATCGGACGGTCGGTTGGTTGACTGGTTAGTTGATCGGATGGTTGGTTGGTTATTTGGTTGGTTGGCTGGCTAGTTGATCGGACGATTGGTTGGTTAGTTGGTTGGTTGGTTGGTTGACTGGCTAGTTGATCGGACGGTCGGTTGGTTGGCTGGCTAGTTGATCGAACGGTCGGTTGGGTGGCTGGTTAGTTGATCGGACGGTTGGTTGGTTGGTTGGTTCGCTGGCTGCCTAGTTGAGCGGACGGTTGGTTGGTAGGCTAGCTAGTTCATCGGATAGTTGGTTGGTTGGTTCGTTGGTTGGTTGGTTGGTTGGTTGGATCAGGGATATCTCTAAGCTTGAATAAATAATATTTGCTCGGTAATCTTAGATCGATTCTATTCAACTTATTGGACAAATGTAACAATATAACATTCAGCTTGTGATACCACTCTTGTTGTGTTGTGATACCATTCATGTTGTGATACCACTCATGTTGTGATACCACTCATGTTGTGATACCATTCATGTTGTGATACCATTCATGTTGTGATACCACTCTTGTTGTGATACCACTCATGTTGTGATACCATTCATGTTGTGATACCACTCTTGTTGTGTTGTGATACCATTCATGTTGTGATACCATTCATGTTGTGATACCACTCATGTTGTGATACCATTCATGTTGTGATACCACTCATGTTGTGATACCATTCATGTTGTGATACAACTCTTGTTGTGTTGTGATACCATTCATGTTGTGATACCACTCTTGTTGTGTTGTGATACCATTCATGTTGTGATACCACTCTTGTTGTGTTGCGATACCATTCATGTTGTGATACCACTCTTGTTGTGTTGTGATACCATTCATGTTGTGATACCACTCTTGTTGTGTTGTGATACCATTCATGTTGTGATACCACTCTTGTTGTGTTGCGATACCATTCATGTTGTGATACCATTCATGTTGTGATACCATTCATGTTGTGATACCATTCATGTTGTGATACCATTCATGTTGTGATACCACTCTTGTTGTGTTGCGATACCATTCATGTTGTGATATCTTTCATTGTGTGATACCTTCATGTTGTGGTGTGTTACAAAACTCACTGAACTAATACACATTACTGTTGCGAGTGATAGTCAGTTCCCCCCTTCTCCCTACTCAAGCTACCTGAAATCAGTGCCTCATGTACCCGCTGCAACTTGAAGTCAGTTCCCCCCTTCTCCCTACTCAAGCTACCTGAAATCAGTGCCTCATGTACCCGCTGCAACTTGAAGTCAGTTCCCCCCTTCTCCATACTCAAGCTACCTGAAATCAGTGCCTCATGTACCCGCTGCAACTTGAAGTCAGTTCCCCCTTCTCCCTACTCAAGCTACCTGAAATCAGTGCCTCATGTACCCGCTGCAACTTGAATGATAGGATCGTTAGGTGCACTTGGATTAATTTTTGTGGATTAGGGAATATCCATAAATTCGCCAACAAACAGGGGGCGAGGGGGGGGGGAGTTTCTGAAAATGTTTAAGGGGTGGGGAGAGGTTGTCGTCAAAAGTTTCTGAAATGGTTAAGGAGTGGGGAGAGGTTGTCGTCAAAAGTTGACGTCAACAATACATGTGTATACACAAAGTGCATTGTTTCAATGTACGACATATGTTCTCAAAATACCCACAAATTATATACTTTCTTATTTTGTTGTGCACTATTTGCGCATACATAATTATGAAGTTAAATATCTTAAACATAATTATGCAGGGGGGGGGATGGTGTATTGAATTCTAGCTGTTAACCAGAAAAGGGGGGGGATACAAATTGGCCACAATTTTTCTGATTGATGAACAACTATGATAATCTGATTCAATGTTTGTCAGAATATGTCACAACTTACATCTGACACTAGTTCTGCTGTCATGTGTTTGAAAACTTTACCTATGGGTTGTGTTCTGACGTGACTAAGCATTAACCTGTCTCTGAGTTCATAGAGTTTGCTCTAACTTTCTATTTTATGTTATCAGACGGAAACAACCTCTTATTGCCAAACATAAAATGCTTTAGTGGAGACAGCGATCTAATCAAATATTTGTCTTGCCCTGAAATCAAACGTTCTTGTACAGCCTAACAATAAATCGTTATGTCAAGAGTATGGTCTCGACTTGCGTACACCCAAATCTCATGAATTTAATGTATTCATGTGCACCTTAAGAATTTATCATATTTTATACCTTGGTAGATTGTGTTCTCATTGTACAGAGTTGGTGTGTCAGCATTGTGTGTTATATCTCCAATCAATGGAAACCCTTAGATATAGGGGGTGAGGGGAGAGTTTTTACCCCCCAACACATCAGAGGATGACTTTTAGTATTAGAAATTTTGCCTAAAATATATTTTAATTCTTTTAATTTGTTTATGTTTTGTTAATTATTATGTACAATCCAGAAGCAAGAGCATACAACATGAAAATTTTAAAGCGCAGGGTAGAGGACGACCAAAGAAAAGCTGGATTGACGGAGTTACTAAGATTCTGAGACGTCAGAATATTACTGAATATCAATCAACCTTGTCATATTCTGAAAACAGATGGTCTCTTCAATCCTGCGACGCCTTACAGTAAAGCAGAGAACATCAGATGGATATGATAGGATAGCATAAGATAAGATAAAATAAGATAAGATTCATTCATCGGTACCATTCCTTCCGGCGTAGGCGATCATGTCTCTCCACATTCCTCTGTTTGTTATACATTTAAATATAGTTTCTGGTGATTCAGCATCATGCCAGGCTTTCAAGCCATCCAACATTTTACCACGTTGCTTTCCTCTGTCTCTCTTACCCTCGATTCGAAGTTGTTACGATGTTCTCCAGTCCACCTCTTCTCAAAGATAAGATAAGATAAGATAAGGACATATCTATAACCATTAACCAGTAAGTGTTGATGTAGTGTGGGTGTGTGTGTCTGTGATATGTCGGTTCTAAATGGAACAGGCGTATACATCACTATTAATACCTGGAATAGGGTAATGACGTTTTGCTAATCACTCAATAAACACGTAATAACACACACACAAAACGACGTTTCTATCAAAAGGCCTTTATCAAGACAAAAATTAAAACACAATTACAACATTCAACAGAAAACTGACAGTCTTGTGTAATTAGCAAAACTTCATACATCCCTATACCTGGACTTACCTGTTGGATTTCAATTTTGTGCAGTAAGTACATACCTGGAAGATGTAGCAGACGAGACGAACGTGTCCATGATTATCGGCTATCATGTTACACAGTTTATCCGCTATCATGTTATACAGTTACCCAGATTATCCGCTATAATGGTATACAGTTACCCAGATTATCCGCTATGATGTTACACAGTTATCCAGATTATCCGCTATGATGTTACACAGTTATCCAGATTATCCGCTATGATGTTACACAGTTACCCAGATTATCCGCTATCATGTTACAAAGCTACCTTCAGTGATATCAACTTCAAAAACGTGAACTTAAATGTCAGAATGTCCTACCTGTAAATCTTCAGACTTGCGATATGAGTAAAGTATGTGATGTGGCTATGTTGCCGCCTATGTGTGAGGATAGGAGTTACTGTCTGTGGTGGGTTATACAGAAACGTACCGCGATTACATAACATAAGGTCAAACATTACAGGACCTGTCTCAGCTTGAGATTTCAGTTATTGGCTGTAGTCCCAGCCAATTCATATTTAGAAATTTAGTTTAGCATGTCTCGGCATATTTATGGAATTGTTAGATTCAAAATACAGGACATGTCTCTAGTACAGTTATCTGTTGCGAAATATCTGTAAAATAGTTATCTATAACAGAATATCTAGTCCATTCACCCTTCTCCTCTATGATCTAGAAATAGTTCGCACATGTTAGCCTACTACTTGTATTTATCTTGCCTTCGTACCGTCAATGTTTACCTTGTTTTCACAATATATTCCAGGCTGGAAAACAAAACTCACATCTTCTCCAAATTTACCCAGCGCACAAATGGTTTGTTTTATTAACTAACAAAGTTGATTTACCACCAACTTTGTGTCTGTTACGATTATTTTATTATTCATGGAGATTTCAACAGCAATCCACCAACACTTCAGCACCGGCAAAACATCAGCGACGTCATTTTTTAATGGTGTCTTATTGGTTCAGTGAAATCCCATTATAACAACTTGTTCCGGACTAACGACATTTGTGTGTTATAACAGAAGTGTTCTAATACAGTACAAACAAGCAATAAATATAATGGGGGATTTTTCTAAAAATTTTGTTATATAAGGAATGTATTTTAAAATAATTCGCTTTAGAGTGACTCCACTGTAGTAATTGTAAAATAATTCGCTTTAGAGTGACTCCACTGTAGTAATTGTAAAATAATTCGCTTTAGAGTGACTCCACTGTAGTAATTGTAAAATAATGCGATGTACAGTGAGTCCACTAATTGTAATTGTAATTGTAAAGGCCATTAATTCCTATTCTCCAACAGGTTTTATTGAAGTACTCAATCTCTCCAACGATCACGTATACTTTTGATGTAAATAATATGCACACGGGATCTCCGAGTTTCCGCCTTACATAATACTATTCAATTGCTGTGAGGGTACCTGAATTAAATCCTGGTCAATATGACAATTAGCAGAACATAGACACACATCATGTTGACGATGGTAATAGATTGGCTATATTTCATTAGCTCACACATCGGACTAACATCTTGTCTGTTATTTCATTAGCTCACACATCAGACTAAAATCTTGTCTGTTATTTCATTAGCTCACACATCGGACTAAAATATTGTCTGTTATTTCATTAGCTCACACATCGGACTAAAATATTGTCTGTTATTTCACAAGCTCACACATCAGACTAAAATCTTGTCTGTTATTTCACAAGCTCACACATCGGACTAAAATATTGTCTGTTATTTCATTAGCTCACACATCGGACTAAAATATTGTCTGTTATTTCATTAGCTCACACATCGGACTAAAATCTTGTCTGTTATTTCACCGCGTTGCAATTATTCATATATTCATTTTTATGTCCTACAATAAAAATTGTCTAATCCAGTGGTCCTTAGAACATGAATGCATTTTTCTTGGCGATCCTCCTTTCAATATTTGTTCTTGCTGCTGACCCCTAAAATAATTCATATGTAAAGATGTCCAGTAATAAATGATCAGTTGACTAGCAAGAGTACACAATGTCAGCAACTCAAATTGTAAATAGGTAAAACTCATGTACTATCCACAACATCCGGTAAAATGGCGCCAAGCATAACTCGTGTACAACTGTGTATTTAGCTAGAATACAAATTATATAAAATTTTACACTCACGAAATTAATTTAGAACTATGAGGTATATAGAAGAAAACATGCAAATAACAATATACACCAAATTTTCACCGTTTCAACCGCAACATATAGAATACAACAACAACAAAAACTAAATTAAAAAAGTCAACTAGCAGAAAAAAAAAAAAAAATTAATCACGACGGCTATAGAACGCAGAAATTATTAAACAGTAAGACCTTCAAGGTCACAAAAACAAAAAAACATATGTGCACACAAGTTGTATATATATATATATATATATATATATATATATATATGGTGGGCTGTTCTATCATGTATATGTATGGTGGGCTGTTCTATCATGTATATGTATGGTGGGCTGTTCTATCATGTATATTTATGGTGGGCTGTTCTATCATGTATATGTATGGTGGGCTGTTCTATCATGTATATGTATGGTGGGCTGTTCTATCATGTATATGTATGGTGGGCTGTTTTGCAACACTAGTTTCGAAGTTGATGTGCATGATTATTGGTGGACACCTGTTCAAAAAATGAAGCGAGAAATGAGAGATGAAAAAATCTATTTATGAAAACAAAATGGACAGCAATAAAATGAGGACGCCACCAACCAAATTGTAAACAAATGAGTGATATCAATTAAGTCCCAATGGCTTAAAACCAAGCTTACAAACTCAAACAAATAAAATTGTTAAACATTTTTGGGGGCTTTGATAAAAAATTAGCGTCAACAAACCGGTTTTTATACACCAAATATTTGTTTTTAATTTGGAAAACAATTTTAATGTGAAACATTAATGTGAAAATTATTTCGTATTTTCACGCTTTTGCAGAGAAAAATATTGCGAGGGTTGGGGGGGGGGGGTGCGGGGTATACCACATTTTACTTTCTCTAATCCACGTGAGTAAACCTTCTGTGTCTAGTCCACGTGAGTAAACTTTCTGTGTCTAGTCCACGTGAGTAAACTTTCTGTGTCTAGTCCACGTGAGTAAACTTTATGTGTCTACCACGTGAGTAAACTTTCTGTGTCTAGTCCACGTGAGTAAACTTTCTGTGTCTAGTCCACGTGAGTAAACTTTTGTTATCGTATATTTTCCAGTATGAAATGGGTGCTCGATTCAAGACCATCGTTGAATACAAAATGTGAACTCATTTAAAAAACGTTCTTCTAAAATGACACTATTTTGTTTCTCCCGTGTTTTCATTGGTCTCTTTATGTATACATTGTGTGAACAGCCAATTAAAATCACGGAAAAGTCAAAATGTCACTTCCGAAGTCTGAACCCCGATAACTACATACGACTGTATTGTCAATAGATTACACAAGTTGGACGATTAGCATCATTTAGGTCCGACACGCCCTTGTCAATAGTAGACATGAACCCACTCATACAAGGGCGTATGCTCAATTTAGGAAATGTGTGAGTGGTGAAGCACCACCTTGTTTCAATTGTGTATACTCCGCCATATTAAGTTGTTATATGAACGAGATGACGTAATGGCAGTTGAAGTCAGGTTGACATTTGACACAGACACTGAAATCATCTTTATCAGTGGTTCCTAAACATTTGTTATCACTGACTCTCTCGAAATATATATTTTAGCATCACCACAATATTTTATATTTGAAAACGTTCCGGGATAAAGTTTCTTGTGTTATTGTAAATAATGTCTGCAATTGAAATTCTTACTAGTAATAAATGTTCTTAATCAATTAGAAAAACAAAAACATAATTATAAAATATTTTTTTTCTTACCGTCTAATTTCAATGAATCATTCACATCTACGACCCATATCTACGACGCACAATAGTAATTTCATTTATTTTCATTGTATATCAATATTTACACAATGATTACACAATATTTACACAATATTTACACAATGATTACACAATATTTACACAATATTTACACAATGATTACACAATATTTACACAATAATGAATTCAGTTGTTAAGCACAAATAAAATTATATGAAAAGTTTACAAACTGGAGACAAAACCCTCCCTGCAACACAATAACAAGAACATGCAAGTATTGAATACAAGATTCTACTGTTCACAAAGTCAGGGTGAAACGATGCCCATTTTTGTTCACTGTATCTATCTATAAACATGTAACCCCTCAGTGTCGTAGGGTATTGCAATGGATGCATTAAAAGATTCAGAGTTGTAGAGGTACCACATTGGACGCATCAACACACAGAGTCTTCCAGCGATTTCTATCTTCAACGATACGAACGAGTGAGGACAAATCTTGCCTTTCCATTCCTTGATGTTGTCTGTCCGTGTGTTTATTTGTCCTCCTCTGCATCCTCCGCCTTCGACAGTTCCCTGCAGTATTGTTTTTGACAAGAAATCGTGCGTGCATACATGTCCGAACCATGCTAGTTTTCGTTGTTTCACTATTGAAAACAATGGCTCCTGAACACATGCACAGATGTCTACTTTATTTCTTACGTACATATTTGTCTTATGCTCTCTATAGGAATTTCGCAGAATTCGTCTGTAGCATTTGTATTGGGAGGTCTGCAATCTTCTCTCAATGTCCGCAGTGAGTGTCCTACTCTCACAACCATACAACACAACAGAAAGCATTAGTAAATTATAACGTTTAATTTTCACTCTAATACTGGCGCTGTTTTTCCAAATGTAGTTTAACACACAAGCTAAAGCCATCTCCAAGCCTAATCTTAAATTCTGCTTTGCATTTTCAATTAAATACGCGCTACCTTGGATCCAATATTATGTCAGACACAAGCCTGCTGCCCAGCAGACCCAGGTTTCCAATTCACTCGTGATTCACAGTTTCAAATAAAACACCCCGCCAATGTGTCGGGCCATTGGCGCAAATAAATCGGCGACACAACGCATTTTCATTCTCTGGACTACATCCTGCTGGAAATCTAGTAGGACAATGGTCCTTCTACAAGAGAATTCAGCAGGAGTTTGAGAATGAACGCTGAAGAAGAAGAATAAAGCTCACGGTCTTCTGAAGTTCATACAGTTGCCCGTGGAGTTTTGATTGCAGTGTTGTGTCCTCTGGTCAATATGTCTGCCTCAGCGTTTCATGTTCAGAACACTCTTGAAGTATATGTTTGGCACTCTGTGCTGCCTGTCCACATGTACACACGGCCGTGTTGCCAATCTTGAACTTTGTATACATGTGTGACTGCAGAGTCGGTTGTGTCCTGTTCTGAGACATAGAATTATAACTTGTTCTGGTCTGTTCATAATGTGATAGTCATCTTGTGTTGGTGTTTGTGGCTTTCTTATTGACTTGATCATCTGTTTTTTCTGATGGTAGGTGATTGGTATATCTGGTTAGTCTTCGGCAGCACCATCCTTAGCCAGTTGGTTTGATTTTTCATTTTCTTGTGATGATTATGATTCTTCTTCTTCTTCTTTCGTTCACTTGAAACATGTCTATATCTGTAATTCTGTCCCCATCGAGACCAGCACCGTGCAGAGGTGATGGGGCTTAGTTCAGCCATCAGGGGCTGGAAACTAAGACTGGTTGGGCAGTCCCACTCGAGCAGGACCATAGTCCTGCCCAAGTAAGCAGAGTGCTGAAGACGGCGGCATCCAGCCAAAAGGCGCACAGATAATCAGGATGCCACGCACAAAACACAATGATGATGATGATGATGATGATGATGATGGTGTTCCTCCTTCGCAAGCGAAGATGAGAATGGCATGAAAAAAAAATTTAATCAATGAAAAAAAAATATATATATATATAATAATTAAAATTAGTAATAAACTAATTTAGCTTGTGAGTTCGCAGATGCCCAATGAGTCCGATTCGCGCACATAAAGTTCCACCGCAGTGCATGCAGGAGTGCTGAAGGTTCGGGGTAGAAGAATCTACGGATTTGTCCCTCCGCTTCCCACACCCGTGGATTGTCCGCAGTGCTCTTTCCCTTTCAAATTTCACCATGCCAGCAGTGATCTGAGTGTGCCAGGCTGAGCGATCAAGTGTTGGTCTCCCAGGAGCTAGGATCGATGTTGCAGTGCTTGAGAGTTTCCTGGTATTCCACAGTGAGAGGGTATCCACTGCATGGTTACCCTATACTGGTAAGACAGTTCATTAAGTAGTTTTTGCAAGTCTGTTAGTTTTCCAGACTGGAAAGCTTGAAGCACTGACCTTTCATCTGCCAGGAATACCACGGGATGTGGGCCAGGATTGGAGTTCATCAGTTTTTCAGTTGCCACCATAACTGCTTGGATTTCTGCATCATAGGTATTGCAGTATTTCCATTTTGGTGTTCTGATCGTATCTCTAAGCTTGTGTGGATATTCTATATATATTCTATATACCTGCACCTCCATTCCTCACTGTATTCTGTGCTGACCCATCTGTGTATACTCTGGCCCAAATGTCTTGAGGATATTCCTCATCCAGAAAACTGAGGGTGACTGTCCTTCGCTGCACACTGTTCAGTTCTTCTTCGCTTAGTATTCCTTTTACGTGGGTCTGAATTTATATTGGTATTCCATGTGTTTCATGACAATGCGTTTGTTTTGGTACAGATCTTAAGGAGCTGTCACATCTTATATGATTACTGGATGTGATTATTTTAGTATTCTGAACCATTTATGACAGTTAAAATAATCATATATATTTTGAAGATAAGATAAGAGACTGATGTAGGAGTATTTCTATAACTGTGATCTACGGTCATGTAGCATAAGTTAACTCAATGCCCCGCCGACCATCAGACCACGGTTTATTGTTGACTTCCTATTCGTGTTTTAAACTAAACATTAACATCCATATTTCACCCAGGCTCGAGGAAATAGGTTACCAAAGTTCAATCGTGACCGTCGCCTTGAGCCCGGTCATGGCTCATGCGTGACCGTCGCCTTGATGAGCCCTGTGATGGTTCATGATCTGGGAAAGTCCGAAAAATAGCGCAATGACTACTTACCAAGTGCGGTCGATGAAGATGTCTGGTCAACCACTGACTAGGTAGTTGAGAATTGATTGGACAACTATGGGCTTCACGCTGGTTGATAAGCCAGCTTACCTTGACCTTTTCTACCTATACACCGGGTAGCGGGAAGAGCAGACTACTTATACCTAAGTCACGTCAGCAGGTGGGAATCTGAAAACATATAACAAGAGGATATCTTCAATAGCATGCCATTTTACAACAAGAAGTTGTCAAGTACATAACCACTGGAGTTGACGTGCGGCGATATGTGTGGCATCTGACTAATTCATATCTTCACAAAAGACTAAAAGAAATGAAGTTTCAAGAGATTGACAATGAGATATCACGGTCCAGATCTGGAAGAAACAGAGATTATTGAGATTGCAACACGCACACACAGAAAAGCGAGATTTCAACATGCACAGAGATAAGCGAGATTGCAACACGCACAGATATAAACGAGATTGCAACATGCACAGAGATAAACGAGATTGCAACACGCACAGAGATAAGCGAGATTGCAACACGCACAGAGATAAGTGAGATTGCGACGAGCACACACAGATAAGCGAGATTGCAACAAGCACACACCGATAAGCGAGATTGCAACACGCACAGAGATAAGTGAGATTGCAACACGCACAGAGATAAGTGAGATTACAACACGCACAGAGATAAGCAAGATTGCAACACACAAAGAGATAAGCGAGATTGCAACACGCACACACAGATAAACGAGATTGCAACATGCACAGAGATAAGCGAGATTGCAACACGCACACACAGATAAGCGAGATTGCAACATGCACACACAGACAAGCGAGATTGCAACATGCACAGAGATAAGCGAGATTGCAACACGCACACACAGATAAGCGAGATTGCAACACGCACAGAGATAAGCGAGATTGCAACACACACAGATAAGCGAGATTGCAACACGCAAACACACAAATAGGCGAGATTGCAACACGCACACACAGATAAGCGAGATTGCAGCACGCACACACAGATAAACGAGATTGCAACACGCACAGAGATAAGTGAGATTGCAACACGCACACACAGATAAGAGAGATTGCAACACGCACACACAGATAAGCGAGATTGCAACACGCACAGAGATAAGTGAGATTGCAACACGCACAGAGATATCTGACAACTGAGTCACGTTGGTAAAATGTATGCTAGAGTTTAGAAGTGCCAAAAAACAACACATATAAACAAACCAGCACTTAAATAACTCAACCTAGCTTGAATTTAGGAGAAGTAGAGATTCCGCTGATGCGATATTTGCTGTGGGGGATGTACATAAATTCACCTCCAGCTAAATATAGAGATATGACCATAGCCGTGTCACGTGGACATCAATTGTGCCTTCTTACTCGTCGTATTTTGTTGTGATTGTGTTCTTGATTAACGTCTTTTGATACGGACGTCGTTTTGTGTGTGTTACAGTGGAATCCTGTTATGACAACTTGGTCCGGGCAGATGAAATATTGATGTATCAACAAAACTTATCTATATTCAATATATGAAATAAATATTTAAAATAATTGGGGGGTTTTTAAAAGCCGTAAGTAGATTATATTTTATAAAAGGATTCGCTATAAATAGGGAAATCCGTTATAATAGGATGCGGTATAATGTGATTCCACTATGTGATTGTGTGTTTACTGTGATTGTGTGTTTACTGTGATTGTGTGTTTACTGTGATTGGCAAAACTTCACTACCATGTTCTAAATTTCGTCTGTTGGATTTCAGTTTTGCTGCAGTGAGTACAGATCACAGAAAGAGGTGGCTGTTACTAAATATAGCATAGATTTCCTGCTTTGAACTAATTCTATCCCCCCCCCCCCCAACAAAAAAACAAAATGGAAGCAACACAATTCCAACACCGGTTATTTTCTGCGCAGTAATATCATGCCAAGACATGAGGAAGTTTGGCCTATCCAAGTTATTGCCGTGAATTTTATTGATTGTCGACACAAATTATATGTAAAGCAAATAAACTAACAGTCACATCAGCCAAGATGACGGACGCTGTGTGAGGTCAGCCAAAAAGACGGATGCTGTGTAAGATCAGCCACAATGACGGACGCTGTGTGAAAGCAGCCAAGATGATGGACGCCGTGCGAAATCAGCCAAGATGACGGACGCTGTGTGAAATCAGCCAAAATGAAGGAAGCTGTATGAAATCAACCAAATTGACGGAAGCTGTGTGAAATCAGCCAAGATGATGGACGCTGTTAGGTCAGTACGCAGAACTATTCTGCATAACTTGGCAGATAGTGTAAGGTGAAATCTCGACTATATTTAGTAACAACCACCTTTTTCTGTGACGCCCATGCAATGTCCGCGAATATTTCCCAGACCAAAGATCGCATAAAGATACCAGATAACATGCACTGATATAACCAACATATACTTCGGTCTGAGGTTAAGATATAACCAACAAATACTTCGGTCTGAGGTTAAGATATAACCAACATATACTTCGGTCTGAGGTTAAGATATAACCAACATATACTTCGGTCTGAGGTTAAAAGTGTTTCCCTCGTCAACTAAAATCTTGAATACGTGTAAATAACAAGCAAATATTTCGATGTGAAGTAGATGTTTTGTCCTAACTAAATCTCTACTAACCTCGTGCACTATTTCTGACAGGACAGCATTGTTCAGACTTGGCACCGCTAGCAGGAAATATTCAGGTGCAACTGTTTAACACCTTTAAACACTTCGAGATTATACGCAATTCTACATCAATGAGATGTCAAACTATAGGATCTATACGTGTGACCTTTACCTTCTCGCCAAGTTGGGCGTCTGTTCAATTCTTCGTATAGTTCACGTCAACCTTTTGTTTTGTGTTGTCTTCCATCAGGAGAGATAATTCTTTCGTATAGAAAATATGGGCTTTGTCTCAGCTTCCAGATACGAGGACAAGATCACCGCTTCTTGTTGTTAACTTCCAGATACGAGGACAAGATCACCGCTTCTTGTTGTTAACTTCTGAATTGCAATGGTCGCCTGTTTCTCCCTGAATAACAAACAAGTCACAGACAGTCGGTTGTATGGGTTCCATTCTATCGATAAGAAATACAACCTTAAATATCTAGGGATAATTTTCCGCAGAAGTCTTTCATTCAGCAAACATAGTGACAATATTCTTCAGAAAGCAAAGAGTGTTATCAAAATCATGGCAGCTGCAGAAATACAACAGTTTGTTTGAGAACCCCAAGAATTACGAGCAATTAGCTCTTACTTTCTATGTGCAGTGGGGAGGTTTATGAGCTTTATTTCATCCTCAGGAGGCTTCACCTTTCGGTTTGGAGCAATGCCTATTGGAGGAGCCTTCTACTCAGGGGACACTAACATTATCTGTTAGGGATTATAGCCTCGTTCTGTTCACACTGTCACACGTGAAAAGATCGAAAAGAATTCAAAATGAGAGTACGAGGGCACAGATAGGATGTGCACTAAAAGTTACCCCATAACCATCATGAGGTTCTTTTCTAGAGTCGTACATCACTGAGTTACAACATTGCGTGGCGCAGATAAGGACATACTTAAGTTAGCCAACGATAACCACTATCTAACATCAATGCCTAGATAAGACAATGGGGAAAAGAATCAAACGTGGAAAGTCATGAATAGCAGGGACAAGTTCCTCAGAGTATGTGAATCGCACGAAATAGGAAAAGGTAGTACCATGGAATCCATCTATAGCGTATTCTTTTATAACAAATATCCCTATATAACAACACTTTAAAAATCTCAAATTATATCTGTCTATATTGTTTGTGCTGTATATAGCACATCTCTGGTTTGTGCTGTATATAGCACATCTCTGTTATTACATTCAGATTTTGTCAGTCCGGACCAAGTTTTTGTAACGAGATCCCGCTGTAAATGGTAGTCATATGTCCCACATTGAGAACCGCTTGTCTATAACAGGTTCAGTTGGGGTTCGTTGGTCTTTTTTTTAGAAAGTGGACTTTTTGAAAGATCACTAAGATACCGCTTAAACCTACAGAGTTACGTACTGGGTGATACTCTCGACAGACGGCGTGTCACTTCGTTGAAAGGGTTTGAGTACATATAGGAAAACTCGAGTAAAATAAAGTCAATCCTCTGTGCCTGTTTATGTCTAGAACAATGGTTAACAAAATATATTTGCTCATGCCCCAGTTTCATGTGGAATTTGTCTTCATGGTTCATGGACATAAACGTGATTCGTAGTGATTCATTAGTGACCAGCTGTCATCTTCAGCAGCCATTCAGGAATATGCAGACTCAAAGTTGCTGTCAGATGTTCATCTCAGACATTCAGGAATATGCAGACTCAAAGTTGCTGTCAGATGTTCATCTCAGACATTCAGGAATATGCAGACTCAAAGTTGCTGTCAGATGTTCATCTCAGACATTCAGGAATATGCAGACTCAAATTTGCTGTCAGATGTTCATCTCAGACATTCAGGAATATGCAGACTCAAATTTGCTGTCAGATGTTCATCTCAGACATTCAGGAATATGCAGACTCAAAGTTGCTGTCAGATGTTCATCTCAGACATTCAGGAATATGCAGACTCAAAGTTGCTGTCAGATGTTCATCTCAGACATTCAGGAATATGCAGACTCAAAGTTGCTGTCAGATGTTCATCTCAGACATTCAGGAATATGCAGACTCAAAGTTGCTGTCAGATGTTCATCTTGGTAATCTTTCAGAGAGGATACATTTTCTTCCCTCACATCTGCTTGTCTCCATAGCGGTTATTCCCCGTGTGTGCACAACATAGCGGTTATTCCCCGTGTGTGCACAACATAGCGGTTATTCCCCGTGTGTGCACAACATAGCGGTTATTACCCGTGTGTGCACAACATCACCTTCAGCAACGTATTCTACACTCTAGTAAATTAATGGCATTATGTCGGCCATATCTCTCTTCAAAACTGTACAATACGCCGCATTATTGCCTGCCAATGTGTCTACTCTTTCGCTGCCTCTGACTCCCACATGACCAAGGAAATACGATCATGTGATACTTTCAGTTGTTTAGTAACGTGAACCAATACTTTCTTATGTGCACATTTCTATCGACCGCAGCATGCCCTGTCATAGAGTATCACTGTGCCAGAGAGTTATCAAGGTGGGAGTTGATATTTCAGTCAACGAGTGACTGCACGGACCTAAATAAATGTCAAATTGTTGTTCAAATATGTTGGAGGACCTTTGCTCGATAGTTCAAGTGTTTTCGTGTTGACAAAATCTTATTTCAGTTTTACTTTTTATATAGATACACGGAGATTGATATGCATATAAGTGTTACCGATGAATATGAACACGGCATACTAGCAACCATGTTTCGACTAGAGATCCTTCATCAGATTATGCATAGTAATTTGCCGTGGTCTCTAGATGATAGTGGTTGGGGAGGGGGGGGGGGGTTGCGCGCGTAATCATTATTCATATTTATATTTGTTTTCGTTTATTTCCATATTTGCCTTGTGTTGCCTTGTCCTGACATTAAAGCGACGTATCCTTTTTATCTATTTTGATATATTGCCCAAATAATTTCAGAATGTCTATGTATGTGACGTGTCCTTTACAGAACGTTGTCCTTACTGCCACTCTGTAATCCTCTCGGTTCTGTGCAAGCTGTCCAGCTGCTTCCAGTGTCATGTTCAGGCGGTCTTCGATGTCATGTGTCCATCATAGTCTTAGTCTGCCTCTTGTATTCTCTTTCCTGGAGCTTTCTCCTCCATGATTATCTTTTCTGGAACTTTCTCCTCCATGATTATCTTTCTCCTCCATGATTATCTTTCTCCTGCATGATTATCTTTCTCCTTTCATGATTATCTTTCCTGGAACTGTCTCCTCCATGATTATTTTTCTAAACCATTGTTTCTCTGTGTATGTCCGAAATATGTTAGCCTGCATTTGTTGATAGTTTGGATGAGCCAGTCTTGTTCAGATCTTAGCGAACATTTGCATTGCTTCGTCTTACTGTCCATGATATTCTTAGCGAACATTTGCATTGCTTCGTCTTACTGTCCATGATATTCTTAGCAACTTTCTATAACATTTCATTTCTACTGCCGATATTTTCTTTACCAATACAGATGTCATTGCCAAAGTCTTCACAAATATATGTTGCCATTTGGAAAATATAGTTGTACCTTTGTTTTTCTGTTGCCACATACGTACAAGAACAATTGGTCTAGTTAAACCTGTTTTTGTGCTATATTTCCTTTGAAAACTATTAATATCTAATGTTCCAATAGACACAGAAGCTTGTCACAACATGGAAACAATGATAAGGAAGTACAACAAATCAGACATTGATAAGGAAGTACAACAAATCAGACATTGATAAGGAAGTACAACAAATCAGACATTGATAAGGAAGTACAACAAATCAGACATTGATAAGGAAGTGAAAAAAATCAAATCATATTACTTGACCTAATCATACTTTTATTACTATTGACAAATATTGCCAGTCTGCCAGCTTGCACACCAAAAAAAAAAAAAAAAAATATTATCAGCTTGCACACCAAATAAAACAAATATTGTCAGCTTGCACACCAACACAATAAATATCAGCTCGCACACCAACACAATAAATATCAGCTCGCACACCAAAACACAAAAATATTGTAAGTATGTCAGCTTGCACACCAAAACACAACAAATATTGTCAGCTTGCACACAAAATAACAAACAAATATTGTCAGCTTGCACACCAAATATTGTCAGTCTGTCAGCTTGCATACCAAAACACAACAAATATTGTCAGCTTGCACACCAAAACACACAAAAATATTTTCAGCATACACACCAAAACACAACAAATAGTGTCAGCTTGCACACCAAAACACAACAAATATTGTCAGCTTGCACACCAAAAAAAAAATATTGTCAGCTTGCACACCAAAATACAACAAATATTGTCAGCTTGCACTCCAAAACACAACAAATATTGTCAGTCTGTGAGCTTGCATGCTCACTAGGTGGAACTATAAAAGGGCAGACTGGAAAATGTACCAGCATTTAACCAGTGTTCTAGCTAAGGACATGAACTTGGATAAAGACATCAATAGAGCAGTGAGTGAATTTAATAGATGTATACTACATGCTGCTAGTAAAACCATACCCAGGGGGGCACGCAAGAACTACAAACCTTACTGGAATGATGAACTGGAAAAGCTGCAAAATGAGATGGAAACATCTAGACAGCAGGCTGAGAACAGACCTAGCCAAGAACATCACAACAAATATCAGCAAACAAAGGCTACATTTCAAAGAGCCAAGTTACAAGCCAGACGGAGTAGCTGGAAAGAAAAAACAGTCGCTGAACCTAGAAAGAGATACTAGGAAATTATGGAAACTTGTAAAACAACTAAATGATGAAGGTACAGGGAGAAATACCAGGATCACACTTTATAAAGATAAAAACATTTTAACAGGTAAACATGCAGCTGATTACTTTGCAGATTCCTTTGCAGAAGACAATAACGTCAAAGTCAGCACAGACAAACAACAGGAGGTTCGAGAGAACCAGCAAAACATTGGACAAGGCGAACCTATACCTGAAGTCATGGAGGCACCAATCACAATGAGAGAACTGGAGCATGCAATATCCAAATTGAAAATGAAAAAGTCCCCTGGAGCTGATGGAGTGTCCAATGAAATGATTAGAAACCTGGGAATTGCAGCAAGAGCACAGCTACTGCAGATCTTTAACACAAGCTGGTCCACAGGTAATGTACCACAGGCGTGGAGAGAAGCAATAATGATACCTCTCCTCATATCAGGAAAAGATGGCAACACAGTCTCCAACTACAGGCCCATCAGCCTCACAAGCTGTCTATACAAAACAATGGAACGCATTATCAATTTTAGGATGCATTGGTACCTTGAAAGTGAAAACCTTCTGGTATCACAGCAAGCAGGTTTCAGACAGTGCTACTCTACTGAAGATCAGGCAACCTACCTTTCCCACGAGATTGAGGATGCCTTCCAAGATAAGAAACTGGTACTAGCAGCATGGATAGACCTCAGGAAAGCATGTGATAAGGTCTGGAAAGAAGGGCTCCTAAAGAAATTGCGAAATTGCAGGGTTAGCTCAAGAATGTACAGATGGGGAAAAAGCATACCTGCATAATAGAAGAGCCAGGGTACAATTAGATGGTCGCAAGAGCAAGAAAGTTCTACTGCGTCATGGAGTCCCCCAAGGAGGAGTCCTGTCACCCACACTTTTCTTGGTTTACATCAATGACCTAGTTGCTGAACTACCACACGGGATCAAAGTGGCAATGTATGCTGACGACCTGGTGATCTGGTGCACAGAAGAACATGCGACAGTGGCCACTAAACAAATACAAAGAGCTATCGATGCCCTAACCTTATGGGCTAATAGATGGTGCGTCAGCATTAACACAGATAAGTGCAGCACTACACTCTTTACCCTCTCACCAAAACAAAAGCCGGTCATATCAAAATAGATCGAGAGCTCTTGAAAGAAGACAAACAACCCACATACCTCGGAGTTACTTTTGATGATAAACTGACATGGAAGCAGCACATAAACAAAGCAGCAACAAAAGCCAGGAGGAAGTTAGCTATCCTGAGAAAACTAAGTGGAACCACATGGGGAGCCAGTGGGAATATACTCAGTAAAGTTTACCAGCAAGGCATAAGACCACACCTGGAATATGGTTCAGCTGCGTGGTGTCCTGCATCAAACACCACATTACAAGATCTAGATAAAGTGCAAAACCAGGCACTTAGAATAATGTTGGGAGCAATGAAATCAACACCCATAGTAGAGATGCAGAAAATAGGAAGAATGCAAACACTTGTCGAACGCAGAGACACAAAAGTACTAATTCAATCAGAAAAGTTTCAGTGTATGCCAAGTCATCCAATGAAGGAAAGATTCCAAAATCTAGCAATGGGGCGACTGAAAAGAAGCAGTTTTATCCATCAAGCTAAACAACTCCGTAGAGAACTTACAGACCTACCTGAAGTTGACAGCCCCTTAAGGTCTGTACCAAACCCCGTGGAGTGAAAGGCATGGAATGTCAATATGCATTCAGACCCATGTGAAAGGAATACTAAGCGAGGACGAACAGAAAAGTGTGCAGCGAAGGACAGTCACCCTCAGTTTACTGGATGAGGAATATCCACAAGATATATGGGTCAGAGTATACACAGATGGGTCAGCACAGATTGCTGTGAGGAATGGAGGTGCAGGTGTATATATAGAATATCCACACAAGCCTAGAGATACAATCAGAACACCGACAGAAAAATTCTGCAATAATTATGATGCAGAAATCCAGGCAATTAGTGTGGCAGCTAAAAAACTGCTGAACTCCAACTCTGACCTACAGCCTGTGGTATTCCTGACAGATGCAAGGTCAGTGCTTCAAGCTCTCCAGTCTGAAAAACTAACAGACTTGAAAAAACTACTTAGTGAATTGTCTTACCAGAATAGGGTAACCATGCAGTGGATACCCTCTCACTGTGGAATACCAGGAAATGAAAAAGCAGACCAACTGGCTAAGGAAGGTGCTGCCGAAGACCAACCAGATATACCAATCACCTACCATCAGAAAAAACAGATGATCAAGTCAATAAGAAAGCCACAAACACCAACACAAGATGACTATCACATTATGAACAGACCAGAACAAGTTATAATTCTACGTCTCAGAACAGGACACAACCGACTCTGCAGTCACACATGTATACAAAGTTCAAGATTGGCAATACGGCCATGTGTACATGTGGACAGGCAGCACAGAGTGCCAAACATATACTTCAAGAGTGTTCTGAGCATGAAACGCTCAGGCAGACATATTGGCCAGAGGAAACAACACTGGAATCAAAACTCTATGGGACACTGTATGAACTACAAAAGACAGTGAGTTTTATTAAGGAGACAGAATTACAGATATAGACATGTTTCAAGTGAACGAAAGAAGAAGAAGAAGAAGAAGATGGACAACTCACCAAAACTGTAACTGACCCACAACTAAATCTGAGTTCATAGTACACGATTTGAAAACCACTGAACATGTGAACCTTGTCAGTCAGGTAGAGCAGGCCATATCGAAATGTCATCTTGTATAGGAACTATACACATTTATCTCACATTACACATGTCATGGGAATGAAACATCAACTTGGCTTATTTTATACACACACACGCACACACACACACAATACTTGACACATCAGAATGAGAAATGTATATGAATATCATTATATTCTTCTATCTTCTCCTGGCACTTGTTCTCAAACCTACTGAAAATGTGGCAGGCTGTAGTGTCTACAAAACAAATGGCATTGTGCCATGGGTTACAACTTAACTATAGTATCTGAACCATTTAGCCTGACACATCAGACTTCAGCATGTTCTGATATGAAATATGATGGCAATCCACTAAGATCAAAGAATTTTTTTTGGGGGGGAGGTGTAAAAAATTTGACTTACAGATTAGTTAGGTCTGTGTTTCTACTGCAGGTTATCATGAGCCTACATCGGACAAGTCACTAGGTGCTCCGATCAGGAGCTCAATAAATCCATCAGTGTAATACCTACGAGTTTCAGAGTTGAGTAGTTACAAACATAGCCTCTGAGCAGGTTCTTTTAGGCATTGCTGAACTTGACATATTTATTGCCTTAGTCACAGCAACTCCTTCACATTACATATGTGACACTATGACTTGACTTGACTTGACTTGGTAGGCGTGGCATATTTTTTATCTTCCTTGAAATGAACTCCTAACCTGTGAATGGTCATAAAATTACCTGGTGTGTCAAATTGGCAACACACCCGGCTCTCCCATTTCTTGTTTCCCAACACAGGATGCTTTACCTCTTGTTAAAAACTAAAAGAGCACAAAAGTTCCGCGATATGTTCGATGCTGATTTATCTGTTATGTTTCTCTGTTCTGACCATTACAAAAATCTCACGCAGTCTTGAGAGCAGCCACGATTCACACATTTCAACATCTGAGCTGACTAGGTTTCTTAAACACATTAGCTATGTCAGATAAATCCACTGATTTACATATTGACAGAGTGGCCATGCTTGCCACTGTATCCGTTCACTTTTCCTATAACATCCACATGTTCTGCTGCAAATATAAAGGTTATGTTTGTGTGTTCATAGACTGTGTCAATAGCTAGACCCACTAATGGCTCCTGTTTCAGCTTTGCAGATCAAGTTCTTTGAGTCACTAAGTCATGCATGACATGAGAATAGTCATGTGACATCAAGTTCATTGAGTCACTAAGTCATGCATGACATGAGAATAGTCATATGACACCATGTTTATTGAGTCACTAAGTCATGCATGACATGAGAATAGTTCTGTCATATCATGTTAATATCATGAGAATTGTCATGTGACATCAGCCATGGCAGTGCCCCTTTCATAGTCTTTATTCCATTGTAAGACTGCTCCTGGTTTGACAGTTTTCCCAATGGACAGTGCAGAAAAATACCAAGAACAGCGTTGATGATGAATGACTGGACCATCAGTGTAGATTATGCTATGATTTCCTGCAGTTCTGTCGGGTCTGATGACTATAGAGAAGGTTAGGTTTGTCATTTCATCTACAAACTATCACCCCCTCCCCCCTTTCCTGTTAATGAAGGAAGTAGACTTACAGACTAGGTTTTATTACCGTCAAGCTACCCGCCCCCCCCCTCTCACACCAAACTAGCCTCCTTGTGATTGTATACAGATTTTCCAGTCACTAAAGGAAGTACATCTGATAGGCAGCACTTTCCAGAATAGCTCTCATATTGTCTGGTCATGTTGTCTTGTCTCTTTAATACCATTGAATCGATGACTGTTGATTGTTCTCTGATGAATGGAACAAGAAACATTGAGACAAACTAACATCGAGCGAGTATGGAGGTTGTGGTACGAATGGAACAAGAAACATTGAGACAAACTAACATCGAGTGAGCATGGAGGTTGTGGTACGAATGGAACAAGAAACATTGAGACAAACTAACATCGAGTGAGTATGGAGGTTGTGGTACGAATGGAACAAGAAACATTGAGACAAACTAACATCGAGTGAGCATGGAGGTTGTGGTACGAATGGAACAAGAAACATTGAGACAAACTAACATCGAGTGAGTATGGAGGTTGTGGTACGAATGGAATGCTTATATGCTGACATATGTCATTGTCATCATGCACAAACCAATTGCTGTGAATCGCTTCTCAGGGAAATGTTTGCACATAGCATCACGGGGGCATTGCAGCATTTTTATGTAGAAATCTGCATCGACATTCTGTTCTCAAGGGATGTATTCATGAAGAAATAACTCAAGGGATGTATTCATGAAGAAATAACTCAAGGGATGTATTCATGAAGAAATAACTCAAGGGATGTATTCATGAAGAAATAACTCAAGGGATGTATTCATGAAGAAATAACTCAAGGGATGTATTCATGAAGAAATAACTCAAGGGATGTATTCATGAAGAAATAACTCAAGGGATGTATTCATGAAGAAATAACTCAAGGGATGTATTCATGAAGAAATAACTCAAGGGATGTATTCATGAAGAAATAACTCAAGGGATGTATTCATGAAGAAATAACTCAAGGGATGTATTCATGAAGAAATAACTCAAGGGATGTATTCATGAAGAAATAACTCAAGGGATGTATTCATGAAGAAATAACTCAAGGGATGTATTCATGAAGAAATAACTCACGGGATGTATTCATGAAGAAATAACTCAAGGGATGTATTCATGAAGAAATAACTCAAGGGATGTATTCATGAAGAAATAACTCAAGGGATGTATTCATGAAGAAATAACTCAAGGGATGTATTCATGAAGAAATAACTCAAGGGATGTATTCATGAAGAAATAACTCAAGGGATGTATTCATGAAGAAATAACTCAAGGGATGTATTCATGAAGAAATAACTCAAGGGATGTATTCATGAAGAAATAACTCAAGGGATGTATTCATGAAGAAATAACTCAAGGGATGTATTCATGAAGAAATAACTCAAGGGATGTATTCATGAAGAAATAACTCAAGGGATGTATTCATGAAGAAATAACTCAAGGGATGTATTCATGAAGAAATAACTCAAGGGATGTATTCATGAAGAAATAACTCAAGGGATGTATTCATGAAGAAATAACTCAAGGGATGTATTCATGAAGAAATAACTCAAGGGATGTATTCATGAAGAAATAACTCAAGGGATGTATTCATGAAGAAATAACTCAAGGGATGTATTCATGAAGAAATAACTCAAGGGATGTATTCATGAAGAAATAACTCAAGGGATGTATTCATGATGAAATAACTCAAGGGATGTATTCATGAAGAAATAACTCAAGGGATGTATTCATGAAGAAATAACTCAAGGGATGTATTCATGAAGAAATAACTCAAGGGATGTATTCATGAAGAAATAACTCAAGGGATGTATTCATGAAGAAATAACTCAAGGGATGTATTCATGAAGAAATAACTCAAGGGATGTATTCATGAAGAAATAACTCAAGGGATGTATTCATGAAGAAATAACCCAAGGGATGTATTCATGATGAAATAACCCAAGGGATGTATTCATGAAGAAATAACTCAAGGGATGTATTCATGAAGAAATAACTCAAGGGATGTATTCATGAAGAAATAACTCAAGGGATGTATTCATGAAGAAATAACTCAAGGGATGTATTCATGAAGAAATAACTCAAGGGATGTATTCATGAAGAAATAACTCAAGGGATGTATTCATGAAGAAATAACTCAAGGGATGTATTCATGATGAAATAACTCAAGGGATGTATTCATGATGAAATAACTCAAGGGATGTATTCATGATGAAATAACTCAAGGGATGTATTCATGATGAAATAACTCAAGGGATGTATTCATGAAGAAATAACTCAAGGGATGTATTCATGAAGAAATAACTCAAGGGATGTATTCATGATGAAATAACTCAAGGGATGTATTCATGAAGAAATAACTCAAGGGATGTATTCATGAAGAAATAACTCAAGGGATGTATTCATGATGAAATAACTCAAGGGATGTATTCATGAAGAAATAACTCAAGGGATGTATTCATGAAGAAATAACTCAAGGGATGTATTCATGAAGAAATAACTCAAGGGATGTATTCATGAAGAAATAACTCAAGGGATGTATTCATGAAGAAATAACTCAAGGGATGTATTCATGAAGAAATAACTCAAGGGATGTATTCATGAAGAAATAACTCAAGGGATGTATTCATGAAGAAATAACTCAAGGGATGTATTCATGAAGAAATAACTCAAGGGATGTATTCATGAAGAAATAACTCAAGGGATGTATTCATGAAGAAATAACTCAAGGGATGTATTCATGAAGAAATAACTCAAGGGATGTATTCATGAAGAAATAACTCAAGGGATGTATTCATGAAGAAATAACTCAAGGGATGTATTCATGAAGAAATAACTCAAGGGATGTATTCATGAAGAAATAACCCAAGGGATGTATTCATGATGAAATAACTCAAGGGATGTATTCATGAAGAAATAACTCAAGGGATGTATTCATGAAGAAATAACTCAAGGGATGTATTCATGAAGAAATAACTCAAGGGATGTATTCATGAAGAAATAACTCAAGGGATGTATTCATGAAGAAATAACTCAAGGGATGTATTCATGAAGAAATAACTCAAGGGATGTATTCATGAAGAAATAACTCAAGGGATGTATTCATGAAGAAATAACTCAAGGGATGTATTCATGAAGAAATAACTCAAGGGATGTATTCATGAAGAAATAACTCAAGGGATGTATTCATGAAGAAATAACTCAAGGGATGTATTCATGAAGAAATAACCCAAGGGATGTATTCATGATGAAATAACTCAAGGGATGTATTCATGAAGAAATAACTCAAGGGATGTATTCATGAAGAAATAACTCAAGGGATGTATTCATGAAGAAATAACTCAAGGGATGTATTCATGAAGAAATAACTCAAGGGATGTATTCATGAAGAAATAACTCAAGGGATGTATTCATGAAGAAATAACTCAAGGGATGTATTCATGAAGAAATAACTCAAGGGATGTATTCATGAAGAAATAACTCAAGGGATGTATTCATGATGAAATAACTCAAGGGATGTATTCATGATGAAATAACTCAAGGGATGTATTCATGATGAAATAACTCAAGGGATGTATTCATGAAGAAATAACTCAAGGGATGTATTCATGAAGAAATAACTCAAGGGATGTATTTATGAAGAACTAACCCATCATGAGCTCATGATTTCTTGCAAATGTGCTGCAGTCATGTCTGGGGGGGGGGGGGGGGGGAGAGGATATGGATGCGATCATGTCTGTAGGGGAGAAGGATGTAGTAATGATTTCTTGAACATTTGCTGCAGCCATGTCTGTGGGGTAGAAGGATAGTCTGCCTTGATGGGGACCATCTTCAAGCAATTAACATCCTCTTCTGAAACAGGAATAGGGTAGTTGGGGGTAAGACAGCGCAGCTGTTGTTTTTTTATTTTATTTTACCCTTTGGGTTTTATGTGACTAGGTCGGGCAGCAACATTCCAGTCTGTCATACAATAAACTTTGATAGGTCAAGGACTAGTCAATTTTCAACAATGCAGAAAAAATATTTTTCACTGTGTTTGATCTATTTTTTCAACTTCTGGCACTCTGCCTGATACAATATCATCATGTTTTTTTAAATGTTTAAATAGAAATATATGTTGTGTTGTTAAATAGAAATATATGTTGTGTTGTTAAATGGAAATATATGTTGTGTTGTTAAATGGAAATATATGTTGTGTTATTAAATTATTAAGGACATTATCTTGTCAGGTTACTTTGATTTTTCATCAGAATTTATGATTATTGCTAAAAATGTGATTTGGGGAACGATGACCCACGTTTATTTAGGTAAGATATGGCATTCAAAATTTATCAAGAAAATGCTAATGTCATGAGGAAGTTGCAGGATGCTGATCTAAAGTTGGAAGAAACTGATATATTCTGGTTATAACTATCATCCAACCCTACAAAGACATTATTAGCTTTAAAACGGAACTAACGAACTATTCTTTATTCAAACATTTTTTCAGATTAAATTTACGAAACTAGGTCTATCTATTTATTCTATCTATTTTTAACACACATTTACATGCTGCCGGTTTGCTAGACCTGTAGCAGTGGTGATCTCCCTCAATCATTTAATGGTTTGTATCACCTTTTTGCCTGCATCATCTTGTCCAATAACATGGGGCAAGATGAGTTTTTGTTCACATATCTTCACAAACTCTCATTCTACTGTCTACATGTAGCTGTATGTTTTCAATACCCTCACTAATGTTTGATGGATGGATAAGCTATACACTGATGCCAGCTTGGTCTCTCATAGTTAAGTCTAATTTCAGAATATGCTAACATGTAAAAAGTGTGCCGTCTTGCCCACATCTACCTTACTAATCAAATGTTTTTGGATAATACTTAGACAGGGCTTTCCAAATGCTGATTACAACATTTCAAATGTTTCAGAAACAGTATCTCCCAACATGATATCATCAATTAATGCAGACATATTGTTCAATAATAACATTCATGTTTGAAATGTGTGTGCTCTACTAGGTCACCTTCACTTATACAATTGTACAAAGTCAGCACATGCTTGATGCTGCTGGCTTTTGGGGAAACAATATGTACGGAAATATAGTGAACAGCCCTCATATTTCAGCTGTCACAATTTAATGTCACCTAATGACATATATATTGACATATACAAATAGACATATACATGTCTACTTCATGTATACCACATACCATTAAATCTACAATCTTACACTTGTGACACGTGATACAGCAGTCATACCATATACTACAATCTTACACTTGTGACAAGTGATACAGCAGTCATACCATATACTACAGTCTTACACTTGTGACAAGTGATACAGCAGTCATGACATACCATATACCACAATGTGATCTGTATAATGGAATATGTGTAGAAGTTTCAGATTTAGGATAGTTTCATGTTTACAATGTGATATGTTTACAATGTGATATGTCTAGAATATTTATACATCTACAATGTGATACATTTAGAATTTAATGTCTATAATGTGATATGTCTATGTAATGTCTGCAATGTGATAGCTGGCCTATGTCTATGTACCCAGTAATGTCCACAATGTGATTATGTAATATCTAATAATATCTTTATGTCTATATGTATATAATAATCTGTATGTAATGTATATAATGTAATCTGTATGTAATGTATATAATGTAATCTGTATGTAATGTATATAATGTAATCTATATGTAATATCTATTAATATGTAATATCTATGTGATATTGTCAATTGTCTTTCCCCAGGTGGTTTGTTATCCACTATTGCCGTTAAGTGTAGGGGTGATTGGAGCTCGAGCTTGTGTTCCAAGGCCAGTTGTGTCGACTTGGCTGTGCTATGACTGTGTTTGTTCAAGATGTCTCTGACGTTTTCTATCCATCTTTTTCGTGGTCTTCCTCTGACTTTGTACCCTGATCTCATTTGGTTATATGTCTGTACGGGCAACTTTTCGTGATGCATTCTCATAATGTGGCAAAACCACTTGATCTGATGCCTTTCTATGTAATCCATGCAAGGTGTTATACCTATTCTGTCCCTGATATCTTCATTTCATAATCTATCAAGCATGGTGACCCCTGCAGCTTTCCTCAAGCATTTCTTCTCACATGTCACAATCTTTCTGTAATGTGAAGATGAGAGAGACCAGGTTTGGCACTGGTAACACAGTGTTGGTAGAAATATACTGTAGATCATTTGTCTTTTAACTTCCATCTCGATCTTGGGATGAAGAAGTAGTGGTGACAGTTTGTATGTTACTGAATCTGATATGTCTATGTAATGTCCATAATGTGATGTCTACAATGTGATATGTCTATATAATCTAATATGTCTATAACATGATATATCAGCAATGTGATATGTCTAGTTTCATGGGTAGCAGTGACTGAAGCTGTCTGTGATCTTTATAATGTCCTGACCCAAGTTCTGCAGGGGTTTAATATATGCGCGCGCGCGCACACATACGCACGCACGCACATACGCAGTCTGACTAGATATAAGATCATATGCACGCAGAAACACAGACACAAGATCATATGCACACACAAACGCAGACGCATTACTCATCTGACAACATTCTATTCTCAGAGCCATCAATAATAAACCAACTACGTCTACACCACATGAAATTACATGCATAAATTAAATGAACAAATGCAACAATTCAGCTGACATCAAAGTAAACTGTCATGGAAATCAATAATTACATTTAAATTGAAGTATCAAATTAACATTCAAATAAATTAGTGAACAAATTGTCAACAAAAATGTGTGGATACACATCCATGCTACAGAAATAATGTTACTCACAGCCTGGATATTAGCACATCTCATGGATATGTCACACCTAGTACTCCCATCTAGAACACACATCTTTCACAACTGCTAGTCAACATCAACAACCAATATTCTGTAACATCTTCTTCAGCGTCCATTCTGAAACTGCAACTGGTTCTCTCTTATCGCAGGACAATGGTACTACTAGATTTGCCAATCTCATATTCAGTGATGTCCTTCAACGTGTGGTAACTTGCTGTTCCGGTTCTGTATTGGTAACTTGCTGTTCCGGTTCTGTGTTGTTTGATAACTCTACTTTTGATTCCTATATGCATTTCATTTTGTGCATCACCACTCTCCACTCCAACGTCCTGCATTCTAGTCATGGACACAGAAGAAGAAATACAACTTACATCTTCCACCTTGTCTAACTCCTTGATTGCATTGATAATATCAGCATAGTCCATTCAACTTCCACAAGTCACTGTGACCATGCTGGTAAGTCCATCTGCTCTTTCATTTTTCTTAAAACCCTAATGTACACACCCATTCTTCTCCAAGTTCTATGTGCCCTAATGTACACACCCAATCTTCTCCAAGTTCTATGTGCCCTAATGTACACACCCAATCTTCTCCAAGTTCTATGTGCCCTAATGTACACACCCAATCTTCTCCAAGTTCTATGTGCCCTAATGTACACACCCAATCTTCTCCAAGTTCTATGTGCCCTAAAATACACACCCAATCTTCTCCAAGTTCTATGTGCCCTAATGTACACACCCAATCTTCTCCAAGTTCTATGTGCCCTAATGTACACACCCAATCAACTCCAAGTTCTATGTGCCCTAATGCATATCTCCTCTGCTCTGCTAATTGTGATTGATCCCTGTTTATCTGTTTAGACATAGTTCGTGACCTCTTGTTCGCCGACGATTATGCACTCAACACTACCAATCTGAAAGATATGCAGGACTGTATGGATCTCTTTTCTTGAGCCTTTGATCTAACCATCAGCACTGTAAAGACATTAGTAATATATCAGCCAGCGTCAGGTGTTCCCTACACAGAACCAGTAATATATCAGCCAGAGTCAGGTGTTCCCTACACAGAACCAGTAATATATCAGCCAGAGTCAGGTGTTCCCTACACAAAACCAGTAATCACAGTAAAGGGACAAAAATTCAATACTGCCAATAAGTTTGTATATCTCAGCAGTACCCTATCGCAAACTGCAACAATTGATGAGGATGTTGCCCTGCGTATTGCTTGCGCCAGTGTGGCATTCGGGAGCCTTCATGCCAACGTCTGGATCAGGCGTGGTTTCAGTTTGACAACTAAGTTGGACGTGTAACGCACAGTGGTTCTACCAACAACTGCTTTATGCTGCGTCTTGCCAACGTCTGGATCAGGCGTGATCTCAGTTTGACAACTAAGTTGGACGTGTACCGTGCAGTGGTTCTACCAACACTTCTTTATGATGCGTCATCCTGGACCGTGTATGTGAGACATGCTCGACAGCGTAACTCTTTCCACCTTCGGTGCCTAAGAAACCTCATGAGAGTATGTTGGCAGGATTAAATACCAGGCATGGAACACTTTCAATGAAAAAGTCCCACACGCAAAGCATCCAGGCCCTGCTTACTAGGTCCCAACTCCGCTGGACCGGCCACATCGTCTGTATGAAAGTCAAGTGCCTTCCAAAGAGATTATTCTATGGGGAGCTGTGCGAAGGTAAACGTTCAAGCGGCGGGCAGAAAAAGCGCTTCAAGGATCACCTAAAAAAACAACTCTCAAGAACTGCAGCATCGATTCTAGCTCCTGGGGAAACTACAGCACTTGATTGCTCAGCCTGGTACACCCAGATCACTGCTGGCATCACTAAATCTGAACATGATAGCTCAGCTTGGCACAAGTTCACTGCTGACATCACTAACTCTGAACATGAGAGAACATTACTGACACTTTACAAGTGGCGGAAACGGAAAAACAAATCCAAGAACTCTCCTACTGGGGAACATTTGTACTCCTGCATGCACTGCAATAGAACATTCCTGACACAAAACGGACTCATCGAGCATCTACGAACTCAGAAACCCAAACCAAATTAGACAATCACAAATATCTTGCTTTTTTCCTACTTGTTCACCACATTTTCATTGTTTTTCATGTCATGCTCATCTTTGCTTACGAAGGAGAAACATCATCATCATCATCTGTTCACCATGTAATGGGTGATTCTTGACTGTACTGACACGCAGGTAAGAAGATCTCAGCTCTTTGCAAGATAATGCAACATGAAGCCACTATTTCAATATCTATATACACACACATACAGACATACAAACACAATCCACATGTGCATATAAAAAAAAGTAAAGTAACCCATAGCATTTATTAATGCCGTAGGGGTATGAGATGTTAGCGATCTCACATTTCACAGGCTCTGCAAATGAGGGCGGTAGCCATCTCCTCTCCCTCGCAGTCTTTACTTCCCGGATTAATCCGGTACCCATGTAAGGCTGGGTCGACCTGGGAGCTGTTGCAATCTGAAAACATTTCCGCCTCAACTGGGAAATGAACCCAGGACCACTCATATGCAAAGCCAGTGAGCTAACCACTGCGCTAACGCGGCTCCCTTGTGCATATAAAGACAGACAAACACAATCCACATATGCATATACAGACAGACAAACACAATCCACATGTGCATATACAGACAAACACAATCCACATGTGCATATACAGACAAACACAATCCACATATGCATATACAGACAGACAAACACAATCCACATGTACATATACAGACAGACAAACACAATCCACATGTGCATATACAGACACACACAATCCACATGTACATATACAGACAGACAAACACAATCCACATGTGCATATACAGACACACACAATCCACATGTACATATACAGACAGACAAACACAATCCACATGTGCATATACAGACACACACAATCCACATATGCATATACAGACACACACAATCCACATATGCATATACAGACAAACACAATCCACATATGCATATACAGACAGACAAACACAATCCACATATGCATATACAGACACACACAATCCACATGTGCATATACAAGACAGACAAACACAATCCACATGGGCACATACAGACAGACAAACACAATCCACATGTGCATATACAGACAGACAAACACAATCCACATGTGCATATACAGACAGACAAACACAATCCACATGTGCATATACAGACAGACAAACACAATCCACATGTGCATATACAGACAGACAAACACAATCCACATATGCATATACAGACAGACAAACACAATCCACATATGCATATACAGACACACACAATCCACATGTGCATATACAGACAGACAAACACAATCCACATGTGCATATACAGACACACACAATCCACATGTGCATATACAAGACAGACAAACACAATCCACATATGCATATACAGACACACACAATCCACATGTGCATATACAAGACAGACAAACACAATCCACATGTGCATATACAGACAAACACAATCCACATATGCATATACAGACACACACAATCCACATGTGCATATACAGACAGACAAACACAATCCACATATGCATATACAGACACACACAATCCACATGTGCATATACAGACAGACAAACACAATCCACATATGCATATACAGACACACACAATCCACATGTGCATATACAGACAAACACAATCCACATATGCATATACAGACACACACAATCCACATGTGCATATACAGACAAACACAATCCACATGTGCATATACAGACAAACATTAAAATTATGTACATTGATATGTATGCTGAACATTCAATGACAAATCAAAAAAAGAAACCTCTTTGTACTAACTGGGTTGTACTGTGACACCACAACAGATGTCAGCAATCTTATCAGATCTTACATCCATCTACTACTTGACCATGTCAGATCTTACATCCATTCTACTACTTGACCATGTCAGATCTTACATCCATTCTACTACTTGACCATGTCAGATCTTACATCCATCTACTGCAGGGCTATTCAATTGGCAGCCCGCGGGTCAAATCCGGCCCGCAGCGACCTCATAAGTGGCCCACGGATCATTGCTAGAACAGTGAAAAAAAATTATAAAAAAACTAAATGTATAAAATCATTCCATGTGTTTTTTATAATCTATGAGAAAAAAGCTACAACTGTTTGAGTTTAAGTATATATACCGCAGTATTCCTATAGTATGAAATATAAATAATTTTTTTAGAATGGGATTCGAACCTCTGGCCCGTGATGATCCCCATTTTCTACAATTTGGCGCCTGAGTAAATATAGTTGAATAGCCCTGTTCTACTACTTGACCATATATTCTACATCCATCTACTACTTGACCATGTCAGATCTCACATCCATCTACTACTTGACCATGTCAGATCTTACATCCATCTACTACTTGACCATATCAGATCTTACATCCATCTACTACTTGACCATATCAGATCTTACATCCATCTACTACTTGACCATATATTCTATATCCATCTACTACTTGACCATATATTCTATATCCATCTACTACTTGACCATATATTCTATATCCATCTACTACTTGACCATATCAGATCGTTCATCCATGACTACTACCTTAGACCGTTGACATGATGTAACAATAGACATACTGTCTCAGAAACCTAGCGGATACAGATTTCCAATTTTGAATATTTAATCAATCATGGATTGATGAATTGATGGCAATCATGTACACACACACACACACACATCTTAGTATATAAAACATCTGACAACGCAAACACTTTATCATGACCATTATCAGCAATACAATCATCAAAGTTAATCTTATTTTTTCACTGCTGTATCTGTTTGCAACTGAACTATAACCTTTTCTACTGTTGTATCTGTTTTCCAATTTACTACAACTTTTCTACTGCTGTATGTATTTGCCAATTTACTATAACTTTTCTACAGCTGTATCTGTTTGCCACTGAACTATAACTTTTTCCACTGTTGTGTTTGCCACTGAACTATAACTTTTCTACTGCTTATCTGTTTGCCACTGAACTATAACTTTTTCACTGTTGTATCTGTTTGCCACTGAACTATAACTTTTCCACCATTTCTCTGTTCGCCACTGAACTATAACTTTTTCACTGTTGTATCTGTTTGCCACTGAACTATAACTTTTTCATTATAGTATCTGTTTGCCAACTTTTCCACCGTTTTATCTGTTTGACTTTACACTGAACTATAACTATTCCACCGTTGTATCTGTTTGCCACTGAACTATAACTTTTCCACCATTTATCTGTTTGCCACTGAACTATAACTTTTTCACTGTTGTATCTGTTTGCCACTGAACTATAACTTTTTCACTGTTGTATCTGTTTGCCACTGAACTATAACTTTTCCACCATTTATCTGTTTGCCACTGAACTATAACTTTTCCACCATTTCTCTGTTTGCCACCGAACTATAACTTTTCCACCGTTTTATGTCTGCCACCGAACTATAACTTTTCCACCATTTATCTGTTTGCCACTGAACTATAACTTTTCCACCGTTTTATCTGTTTGCCAATGAACTATAATTTTTCCACCATTTATCTGTTTGCCACTGAACTATAACTTTTTCACTGTTGTATCTGTTTGCCACTGAACTATAACTTTTCCACCATTTATCTGTTTGCCACTGAACTATAACTTTTTCACTGTTGTATCTGTTTGCCACTGAACTATAACTTTTCCACCATTTATCTGTTTGCCACTGAACTATAACTTTTCCACCATTTATCTGTTTGCCACTGAACTATAACTTTTTCACTATTGTATCTGTTTGCCAACTTTTCCACCGTTTTATCTGTTTGCCACTGAACTATAACTTTTTCACTGTTTTATCTGTTTGCCACTGAACTATAACTTTTCCACCATTTTATCTGTTTTCCACTGAACTAGACACAAAAAATATATCTAAAGAAATGCATAAAATATGAACACAACAAAATATTACATGAACAAATGTGTTTCTCAATCACTGAAGAGATACACGCATAAGAAAAACAATGACTAGAGGCAGATTTCAACATGAACAAATGATATGCAATCATGATTGCTGCTGAAAATCAAAAGTTGACAACAGGCAAACAATGGAAGAAATAATCAAAGCAAGAATGAAGCTTGTACAAGCTGATATCACCAGATTATCCAACAAATTCAACTCATAAACTGCTGCATTCCATGAATGTCTCTGCTGGTAGCAAGTCTTGTCTGACAGCTTCAACGTATCATACAGTTGATGTGTGGTAGAGAACATCATGATATGTTGTACGTGTAACACTGCTGATATGTTGTACGTGTAACACTGCTGATATGTTGTACGTGTAACACTGCTGATATGTTGTACGTGTAACACTGCTGATATGTTGTACGTGTAACACTGCTGATATGTTGTACGTGTAACACTGCTGATATGTTGTACGTGTAACACTGCTGATATGTTGTACGTGTAACACTGCTGATGTATGTATCAAAATGTTTTCTGATGACAGAAATGTAAAGTACTTGTTGAAATGCAGCTTTTCTTTGTTGATCACATACACCACAGTTACACCAATATCTTATAAGGAATATCTACCTATGATTATAGATATAACTACTTACGAATAGGTATAACTACTTATAAATAGGTCTAACAACTTACAAATAGGTTGAACTACTTACACAATAGTTAAACTACCTACAAATAGGTTGAACTACTTACACAATAGTTAAACTACCTACAAATAGGTTTAACTATGTAAACATGGGTTTAACTATTTATAAACATGAGTTTCTGGTTACACACACACACACACACACACACATATATCTATCTATAAACCGAAGTAACTATCTACACACATGAGTCTAGAACAGGGCTGTCCAACTGTTAGTACATGGGTCATGTACGGTTCTCAAAACTATATTTTTCTGCCTGCATACAAGCAGAAAGAATCTAAAACATAGATTGTTATTGAGGTCACCATTTTGATCAATACTTTTCTCAGTGATTTGTCCTCTCATATAGGGTTAATGCGTGTCCCTAACCCTTTATCAAAGTGTTACCTCACACTCTATCAAAGTGTTACCTCACACTCTATCAAAGTGTTACCTCACACTCTATCAAAGTGTTACCTCACACTCTATCAAAGTGTTATTTCGCAGAAGTAAAATATTTTGTGTTATAGATCTTTCTCAGATTAATCCTCTCAGCATCTTCTACAACTTAGCTCTACAAGTGAACTGCTCATTATTTCAAAATCACAATCGTGGGTGGGAGGTAAGGGTAATTGGTAATTGTCATGGCCAGTGTTAAGGTAATGGTTTTATGAGTTATGAACCAGTGTCATAGCATACAGTTTCCCATAAGTGTTCAGCAGTCCTGTCAGTGACAGAAACAGTCTGACTAGCTTTGCCTACTTGCATGTGCTCAGTAGCGATGCTACCATTCCTCAAAATTACCAGAGCATAAGTCCTGGTATCCTACACGGAATCTTTCATAAGTGAGTTGTATGTTTAATGTGTAGGAAATACTGATAAAATAACACCCTGCATTGTCAAGAATATGATCCACGTCTCGGTAATGTGATCCATGTCACAGTAATTTGATCCATGTCTCGGTAATGTGATCTATGTCACAGTAATGTGATCCATGTCTCGGTAATGTGATCCATGACACAGTAATGTGATCCATGTCACCGTAATGTGATCCATGTCACAGTAATGTGATCCATGTCACAGTAATGTGATCCATATCACGGTAATGTGATCCATGACACAGTAATGTGATCCATATCACGGTAATGTGATCCATGTCTCGGTAATGTGATCCATGTCACAGTAATGTGATCCATGTCTCAGTAATGTGATCCATGTCTCGGTAATGTGATCCATGTCACAGTAATGTGATCCATGTCTCGGTAATGTGATCCATGTCTCGGTAATAGCTGTGAGGCTATACAATTGATCCAGTCAATGCAAACAATAACATATAAAAACTTGCCATATTTGTGATTTGCTTTTTGTTGACACATTTTTCTCAACATTGTCAACTTTTCTAAACAATTGAGCATAACCTTCAGAATGGGAGATAAGTATGATCTAAATGACTGGGCAGCAAAGTTTTATAACGTTTGATCAGTGGTTGGGAGACACATCTCACAAACACAAAGTTTTATAACGTTTGATCAGTGGTTGGGAGACCCATCTCACAAACACAAAGTTTTATAACGTTTGATCAGTGGTTGGGAGACACATCTCACAAACACAGTTTTATAACGTTTGATCAGTGGTTGGGAGACACATCTCAGAAACACAAAGTTTTATAACGTTTGATCAGTGGTTGGGAGACACATCTCACAAACACAAAGTTTTATAACGTTTGATCAGTGGTTGGGAGACCCATCTCACAAACACAAAGTTTTATAACGTTTGATCAGTGGTTGGGAGACACATCTCACAAACACAAAGTTTTATAACGTTTGATCAGTGGTTGGGAGACCCATCTCACAAACACAAAGTTTTATAACGTTTGATCAGTGGTTGGGAGACCCATCTCACAAACACAAAGTTTTATAATGTTTGATCAGTGGTTGGGAGACCCATCTCACAAACACAAAGTTTTATAACGTTTGATCAGTGGTTGGGAGACCCATCTCACAAACACAAAGTTTTATAATGTTTGATCAGTGGTTGGGAGACCCATCTCACAAACACAAAGTTTTATAACGTTTGATCAGTGGTTGGGAGACACATCTCACAAACACAAAGTTTTATAACGTTTGATCAGTGGTTGGGAGACCCATCTCACAAACACAAAGTTTTATAACGTTTGATCAGTGGTTGGGAGACACATCTCACAAACACAAAGTTTTATAACGTTTGATCAGTGGTTGGGAGACACATCTCACAAACACAAAGTTTTATAACGTTTGATCAGTGGTTGGGAGACCCATCTCACAAACACAAAGTTTTATAACGTTTGATCAGTGGTTGGGAGACACATCTCACAAACACAAAGTTTTATAACGTTTGATCAGTGGTTGGGAGACCCATCTCACAAACACAAAGTTTTATAACGTTTGATCAGTGGTTGGGAGACACATCTCACAAACACAAAGTTTTATAACGTTTGATCAGTGGTTGGGAGACCCATCTCACAAACACAAAGTTTTATAATGTTTGATCAGTGGTTGGGAGACCCATCTCACAAACACAAAGTTTTATAACGTTTGATCAGTGGTTGGGAGACCCATCTCACAAACACAAAGTTTTATAACGTTTGATCAGTGGTTGGGAGACACATCTCACAAACACAACTAGGTTGAACTATTTGTATATATTTTTTTTGTTTGCATTTTCTTTCAAACTCCAACCAGAACTCTCTTGTAGCAGGACAATGGTCCTACAATGTTTCCTAAACTCTCGTAGCTGGACAATGGTCCTACTATATTTCTCAAACTCTAAATTTGTACAGACGGCAATGTCGATGCCTAAACAATTTGTAAACTCTCAATAATGGGAGATAAGTAGGCATTAGATTGCTGGTAATTGAATGTACTAAATGCAATATGTACTAAATAAATATTCTTAGATTATTTTCCATTAAAATACAAAAACTACCGGTAACTTATTGTTCTAGATTACTGATGCATTATTGTTATTTATTATTTTCCATTAAAATACAAAAACTATTTTAAAGAAATAACATATTTTCCTTGAATATAAATCCATATTTACTATCAGTACTCTTCAGGTCTAGCTTTCCAATTCTAGTTATCGGTACTCTTCAGGTCTATTTTCATATGTAGGTCTACTATTGATACTCTCAAGATAATAGTTTTCATATTTACTATTGGTACTCTCCAGGTACTCTATCAGTACCTGTTTTAATTATCGGTACTTTCCAGGTACTCTATCAGTACCCATTCTAGTAATTGGTACTTTCCAGGTACTCTATCAGTACCCATTCTAGTTATCGGTACTCTCCAGGTACTCTATCAGTACCTGTTTTAATTATCGGTACTTTCCAGGTACTCTATCAGTACCCATTCTAGTAATTGGTACTTTCCAGGTACTCTATCAGTACTCGTTCTAGTTATCGGTACTCTCCAGATCTAGTTTTCACTTATGCTGCCCACCGATTATCGAAAAATATAAAATGTGGCAGTTGGACAGCTCTGGACTAGAACAATCTAATTAGCAGGAATACAGCTAGAAATGTGCTTATGGTGATATGTCGACAGTTGCGAGACAGCAGTTATAATCACAAGGAGTGAGTGCAGTTGTGTCTATCAAACTAGTGACTCCTCCCCTTCTTCAGACTCCCAATCATCATCATGAGCATGGCAGAAGAGAGACAGCTTATTATTTGTTGGTCGGAAAGGGATATGATTGTGGTCTGGAGGCAGATAATGATGTCGTTGTGCTCTGAAGGAAGTGTTGAGTTGCTGCGGTTGTTGTTGAAATGCTGTGTGATTGTGGTGAGACAGTGGTGGTTGTTGAGAACTAGGAAGTAAACAATGCTGATTTGCTTGAGGGTGTGGTGAGAAAGCAGTAGGTTGTGAGTGGTTGTGATGTTGTATCTGTTGACGGTGCTGTGTTGATGCAGGTTTGTGCTGGTTATTGACTGAAGCCTGAACAGATGTATGTTGACTGATGTCTGCAGTCGTTGATCTGTCTGTTTCTCTGCTACGAAATAGAGTATTCTGCTGGTTCTGTCTAGAACATACATCCGGAAACATCTCTCTGCATGATGCTCTAGAAGCAGATGGATGGCTATGTTCCTTCTGTCTATGGCAAACATCTGGAGACATCTGTCTGTAGATGTGAAAGTTCAGGAGTGGTTTATGTTGGCTCTCATTGATGGATGATTTGTGGGTATGTGGGTGGATAGAGACTCGTAGCAGAGAGGTCAGATCTTCATACTGCGGGCTATCTAATGGTGTGCTGGGATATGATCGACTAAGACTAGACTCACAGCAGCTGGAGTCAGACAGACTTAGAGATAGAGGGTTTTGCTGAAATACTTCTATGGCAGTGTTGACATTCAGAGGTTCTGAAGGGTAGTGCTGCAGTTGCATATCTTTCTGAAGATGTTGATGGCAGCATTTTTCATCCTGTTTCTGATAAGGAGGAGGAGAATTATGCGATGATGTCAGCTGAGGTTGACTGCGACTAAGGCTCTGATGATGTGATGAGACAGGTGACTTTATTGGATGATCTTTCTGTTGTGTCTCAACCTTCACAGGTTCTGGCACATGCACACTGCTAGAAAAATGTGGTTCTGGCATGGGCACACTGCTAGAAAAATGTGGTTCTGGCACAGACACGCTTCTAGAAAGATCTGCTTCTGGCACGGGCACACTGCGAGACAGATCTGCTTCTGACACTTGCACACTTCTAGAAAGATCTGGTTCAGAAATATGTATTTTGCGGGTAAGAGACTTATGTTTCAGCAGAGATCTGTCAACAGCATATCGATGGTCAGGGTTGATCCATTGACTGCTTTTGGAGTCAGTATGCAATGTCACAGCAGTGGCTGAACTCTGCTGTTTGCGCTGCACATGATGTTGATTGCGTAAGTAACTCCGATGACTTTCTTTCTGTTCAAACCTGACTCTCCTCTGTGACTGTGACTGATGATAGAAAAACAAAACACTTAGTAGACAACATACACAAGCAAGATAACCAAATCTCATGTTCCTACTATGGTACTGTTTGGTTATACATGATACACATCGTGACATTTGACCAATACAATATTTCTATCTGACCAATGAAAATACAAAACTTCTAATATTTGACCAATGAAAACACAACACTTTCTTATCATAATCATCTGATGCCACTCTTACAGGCTGATTATTTTTAATATATTCTATCAAGATCATTGTTTACTTGTACCATGCCATGATATTAATGCATCTAATATTTTGTGTGTGCTGTCATCCTTGATCTCCCTTGTCATAAATCTTTGCTGCTGTAACTATGTTATATCATGATCTCCCTATCTATTAGATTGTCCACAAATTCACATTGTCTAGTAACTATCACCTTGAGTGTGATTCAGATTGTCTAGTAACTATCACCTTGAGTGTGATTCAGATTGTCTAGTAACTATCACCTTGAGTGTGATTCAGATTGTCTAGTAACTATCACCTTGAGTGTGTTTCAGATTGTCTAGTAACTATCACCTTGAGTGTGTTTCAGATTGTCTAGTAACTATCACCTTGAGTGTGTTTCAGATTGTCTAGTAACTATCACCTTGAGTGTGATTCAGATTGTCTAGTAACTATCACCTTGATTGTGATTCCTTTAAACACATCTTCTCATTAGTTTCTCTAGACTCTCATGTTACTATATTGTTACATCTAGCCAATACACATTCAGATGCTTTTTGTCTATGTCTGTTTATTTATATTTTACATGTTCACACATACATTCTTATGTGACATATGTTCCAGTGTTGAGACATGCGTTCCCATGTTCAGACGTCACATTCCAGTGTTGAGACATGCATTCCCATGTTGAGATGTCACATTCCAGTGTTGAGACATGCGTGCCTATGTTGAGACGTCACATTCTAGTGTTGAGACATACATACCAGTGTTGAGACATACATTCTTATGTGACATATGTTCCAGTGTTGAGACATCACATTCCAGTGTTGATACATACATTCCAGTGTTGAGACATACATTCCAGTGTTGATACATACATTCCAGTGTTGAGACATCACATTTCAGTGTTGAGACATACACTCCCATGGTAATGAGACATACATGGTAGTATTGCATTTTTTAATTGGTATCACATTCTATTCAGAAAGCTGCAATCAACCAAGAATTTTTCAACTACAGTGATTTTCATGGCAGTATTTGCCATCAGTAGCTTGCCATTGCTTTCTGAAAGGTTCAGGATACTAAAATCCCTGTGGTGGTAAATGAAACTGGTGTCTTGGGCATCACAGAGCTGGAGTATTAGTCAACATGACAACAGGAGACATACCTTGGTCTAAAACTTCATCATCAAGGAAAGCTCAACTCTGCATCAAAGGTTATATGTCAAAGGTTATATGTCAAAGGTCATAAAAGGTATCCAAGTAGGGCTAAAATTCTTGACTTTCATGTACATCAAAGATGCACAAAATATGGTCCCGGGTCCAAATCTATCAGATCATGCCATTATATTTGGCCGTCAGGTTAATTAAAAATGACTATACCCACAGGCCCCTAAGCTCAGAAAATATATCACAAGTTATCTCAGCCACACAGTAAAATGTGATACTACACAGGAGATAATATTAGGTCAACTTACTACCAGTCACGGTACTAGCTGGTGAGCATGTGTTTGTGATGACATGACATGGATAAACATGTAGACAGCAGCAAACATGTCAAGCAGGCTTGACCACGGTTAGCTTTGATCATGGTGATCAGTGTGTAAGTATGAGAAGCATTTCTCTTGTACAACAGATCTACTAGCGATATGGTTACAATCTCTATCATTAAGTGGAAGTGGTACAAATACTGAATGTATTAGTTACAGATGTCGAAATCAGATGTGTCGGGCCACTGAAGCAAATAAGACAGCAGCACAACGCATTTTCATTCTCTGACTACGTCCTGCTCTTGCTTGATGTCAGACATTAGAGACATCAAATGTGGCAAGCCCTATGCAGCAGCGGAGGGAACATTACGTCTACTTTCTCATCTTTAGGGTCCCCAAAGGATTAAGAAATAATTTGAAAATATTATAAAAAAAGGGTTGTCGATGCCTTTTTTGTCAAAACTGGTTGTCACCTATGACATTCCTAGAAAGAAGACAGTGGCCCTATTCCTTTGCACCCTGAACTACAGGTCCAGGCCCTGGTTGTGACAATGGAGTATATCCTCTATATTTTTTCAGACATACATGCATAAAACACAGATCTCAGCTAGTAAACTAAATCAGGACAGGTCTATACGTGCCATCCTCATCGTATATGTTTATGTGGTCTGAAGTCTGTACTGTCTCACAGAAACAATCTAAACTCACCTGCTTCTAACACTCAGTCTATCCGCAGCAATAGATAAAAACGTGCAAAAAATGTCAGCTCAACAGAATACATTTGTAAACACAATCACTAATCTACAAATAACAATGATTGTAAACACAATCACTAATCTACAAATAACAATGATTGAACTCTAGACAAATTGATTAGGATATGGTTTCATTTATATATTAGACCAGTTGACCAAATCTCATTATTCTAGCATAAACATTCAATGTTTTCAAATCTCATTATTCTAGCATAATCATTCAATGTTTCTGTGATGATTCTGTTGTTAAATATTCAGTCTATTTCCAGTACAATTTATTATTTTTATATTTTGTGCATTATTTAATGTGTGTAATTTTTTATTCATGAAGGCCTTTTAGTCAAATCATCAATATAGAGTGTTCTATAGATTGCCAACTATTTTTTTTCCTTCTAAGTTTGTTTAGTTGTAATTGTAAAATGGAATAAATCTGTAGCATTCTTGATATATGTAATGTACAAATCAATAAATCAAAATATATATATATATATATATATAGATATATAGATAGATAGATTAGATAGATTAGATAGATAGACTGTAGCTTTAAAATGTTCCAGCAATGAGTGAATTACATAGAAATAAGTAACAATATACAATTATCTACACTAAATTTCCTTTCAAGTTGTTCCCTCTGGCAACTACGCACTTTTGTCATCATTGATACAGCTGCTGAAAACATTACTGGAACCCATTCTTGGACACACCTCTTTCAGCAGTCTTGTCGCATTGGTGATAACAGCATGTGCATCCTTGAATCGTCCTTTCAGTGCTGGTTAGTCAAGGGAACACACACACAAAATGGCTGGTAATGGTCAGGAGAATATGGAGACTTTTCCAAAGTAATCACATACTGCTTGTAAACAGAGCAAGAGGGCATATTTCTTTGTGTATGTGAATTAGAAGAAGTAGAGTCAACGGGTGGAGTGTGGACATACAGGAAAATATTCTCCAGCAAATATAGTAATACAGATTGACAGAGTGTGTCAGGAATGTACTGGTATCATGACGGTACAAGAAAGTGTCAGGAATGTACTGGTATCATGACGGTACAAAAAAGTGTCAGGAATGTACTGGTATCATGACGGTACAAGAAAGTGTCAGGAATGTACTGGTATCATGACGGTACAAAAAAGTGTCAGGAATGTACTGGTATCATGACGGTACAAAAAAGTGTCAGGAATGTACTGGTATCATGACAGAGATGACTACAAGTGTCACATGTAGGACCCAGTGTTATCTGTAACCTGATCATAGATTAATCTGTCCACTTGTAGGACCCAGTGTTATCTGTAACCTGATCATAGATTAATCTGTCCACTTGTAGGGCCCAGTGTTATCTGTAACCTGATCATAGATTAATCTGTCCACTTGTAGGACCCAGTGTTATCTGTAACCTGATCATAGATTAATCTGTCCACTTGTAGGACCCAGTGTTATCTGTAACCTGATCATAGATTAATCTGTCCACTTGTAGGACCCAGTGTTATCTGTAACCTGATCATAGATTAATCTGTCCACTTGTAGGACAAGTGTTATCTGTAACCTGATCATAGATTAATCTGTCCACTTGTAGGATAAGTGTTATCTGTAACCTGATCATAGATTAATCTGTCCACTTGTAGGACCCAGTGTTATCTGTAACCTGATCATAGATTAATCTGTCCACTTGTAGGACCCAGTGTTATCTGTAACCTGATCATAGATTAATCTGTCCACTTGTAGGACCCAGTGTTATCTGTAACCTGATCATAGATTAATCTGTCCACTTGTAGAATCCAGTGTTATCTGTAACCTGATCATAGATTAATCTGTCCACTTGTAGGTGAGTGTTATCTGTAACCAGATTGTAGATTAATCTGTCCACTTGTAGGACCCAGTGTTATCTGTAACCAGATTGTAGATTAATCTGTCCACTTGTAGGACCCAGTGTTATCTGTAACCAGATAGTAGATTAATCTGTCCACATGTAGGACCCAGTGTTATCTGTAACCAGATAGTAGATTAATATGTCCACTTGTAGGAGCCAGTGTTATCTGTAACCAGATTGTAGATTAATCTGTCCACTTGTAGGACCCAGTGTTATCTGTAACCAGATGGTAGATTAATCTGTCCACTTGTAGGACCCAGTGTTATCTGTAACCTGATCGTCGGTTACTCTGTCCACTTGTAGAGAGTTTGGTGTATTCTATTCTCATCAGATACCTAAACCGTGTGCTAGTTATTGTCTAACTATTGTCTAACTAGTTATTGTCTAACTATTGTCTAACTAGTTATTGTCTAACTATTATCTAACTAGTTATTGCTAGTTTGCTAGTTATTGTCTTGTAAATTCATACATATTCAAGTCATTTCATAACCTCATTCTGTAACCAACATAAATCAGTTCTCACATAACAGAAGTTACTAACTCTAAATGTAAATCAGTTCCCATGTAACAGAAGTTACTAACTCTAAATGTAAATCAGTTCCCACGTAACAGAAGTTACTAACTCTAAATGTAAATCAGTTCCCATGTAACAGAAGTTACTAACTCTAAATGTAAATCAGTTCCCATGTAACAGAAGTTACTAACTGTAAATGTTCTAAACGAGACATTCAGTAAATGTCATCTAGAAATATTGAATGAACTCATTACTCACATGACTTGATGTTGGCGTAGGAGTAGACTGTGAGTCTGAGAAATAAATAATCATACATCAAGGTAAGAAATATACAGAAATGTGAAGACCTGTGTCCAGATGCCAGGAGAGAGAAAATTGCTGTCAAGATGTCAGAAGAGAGAAGATTGCTTTCCAGATGTCAGGCAAGATTTCTGTCCAGATGTCAGGAGAGAGAACATTGTTGTCCAGATGTCAGGATAGGCAGAAGTGGTATCCAGATGTCATAATAGTGAGATAACTACCCGGTAGATATCATAGAGATGAGTGGTATCCAGATGTCAGGCAAAAGAAGTGTTCAGATGCCAGAATGGACAAAATTGGTGTCCAGATATTAGGATAGAGAAGAGTGGTCGCCCGATGTCAGGATATATAAATGTTCAGATGTCACAAGAAAGATTTTTGTCCAGATAGCAAGATAGAGGAGTGGTGCCCAGATATCAGGATAGACAAGAGTGATATCCAGATGTCAGGATAGAGAAATGTCCAGATATCAGGATGGAGGATATTGGTATCGAGAAGTCAGGATTGTTTGTCCAGCATGTCTGTGATGGAACATCATAACTAGAGTTCACCTGTCTATCACTCTTACAAGTACATCTATTTATATGTCCACTACTCTACTTGTCAATGTGCCTCAATCTACCTGTCCACATGCATCGGCATACCAGCCTACCTGTCCATGTACATCAGCCTACCTTTCTATGTGCACCGGTCTACCTGTCCACATGCATCTGCATACCTGTCCACATGCATTGCCCTACCTATTCACATGCATCAATGTACCTGTCCACGTGCATCTGCATACCTGTCCACATGCATCAATGTACCTATCCACGTGCATCTGCATACTTGTCCACATGCATCAATGTACCTGATCACATGCATCAGCATACCTGTTCACATGCATCAGTGTACCTGATCACATGCATCAGTGTACCTGCCCACATGAATCAGCCTAATTGCCAGCGTGAATCTATCAACTATCCAACTTTTACCTGCAGATAAACCTACATGTGTATCGTCATACATCCTTCAGTCTACATCAACACTAGCAATTTTAGGTTATAAAACCCATAACTTATGTCTGTGTATCCTTGGTCCACCAAATTTGTGAGTGTACCAATGATCCCCAAATTTGTGTCAGTATATCCTTAGTCCACCAATCGTGTATGAGTGTATCCTTGGTTCCCAAAATTTGGTGAGTGTGTTCTTGGTTCCCAAACATGAGTGTGTCCTTCATCCACCACACATGTGTGAGTGTATCCTTGGTGCTCCAAATTTATTTGAGTGTATCATTTATCCCCAAATGTGTGTTAGTATATCCTTGGTCTACTAAACTTGTGTGAGTGTATCATTCATCCACCAAACTTGTGTGAGTGTATCCTTGGTGTCCCAAATTTATGTTAGTGTATCCCTGGTCCCCAAACATGTGCGAGTATCTTTGATCCCCCAAACTTGTATGAGTGTATCCTTGGTCCCCAAACTTCTTTGAGCATATCCTTGATCCCTAAGCTTGTGTGGGTGTATCCATAGACCCCCAAATTTGTGCGAGTATATCCTTGGTAAATCAAACGTGCATGAGTGTATCCTTCATCCACCAAACTTGTGTGAGTGTATCCTTGGTCTACCAAACTTGTTTTAGTGTATCCTTTGCCGAACAATCTTATGTGAGTGTATCCTTTGTCCATTAAACTTGTGTTAGTGTATTCTTCATCCACCAAACTTGTGTGAGGGTATCCTTGGTTCCCCCAAACTTCCGTGAGCATATCCATGGTCCCCCAAACCTGTGTGGGTGTATTCATAGACCCAAAAACTTGTTTGAGTGTATCCTTCGCATCACAAACTTGTGTGAGTGTATCCCTGGTCTGCAATACTTCTGTGAGTGTATCATTATGGGGGGGGGGGTTATCTAAAATCTCCACATTCAAATTTTCTTCATTTTATGTGTGAACATATGTAGATGATTTCTTGTACTAAACATAACCCTAACCAAACATAAGGCTGAACATACGACTTGATGTCAGTGAATAGCCAGTCATACATGACATTGTGTTAACATACAGGCATGACATGCATCAACTATAAGCATGACATAAGCGGGATAACACATCGAGCAACAACAACAAAAATAGGCATGCAGTATTCATAAAACACACAAGATAAATTGGAAGTAAACGGATATAGGACATGACAATAAACAAAGTCAACTAATCACATCAGCTCAGACATAATGTGTCATTTGTTAAGCAAAAATGACATTTGAAACAAATATATAAGCCTTTTGTTAAAGCAAATATGACATTTGAAATAAACACAACTGTCATGTTTTATGTTTAGCAAATATGACATTTGAAATGCACAGAGCTGACATATGTCTAGCTGAGCAAACATGACATTTGAAATAAACACATTTACCTTTAGCTGAGCAAACATGACATTTCAAATAACAGCTAAGCCTTTAAGGAATAAAACACTAAATTTGAAATAAAAAGATATGACATAACGCCATTAGTTAAAGCAAACATGGCATTTATAGCAAACATGAATAACAGAAACACCATTAGTTATGCACAGATGACATGTGATGTCACCACACAACAAACAACACATGACATTTGTTTAACATGAATGACAATTAAACTAAACAGACAAAAAGTCAGCAGAAAATAATACGGATACCTAGGCATGAGACTCGGATGTGGCGGAGCTGACTGATCCAAGATGAAGAAGGATAGGGGTCTCTGAGGAGTGCATGATGGAATTATGATGGGGTAAGGTTTGTGGCATCGTGCAGGATATGGAGTCTCTGTGAGAGTAAGCATACCTCTGAAGGTCAGGGTTGTGGTTAGTGGAAAGGGTCATGGGCACAACAACTGTGAAATATTTCAAAATAAACTCAAAGATCATAAAAACATTTATAACTACATGCTGCATATATAGGAATTTCAACTTAACACATACACACACACTCTGGCACACAGAGGGTATTACACACACCAGCAACATCTCACAGACACATCAGCAACATCTCACAGACAGATCAGAAACATCTCACAGACAGATCAGAAACATCTCACAGACACATGTAGGGTCTACAACACATCAGCAACATCTCACAGACACATGTAGGGTCTACAACACACCAGCAACATCTCAGACACATATAGGGTCTACAACACATCAGCAACATCTCACAGACACATCAGAAACATCTCACAGACACATGTAGGGTCTACAACACACCAGCAACATCTCACAGACACATGTAGGGTCTACAACACATCAGCAACATCTCACAGACACATGTAGGGTCTACAACACATCAGCAACATCTCACAGACACATGTAGGATCTACAACACATCAGGAACATCTCACAGACACATGTAGGGTCTACAACACATCAGCAACATCTCACAGACACATGTAGGGTCTACAACACATCAGCAACATCTCACAGACACATGTAGGATCTACAACACATCAGGAACATCTCACAGACACATGTAGGGTCTACAACACATCAGCAACATCTCACAGACACATGTAGGGTCTACAACACATCAGCAACATCTCACAGACACATGTAGGGTCTACAACACATCAGCAACATCTCACAGACACATGTAGGGTCTACAACACATCAGCAACATCTCAAAGACACATGTAGGATCTACAACACATCAGCAACATCTCACAGACACATTTAGGGTCTACAACACATCAGCAACATCTCAAAGACACATATAGGGTCTACAACACATCAGCAACATCTCACAGACACATGTAGGATCTACAACACATCAGCAACATCTCACAGACACATGTAGGGTCTACAACACATCAGCAACATCTCACAGACACATGTAGGATCTACAACACATCAGCAACATCTCACAGACACATGTAGGGTCTACAACACATCAGTAACATCTCAAAGACACATGTAGGGTCTACAACACATTAGCAACATTTCTCTTAAAATGATAATACCTCACAGATACACACAACCAACAAATAAAGACACATATACCACACATAATCAACATATCTCAAAATGTGGACACCCCACAAGCAGACAGCACACAACCAACAAATAAAGACACATATACCACACATAATCAACATATCTCAAAATGTGGACACCCCACAAGCAGACAGCACACAACCAACAAATACAGACACATATACCACACATAATCAACATATCTCAAAATGTGGACACCCCACAGGCAGACAGCACACAACCAACAGCTAAAGAAACACATAAAGCACACACCAGCAACTAAAGATATATGTAAAAACAACTAGCAAACTAAAAACACAAACATATCAGCACTATAATCAACTTGCTGTATAGATAAATATGCTGTATGATCAGAAATGTCATAGTAAATGGAATAAATGTTGACTTTCCTGTTAACTAGGCACAAACATTTGTGTTTTTAATGTCACAAAATCATATGTTATAGATAAACAATTTGTTATGATATATTTTGTTTCATGTTACATTATGTTGTGTTAAGTGTGTGTGTCTAGTTAATACTGCTTACATAGGAAACAGGTAATGTAGTTTTACTGAACAATGTCTAACACACTATCACTGTCAAATGCTCACGTGAAATAATACACACAACAGTACACAGAATATAATCGTACAAATAAAAGTACACAGGACATAATCGATGTTTTTACCAAAAGGCCTTTATGAAGATAAGCACATAAAATCACAAGACAACATAAAGAAATGACAACGACGTACACAAGTGTTTGAGCAAAATGTGGATGTGAGATGCCGGAAGGACAGAAACAGAAAGTACATAAAAACATAAATATACGTCGAAACGAAAAAAACAAAATGATGATATAAATGACAGAACAAATTAATAAACACAAAGACCACACCAACCGAGAACTTGACAAAAGAATGGTTGGAATTGAGTCCAAAAGGATTGAGGGTACCCAACTAAAAGATAAGACGTTTTTCTAGAGCGTACTTACATCTATCATCAGGGGTACAAGATCTGATGGTAGTGACTTGAATATGTCCAGATGTGGCCATCACCGTTGAAGTGTGTGGCAACCAGAGTAGGTGTTCTATGCTCGATGGCATAAAGATAGTTACAGAAGCGGTCGCTCAAACTTAAGCCAGTTTCCCTAATATACTGCTTTCCACAGTGTTTACATATGATCATGAAAATGACATTACAGGATAAATCTTTTGTCTAGTTCTCAGTTGGTGTGGTCTTTGTGTTTATTTATTTTGTTCCGTCATTTACATCTTTTGTTCCGTCATTGACATAATCTTTTTGTTAATTTCTTTTCCACATATATTTATGTTTTTATGTACTTCCTGCATATCACATCCACATTTCGCTTAGATACGTATGTGTGTGTGGCATTGTTATTTCTACTCATTGTCCTTTGATGTTATGTGCTTATCTTGATAAAAGCCTTCTGGTCGAAACGTCGATTATGCCCTGTGTAGTGTTGTGTGTATTATTATTTCACGTGAGCATCTGACAGTGATAGTGTGTTAGTCGTTGTTCAGTAAGACATCATTACCTGTTTCCTATGTAAGTACTATTTTCATACAGTTTTACAGCAGTATTACCATTCATGATCGTGCCTATCTAACATGAAGGTACCAAAAGTCACATAAGATAAAAATATAATTTGGACAGATAATAAACAAGTTTAAATCATGCAACAGGGTAAACATTCAACAAAAATACAAATTAGTAACAACATCAATAAGAGAAGAAACTCAATCTAACACTGACACAATTAGATCAGTGACATATATGCCTAGCTCTGCATCATTCATGAACTCTGAAACTTGTTGTCAGGTTCACACAAATCCCCAACCCCACTTCATTCCCAATACATTATGGTTCACAAAAGTCAGCACCAAGAATGGATCATTTGTAAACATAAGGACTCCAAGGATGTACTGCAAGTACAGGTTACTGGAAACTTAAGAACTCCAAGGATGGGTTATTGGTAAACTTATGTACTATGTACTGAATGATGAGGCATATGTAAAACTAGAGACCTCCAGGAGGATTCATGTGAAGCCAACTCAAATGTTAGGAGATGTATCATGCAAAGACAGCATTATACAAGTTGGTGATGTTATGTACAAACACAACAGTAACTACCAGAAGGGTACACTCAAGGATGACCATAACAACATATCGGCTACACTATCTGCAGCACTTACAGACTTGATGGAAGATCATGCAATCTGCGAGATGTAGCCACAACAGTTGGTTCAGGAATGCAACAAAAAACAAGTATTTCACATGCTATGTCAGCGTCTGTCTGCTGGACTTGTCAGTGTCTGTCTGCTGGACTTGTCAGTGTCTGTCTGCTGGACTTGTCAGTGTCTGTCTGCTGGACTTGTCAGTGTCTGTCTGCTGGACTTGTCAGTGTCTGTCTGCTGGACGTGTCAGTGATATAACATGATTGTCTATTTAGTCAACAAATCATCCAAGTGAACATCAGTAAATAAATCACACATATTGCACATCAGTCAATAAATCACCCACATTGCACATCAGTCAATAAATCACCCACATTGCACATCAGTCAATAACTGCCTCAATCATTATCAAGGATGTGTAGACACTGATCACGCCCACTGTGTTTTTTTTTACAGTACGATTTGACTGTATTGTGCCAAAAAAAGTCTGCTTGATGTAGCATCTGGTGGTATCATGCCAGAACTAATCTGTGTGAAGTAATATCTGACTGTATCATGTCAGAACTAGTCTGTGTTTGAAGTAACATTTGACTGTACTAAGAAATGCTAGCCACTGTGTAAACCAGTATGAGTACATTTGTACAGAACTAGCATGTACATGAATTAACATGTACGAGAACTACTGTGAGTTTCAAAATGTCTACTGATATTTAAACAGAAACAAACTGCTTAAATTTTAATTAATTCATATACTACATATTGTTATACTCATTATTCTGTGAATCTACATTTTTACTAAAAAAAAATTAACAACAGATTTGTCCATTTCTTATTTGTGCTATCTATGAATGATGCCCATCATAAAGTCACAGTGACTAAATCTATGACTACTGCCAATACAGTCACAGTGACTCAATCTATCACAGTGACTCAAGACAAGACAAGACTTTAGTCTTGAACATTTGGTTGCATGCCTGGAGCTTACAAATTTATTTTGTCTCTTGTTACTTGTAATACCAACTGTAAACCGTGTGCCACTGCTACTTCTAATCCCATCTGTCACTGATGGCTTCCAGACCATATCACACCACAACCTATACTGATATAACCAGTATACATTCATACAGCCATGTCTACATAATTTACCACCGGTCCCAGGCTACATAAATGTGAATTATGTCAAACCTCATCATTACAAAAATGTGAATTATGTCAAACCACCACATTACAAAAATGTGAATTGTGTCAAACCTCTGCATTACAAAAATGTGAATTATATCAAACCTCTGCATTACAAAAATGTGAATTATGTCAAACCTCCACATTTCAAAAATGTGAATTATGTCAAACCTCCGACCGTCACATCCTGGAAGATGACTGCCAAAAAGCATGGCCCTATTAGAAATATATGTATAATGAACAGACAGTTGACTACTGATTGATGACTTCGATGTGTATAATGAACAGACAGTTGACTGCTGATTGATGACTTCGATGTGCCATCAAACATGACAAATTTCCTGACTAAGAAAGAATGAATGACCTGATTGACAGGAATGAATGGCCTCACATCATCATCATGTGAAGCAAGTTATCTAGTATTCTAAAGAAGAGTACATAAATTGAATGCATACCTTCTCCATCCTCAAGAGAGGGAGGCAGAGGAGGTTCACTCTCTGGTGTTGGTAACGTTACATGAACTGGGGGTGGCACTGATGTATCTGGCTGGACAGCTACCATCCCTGGAGACAGTGGGTCCTACAGAGCAACATGTCAAGATATGGTTATGATGACATTTCAAAATTAATAACCAAGCAAATCACATGGTTACCTCATACAGGATCTGTCACACAACTTGACTCATACAGGATTTGTCACACAACTTGACTCATACAGGATTTGTCACACAACTTGACTCATACAGGATCTGTCACACAACTTGACTCATACAGGATCTGTCACACAGCTTGACTCATACAGGATCTGTAACGCAACTTGACTATACATGATATAGATTATGTCACAGATTGAAATGAACTACTGTCACACAACATGACTGAGATATTCTATCACAAAACTTGACTGAGAGATTATGTCACAGAGATAGACAGACTAACATGATATTCTGTCACAAAACTAGACTGATATATATTATTCTGTCATACTCACACATATATATCAATATCTATGTCTGCTAAACATGCAAACACACATGCACTCAAATCATCCAGCAGGTATAACTTACATCTGGTGGACCTCCAATCTCCTCCACGACCAATGAAGGAAACATACCAAAACAACCATTGCATTCTCCTTCCCAGAATCCATCATCCACACCCATATCGTCTTTACGTAGAATTCGAATGAGAGCTCCTTCTAAGAATGACAACTCTTCCTCAGTCTGTGCCTCATAGTCAAACAGTGCCCGGGCCCAGAAGATTTCTGTCAACAAACATAGATAGCTATTCTCAGGTCGACACACAAAATTGAATTATGTTACTCAAGAGATGATTGTTGTTGTTCATCCATCGCAAGTGATGAGTATTTATTACATCCACTTTTGAAATATTTGCCCTCAAACTACATTCAGAAAGAGCGACAGAACATAACCAAGACATATATTTGGCTTTCGTGGACCAAGAGAAAACTTTTGACAAAGTGGATAGAGCACAACTATGGATAACACTACAGACATATGGAGTTCCCCAACATCTGATAAGCCTATGCTAGAACATATTGCCAATAATCAATGTGCACTAAGAATGAGCACAGGTTCATCCGATAATTTTCACATCCACTCGGGTGTGAGACAGGGATGTGTAATATCCCCCCCCCCCTATTGTTAATAACAAACATAGATCACATCTGTAAAGTAGCAAAGACATCGGAAGAAAACAATCTGAAGGATAACTTAAACGAACTACTATTTTCAGACAACCAAACACTAGTAGCATCATCAGAAAGCAACTACAAAGACAAATAGATTATATTAAATATGCCAAACCTTTAACATAAAGATAAATATAGAAAAGACCGAAGTAATGAAGATAGGAAGAACAGAAAGAAACACCAACATATATATTGGAAACAACAGATTTAAACAAGTGACATAATTCACATACCTAGGAAGTAATATAACAACAGACGACAAGAGCAGCAAAGAAATACACAATAGATGTAGTAAATCATACCAAACGCTAGAGAAAATGACACCAATCTTCAAAAAACAAAAAAGTAGATTTAAACACCAGAATAACACTGTTCAAAATGATTATTATGCCAATGCTGTGCTACCGATGCCAAACATGGATAACGACAGCACAAGACAAATGTAAACTTGTGACAGTTGAAATGACATGGTTATGCAGAATCCTAGGAATATCATTAAGAGACAGTGAGGAATGAGGACAACCGACAAAAAAAACCAGCACCACCCAAATCTTAGAATATATTAGGAGCCAACAAATCACTTGGTTTGCACACATCAGCAGACTACCATCAGACAGCAAGCTATGCTACACAGATACAGTGAAGGCAGACCTAGAGGCCGATCATGAAAACGATGGACCAAAGAAATAAAAGAAGCGACAAATTCCACAATATACTCAGCACATACGAGGGCCATCTCCAAAAACTCTTCTACCCTTGACGCTGAAAGGCAACAAAGGGTTTAGCGAATAGATAGATAAAATGACTTTTGAAATTCAGTTAGAGACAGATAGAGTCAAGTGATGATAAAACAGTGGTGACTGGAGACAGATAGAGTCAAGTGATGATAAAACAGTGGTGACTGGAGACAGATAGAGTCAAGTGATGATAAAACAGTGGTGACGAGAGACAGATAGAGTCAAGTGATGATAAAACAGTGGTGACTGGAGACAGATAGAGTCAAGTGATGATAAAACAGTGGTGACGAGAGACAGATAGAGTCAAGTGATGATAAAACAGTGGTCACGAGAGACAGATAGAGTCAAGTGATGATAAAACAGTGGTCACGAGAGACAGATAGAGTCAAGTGATGATAAAACAGCGAAGGGAGACAGATAGAGTCAAGTGATGATAAAACAGCGGTGACAAGAGACCGATAGAGCCAAGTGATGATAAAACAGCGAAGGGAGACAGACAGAGTCAAGTGATAATAAAACAGCAGTGACAGGAGACAGATAAAGTCAAGTGATGATAAAACAGCAGTGACAGGAGACAGATAGAGTCAAGTGATGGTAAAACAGAGGTGACGGGAGACAGACCAATACTGGAAATGTGAGAAATGGGACAACACAGGGCAATCATCAAGATAAACAGAAATAAGTATATTCTTCGTCTCCAGCTTACTTTCTCAAACTTGTGCTGGATTTATCTTGTAGCAGGACAATGGTCCTACTAGATGTATCTTGTAGCAGGACAATGGTCCTACTAGATGTATCTTGTAGCAGGACAATGGTCCTACTAGATGTATCTTGTAGCAGGACAATGGTCATACTAGATGTATCTTGTAAATGGACAACTGCCCTACTACAATTCCACTTGGATGTAGTCCAGAGAATATAAATGCCTTGTGCCGCTGTTTTATTTGTGGCCAATGGCCTAACATAACCATTTTTGGAGGAAAATATGTATATGTGTTAGCAATATTTATAAAGAAAACATAGGCTAGCTACAAGACAAGATGACATTTAGACTAAACACTCTTCATCATGATAACAGACGGCAGGCAAACAATATACTTAACATAAGACAGCAAGATATAGTCTGACTATGGTAGAAGGAAGTGATCAAAGTCTGAAACATGGCATGTGGAGGAGATCAAAGTCTGGTATGAAACATGGCATGTGGAGGAGATGAAAGTCTCGTGCCTGCAGGTAGAGTTATTACCTGTGCTAGCAGGTAGACAGTAGCGAGTTCTTACTAGTGCTAGTAGGTAGATAGTTCTTACCTGTGCTAGCAGGTAGACAGTTCTCACCTGTACTGTTGCCTCCTTTAGCTGGTATCATAGATTCACCTGCCATGATTTCTATTGTCTGTTGAACTTCAAGGTCTCCAGATGAATACGATGAGGTAGTATCTTGCTGCAAGTCCACTGATGTCGGCGACTGGAGATCTGCAACTGTTGTCCGGACCACAGGCTGTGGTTGCTGTCGCTGCTGTGATGATGATGTCACACTTTCACTGATGGTGTCATTGATTGCGTTGATGGCTTCCACCCCTAGAGGAATTGACACATTGGACTGCCCATCCAAGTTTACATATGTCTCTGGGATGTAACCTTCCTGCCCTAGCGAGTTCTTGGCCTGACAGGGGGATATAACAGACCTGTGTTCATTTACTTTCAGGGGATATTTCATTGTACAGTCACTTGTGTCAGTCAGCAGAGTTGTTGAGTCAAGGTTTGAGTACAGTCACTTGTGTCAGTCAGCAGAGTTGTTGAGTCAAGGTTTGAGTACAGTCACTTGTGTCAGTCAGCAGAGTTGTTGAGTCAAGGTTTGAGTACAGTCACTTGTGTCAGTCAGCAGAGTTGTTGAGTCAAGGTTTGAGTACAGTCACTTGTGTCAACAGAGTTGTTGAGTCAAGGTTTGAGTACAGTCACTTGTGTCAGCAGAGTTGCTGAGTCAAGGTTTGAGTACAGTCACTTGTGTCAGCAGAGTTGTTGAGTCAAGGTTTGACTCAAGTTATGTTTGTTAGATAGTACACATCAAGTTTGACTTTGAACAGGTAAATGTTCACTACAAGACATATCACAGGTAAATGTTTACTACAAGACATATCACAGGTAAATGTTCACTACAAGACATATCACAGGTAAATGTTCACTACAAGACATATCACAGGTAAATGTTCACTACAAGACATATCACAGGTAAACGTTCACTACAAGATATATCACAGGTAAATGTTCACTACAAGACATATCACAGGTAAACGTTCACTACAAGACATATCACAGGTAAATGTTCACTACAAGACATATCACAGGTAAATGTTCACTACAAGACATATCACAGGTAAATGTTCACTACAAGACATATCACAGGTAAATGTTCACTACAAGTCATATCACAGGTACATGTTCACTACAAGACATATCACAGGTAAATGTTCACTACAAGACATATCACAGGTAAATGTTCATTACAAGACATATCACAGGTAAATGTTCACTACAAGACATATCACAGGTAAATGTTCACTACAAGACATATCACAGGTAAATGTTCACTACAAGACATATCACAGGTAAATGTTCACTACAAGACATATCACAGGTAAATGTTCACTACAAGACATATCACAGGTAAATGTTCACTACAAGACATATCACAGGTAAATGTTCACTACAAGACATATCACAGGTAAATGTTCACTACAAGACATATCACAGGTAAATGTTCACTACAAGACATATCACAGGTAAATGTTCACTACAAGACATATCACAGGTAAATGTTCACTACAAGACATATCACAGACTGTAATAAAACTTGTAACTCTATGCATTATATCTATTCATATATCTGTTTTTAGTATATCTATCAGATTTAAATGAAATTAAATTACTAAACAGCCATTGGTGGGACAAAATACCAGACTACGAGGTCTTGGAAAAATCAACCTCAATAAGCATCCACACAATACTTATGAAGGCGCAAGCACGCTGGGCAGGCCATCTTGTGCGTATGGAGAACTCGCGTTTGCCAAAACAAATATATTATGGAGAACTCAAGGCAGGATTTCGAAAAGCTGGTGGACAGAAAAAGCGCCTCAAAGACACGCTCAAGTCATCCTTGAAACATTTTAACATTGACGTAGGCGCTTGGGAGATCCACGCTCAGGATAGAACAGCATGGCGTTACAGCATTAGAACGGGAGCACTAGCGGCGGAAGAATTCAGACAAGATACAGCAAGACAGAAGCGGACACGTAGAAAAGAAAAAACATCTCAACCTCACACAGATACCTTCTATTGTTGTCAATTCTGTAAAAGAACATTTTGTGTGCACATTGGACTTGCTAGTTATTTAAAAACGCACTATTAACTTTTATTATTTTTATTATTTATTATTTATTATTATGGTTGAGTTTTTGGTCATCGTCGATCACGACGGACAAACATCATCAACTCTATGCATTGTTTACACATTGAATTTTTTATCACCAGTAACTATGATCAATAAAACTCTTACATCCGTTTGAGCAATGGAAAATTTTATCCAGATCTTTATTTTACAGACAGAAGTGTTCTAGTCGTATGGTGTGCAACTCTTCAATAAGAAGTCACTTATTCGGTCATGTGATGTATTCTTTCCAGAACATTGTCTTCCATTTGAATCTCCTGAAATCCCAGAAGTCCATGGCAAGTTGTCCCGCCTCCTCTAGCGACATGTGCATACATTCCTGAATATCTCTTGTCCAACGATGTCTCGGTGAAACTTTGTCTCTCCTGCCTTCTCTACGCCCCCTCCAACAACACTCTTTATATGCATACGTGTCTCTTCACATGGCCAAGAAAACACAACTTCCTTCTTAAAATGCTATTTACAAGCCAGCATTCTTGGACGTTGATTATGCCTAGCACGTCGTGGTTGGTCTTCCTGGCTGTCCATGATATTCTCAGGACTCTGCTATAGCACTTCATTTCAGAAAGTCCTCCATAAGGTAATTTTTGGCACAATACTCCTGTAGTCTGCAGGGTGATAGAAATATAACTGTGTACATAAAATATTGTGAGGTTTGCGTACATGAAGATGATGGTACACTATATAAGAATGTCATATATTCAGAGTTTGACATCAGCAATTTGTCTTACGGACCTGTGAGACCTCAGACCTTCTGCATGCAGGACAATGACAACACATGAAAGCATTTAATCAGTGTTCAGATAACATAAATACATAAGTCAAATCTGTTAATAAACATAATCTGGACAATGTACCTAGACAAACTTGGACAGAACTTGTCTAGAAATCTAAGAAAAGTCTACAGTGAAAACCAGAACTGACCTTGACCCATCCATCTCCATCACCATCAGCGACAAGTTGTAAGCTATCACCAGCTGTTATTGTCATCTCATCATAGTTACTGGCCTGGTAGGGAAGACGACATCGTTTCAATATAACCTCATAGGAAGTGATCAAATCTATGCACTACCATGGTACTGTCTACCTCAACTCATTCTATACCAACCTCCTCATGATACAATGATAGGTAACTATACACATCCCCCACCCTAACAGTGCAGCAAAGGTATATTTTATTTTATTCACACTGGTTGAGTTATGTACACATTAGTTTTCCTGGCAGTCCATGGTATTCTCAGCATTCTTCTGTAGAACCACATCTCTATTGCCTCTAATTTCCCCCTTTTCCTGTTTGTTTATTGTCCAATAACAGAATGCATTTGTTGTGTACAATAACACATATAAGCTGCTATATCTGTGCCTTTCTGCATGACATATTCAACCAGCATGGTTTCTGGTTCACTTTGACCCTATATGGGATAAAATAGCCACCTTCATCCGCACAACCTCCTTAGTCATCTGTTACAACATGCTTGGCAGGTAAAAGTAACAGGTAGGTCACATAACAGCAATCTGACATCTCTAACAAGATGCTTGGCAGGTAAAAGTAACAGGTAGGTCACATAACAGCAATCTGACATCTCTAACAAGATGCTTGGCAAGTAAAAGTAACAGGTAGGTCACATAACAGCAATCTGACATCTCTAACAAGATGCTTGGCCAGTAAAAATACAGGTAGGTCACATAACAGCAATCTGACATCTCTAACAAGATGCTTGGCAAGTAAAAGTAACAGGTAGGTCACATAACAGACAATCTGACATAGCAGATGCACATAGCTCTTCATGTACTTTGGCAGGTAACAGTGTACTTTTTTTTGTCCAGACAACATGAGAGCAACTATTGAAAGTAATGATATAATAAGTTAAACAAATCTTGAGAACAATCATACATGAGATGTCACAAAACAATCATTAATGAGATGATGTCATGAAACAATCATACATGAGATGTCATGAAAAAATCATACATGAGATGTCATGAAACAATCATTAATGAGATGATGACAGGAAATATACCTGGAAGTCATACAATGCCTTACATACGATGGGATAACTTCTGCTCGACCGACTGACAGCTGGGTTGAAGGCATCATCAATGAAGTCATCGTCCTCATCGTAATGTGTATACGTTGGTTCATGGTCGTCATTAGCACTTTGCTGGAAAACAGAATTCAACTACGAAATAGCAATATGATGTACATGCACACACACACACACACAGATATAAAATAGCAATATGATACACATGCACACACACACACATAAATATGTTAACTTCATATTATTGTGATGAGTATGTGGGTTCACACTCCCCCGTGGCTGTCCCACATCTGATGCCACAGTTAAACAACAATGACATCTAATTGTCACCTCTTATATATCACTGATGGACATTCAATTTTCAGTAATGAAGATCTGACAACTAACTATATCACAGTTAAACAACAATGACATTTAATGAAGATCTGACAACTAACTATATCACAGTTAAACAACAATGACATTTAATGAAGATCTGACAACTAACTATATCACAGTTAAACAACAATGACATTTAATGAAGATCTGACAACTAACTATATCACAGTTAAACAACAATGACATTTAATGAAGATCTGACAACTAACTATATCACAGTTAAACAACAATGACATTTAATGAAGATCTGACAACTAACTATATCACAGTTAAACAACAATGACATTTAATGGTCACCTACCCCACCAGAGCTCTCTGTCCTCAGCGACACCTGACTGGGAGTCCTTGTCAGGCCGCTCTCTTCTGCAACCAGGGACTCCATCTGAGCTTGGTTGATCCACTCATCAACATTCACTGACAATTACAAGATACACATGGTCACAGCTAGATATATAGATGATACACTTGATCATGCTAGATATATAGATGATACACTTGGTCACAGCTAGATATATAGATGATACACTTGGTCACAGCTAGATATATACATGATACACTTAATCAAACTAGATATATAGATGATACACGTGGCCAAAGCTAGATATGATACACTTGGTCAAACTAGATATAAATGATACACTTGGTTAAGCTAGATACACATGGTCAAATGAGATACACTTATAAAGAAAAATTAGTAGCGTAGCTTATGCAGGATGTAGACGTCAACAAATCATTTTTTGTCTGCGGTGATTTGATTTTCTAGGCAATATAATTATGCTCAGTAGTTTGCCATTGCTTTCTAAATGGTCTAGATGCACCACTGCCTGTGGCAGGGATCTAACTTAGTACCTTGACCATCGCAGACACGCAGCTCTGTATCACTGCGCAACAGAACCGGAAAAGAAAGGCCTATACAAGATACATATGGTCAAGATTATGATACATATATCAAATGAGATGTCATTTAGTGACATGATACATACTGAGAAGACATCTATTGACATGACTAATGACACTGAACTGATGACATCTGGACAACTAACACGCACCTCCTCCTAGACGAAGAGCCTCCAGCCTGGCTTCAGCTTTCAACTTTGTAATCTGAAAATATGTCCGTCACAACTATGTTATATTTCATGAGCAACACGGTAACATCAACATTTCTTTCTTCTTTCACACTGCTTATGATAGAATAAATATGTTGCCACATTGTCTTGATCCTTCCGAGTAATAATAACTTTCAATAGACAACCCACTGCAGAAGATGGATGTGTAGGTCCTTTGACATAAATACAACGGCAACAACATGTTTTTGCTCTCTGAACCACATCATGCTGGAAGTCTAGTAGGAACATTGTCCTTTTACAAGACAGATCCATCAAGAGTTTGAGAATGTGTCCTCTTACAGGAGAGATCGAGCAGAAGTTTGAGAATGAACGCTGAAGACAAATAGACAATGCACAAATTGGTGCCCTTTGTTGTAGAGTGAGATGCAGGCATTGATCAGCAAGAATTTCAGGAAACTCTGAGGTGCAGGCATTGATCAGCAAGAATTTCAGGAAAGGGAGCAAGATTATATACACCTATAGTTTGGTTTTTAGGTACATGTGTAGTATTTTGGCCATCACAGCCCAGTCTGTAGGGAAGACCATCAAAGAGGGGACTGGTGTATTTACTGTGACTACAAGCAGGATAACTATGGAGATTATGACAGTGACGCAGGCCTAGAACTGAATGAGTATATAGATGGCAACACATGTCTGCATCCTTAATGACTCATTCAACATGATCAGAAAAATACAAATTGGTTATATTTGAGAACAACAGCTTGAGGCAGTCAAGAAGTCGAAGTTGGAATGAGTCAAACTCCTTATAATAAACATGTACAAATGAAATGAAATGTGTGTGTGTGTGGGTGATGATAAATTTTCCATAGCTGTCAACTTATTTTTTCACAAATCCGTCCATATTTAGCACCAAACATCCCCCCCCCCTCCCAAAGCTCACAAAATTTTTTTTTTTAAATTGCCCCTCAATATGAATGTGCGAGATAAAAATTCCACATTTGTAATAATTACTAAGAAATTTAACACCAAGTCCAGGTGACCTTTTTAAACAAAATTTATTTTTTAGGATTTGAAATTTTGGAATTTTTTTGGTTCTTTTTTTGTTGGGGGGGGGGGGCGGAATGTTTGTGCCTGAAATTCATATTAATACGGAAAATCCATACTAGGTGACAACTATAGTTTTTCATGTCCAAAATAAAGTAACTGTGTTTGAAATCAGGTGTTGCCAGAAAGGAGCTCTACTGTGAAACTTAGAAGATTATTTAGGAATCAATAACAACACAGGTAAATCATGTTTCTCTTGCTATTACAGTTATGTTATTGTGTTGTTATTGTATTTCAACTCTGATGAATGAAAGACATTTGGAGTTCAGTATATATAATGGTTTCAAATAGTTAGGCTCTGTGATATTCTGATAAGCAGTTTCTCTTATTGTTGAAACATAAATATGTATCACAGACTTTACAATTAACTCTACTCTTTCTTTCAATTTTTGATTTTTTTATAACAAAGTTTACAATTTCTCTGTGTGCTTGTAAATTTTGTTTTCATTGCATGGCGTGAGACAGTCACTGACTTTCCTGTGACTGAAACATCATCATATATTCCTATATTCCCTAACTAATTCTTTGGTAAAATTTAACTGATTATATCGATTTGGTCTCTTTAAATCTTTTACATTTGGATTCTTTCTTCGACAATCTGGAAACAATTTATAGCCATTTACTCTAGCTATATCAATGAGATGGAAAAAAATAGTTTTCCAATATTTGTTTGTTTTCCTAAGACAGTTGTATTTACCTATCAGCCGATCACTTTTATGTACCCCTTTCATATACTTATTGTAATCTTTAATAACACTGGCTGCCTGACTTTTGAATCTCCCTAAAAACCCCATTGACTTTAGTTGTCCTCTTTATATATGTAAATTTATTTGCTTTATGGATTTACTATTACGCAAATTAATTGTTCCCCATTCCTCATCCACCTCATAGCCCCCCTCTTGTATTGCCTTTTACAAACTTCTTCATATTTTTAAGTTCTACAGGAAAGCCTTTCCTATTGCGTAGCATAGTCCCACAAGCAAGTACGCCTACTTTCCATATATCTTTCTGTAACTGCACAGAAGTATAAAAATGATCAAAGTAAACCCTGTACCCTTGCCTCACTAATGGTTTATCAAATTAATAACTACCCCATGAGCTAAACCACACCCTCATACAGTATATTAAGTATAATGACAGCAACATTCAGAAAATACAACATGAAGATCAATACACAAATGATGGAAACTATGAAAATATGCAGAACACCGAGCCCACTAAACATACAGATAGACAACATAGGACGAAGAATAACACTAAAGTTAATTGTCTTTTGTTGTGCTTAGGTGGTTCATTTAAAATAAAATAAAACAGTCAGAAAATATCCAATAGTTAACTTTAGGAGACGAGGTCCTTGACAGATTTTAGTTTGCATGACTATTCAATTGGCCTTGACAGAGACACGGAATCTGATGGAGAGAGGGAATTAAATTGCCAAAATCATTAAATTAAGTAAAGATGCATATAGAGTGGAATATTCTAGTGAAGCTTTCTAACAACTTTATCGTCACAGTATAGGATAAAATTAGATTAGCCGCAAAACCATTGCGGGGAAAAACATGAATACTCTCATGTGTGCTCAGGAAGGTGGTGATGCAGAACCATCTGAAATGTGCATATAGCAAATTGCAATCAGTTTAGAGTGATCAGTAGAAGTAGAAAAATCATTGTATAATAGAAGATAATATATATATATATATATATTGATATTCTAAGATGCTGCATACAACTGGCTGCATACAACTGGCTGCATACAACTGGCTGCATACAACTGGTCGAGGATTTAGATTCCAACAATAACCTCCTAATATTGGTGACCTGAAACATATTTGTTCATATTCTCAGATGCAGCTTGTATGAGACTAGCTACACAAGGTCATACATGTAAACACAGGTTTTAGCTAGGGACAAACTGTCTGACCTCTGATTTACGAATGTTCTGTTTCAATTCCTCAAGCTTGGCCTCTGGATCAGTGACTGTTGACTCCTGACTTCCTGACTCTGAGACCTGTCGAATCAAGAGACGAATTTTATCAAATGAAAGCCACCAAGTCTTATCACAGTCATCCAGAAAATGAAAGCCACCAAGTCTTATCACACTCATCCAGAAAAATGACTTTGAAAAAAAAGTGTGAAAATATGAAAATGCAATCAGAAGATAAGTCTCAACTAAAAGCTTAGTTAGTTAGTCGTCGGATCATCATCACTGCAAACTGGGCACGTCCATAGTTGCTCTGATCACTCCCTGAATATATCAGCCCTTACACTTCTGCTGGCAGTACCGGTCCTATGCTGGTTGACCATCATTCCTCTGAGTCCTCCAAAATGTTTACTTCTTGCAACACCGCATTTCAAACATTGATCTTTAATCCTGGCCATTGAAAAGGAATCATCATTCACACTAGTCTCACTTGCGTGCTATTTCTCTTAAGGAGTTCAAACGTCAGCTTGATCAATTTCCCCAATCATGCATGATGCTAGTTGATCTGCTCTTTCATTGCCTCGAACACCCACATGCCCCGGCATGAAAATAAATGTAACCACTTTCAGCCTCGCCTTTCTCAAGGCCTCATTCCACTGTTTATGAACGAAACCCACTTGTACCTTCCTAATCACTCAAGATGCAGACCTGCGTTACCTTCTGTGTGCATACCCACTCAAATGCCCTGGTCACCACTATAGTCTCCATGGTCATGCTACTCGTAGTGACAACAAAGCCTACTCTCCTCCCTGATTGTTTTACCTGCGCACTGAGCTGTGAAGGCCCAAGTGCTGAAACATGTCCAATCACAGATCCATCAGTGTATATAATCACATATCACTCTTTGGTATTCTCACTGATTAAAGCCTGCACTTCTTTCTCCACAGCTGTGGGACACCATTCTCTGCATTCCCTGGTAAGTGATATTACTACTCTCAAACAAGTTGCGAAATCTGCGGGTAAACTAAAAGCATTATTTCACAATGTGATTAGTTGTGTACTTGATAGTTGAGTTTTCTTATGTCCCACTTAGATGACACATGCACACGCACTGTCTGGTCAACTAGACTTCATATCTATCAGTGAAACAGTTCGATCACACACATCCACACATGCTGTTCAACTAGACTCCACATCTATGAGTGTATTTGAAACTGTCTGTGTGTGTGTGCACGCTAGTAATTGTATGTGTGTATGAGTGTGTGCATGTAAGTGTGTGTAGACGAGTTTGTTGGTGTGTACATATTGGATGTAAGAGTTGTACATATAAGAGTTGTGTACCTTATCTCCAGTCTTGACACCTTGTACAACCGTCATCTGTCTGTAGTAATCCCTGATAGATCTAGTCTCCTTGGCAACTCTTGTCGCCCATTTCCGAGCCTCCTTCTCCAGGTCAGGGCCAGCTCCATGGTCACTAGTGAGTTTATTGCACTGAGAAAAGTAGCATATCTCTATAGTCAACCTAGTCACATATTTCATATTATATAGGTATGAGAAGATAATGTGTCACAACATGAGAAGATAATGTGTCACAACATGAGAAGATAATGTGTCACAACATGAGAAGATAATGTGTCACAACATGAGAAGATAATGTATCACAACATGAGAAGATAATGTGTCACAGCATGAGAAGATAATGTGTCACAGCATGAGAAGATAATGTGTCACAACATGAGAAGATAATGTGTCACAACATGACATGAGAAGATAATGTGTCACAACATGAGAAGATAATGTATCACAACATGAGAAGATAATGTGTCAATGAGTTGACATGCTTGACTTTCTTATAAACATTGTGCACTGTCTTTGCTGATCACAGGCCAACCAATAAACTTATGATTTTTCATTGCTCCTGAACTAATATCACAAAATGGCTGACTATAGTAATTCAGGATATTGTGATTGGACGAAATACAACTGTATGGTTGCTTATGAAGGCTTGTGATGAATAAACATACTTTGCAATGTCTACAACCGTTTCCAATCGTTTTTTAGATAGAGTAGCCGGAATAAGGAAATTACCTATATGTCTTGTAGAAAGATGGACCATATATTAAGAGTTAATATGTACTTACTGCATTAAACAATAACATCCAACATGTGAAGCTTGGAACAGTGTAATGAAGTTGTGTTAATCACTGGAAACACACATAACAATGTTATGAACAAAAGGCCTTTATCAAGACTACATATGCAACAATTCTTACTTGTCACTTTTATTGTGATTGCAGTCTTGATAAAGACCTTTTGGTTGACACATGTGTTATTACATGTGTTTCCCAGTGATTAGCAGAACTTCATTACACTGTTCCTATCTTTCTTAATCTTTTTCATTTGTCTTCAATCATGGCATAGTTTCAGAATATGTCTTCAATCGTGGCATAGTTTCAGAATACATCTTCAATCGTGGCATAGTTTCAGAATACATCTTCAATTGTGGCAAAATTTCAGAATATGTCTTCAATCATAGCATAGTTTCAGAATACGTCTTCAATCGTGGCATTGTCTCGGAACATTTCTTCTATTACACAAGGTTTATGTGTTATTCTTCATATCCCTAATGCTTCTATTGCACAACCATGATACACATAACTATCTACAACCATCTATCGTAATCACTATCAGTTATAATCCCAACCAACCATGACAACCAACAGTCAAAGCACCAGCTTAAACATGCATCCAGACTAGCGCCAACCCAACCCCCACCACATAGCAAATATAACAACTAGTGTCAGAGATGACATACCGTATCACCAGGACAGGGTTCAAACTGATATTGCACAAGATTAGTGAAGACCAGATTCTGGAACAAGTAGCACTGCTGACTGAATTCCCTGCAGATCTGAGGATGTACATTCTAACCCAGTTAATCATTATCTCCCAACATGGACAATCTTAACTTAACTTTTCACATTTAAACATAGACAATCTTAAATTTTCACATTTCAACATAGACAATCTTAAATTTTCACATTTCAACATAGACAATCTTAACTTTTCACATTTCAACAAAGACAATCTTAATTTTCACATTTCAACATAGACAATCTTAACGTAACTTTTCACATTTCAACATAGACAATCTTAAATTTTCACATTTTAACATAGACAATCTTAAATTTTCACATTTTAACATAGACAATCTTAAATTTTCACATTTTAACTTTTCACATTTCAACATAGACAATCTTAACGTAACTTTTCACATTGCAACATAGACAATCTTAAATTTTCACATTTTAACATAGACAATCTTAAATTTTCACATTTTAACATAGACAATCTTAAATTTTCACATTTTAACTTTTCACATTTCAACATAGACAACCTTAACTTTTCACATTTCAACATAGACAATCTTAACTTTTCACATTTCAACATAGACAATCTTAACTTTACACATTTCAACATAGACAATGTTAACTTTTCACATTTCAACATAGACAAACTTAATTTTCACAATTCAACATAGACAATCTTAACTTTTCACATTTCAACATAGACAATCTAGGTTAGTGTGAGACCACAATCATGATACATGACCACAATCTAGGTTTTTATGAGACCACAATCTTGATACATGACCACAATCTAGGTTAGTATGAGACCACAATCTTGATACATGACCACAATCTAGGTTGGTATGAGACCACAATCTTGATACATGACCACAATCTAGGTTGGTATGAGACCACAATCTTGATACATGACCACAATCTAGGTTGGTATGAGACCACAATCTTGATACATGACCACAATCAGCCATTAACTGACCTTAGCTGCTTCTACTGTGATACTATGGAAGAATGTTGCCTCTTTTTCAGCTATCTCTGATGCCAGCTGACCCGACAGAGTTAGAGACTCCTGGATCTTCTCATAGACATCGCAGTCAAGTGTCTGATGAAATATAACAGACATCGCAGTCAAGTGTCTGATGCAATATAACAGACATCGCAGTGAAGTGTCTGATGAAATATAACAGACATCGCAGTCAAGTGTCTGATGAAATATAACAGACATCGCAGTCAAGTGTCTGATGAAATATAACAGACATCGCAGTCAAGTGTCTGATGAAATATAACAGACATCGCAGTCAGGTGTCTGATGAAATATAACAGACATCGCAGTCAAGTGTCTGATGAAATATAACAGACATCGCAGTCAAGTGTCTGATGAAATATAACAGACATCGCAGTCAAGTGTCTGATGAAATATAACAGACATCGCAGTCAAGTGTCTGATGAAATATAACAGACATCGCAGTCAAGTGTCTGATGAAATATAACAGACATCGCAGTCAAGTGTCTGATGAAATATAACAGACATCGCAGTCAAGTGTCTGATGAAAGATAACAGACATCGCAGTCAAGTGTCTGATGAAAGATAACAGACATCGCAGTCAAGTGTCTGATGAAAGATAACAGACATCGCAGTCAAGTGTCTGATGAAAGATAACAGACATCGCAGTCAAGTGTCTGATGAAATATAACAGACATCGCAGTCAAGTATCTGATGAAATATAACAGACATCGCAGTCAAGTGTCTGATGAAATATAACAGACATCGCAGTCAAGTGTCTGATGAAATATAACAGACATCGCAGTCAAGTGTCTGATGAAATATAACAGACATCGCAGTCAAGTGTCTGATGAAATATAACAGACATCGCAGTCAAGTGTCTGATGAAATATAACAGACATCGCAGTCAAGTGTCTGATGAAAGATAACAGACATCGCAGTCAAGTGTCTGATGAAAGATAACAGACATCGCAGTCAAGTGTCTGATGAAATATAACAGACATCGCAGTCAAGTGTCTGATGAAATATAACAGACATCGCAGTCAAGTGTCTGATGAAAGATAACAGACATCGCAGTGAAGTGTCTGATGAAATATAACAGACATCGCAGTCAAGTGTCTGATGAAATATAACAGACATCGCAGTCAAGTGTCTGATGAAAGATAACAGACATCGCAGTCAAGTGTCTGATGAAATATAACAGACATCGCAGTCAAGTGTCTGATGAAAGATAACAGACATCGCAGTCAAGTGTCTGATGAAAGATAACAGACATCGCAGTCAAGTGTCTGATGAAATATAACAGACATCGCAGTCAAGTGTCTGATGAAATATAACAGACATCGCAGTCAAGTGTCTGATGAAAGATAACAGACATCGCAGTGAAGTGTCTGATGAAATATAACAGACATCGCAGTGAAGTGTCTGATGAAATATAACAGACATCGCAGTCAAGTGTCTGATGAAATATAACAGACATCGCAGTCAAGTGTCTGATGAAAGATAACAGACATCGCAGTCAAGTGTCTGATGAAATATAACAGACATCGCAGTCAAGTGTCTGATGAAAGATAACAGACATCGCAGTCAAGTGTCTGATGAAAGATAACAGACATCGCAGTCAAGTGTCTGATGAAAGATAACAGACATCGCAGTCAAGTGTCTGATGAAATATAACAGACATCACCAGATTTAAATGAATCTCTCATTCAGGAGATGAAACAGCAACAAGTCAGAGAAATGTATGTCTTGTATATATACTGTGTATTGTCTTATATATACTGTGTATTGTCTTATATATACTGTGTATTGTCTTATATATATACTGTGTATTGTCTTATATATACTGTGTATTGTCTTATATATACTGTGCATTGTCTTATATATACTGTGTATTGTCTTATATATACTGTGTACTGTCTTATATATACTGTACATTGTCTTATATATACTGTGTATTGTCTTATATATACTGTGTACTGTCTTATATATACTGTGTATTGTCTTATATATACTGTGTATTGTCTTATATATACTGTGTATTGTCTTATATATACTGTGTATTGTCTTATATATACTGTGTATTGTCTTATATATACTGTGTATTGTCTTATACTGCATGTGATTCTACTAGTCCACACTTGTTACTGAGCATAAGGCTGAGAGATTGAGTCTCTGTCCCAAGGTAAGGTATTATACCCAAATTATCTCCAAATATATATGACATTATCTATCCATTTCTTTCTTGGTCTTCCTCGGACTATGTAACCTTATTGTGGATTATTTTATCCACTTGTGAGTGTTCTCTGTAACTTGATTGTGGTTTACTATATCCACTTGTGAGTGTTCTCTGTAACTTGATTGTGGTTTACTATATCCACTTGTGAGTGTTCTCTGTAACTTGATTGTGGTTTACTATATCCACTTGTGAGTGTTCTCTGTAACTTGATTGTGGTTTACTATATCCACTTGTGAGTGTTCTCTGTAACTTGATTGTGGTTTACTATATCCACTTGTAGGGAGTTGGATGTACCCCATTCTCATGTTTCTCAATATATCCACAACACATGACATAATGTATATTCTATTTCTGATGTCGTGATGGTGTAACATGTCATGATGGTGTAACATGTCATGATGGTGTAACATGTCATGATGGTGTAACATGTCATGATGGTGTAACATGTCATGATGGTGTAACATGTCATGATGGTGTAACATGTCATGATGGTGTAACATGTCATGATGGTGTAACATGTCATGATGGTGTAACATGTCATGATGGTGTAACATGTCATGATGGTGTAACATGTCATGATGGTGTAACATGTCATGATGGTGTCACATGTCTAATGTGGTAACACCGACAGCTGTTCTCGTGCATTTCAGTTCACATGTTGCCAGCTTTCACTTGTGTGAAGATATCAGTGTCCAAGTCTGCTATTGTTAACATTTCATTTCACTCTTGACACATTAATGATGAAAGATAAGATGTTACCCAAATCTGCTGTTGTTATCATAGTCTTGGTAGAAAAAAAACCCTTTGTCATTAGACCTTGACCTTGATCATCGAATGTGTAAGTAATTTTGGCAGCTGATAACTCACTGAATTTGTGAGTAACTCACTAATTCTACTCTAAACATGTGATTCTCTGTGTGAAAACTATCTAGACATGTGATTCTCTGTGTGAAAATACTGTCAAAATATTTCAACCGTTAAACAGCTTCTCCTTTTCTAGTGCTTATTTCTTTATTCAATGGGAATGTTTTTTTTCTATTTTCATAATATCTTTTAGATCTATATACAACATGCACACATGCTTGTGTGTGTATATATATTGTAGCATCTGATATATGTATAGATAAATTATGTTTGGTAAGGTGAGACACTTACCTTCATGATGTCAGGCAGGTCGGTGCTGTAGTACCGTATCTGGTGACACACATACCTGGATGATGTCAGACATTCTTACCTTCATGATGTCAGGCAGGTCGGTGCTGTAGTACCGTATCTGGTGAGCATTAGCTGCAGCTAATGACAAGAGGTACTCATTCCTGGTTGCTGTTTCTTTCACCTCACTAGCTTCAGTACGTGCCCGCAGCTGGTGACACAAGCCATACATAGCACTGTCAGTTGACTTCTAGTTACATGGGATACACACATATGTCCTTACTTATAACTGGCATTCTACACTAGTACATACACATACATAGCCCTATATGCATACACACAAAAACACACCCATCAAAACACACACACATGTAACACGCAACAATATTGATTAATCACATATTATTGAAGAGATAGGACTGAGAGATAGGAAGAGATAGGACTTAATAAGGCCAATCATTGAGTGACTACAGAGGGAAGAACACAATGATGCTGGAAGTGATAATGTGTGCATGCAAAGATTGACAGACATAAAGATAACCTGGGGTGAGGGGAGAAAGTGTTATCTCTCTGAACAGTTATGAAGATTACACAATCAACCTGGGGTGAGGGGAGAAAGTGTGTCCTCTCTGAACAGTTATGAAGATTACACAATCAACCTGGGGTGAGGGGAGAAAGTGTGTCCTCTCTGAACAGTTATGAAGATTACACAATCAACCTGGGGTGAGGGGAGAAAGTGTGTCTGCTCTGAACAGTTATGAAGATTACACAATCAACCTGGGGTGAGGGGAGAAAGTGTTATCTCTCTGAAAAGTTTCACAATCAACCTGGGGTGAGGGGAGAAAGTGTTATCTCTCTGAAAAGTTACACAATCAACAGTTGTCTCGGAGTCTGCATACTCTTGAATGGCTTCTAGAACAGAGTGTACAGCATTTATGGAAATATCCTGTGTGCTATGATGATGGTTTCTAATCAAGGATGTTCATTGCTTCTATAGACTTCTGTCTAATACTTGAGACATTGCTTCTATAGGGCCACATTAAGTCATCAGGTGCCATGCCGGCTGGCGTAGGCGGTCATGGTTCTCCACAGCTCTCTGTCCACATTATTATGTATCAAGATCGTTGTTGTTTCCCTGCCGTGTCAGGTTGTCAAACTGTCTAATATTTTCTCACGTTGTCGCCCTCTGTCTCTGTTGCCTTCAATTTTGCCTGTTGTGACTAAGTTCTCCAGACTTGCCTGTCTCATGAAGTGACAGAAAAAAGAAGATTGCCTTTTTCTTATATTATTGATTAAGGTCAGTTTCGCATTTGGCTCGTTCAACACTTCCACATTAGTTTTTCTGGCGGTCCATGGTATTCTCAGCATTCTTCTGTAGAACCACATCTCTATAGCCTCTAATTTTCCACTTTCCAGTTTGTTTATTGTCCAAGACTCTCACACATACGTTAGTGTAGGAGTTATATAGCACTGCAGAACTCTCTTTCTGACCTCTAATAACAAGGCCATATTACACAGTATATTTTCATTTTTCTGAATGTTGTTTTTGCCGGTCCTATTCTGCATCTTATTTCTGTTGAACTTCTTCCATCTGCTGTAATAATTGTACCTAGATATTTGAATTGGTGGACCTGTTTTAATACTATATCATTCACTTTGATCTTGCAAGGTGTGGTATTTTGTTTCTTTGAAATAACCATTACTTATGTTTTCTTGATATTTAGGAAGAGGCCTTTCTCTTTGCTTTCTGTGACTACTACGAGGCGTGTTCAAATGAAAACGGGACTTGTTACACCACGCGTGATAGAGCGCACTGATATTGATGACATTTTGCACTAGTAATGAGTATCCAATAATTTACATACGGTCACGTGTTCATCTTCCCAGCATGCATATGTGCTGCAGAAGACTGTTAACAATATGGCGGGTGTGATTCCGAACCCGTCCAAAGTGAATCAGCGTGCTGTGATCCAGTTTCTTTCATTTGAAGGATGTCAAGCAGTAGACATTCATCGGAGAATGAAGGCAGCATATGGTGACAAATGTTTGTCGAGGACCAGAGTGATGGAGTGGGTGCGTATGTTTAAAGACGGAGGTTTCTGCTGGGAAGGTTATGGTGACTGCATTTTTTGACCATGAAGGGCTTTTGTTGACTGATTTTAAGGAACCTGGTGTCAACATCAATGCCGCCCATTATAAAGACACTTTAGACAAGCTGCATAAGGCCATCAAGGCTAAGCGACCAGGCAGACTTTCTCAAGGTGTGATTCTTCTCCACGACAACGCTCGTCCGCACGTCGCAAAAATTGTGCAGGAAACATTGGCAAAGAAGAATTGGGAAGTTCTTCATCACCCAGCCTATAGTCCCGATTTATCCCCGTGTGATTTCCATTTGTTCGGACCGTTGAAGAAAGCACTAAAGGGACAGCGATTCAACAGCGACGCAGACGTGAAGACAGCGGTGACCACATGGTTCAGAGAACAGCCACGCAACTTTTTCTCGGACGGCATTCGACGTCTACCTAAACAGTGGGATGCTTGCCTAAATGCATACGGAGATTTTTTCTGATGAACCCAGGTGCATTCTTATTCACAAGTGGTTGCTTTGTTCAATTCCGTTGAAAATATTAAATTGCGTATGATACTTTTTAAATAAATCCACAAGTCCCGTTTTCATTTGAACACGCCTCGTACATTAATTAAATATTGAAGGTCTTCCTCACTTGTTGCAATCAGAACAGTGTCAGCTATATATTTCAAATTATTTATCTTATGTCCTCCCACTGATGTTCCTGGAATATCAACTATTGCAGGCATTATGTTTTCACTGTATAAAGAGAACATGTCTCGTGAAAGTACACATCCCTGTCTAACTCCTTATTTTATTTGTCTATAGACTACTTCTGTCTAATACTTGAGACATTGCATGCTAAGTTATTTGATCAGTGTCAGAAATCTTTTATATTTTCAACAAATTCTTCATCTACTAAATTATTACACAGACTGAACACATCTCCTCATCACCTGGTCACATTGAGAGCCAAGCTGACATATCCACTACTAAGTCAGTTCAAATCACTAATAGAGTCCCAACCACCAACAGAGACCTACCACTAATGGAGACCTACCACCAAGGGAGACTCGCCAGAGACCTACAGTTCACAATTATATAATATTTATGATGACACGTACTGACAGACTGAATAAATAGTGTCCACCTATTTGAGAATTGCTACCAACTTTAACAAATCAACAACCCTACGCCCCGGTTAAGAATGAGTGACATTCTGCTATGTCTCACATAAACCACCAACAAATGTTACCTTAGCACAAGACTTCTGTAAGCTTGCTAGAGACTGGAATATTCCAGTAGACTTTCTTTTCAATCTGAAGAAGATGAGGATGCATGTATCAAACAGGTAATCACACAGGTAATCAAACAAGTAATCAAACAGGTAATCAGTTGTAACTGCAGATTATACGTCAGCTCATTCTGGGACAAGTAGTCTATACATGCTCTGATACCAATCTTCATAAATTCATCAGAGCTTGGACAAGTCCATACATTCTCCGATACCCATCTTCATAAATTCGTCAGAGCTTGGACAAGTCCATACATTCTCCGATACCCATCTTCATAAATGCATCAGAGCTTGGACAAGTCCATACATTCTCCGATACCCATCGTAATAAATGCATGAGAACTATTGATATATGGTTATCAGTCTGTTCATATATCTATTATGTCTCTCATTACAAGCTGTTCCAATATCATCAAATAGATATTATTCCATAGTAATAGTTAGTTAGCTAGTTAGTCGTCGGTACTTAGTACTTCTGCTTACAGTACCGGTCCTATGCTGGTTGACCATCATTCTTCTGCGCCCTCAAAAATTTTAACTTCTAGCAACACCACATTTCAAACCCTGATCTTTAATCTCGACCAGTGAAAAGTAATCATCATCCACACAAGTCTCACTCTCGCGTGTTATATCTCTTATAGAGTTCAAAAGTCAGCTTGATCCATTGCCCCATCACCCTGTGCAACAATTTCGCATAATGCCAGTTGACAAACTCTTTCATTGCCTCGAACACCCACATGCCCCGGCACAAAAATAAATATAACAACTTTCAGTTTCGCCTTTCTCAAGGCCTCAATCTACTGTTCATGAACGAGACCCATTTGTACCTTCCTTATCAGAGTCACTCAAGATGCAGACCTGCGTTACCTTCTGTGTGCATACTCATCACATCCCCTTCTTTGGTATTCTCACTGACCAAAGCTTGCACTTCTTTCTCCACAGCTGTATGACAACATTCTCTGCATTCCCTGCTAAGTGATATTACTACTCTCAAACAAGTTTTGAAATCTGTTTTGAATATCTATTCCGCACATGCTGCCACATCCTACAATCTGCACAAGCAGATTGTAACAATAGTAACACAAGTTAACAAATAAGTGTTCGCTACAAATACCTACCACTACTCAGACAAAAGATGATAAAAACAATGATGACAAAATTTGATGTTTTAATCTAAGATTTCTGTCTGAACAAACATACAATAATAAAATAGAGAATAACAAAAATAATATATATATATATATATATATATATATATATATATATATATATATATATATATTCATTGAAAACACCTTTTATTTTCACACAAAAATAAACAGTCCATGTAGTGAGTGATCTGGCCGAGAATGGAAGAAATGTGAATTATAGAATAACAATTCATTGTTTTATCATTGTATAATTAGTAGTGGTAGGTATCCGTAACATTGTATAATTAGTAGTGGTAGGTATCCGTAACATTGAATAATTAGTAGTGGTAGGTATCCGTAACATTGTATAAATAGTAGTGGTAGGTATCCGTAACATTGAATAATTAGTAGTGGTAGGTATCCGTAACATTGTATAATTAGTAGTGGTAGGTATCCGTAACATTGAATAATTAGTAGTGGTAGGTATCCGTAACATTGTATAATTAGTAGTGGTAGGTATCCGTAACATTAACTATTATCACTTTGGTATTTATTTTACTTCATTCCATACCTGATTCTTGAATCTTCTCAGGCATCTTGGTAATCAACTATTAGTTCAAGTTGTTTGTTGTAGTTAATGATGACCTTTTCAGCACAAATACTGCATATAATGCAGGAGACCTTTCATGGTTACAACAACTTTGTAATGAACGGAGGTCACCTTATCTGCAATTTGCTCTCTTAATGATATTAATCTTACAGCTGCATCGGAACAAGAAATGCAAAAGTTACCAGCAAGCAAAGAATGGAAATGAACACAGAAAATAGCAAGTTCTTGGATAAGAGCAGAGACACAGAAGAAGACATCAATATCATGTGATGAATGGCTATAAGCTTCAGGAGGTGAATACTTTCAAATACCTCGGATCTAGCATATGTAACGATCAAAATGCAAAACAGAATTAAGGATAAGCCTCTAGATTACCTTTGTTGCTGTCAAGACAAAACAGAATTAAGGATAAGCCTCTAGATTACCTTTGTTGCTGTCAAGACAAAACAGAATTAAGAATAAGCCTCTAGATTACCTTTGTTGCTGTCAAGACAAAACAGAATTAAGGATAAGCCTCTAGATTACCTTTGTTGCTGTCAGGACTAAACTTAATTTAGAAAAGCGACATCAGTGTTGTTGTGAAAATCAAACTTTATAACTCACACGGTTCAGTCACATATTCATCTTTACTTGTATGCATGTGGTTGTGTCTGTGGGTCTCACCAATGGCCCACTAGACAAACCACCCATACAACAGAAAACAGTGGATGACAAGCCATTATATTGAGGTTATCTTCTTATAGAAGCTTCATGGCATGTCATCTATACAATTATGCTTTTATTTTGTTATTGAAATGTGTTTCATGTTTACTTGAATATATATGTATGCACACTCTGTGGTTGGGAGGGAGCCAGAGATGTACTGTGCAGCACTGGGGAGGAGGAAACTGACAGCACTGTTTTTTCCTATGGCTTAGACCCATCATAGATGCACAGTGACTCATGACGTTGCAATCCTTTTGACTTGAACATTTGGTTGCATGCCTGGAGCAATAGAGAAGTTTGGCATAACCAGTAGTCAATTGGTGGCGGGGAATGAGCACAGTGAACCCTATCTTGGCTACAGTGGCTGGGAGCAGTGTGTAGGTTGATACCTACCTTCCTGGAGGTGTGATAGTTATTCTCTGTCCCAGGGAGGGCCGAAAATCCACAGACTTTCCAGCAATATAATGCCATTGGGTCAAAGGGCATGAACCCATGGGCCCGCTGGATCAGCAACCAACCAAACATTCTTACCTGTCTGTGACACACATAGACAAGTCATATAGACAAGATCAGTCACATATTCTTACCTGTCTGTGACACACATAGACAAGTCATATAGAAAAGATCAGTCACATATTCTTACCTGTCTGTGACACACATAGACAAGTCATATAGACAAGATCAGTCACATATTCTTACCTGTCTGTGACACACATAGACAAGTCATATAGACAAGATCAGTCACATATTCTTACCTGTCTGTGACACACATAGACAAGTCATATAGACAAGATCAGTCACATATTCTTACCTGTCTGTGACACACATAGACAAGTCATATAGACAAGATCAGTCACATATTCTTACCTGTCTGTGACACACATAGACAAGTCATATAGACAAGATCAGTCACATATTCTTACCTGTCTGTGACACACATAGACAAGTCATATAGACAAGATCAGTCACATATTCTTACCTGTCTGTGACACACATAGACAAGTCATATAGACAAGATCAGTCACATATTCTTACCTGTCTGTGACACACATAGACAAGTCATATAGACAAGATCAGTCACATATTCTTACCTGTCTGTGACACACATAGACAAGTCATATAGAAAAGATCAGTCACATATTCTTACCTGTCTGTGACACACATAGACAAGTCATATAGACAAGATCAGTCACATATTCTTACCTGTCTGTGACACACATAGACAAGTCATATAGACAAGATCAGTCACATATTCTTACCTGTCTGTGACACACATAGACAAGTCATATAGACAAGATCAGTCACATATTCTTACCTGTCTGTGACACACATAGACAAGTCATATAGACAAGATAGGTCACATATTCTTACCTGTCTGTGACACACATAGACAAGTCATATAGACAAGATCAGTCACATATTCTTACCTGTCTGTGACACACATAGACAAGTCATATAGACAAGATCAGTCACATATTCTTACCTGTCTGTGACACACATAGACAAGTCATATAGACAAGATCAGTCACATATTCTTACCTGTCTGTGACACACATAGACAAGTCATATAGACAAGATCAGTCACATATTCTTACCTGTCTGTGACACACATAGACAAGTCATATAGACAAGATCAGTCACATATTCTTACCTGTCTGTGACACACATAGACAAGTCATATAGACAAGATCAGTCACATATTCTTACCTGTCTGTGACACACATAGACAAGTCATATAGACAAGATCAGTCACATATTCTTACCTGTCTGTGACACACATAGACAAGTCATATAGACAAGATCAGTCACATATTCTTACCTGTCTGTGACACACATAGACAAGTCATATAGACAAGATCAGTCACATATTCTTACCTGTCTGTGACACACATAGACAAGTCATATAGACAAGATCAGTCACATATTCTTACCTGTCTGTGACACACATAGACAAGTCATATAGACAAGATCAGTCACATATTCTTACCTGTCTGTGACACACATAGACAAGTCATATAGACAAGATCAGTCACATATTCTTACCTGTCTGTGACACACATAGACAAGTCATATAGACAAGATCAGTCACATATTCTTACCTGTCTGTGACACACATAGACAAGTCATATAGACAAGATCAGTCACATATTCTTACCTGTCTGTGACACACATAGACAAGTCATATAGACAAGATCAGTCACATATTCTTACCTGTCTGTGACACACATAGACAAGTCATATAGACAAGATCAGTCACATATTCTTACCTGTCTGTGACACACATAGACAAGTCATATAGACAAGATCAGTCACATATTCTTACCTGTCTGTGACACACATAGACAAGTCATATAGACAAGATCAGTCACATATTCTTACCTGTCTGTGACACACATAGACAAGTCATATAGACAAGATCAGTCACATATTCTTACCTGTCTGTGACACACATAGACAAGTCATATAGACAAGATCAGTCACATATTCTTACCTGTCTGTGACACACATAGACAAGTCATATAGACAAGATCAGTCACATATTCTTACCTGTCTGTGACACACATAGACAAGTCATATAGACAAGATCAGTCACATATTCTTACCTTTCTGTGACACACATAGACAAGTCATATAGACAAGATCAGTCACATATTCTTACCTGTCTGTGACACACATAGACAAGTCATATAGACAAGATCAGTCACATATTCTTACCTGTCTGTGACACACATAGACAAGTCATATAGACAAGATCAGTCACATATTCTTACCTGTCTGTGACACACATAGACAAGTCATATAGACAAGATCAGTCACATATTCTTACCTTTCTGTGACACACATAGACAAGTCATATAGAAAAGTTCAGTCACATATTCTTACCTGTCTGTGACACACATAGACAAGATCAGTCACATATTCTTACCTGTCTGTGACACACATAGACAAGTCATATAGAAAAGATCAGTCACATATTCTTACCTGTCTGTGACACACATAGACAAGTCATATAGACAAGATCAGTCACATATTCTTACCTGTCTGTGACACACATAGACAAGTCATATAGACAAGATCAGTCACATATTCTTACCTGTCTGTGACACACATAGACAAGATCAGTCACATATTCTTACCTGTCTGTGACACACATAGACAAGTCATATAGACAAGATCAGTCACATATTCTTACCTGTCTGTGACACACATAGACAAGTCATATAGACAAGATCAGTCACATATTCTTACCTGTCTGTGACACACATAGACAAGTCATATAGACAAGATCAGTCACATATTCTTACCTGTCTGTGACACACATAGACAAGTCATATAGACAAGATCAGTCACATATTCTTACCTGTCTGTGACACACATAGACAAGTCATATAGACAAGATCAGTCACATATTCTTACCTGTCTGTGACACACATAGACAAGTCATATAGACAAGATCAGTCACATATTCTTACCTGTCTGTGACACACATAGACAAGTCATATAGACAAGATCAGTCACATATTCTTACCTGTCTGTGACACACATAGACAAGTCATATAGACAAGATCAGTCACATATTCTTACCTGTCTGTGACACACATAGACAAGTCATATAGACAAGATCAGTCACATATTCTTACCTGTCTGTGACACACATAGAAAAGTCATATAGACAAGATCAGTCACATATTCTTACCTGTCTGTGACACACATAGACAAGTCATATAGACAAGATCAGTCACATATTCTTACCTGTCTGTGACACACATAGACAAGTCATATAGACAAGATCAGTCACATATTCTTACCTGTCTGTGACACACATAGACAAGTCATATAGACAAGATCAGTCACATATTCTTACCTGTCTGTGACACACATAGACAAGTCATATAGACAAGATCAGTCACATATTCTTACCTGTCTGTGACACACATAGACAAGTCATATAGACAAGATCAGTCACATATTCTTACCTGTCTGTGACACACATAGACAAGTCATATAGACAAGATCAGTCACATATTCTTACCTGTCTGTGACACACATAGACAAGTCATATAGACAAGATCAGTCACATATTCTTACCTGTCTGTGACACACATAGACAAGTCATATAGACAAGATCAGTCACATATTCTTACCTGTCTGTGACACACATAGACAAGTCATATAGACAAGATCAGTCACATATTCTTACCTGTCTGTGACACACATAGACAAGTCATATAGACAAGATCAGTCACATATTCTTACCTGTCTGTGACACACATAGACAAGTCATATAGACAAGATCAGTCACATATTCTTACCTGTCTGTGACACACATAGACAAGTCATATAGACAAGATCAGTCACATATTCTTACCTGTCTGTGACACACATAGACAAGTCATATAGACAAGATCAGTCACATATTCTTACCTGTCTGTGACACACATAGACAAGTCATATAGACAAGATCAGTCACATATTCTTACCTGTCTGTGACACACATAGACAAGTCATATAGACAAGATCAGTCACATATTCTTACCTGTCTGTGACACACATAGACAAGTCATATAGACAAGATCAGTCACATATTCTTACCTGTCTGTGACACACATAGACAAGTCATATAGACAAGATCAGTCACATATTCTTACCTGTCTGTGACACACATAGACAAGTCATATAGAAAAGATCAGTCACATATTCTTACCTGTCTGTGACACACATAGACAAGTCATATAGACAAGATCAGTCACATATTCTTACCTGTCTGTGACACACATAGACAAGTCATATAGACAAGATCAGTCACATATTCTTACCTGTCTGTGACACACATAGACAAGTCATATAGACAAGATCAGTCACATATTCTTACCTGTCTGTGACACACATAGACAAGTCATATAGACAAGATCAGTCACATATTCTTACCTGTCTGTGACACACATAGACAAGTCATATAGACAAGATCAGTCACATATTCTTACCTGTCTGTGACACACATAGACAAGTCATATAGACAAGATCAGTCACATATTCTTACCTGTCTGTGACACACATAGACAAGTCATATAGACAAGATCAGTCACATATTCTTACCTGTCTGTGACACACATAGACAAGTCATATAGACAAGATCAGTCACATATTCTTACCTGTCTGTGACACACATAGACAAGTCATATAGACAAGATCAGTCACATATTCTTACCTGTCTGTGACACACATAGACAAGTCATATAGACAAGATCAGTCACATATTCTTACCTGTCTGTGACACACATAGACAAGTCATATAGACAAGATCAGTCACATATTCTTACCTGTCTGTGACACACATAGACAAGTCATATAGACAAGATCAGTCACATATTCTTACCTGTCTGTGACACACATAGACAAGTCATATAGACAAGATCAGTCACATATTCTTACCTGTCTGTGACACACATAGACAAGTCATATAGACAAGATCAGTCACATATTCTTACCTGTCTGTGACACACATAGACAAGTCATATAGACAAGATCAGTCACATATTCTTACCTGTCTGTGACACACATAGACAAGTCATATAGACAAGATCAGTCACATATTCTTACCTGTCTGTGACACACATAGACAAGTCATATAGACAAGATCAGTCACATATTCTTACCTGTCTGTGACACACATAGACAAGTCATATAGACAAGATCAGTCACATATTCTTACCTGTCTGTGACACACATAGACAAGTCATATAGACAAGATCAGTCACATATTCTTACCTGTCTGTGACACACATAGACAAGTCATATAGACAAGATCAGTCACATATTCTTACCTGTCTGTGACACACATAGACAAGTCATATAGACAAGATCAGTCACATATTCTTACCTGTCTGTGACACACATAGACAAGTCATATAGACAAGATCAGTCACATATTCTTACCTGTCTGTGACACACATAGACAAGTCATATAGACAAGATCAGTCACATATTCTTACCTGTCTGTGACACACATAGACAAGTCATATAGACAAGATCAGTCACATATTCTTACCTGTCTGTGACACACATAGACAAGTCATATAGACAAGATCAGTCACATATTCTTACCTGTCTGTGACACACATAGACAAGTCATATAGACAAGATCAGTCACATATTCTTACCTGTCTGTGACACACATAGACAAGTCATATAGACAAGATCAGTCACATATTCTTACCTGTCTGTGACACACATAGACAAGTCATATAGACAAGATCAGTCACATATTCTTACCTGTCTGTGACACACATAGACAAGTCATATAGACAAGATCAGTCACATATTCTTACCTGTCTGTGACACACATAGACAAGTCATATAGACAAGATCAGTCACATATTCTTACCTGTCTGTGACACACATAGACAAGTCATATAGACAAGATCAGTCACATATTCTTACCTGTCTGTGACACACATAGACAAGTCATATAGACAAGATCAGTCACATATTCTTACCTGTCTGTGACACACATAGACAAGTCATATAGACAAGATCAGTCACATATTCTTACCTGTCTGTGACACACATAGACAAGTCATATAGACAAGATCAGTCACATATTCTTACCTGTCTGTGACACACATAGACAAGATCAGTCACATATTCTTACCTGTCTGTGACACACATAGACAAGTCATATAGACAAGATCAGTCACACATCACCCTTACTTGTCTTCAGCATCCGAGGACTTCTGTCTGTTCTCATGTGCTAGACCTCCCTCTGCCATGTAGGCTTTCTGAGTCTTGACCAGATCCAGAACACACTGGGCAACTTCTGCATGGATGACACTTAACTGAGGCATGACCTGGCAGTATAGACAAGAGTCTTGTGTCATGTCATGGTGTATACATGTGCTAAATCAATAACAAATAGTCATGTCATACAGCCAGTGGTCAGGAAATATATCTATATATAATTTGTATCTATCTATGTTTTTTTTTAAATTTCTCACCAGTCCCCCCACAATGACCATATATTTATATATAATATCCACCCTGTACCTATCTCATGTTTTGTATGAGCAGCTCTGTTAGTTTTATGTTTGACTAACCTATAACCTTGTGATATAAAAAAATATCATCAATGTACTTCTTCATCTCTCTTTCTCAAACTCCCACTGGATCTCTCTTGAGGCAGAATAATAGTCCTACTAGATTTCAAACAGAAAATAGTCCTACTAGATTTCAAACAGAAAATAGTCCAGAGAATAAAAATGTGTCGTGTTGCCGTATTATGTGCTCCATTGACCAGATACATCCGTCTTCGACTGGATCAATGTACTTATATGTTTATATTCTGTACCCAATTCCATTTCAAATTATATTCCCTTTCCACTGATATACTATAAATAATATTATTTGTGAATATTAGGTTATCAAGTGATACAATGAAAACTACATGCAGTAACATTTGTCTACATTTGTGTGTGTGCTCCAGACCTAATCATCATCAAGACAGGAAACAGTAAATGTCCTATTATATAATCATCTGAACATCATCATAAATCTGTGAATGTCCTATAATAAATCTGTGAATGTCCTATCATAAACTGTGAATGTCCTATCATAAATCTGTGAATGTCCTATAATAAATCTGTGAATGTCCTATCATAAACTGTGAATGTCCTATCATAAATCTGTGAATGTTTCCTATTGCACCTTCTTAAAACATTGGACTTTAGCTGCCTTTGCTGGTTTCAGTGGTTCTGCTACTTGTTCCGAATACACATCTGCTGCCTGTAATCTTGCCTTGGCCAGTCTGTCAGACTCTTCAAGGACTGTTCTCCATACTGCACACACAGTTCTAAACAAAGCAAAGTAAGATTGAAGCTTAACATTGTCATTTCAGAGTTACTCTACAAGTGGTTGAGAACATGTGATGATATCTCTACAAGTGGTTGAGAACATATAATGACATCTCTACAAGTGATTGAGAACATATAATGACATCTCTACAGGTGGTTGAGAACAAATTATGATATATCCACAAGTAGTTGAGAACATGTGATGATATCTCTACAAGTGGTTGAGAACATATAATGACATCCCTACAACTGGTTGAGAACATGTGATAATATCTCTACAAGTGGTTGAGAACATATAATGACATCCCTACAAGTGGTTGAGAACATGTGATAATATCTCTACAAGTGGTTGAGAACATATATTGATTTCTCTACAGGTGGTTGAGAACATGTGATATCTCTACAAGTGGTTAAGAACATATAATGATATCTCTACAGGTGGTTAAGAACATATATTGATTTCTCTACAAGTGGTTGAGAGAACATGTGATGACATCTCCAAAATGAGAGGTTCTATATTCATCTCAGAACACAAGATTAGAACATGCAAGGAAAAAATATTCCGTAAATATGTCAACAATACTCTACTCAATCAACATTGAATAAAAACACTTAACAAATATGTAGGAAGAACATATCCAACAAATTTTGAATCTTTTATAGACCGAACTACATAATTAAGTGCTTCGGATAAGGAAAGTGATTAATTTACATACATAATTCTGAGATTTCGATGGGGAAACAGAATCTGTTATAGAACATCTACACAATTCTAACAAATAAGACACATAATATATCAGTAACAATACATTGAGAACACTGGATGGTGCTACAGTGTTTGTGTAGATGCTGCTGAGATTGAAGACACAAGGTAGCTGAAATAATCTACTTTAAACGTGCATTATATCATGGCACTAGAATATACATGAAAATAAACCAAAATGATTCAGACATGCGGAAAACAAAATATGCTCCCATGATTTTTATTCTTGGTCAAAAACGCATCACTACATTTATCCCATAAATGCTCTGAATGTCATTCGGTGGACATTTAAAAGTATATAAGCTCAGTGTCCCAGTCAGTTGTTGGTTGTGTCAGACATCTAAAAGTATAAAATTATTAAAAATATTGTCATCTGTCCTAGGATCTGGTAGCACAGTGTTGGTAGGAATATACTGTAGATCATTTGTCTTTTAACTTCCATCTCGATCTTGGAATGAAGAAGTAGTGGTGACAGTTGGTATGTTACTGCATTTGCCTTTTGACATCTCGTCTCTCTCTCTATCAAGGCTTCCATTTTCTGTGAAAATACTACTGAGATATTTGAACTCTGTTACTTGTTTTACTCCTATATTGTCTATCTGTATGTTTAGTGGACTCGGTGTTCTGCATATTTTCATAGTTTCCATATTTTGTGTATTGATCTTCGTGTTGTATTTTCTACATGTTGCAGATAGTGAGTTAACATGATTTTGTAGTTGTTCTTCGTTTTCATATTTCATTGGTCGATAACACTTTGGGTAATGATATTTGCAGTTCATTCTAGCAAGACCAGCTTCACTTCCAGAAACTGAATTCTAGCCATAGAAACACACCCTACATTCATCAACTTCACTAACTTCAACATGTTCAAAAGTGAAAGCACAGTTCATTGAATTAAGTGTGGCCACACTGGCAAATCTGTCTGCGCTTTTACTTCATCTAACATCAGAATGTCCAGGCACAACAATAAAAGTTACTGTGATGACAGCATGTCTAGGCAAAACAATAAAAGTTACTGTTATAATAGCGCTGATGGTAAGTTTAGATGACAGTACAGCAGACAGAAGTGAAACTAGTCACTACACAACTGTGACAACAATGCAGAAGTGAAACTAGTCACTACACAACTGTGACAACAGTGCAGAAGCGAAACTAGTCACTACACAACTGTGACAACAATGCAGATGGTAATCTTAAACAACAGTACAGCAGACAGAAGCGAAACTAGTCACTAGACAACATCCAAACACTGACTTCAATGACAACACTGAGAGAGACATGATAAGAAATTCTGGCAGCAATCAGCTGAATATTCAAGAAGACAATAATATGCTTGAAGATGTAATACAAGAACTCATTTACTCAAAAACCACCTGTTTCAACAACAGAACATATGGGATATTTTTAATAGAGAAAAGATATCAACCCTTCTGGTAACACTAATTCTTGTGATGTCTTTGTTAATATAACTCCAGTACTTGAATGTTGAGTCCCAGTTGTTGGTGATTAACTCTAGTTCCCGATTGTTGAGTCCCAGTTGTTGGTGATTAACTCTAGTTCCTGATTGTTGAGTCCCAGTTGTTAGTGATTAAGTCCAGTACCATATTTTGAGTCCCAGTTGTTGGTGATTAACTCTAGTTCCCGATTGTTGAGCCCCAGTTGTTGGTGATTAAGTTTAGTTCCCGATTGTTGAGTCCCAGTTGTTAGTGATTAACTCTAGTTCCTGATTGTTGAGTCCCAGTTGTTGGTGATTAACTCTAGTTCCCGATTGTTGAGTCCCAGTTGTTGGTGATTAACTCTAGTTCCTGATTGTTAGATAAAAATATTTGGCTGCTACATCAGTTTGTTGAATGATGGTATTCACTCAAAGTTTTGGTTAAGTTAGGTTATTGGTTGTTCTTTATAGTCAAGATATTGCTTACTGGGATAGTTAGTTATTCAACTTGTTGGTTATTGAGTCAAATTATAAACTCAAGTTGCACATGTTATTGAATCACATTATAGGATCAAGTTGTACGTTATTGAATCACTTATGGGGTCAAGATGTAAGTTATTGAATCCCTTATGGGGTCAAGTTGTAAGTTATTGAATCATTATGGGATTAAGTTACACGTTATTGAGTGATGTTATAGTGAATAAAGTTGCAAATTATTGAGACATGTTGTAAGGATCAAGTTGCAAGTTATTGATTTATGTTATATAGTGAAGTTGCAAGTTATTGAATCACGTTTTATGGATCAAGTTTTAAATTATTGAATCAAAACACTGTGCCACAATGTTGAGTACTTATTTTTTGATGAGTCAAATATTGTCACAATGTTGAGCCACACTTTTGGCTCTCGAGTTGTCACAATGTTCAGCCACATTCTTGGCTCTGGAGTTAAGTTGTTGATAGTTCAGACAATGTGATAAGTTACAACAGCAATCTGGATCAAACAGGTAACATTAACACAAGCACCAGGGGCAGACAGCTAACATTAACACAAGCACCAGGGGCAGACAGCTAACATTAACACAAGCACCAGGGGCAGACAGCTAACATTAACACAAGCACCAGGGGCAAACAGCTAACATTAACACATGCACAACAGTATTTGTGGATGGGGAACAAACTACCTGCCAGTAGAGTACACAGAATGAAAACAGAATATGACTACAATATAAAGGATCAAAATGTAAATTTCTCTTGTAAATGACTACAAAATAGAACATGTAGAACATCTGACATTATTAGTTGAGACTCCATCTTCCAAGCAGTCATCTTCATTCACCTGCATTTCCATCAAGTGTAAACTCTCAAATTTAACATCATCAATCCTTAATTCTTCAAGTTACAACTCAACCAAGTCTCAATTCTTCAAGTTACAACTCAACCAAGCCTCAATTCTTCCAAGTTACAACTCAACCAAGTCTCAATTCTTCCAAGTTACAACTCAACCAAGTCTCGAATCTCCCAATTTACAACTCAACCACACCTCAATTCTTCCAAATTGAACACCACGCCTCAATTCTTCCAAGTTACAACTCTACCAAGCCTCAATTCTCCACAGTCTCAACTCCACCAAGTCTCGAATCTCCAAATTTACAACTTCACCAAACAGACTTTATTTCATTGTTCTTACTCTATAATTTATCAACAAGCAGGATTTGAACCAGATTCGTTCATCCAGCACACATTTGCTTTGCAACGTGGATAGTTGTCGGATGAGTGGACCTGACTCAAACCACGTCTGCTGTTTTCTGAATTCTTCCATAACTCTTGGATACTTCCTATATCTATGTAAGTCACTCATCAAACACATTACTCAACATATTACTCTGGAAAAACACTCCATTGTCATAATCTACAACTAAGGTGGGTAAAATCAGACCCCACAAGCCATTTTTAAAACTGGGACTCATTTTGGCTACATCATTTAATGGCTAGCCACATGATTTAATGGCTGGCTACATGATTTAATGGCTGGCTACATCATTTAATGGCTGGCTACAACATTTAATGGCTGGCCACTCTTAAAGAAGCTAGTGTGTGTATAGGAACTGGCCTCTTAGTTCAGATATGCTACTAGATACTTGAAAATCTTCTAACATGGATTGCCCTTTTCTACATGAAAAATGCTCAATTTGACTCATCTGTCCAAGTAGGTTGCTTGTCTGTGACCCCAAACAGCAGTCCCACTATGTCACAAATATTCCCAAACAGCAATCCCACTATGTCACAAAGATTCCCAAACAGAAATCCCACTATGTTATAAAGATTCCCAAACAGCAATCCCACTATGTCACAAAGTTCCCAAACAGATATGTGAACTGCCCAATGAACATCAAAGAACAGAAGTGTATTGTTTTCAATGAAGAAAGAACTGCATGCATGACAGTGGCACATAGAGCACATCAGATCTTGTCAACTGTGATACATTCACTGCAAGCCACAGACTAGAGGAACTGGACACTGGATATTTACTTACCTCCCTGGTCCTAAGCTGGATGAAAATATGCATGGATACATACAGATAGTGTGAAGCATGGAGTATGGAATGAATGAATGAACGAAGGTAAGAGTGAAGGACTAGAAGAAGAAAACAATGAACATAGAAATGAAGGAAGAAATATTCGAACACGGGAATGAAGGAATGACTGAAGGAAAAAAGAAATGAATGATCAAAGGAATGAAAGAGGGAAGGAATAAATTAAGCAATGAAAAAAGGAATACACGAAGACATAAAAGTATAATGGAAGGAAGGAATGAATAGTGAACAAAGGATTTAAGATAAGGAGGACTGAATGAAGGGAGGTAGGAAGAATGAAGGAACGAATGATTGAAGGGAAAGAATGAAGAAAGGAATAATTAAGGAATGATGAGAAGAAATGAAGGGAGGAATGAACAAATCAACAATGTAATATAGTGAAAGAAATGAAAGAACGAACAAATGAAGAAATTAACTAGCAAAACAAATGGAATTAACAAATAAAAGATACAATAACATGACACATAAATGTAGTAAATACACAGGACCAAGTCACTGCACAAACAAGTACAGTTTACATATATATATATGTGGACCTCATCAAAGACAGAATAAAAATATGTGTGATACAAGAAATCACACAGCAAGAACCAGGTCCGTAGATGCACTTGTTAATACGGATGGGTGGAGGAGGGGGGATGGGTACCTACAAATATGTATATAAAGAATTTTCAAAAATCACTCTCTCACTGTGTCATGTGTAATGCCATGTCAAAAATCACTCTCTCACTGTGTCATGTGTAATGCCATGTCAAAAATCACTCTCTCACTGTGTCATGCCTTCTCTTTGATCATACATGTGACAACCATTCTGTGAAAAAACGTTATGGGGTTGTTTGTACCCACCTTCATTCTGGCTGGGGTGTTTACCGACCTTCATTCTGGCTGGAGTGTAACCCACCTTTTGTCTGCATGATATATTTACCCACCTTTTGTATGCATGGGGTGTTAACCCACCTTTTGTCTGCATGGAGATGTTTACCCACCTTCTCTCCTACATTGGTACTACTAAGATGTTTACCCACCTTCTCTCCTACATTGGTACTACTATGAGTCATGTTCTGTCTGATCTGCTAGGAATAAGGGGGAATGAACACATCAAAACACCCTCCCCTTATATACGGGCTTGGCAAGAACATAGATCTAACACATATCACATACAGTCAGGGCATGTACATACCTCAATAGAATAATTATTACGGCAAGAACATGGACAAACAAGCATATGCCACAGGCAAGAACACAGATCAAAAGGATATGTCATGTGTCAAAAACTTAGGTCAAAAGCATAACTCACTTGGTAAGAACATAGGTCAGAAGCAGAAGCCAATTGGCAAGGGTCAAAAGCATTAAGTCACTTTCCAAGAACATAGGTCAAAAGCATAAGTCACTTGGAAAGAACATAGGTCAGAATCAGAAGCCAATTGGCAAGGGTCAAAAGCATAAGTCACTTGGAAAGGGTCAGAAGCATAAGTCACTTGGCAAGAACATAGGTCAAAAGCATAAGTCACTTGGCAAGGGTCAAAAGCATAAGTAACTTGGCAAGAGAATAAGCATAAGTCACTTGGCAAGGGTCAAAAGCATAAGTCACTTGGAAAGTGTCAGAAGCATAAGTCACTTGGCAAGGGTCAAAAGCATAAGTCACTTGGCAAGGGTCAAAAGCATAAGTCACTTGGCAAGGGTCAAAAGCATAAGTCACTTGGCAAGGGTCAAAAGCATAAGTCACTTGGCAAGGGTCAAAAGCATAAGTCACTTGATGAAAATATAGGTGAGAAATATGTGTGTACAAATACATAGGTTAGAAACATGAATTATACTGACACATATGGCAAATATTCTGGTTAAAGTGCTTGCCTGGATCAGACATCTACAATAATGACCATACACAACTATGTCTTTTACCATTCTAATCAGGACAATGTGTCTATTTCCTGCTCAGTCACATGGACTTCTGCTAATCTAATGAGCTCAGTGTTGCCAATGTCTCTATTTCCTGCTCAGATACATCAACTTTGTCTGGTCTGTCCTTCTGCCCACCATCACTTCACACTTTACCACCTAAGTCTAACTCACTGATTCGTATTTTTCAGTCAATATGATGCATATATTAACATACTGTAACACCTAATATGGGTTCGAAAGGTTTCCCGTGGATTACCTGATTGAAGCAGACAATCAAGATTATTTGAGCATGTGATGAGAAAAGCAAAACTTGGAACATTTAGTAACCACTGGAAATATCAAGGGGAGAAGAGACAAAGGAAGACAAAGAGAGAAATTTCTGATGTATTACCACTCTAGCACAAATAAAAGTCACCAACTGAAATTATTAACAACACAAGAGAGAGAGTTGAGGAGAGGCATGATCACCTACGATAGTCAGCATGTCACTTGATTAATTGATTGATTCATTGATTGATTGATTGATATGATTGAAATATAAAGTTATATATATAGTTAAATATAAATACCATTTTTATAATATATTAATTGAACACAATTTTATTTTTTAATTGGTGTGCTAATGTTTGATGTGCCAATGGTTGATGTGCTAATGTTTGATGTGCCAATGGTTGATGTGCTAATGTTTGATGTGCCAATGGTTGATGTGCTAATGTTTGATGTGCTAATGTTTGATGTGCCAATGGTTGATGTGCTAATGTTTGATGTATCAATGTTTGATGTGCCAATTGTTGATGTGCTAATGTTTGATGTGCCAATTGTTTATGTGCTAATGTTTGATGTGCTAATGTTTGGTGTGCCAATGGTTGATGTGCCAATGTTTGATGTGCCAATTGTTGATGTGCTAATGTTTGATGTATCAATGTTTGATGTGCCAATTGTTGATGTGCTAATGTTTGATGTGCCAATTGTTGATGTGCTAATGTTTGATGTGCTAATGTTTGGTGTGTTAATGTTTGATGTGCTAATGTTTGGTGTGTTAATGTTTGATGTGCCAATTGTTGATGTGCTAATGTTTGATGTGCCAATTGTTGATGTGCTAATGTTTGATGTGCCAATTTTTGATGTGCCAATGTTTGATGTGCCAATGGTTGATGTGCTAATGTTTGATGTGCCAATGGTTGATGTGCTAATGTTTGATGTGCCAAGTGTTGATGTGCTAATGTTTGATGTGCTAATGTTTGGTGTGCCAATGGTTGATGTGCCAATGTTTGATGTGCCAATTGTTGATGTGCTAATGTTTGATGTATCAATGTTTGATGTGCCAATTGTTGATGTGCTAATGTTTGATGTGCCAATTGTTGATGTGCTAATGTTTGATGTTCTAATGTTTGATGTGCCAATTGTTGATGTGCTAATGTTTGGTGTGTTAATGTTTGGTGTGTTAATGTTTGATGTGCTAATGTTTGGTGTGTTAATGTTTGATGTGCCAATTGTTGATGTTCTAATGTTTGATGTGCCAATTGTTGATGTTCTAATGTTTGATGTGCTAATGTTTGGTGTGTTAATGTTTGATGTGCTAATGTTTGATGTGCCAATTGTTGATGTGCCAATTGTTGATGTGCCAATGTTTGATGTGCCAATGGTTGATGTGCTAATGTTTGATGTGCCAATGGTTGATGTGCTAATGTTTGATGTATCAATGGTTGATGTGCTAATGTTTGATGTGCTAATGTTTGGTGTGTTAATGTTTGATGTGCCAATTGTTGATGTTCTAATGTTTGATGTGCCAATTGTTGATGTTCTAATGTTTGATGTGCTAATGTTTGGTGTGTTAATGTTTGATGTGCTAATGTTTGGTGTGTTAATGTTTGATGTGCCAATTGTTGATGTGCCAATGTTTGATGTGCCAATGGTTGATGTGCTAATGTTTGATGTGCCAATGGTTGATGTGCTAATGTTTGATGTATCAATGGTTGATGTGCTAATGTTTGATGTGCTAATGTTTGGTGTGTTAATGTTTGATGTGCCAATTGTTGATGTTCTAATGTTCGATGTGCCAATTGTTGATGTTCTAATGTTTGATGTGCTAATGTTTGGTGTGTTAATGTTTGATGTGCTAATGTTTGGTGTGTTAATGTTTGATGTGCCAATTGTTGATGTGCCAATGTTTGATGTGCCAATGGTTGATGTGCTAATGTTTGATGTGCCAATGGTTGATGTGCTAATGTTTGATGTATCAATGGTTGATGTGCTAATGTTTGATGTGCTAAATCTTTGGTGTGTTAATGTTTGATGTACCAATTGTTGATGTGGTAATGTTTGATGTGCCAATTGTTGATGTGCCAATTGTTGATGTGCCAATGTTTGATGTGCCAATGGTTGATGTGCTAATGTTTGATGTATCAATGGTTGATGTGCTAATGTTTGATGTGCTAATGTTTGGTGTTTTAATGTGTTGTGTGTTAATGTGTGGTGTATTAATGTTTGATGTGTCAATGTTTTGTCTGTCAATTTTTGGAAAATATAATTTCTTAATATAAAACCCATAAAATATGATACTTGACTGTGTTTCCCAGTAGATAGACTGAAATGAAGGGACCCAGTCACATTAAAGTGTAGCCCCCCCCCCCCCCCCGAGTGGTTGTCAGAAAAAAGTCACTATCATGGATACTATTACTAAGATTGAAAGAAGTTGACCTACTTATGTTCCTGTCCATCTTCACTGCTAAGATCTGGCTGAGCTGGGAATTCTCGTTTTAGAAGCTGACCTGTCACCTTCAAGAGTCCCTGAAATGACCAGTAATGAAGAATCAAATGAGAAACGTAATGAAGATGACCAGTTGCTGGGAACAAACAACTGCTAACGTGCCCAGTTCAATTATGGCCTGTATTGATCAGCAACATCCTTTGTCAGGTCCTGGCAACTGGTCCAGCACAGTATCACTCATTTTGGCTAATTTGGTTTTTCAGTAGCTGGCAATGTTGAGTGACCAGTGACAAGTTTGAATCAGTTGTATTAGTCAATATAAGCGAAGATGTGTGACCAGGGAGCAGGATCGGTCACTGTACAAGAATGTGTTCTTCCCTGACACGATTGACATTCTCCAACTGATTCTTATGTACCATCAATCGCATCATGCATACTAATGTGATTTCATATGTAACCATACACACTAATGTGATTTCATATGTAACCATACACACTAATGTGATTTCATATGTAACCATACACACTAATGTGATTTCATATGTAACCATACACACTCATGTGATTTCATATGTAACCATACACACTAATGTGATTTCATATGTAACCATACACACTCATGTGATTTCATATGTAACCATACACACTCATGTGATTTCATATGTAACCATACACACTAATGTGATTTCATATATAACCATACACACTAATGTGCTTTCATATGTAACCATACACACTAATATGATTTCATATGTAACATCGCACACTAATATGATTTCATATGTAACCATACACACTAATATGATTTCATATGTAACATCGCACACTAATATGATTTCATATGTAACCATACACACTAATATGATTTCATATGTAACCATACACACTAATGTGATTTCATATGTAACATCGCACACTAATATGATTTCATATGTAACCATACACACTAATATGATTTCATATGTAACCATACACACTAATATGATTTCATATGTAACCATACACACTAATATGATTTCATATGTAACCATACACACTAATATGATTTCATATGTAACCATACACACTAATGTGACTGGGAGATGTAGGCATACACTCTTGTGTTACTTTACCTATAGTAGACTTGTAGTTCTAAAGTATGTAGAGTATATCACTAGTTTGTGTGTGTGGAGTATGTCACTAGTTTGTGTGCAGTATGTCACTAGTTTGTGTGTGTGGAGTATGTCACTAGTTTGTGTGGAGTATATCACTAGTTTGTGTGGAGTATGTCATTAGTTTCTGTGGAGTATGTCACTAGTTTGCGTTGGACATGTCAATAGCTTCTGGTACAAATGTCAGTAGTTTGTGTTGAACATGTCAGTAGTTTGTGTTGAACATGTCAGTAGCTTGTGTTGAACATGTCAGTAGTTTGTGTTGAACATGTCAGTAGTTTGTGTTGAACATGTCAGTAGTTTGTGTTGAACATGTCAGTAGCTTGTGTTGAACATGTCAGTAGCTTGTGTTGAACATGTCAGTAGTTTGTGTTGAACATGTCAGTAGTTTGTGTTGAACATGTCAGTAGTTTGTGTTGAACATGTCAGTAGTTTGTGTTGAACATGTCAGTAGTTTGTGTTGAACATGTCAGTAGTTTGTATTGAACATGTCAGTAGTTTGTGTTGAACATGTCAGTAGTTTGTGTTGAACATGTCAGTAGTTTGTGTTGAACATGTCAGTAGCTTGTGTTGAACATGTCAGTAGTTTGTATTGAACATGTCTGTAGTTTGTGTTGAACATGTCAGTAGTTTGTGTTGAACATGTCAGTAGTTTGTGTTGAACCGTAATGTCACAATCTAGCCTAAGATATATTATGTTGCTTTTAGTTCCAATATACTGCTCTCATTCTCCGCCAATGTTCTCTCACACAAACTGTTACACGTGTACTACGATTCTCTCACACAAACTGTTACACGTGTACTACAATTCTCTCACACAAACTGTTACACGTGTACTACGATTCTCTCACACAAACTGTTACACGTGTACTACAATTCTCTCACACAAACTGTTACACGTGTACTACGATTCTCTCACACAAACTGTTACACGTGTACTACGATTCTCTCACACAAACTGTTACACGTGTACTACGATTCTCTCACACAAACTGTTACACGTGTACTACGATTCTCTCACACAAACTGTTACACGTGTACTACAATTCTCTCACACAAACTGTTACACGTGTACTACAATTCTCTCACACAAACTGTTACACGTGTACTACAATTCTCTCACACAAACTGTTACACGTGTACTACAATTCTCTCACACAAACTGTTACACGTGTACTACAATTCTCTCACACAAACTGTTACACGTGTACTACGATTCTCTCACACAAACTGTTACACGTGTACTACTATTTGTATCATTACTTGCACATAGTCTTGAATTAGCTGCTGTCCTAACACAAATGATGTCGGTGAGTACGCAATTAACTGTATACAAATGATTTCTATTAGTAAACAATGAACTGTACACAATAGTGGTTTTATATATATATATATATATATATATATATATGTCATTCAGTGTCAGTCGCATGTGTCAGGTCATCAGGAGGATATACATACACGGTAGGTAGCATCAGGAGGATATACATACACGGTAGGTAGCAACAGGAGGATATACATACACGGTAGGTAGCATCAGGAGGATATACATACACGGTAGGTAGCATCAGGAGGATATACATACACGGTAGGTAGCATCAGGAGGATATACATACACGGTAGGTAGCATCAGGAGGATATACATACACGGTAGGTAGCATCAGGAGGATATACATACACGGTAGGTAGCATCAGGAGGATATACATACACGGTAGGTAGCATCAGGAGGATATACATACACGGTAGGTAGCATCAGGAGGATATACATACACGGTAGGTAGCATCAGGAGGATATACATACACGGTAGGTAGCATCAGGAGGATATACATACACGGTAGGTAGCATCAGGAGGATATACATACACGGTAGGTAGCATATCATATAGAAATTATAGCCATCATTACTGTCATCTATTGGCTGTCATCTATTGGCTGTCATCTATTGACTGTCATCTAGCGGCTGTAGTGATTTTCTAGCTAACATAAATACAATCAGTAGTTTGCCATTTCTCTATAAACGATACGGATGCATAATTGCATGAGGCGGGTTTTGAACCCGATACTTTAATCGTCACAGTTACGCTCTACACCTGGCCGTCACAGAGACGCTCTACACCTGGCCGTCACAGAGACGCTCTACACCTGGCCGTCACAGATATGCGAGATACGTGGCACAAATATTAAATGTTACCGAATATGTTACATCAATAATAATGTGTGGTTGGGGGGGGGTGAGATTGTTCTCTACGTGAGTACAGTTCTCTATGTGAGTTCACGTGAGTACAGTTTTCTACGTGAGTACAGTTCTCTATGTGAGTTCACGTGAGTACAGTTTTCTACGTGAGTAAAGTTATCTACGTGAGTCTACGTGAGTACAGTTCTCTATGTGAGTTCACGTGAGTACAGTTTTCTACGTGAGTAAAGTTATCTACGTGAGTCTACGTGAGTACAGTTCTCTATGTGAGTTCACGTGAGTACAGTTTTCTACGTGAGTAAAGTTATCTACGTGAGTCTACGTGAGTACAGTTCTCTATGTGAGTTAACGTGAATACAGTTTTCTACTTGAGTAAAGTTATCTACGTGAGTCTACGTGAGTACAGTTCTCTATGTGAGTTCACGTGAGTACAGTTTTCTACGTGAGTAAAGTTATCTACGTGAGTCTACGTGAGTACAGTTCAAATAATGTGAAATCATTGCTTGCTGACAATGTGTTCATGTGATAGTGTTTCTAGTTTTCTCTGTTGGCATTGTTCAGGTGCGTCTAGAAGTTTCATTCGGTGTCAGTCGCATGTGCCTGGTCACATGCACGACATTGTTCAGGTGTGTCTATGACATTGTTCAGGTGTGTCTATGACATTGTTAAGGTGTGTCTCGAAGCTTCACTCAGTGTCAATCACGTGTGCCTGGTCACCTGCAAGGCATTGTTCAGGTTGTCTATGACATTGTTCAGGTGTGTCTAGAAGTTTCAATCAGTGTCAATAACGTGTGCCTGGTCACCTGCAAGACATTGTTCAGGTGCGTCTAAAAGCTTCATTCAGTGTCAGTCGCATGTGTCAGGTCATCAGGAGGATGTTTTCAGGTGCTACCGAGCAATTTAGCTCTCGTAATAACACGTGGTGCTCGCGTCATGTGAGTTAAAAAGTTCTCGTGAGCACTAAAGATTATGAACTACCTTAATTAAAAGGTTGATGTACAAGTTGAGTTAATATTCGCAAATACGGGGTTTCTAGGGTGTACAATCAAGAAGATTATATGGCCATATTTGACGTTCACTTTTACTATCAATTTATTTAACATATTATTGCCTACAAAAATATTCATTTCATATAAGCAAAGGTGCTCGAACACTCAATATTATATGTAGGAGGCATGCCCGTAGATATGGGGTTGAACCCCCCTCTCCCCCAGCAAATCGTAAAATCACATTTAGCCCTAAGAACTTGGCTAAAAATCTTCCCAAAAGTCTACCCCCCCCCCTTTCAGCGCTTGGTCACAAAAAAGGTCATTATATTATCGTCGATAAAGTACATCTGATATACAAAAACGTACGAATGACCTATTTCTTTATGGTAATTACGTACCCCTTGAGGAGACGATATCTACGGTCCTGGTACACGTACATGACTGACAGTCGTATATGCGATGGTTGAGGAGACGATATCTACGGTCCTGGTACACGTACATGACTGACAGTCGTTATATGCGATGGTTGAGGAGAAGATATCTACGGTCCTGGTACACGTACATGACTGACAGTCGTTATATGCGATGGTAAATGCCTCATACACAGTTTACATAATATATGTAGGCGGGGGCTCATATAAAAACAAAACTGGGAACCCTGATCTAGCTATCCTGTTTCTGACATCCATTTATAGCACAAAAGATAAAGATCATTCAAATTGGCAACACTTCTGTCGATACAAGTAGGCTTTCATACGCCATCAAATTACAAACAAAAATGTCCAGCTTCGCGCTCACAGAAGACACACATTAAACGTGATGAATGAGGCGTGGCTCATTCAAATGAAGCAGAAACGGAGTTACCAGCGACGTCTAGATCACACAGAAGCCAGCCATGCGAGTGATTTCATTGAGAGCGGATCAATAATCGGGAGACCCATGTCGTTCAATACTAGTTATGATTTCTAGATGGCAAATAGGGATTGCTCTTTCACTTGTACCTGGCCAAATCTGGCACGTAGCAAGTCCTGACAACCACCAGTCTCCATTCTCAGAACAGAAAGTGTGTACAGAAAAATCATACTGCAGGTAACGAGTTTTGAACCACATCCGCTCAGATGGCACCCACTCGCCTCACAACTTCATTCAACACGTTTTCTCCCGTGGACCATACCGAATCTCTTTAAAAAGAGGATGCAATTTTAGTTCAGACTTTCAACGTGTAGGCCTATATTCTCAGGTTACTATAAATATGAACTGTGTGCTCGACAAACCTGTACTCTTTTGTTATTGCTTCAATTTAGACAGGTCATCGTAAGAGTTTTACATTGTTAGTACCCGTACAGTTTCACATTGTTAGTACTGGTACAGTTTCACATTGTTAGTGCCGGTATAGTTTCACATTGTTAATACTGGTACAGGGTTTCACAGTGTTAGTACCGGTACACGGTTCCACATTGTTAGTGCCGGTACAGGGTTTCACATTGTTAGAACTGGTAGAAAAGTGTGGTAGATGAGTGGCGAAACAGCAGAAACAAATTTCATCCGTAGTCAGAACTCAGCTATCACTCTAAGAAACATTCCTAGACCTCACAAAGGCATTTGACACCGTGAACAGAGATGGGATGTGGAAAGTGTTCACCATATTTGAATGCTTACCCCACCCCCAATATAATTTATCAACATATTGCGACAGTCCCATGACGACATGGTGGATATTGCTAGCAGTGATGGAGTGTCATCGCCAGCCTTTCCTGTAACAAATGGGCTCAAACACGGAATCTTGCTCCAACACTGTTTAGCCTGATGCCTTCTACCATACGAATCTAGATCAAGCGACGTAACCGGAATACAAATCAGATAAGGTACAGAACAGACGGTCAACTTTTCAATCTTCGACATTTGCAGATCTAAACTAAAGTGTCAGGCACAATGGTCAGGGAACTCTATGCAGATCAAAACTAAAGTGTGAGACACAACGGTCAGGGAATTCTATGCAGATGACTGCGCACTGTATGCTGATTCTGTAGGCCACTCTAAACCAATTTGCTGAAGCCTACGACAACTTTGGTTTCACCATCAATACAAAAAGAACAGAGGTCATGTTTCAACTCACACCAAAAAAACCAAACTTAAATCCCCATATAAGGATCAAAGAAGAAGAGCTTCAAACAGCTTCAATGGGCAGCAATCTCTCACAAGATGTAAACATCGACACTCAGGTAAACTACAGAAGACAGAAAGCTAGTGCCACATTTGGAAGACAGAAAAAACGTATGAAAAAGAATATGAGCAACAACTACCCCAAACAAATAGTTTCCCAGGCAGCATATCATCACTCCTGTATGCCTGTCAAACATGGACAGTATATGCCAGACACGCTAGTAGAAATAACCACCTCCACCTAGGCTGCATTTGTAAGATGCTGTTCTGTATCCACTGGAAGGATAAAATACCCGGCAGTGAAGTACTGATGAAATCAAAGTCTGTAAACATACATACAATGTTGATGAAATCAAAGTCTGTAAACATACATACAATGTTGATGAAATCAAAGTCTGTAAACATACATACAATGTTGATGAAATCAAAGTCTGTAAACATACATACAATGTTGATGAAATCAAAGTCTGTAAACATACATACAATGTTGATGAAATCAAAGTCTGTAAACATACATACAATGTTGATGAAATCAAAGTCTGTAAACATACATACAATGTTGATGAAAGCGCTGACACGCTGGGCAGGGCACATGGTTCGTATGAAAGATCATCGCCTATCATAATGTTGTTACATGGAGATCGCCAAACTGGCCCCAGCAGGATAGAAGAAGCATTTTAAAGACACTCTTAAGACATCACTGACTCTCACTTCAAAATAGACACAAAGTGATGGGAGAATCTTGCACAAGACAGATCCGAGTGGCGTCATCGACTCCCTTCAAAATAGACAGAAACTCATGGGAGAATCTTGCACAAGATATATTCGAGTGGCCACACAGAATCAAGAGTGGTGCAGCAGCTGCAGAGAACCTCGGGCATCAAACTGCGCACTAAAAAACGCGATAGAAAAACGTAAGATAGAGCTGCACACTGTCGCACAGACTGCTCCCACACATGCCCAGAGTGTGGTAGACAACTCCAAGCTGCATACTGTCGCACAGACTGCTCCCACACATGCCCAGAGTGTGGTAGACAACTCCAAGCTGCATACTGTCGCACAGACTGCTCCCACACATGTCCAGAGTGTGGTAGACAACTCCAAGCTGCATACTGTCGCACAGACTGCTCCCACAAATGCCCAGAGTGTGGTAGACAACTCCAAGCTGCATACTGTCGCACAGACTGCTCCCACACATGCCCAGAGTGTGGTAGACAACTCCAGGCTGCATAATGTCGCACAGACTGCTCCCACACATGCCCAGAGTGTGGTAGACAACTCCAAGCTGCATACTGTCGCACAGACTGCTCCCACAAATGCCCAGAGTGTGGTAGACAACTCCAAGCTGCATACTGTCGCACAAACTGCTCCCACACATGCCCAGAGTCTGGTAGACAACTCCAAGCTGCATACTGTCGCACAAACTGTTCCCACACATGCCCAGAATGTGGTAGACAACTCCAAGCTGCATACTGTCGCACAAACTGCTCCCACACATGTCCAGCGTGTGGTAGACAACTCCAAGCTGCATACTGTCGCACAATCTGCTCCCACACATGCCCAGCGTGTGGTAGACTACTCCAAGCTGCATACTGTCGCACAATCTGCTCCCACACATGCCCAGCGTGTGGTAGACTACTCCAAGCTGCATACTGTCGCACAAAGTGCTCCCACACATGCCCAACGTGAGTAGACTACTCCAAGCTGCATACTGTCGCACAAAGTGCTCCCACACATGCCCAACGTGAGTAGACTACTCCAAGCTGCATACTGTCGCACAAACTGCTCCCACACATGCCCAACGTGTGGTAGACTACTCCAAGCTGCATACTGTCGCACAAACTGCTCCCACACATGCCCAACGTGTGGTAGACTACTCCAAGCACACATAGAACTCATTAGTTACAGTCTAGCACACCGCAAACATCACCATCATCATCATCTTCATCATCCCAGTTGAGTTGAATGGTCCTCGTCGACTTGGACGGACGAACAACATACCGGTACAATAAAAGATATTTGATTCAGTATTTTTTTTTACAAACCTACGGTTTGTTCTTCTTTATCATTCGTTCTCAAACTCCCCACTGGTTGAGTTTCTTGTGGAGAAAACAAGTTCTGATTACAAGTAACGTTGTAGATGTGCTATTTCTTGTCACAGATGACAATGATGTATTGTACAAGCAAGGATCTGGTGACGTTGTGTCGAGTATGCCTGACTCTATGGCTTGTTTTCGCATCTCTGACGTGCTGCTATCCGAACAAGAATCTATATTTAGATTGGTGTTCTATTTACGACTGGTATTGTTGGAGAAATCGATCAATCAGCAGGTAACCTACTGAAATATAGAAACTATTGCCTAATTGGACGAATTCTGGCTTTCCACTGGCTGTCACACAAAGTATAATCATAGTGCCCAATAATATATCTGGCTGTCACACAAAATGTAATCATAGTGACCAATAATATATCTGGCTGTCACACAAAATGTAATCATATTGACCAATAATATATCTGGCTGTCACACAAAGTATAATCATAGTGCCCAATGATATATCTGGCTGTCACACAAAGTATGATCATAGTGCCCAATGATATATGGCTGTCACACAAAGTCGATAACAAGGCTGGATTCTTTAATCAACAAGCTGTATATCGTAGATATAGTGCTTTCATCAATAGTTCAACACCGATATTGTCTATTATCTCCGTGCATCAATAGTTCAACACCGATATTGTTTATGTTCATCAATAGTTCAACACCGATATTGTTTATGTTCATCAATAGTTCAACACCGATATTGTCTATTATCACCGCAATTACTGGGCGTATGGGCTTCATATTCACGCTAAAGATTTATGATTAATTATTATCTAAATTGAGTCGCTACTTCTGTGGTTTTTAAGATAGCAATGATATTATTTTACGTGGAAAATAAATTTTACAGCAATTGTTGGTATGTTCATTTGTTATGACATGAGTAAAACTGAAGTATTTCGAATATAATATTTTTCTTTTGTTGTGTTGAGATTATATACAACGAGATATAAAGTTAACAGTTCATGAAATTGTAGTATTATTTTACACTTTTGTTAATTTAGAATAAGCGTAAACATACATTGTACTTGCCATAGTCATCATCGTCTTAGCCCTAATATGAACATTCTAATAGCTTAGTGGTAGCACTCTGGAATCTGCGACCACAAAATGTTCTGATTTTATGTTACAATATGGAGATATTAAAACATGTCATCATCTTGAGCCAGGTGACTGGTGGTGGCAGAACATCAGGGAAGTAGTTCCCTATGCCATGAGTTTGACTTTGAACTTGAGATTAATGTTTCTCCACCATCTTCTGTTACGTTTGAAGTTTGCTAGAACTTTCTCAGGTCTCAGATGACTGTTTACTCATTCTTGTAGGGTGCGCTGTCTCGACATGTACAAGCTTCTACTCTGGAGGGGACTTTTGCCATGACGTTTCTGCCATGTGGAGGCATGCTTCAGATAAAAGAGTTGATTCACTCCCAACAATTCATGCAAGGGTCTTTAACAGGCTTCATCACAGCGGAGAATACGAAGTTTGGTAGATTGATGGTGCCTAACGTCCATAGTCTCATGCTGTTTTTCTTGTTCGTCCATCACATGTGATGACAATAACCGTTGTTAAACCAATTCTGACATTCAGTTAAAGTTATGCTCTTGACTGTGAGCTCGTACATGGCTAATACACCATATTCTAATCGCAAATCTTCTTCCACAGTTCTGGTATGTGATGACACTGCAGATAGTTTTTGATGTACCCATAACTTTCTTGTTACTCTTTCGAGCTGCAGGATTTCTCCTATTTTCACATGATGATTCATCTATTTTGACAATAGAGCGCCGTGTAGCTCTATTTTGTGCAAGTTCTTCCCATGTATCTTGGTCTATTTCAAAGACTTTCAGTGAGGTTTTTAACGAGTCCTCGTAGCGCTTCTTTTGGCTACCTTGAGACAGTATGCCTTTCTGCAGCTTATCACAGAGAAGTAATTGTGGCAGGCGATGATCTGGCATACTAACACATGCGTGGCAGGAAGCAGTGTTGCTATTCTTTGCTCCAGGCTCCATCAAGACGGACGTACTACGGGCTACATTATGGAAACTGCGCAACATGTAGCCAGGAAACATCGATCCAATCATCCATCTGACTGCGTTCTGGGAAAATCCAAGTTTACGCGCTCACTACTTCTTGGCGTAACTTCTCAACTAGATTTCGCCTGACTGGATACATACACACACACATATATAAATAAATAAATATATATATATATATATATATATATCGCATTGAAATCTTGCACGTCCCACACTGCCGGGTTAGGCTATCATCGGCTGCCTGCCTCTTATTTATCAAACCGAATGTTGATTTATTACTGTAATAGAAGTTTCTACATCGAGAACATTCATCTTTCATACACTTCCATTTATCTTCTCTCTCTCTCTCTCACTAACTCACTCCTTCATCAGTTAAAAACGTGGCAAGATTTCTGGCAATGTTTACGCACGATCTACACGCAACTTGCACGTATTTTTCTCTTGATATCTCTCTCTAATTACCTCTCTCAGATACTCCTTCCGAAATGATTCGGTCTGTCTCTCATGACCTCTTTCACTCCCATTCTCTAATGATTCGGTGTCTCTCTCTAATTCTGAACTGATTCTGTCTGTCCGTCTAATTCTCTCTAATTCTGAACTGATTCTGTCTGTCCGTCTAATTCTCTCTAATTCTGAACTGATTCTGTCTGTCCGTCTAATTCTCTCTAATTCTGAACTGATTCTGTCTGTCCGTCTAATTCTCTCTAATTCTGAACTGATTCTGTCTGTCCGTCTAATTCTCTCCAATTTTGAACTGATTCTGTCTGTCCCTCTAATTCTCTCTCATTCTGAACTGATTATGTATGTCCCTCTACTTCTCTCTAATTCTGAAATGATTGTATGAGGATATACGCCAAAACCTTCCACAGATAAACAACCATCAAAGAGATGCCGCCCGTTGTTACGTCTGTACGTTGTTATGTATGTAAGTTGTTATGTATGTCTGTACGTTGTTATGTCTGTACGTTGTTATGTACGTACGTTGTATGTATGTCTGTACGTTGTTATGTATGTACGTTGTTATGTTTGTACGTTGTTATGTCTGTACGTTGTTATGTCTGTACGTTGTTATGCCTGTACGTTGTTATGTATGTCTGTACGTTGTTATGTCTGTACGTTGTTATGTCTGTACGTTGTTATGTATGTACGTTGTTATGTATGTCTGTACATTGTTACGTCTGTACGTTGTTACATCTGTACGTTGTTACGTCTGTACGTTGTTATGTATGCATGTACGTTGTTATGTCTGTACGTTGTTATGTATGTCTGTACGTTGTTATATCTGTACGAGACAGATCGGTCAAATATAACTGTCACGTCGGCCGCCTCCACCATCAGCTCACAATACCCATATAACATTCAACACAAACACACTACACAAAAACCGGCATACAACAATCAAAAAAACAACTCTATTCAGTAACAACCGTAGAAAAAACATACAACTATCACACACACACATCTTTAAAACATGCAACAAATGAAAAATCACATGACAACTATAACACAACACAACAATAACATATGCAACCAATATACAATTAACTATCACACAAGCACAGCAATATTATACCACCAACAACCAACCAAATATCGCACAACAAAAACAACAATAAAATACACACATCTAATGAACAACCATACCACAACTAACTTATAACTACGTCCACACAACCACATCACCATCAAAGAAACAGCCACAGTCACAATTGAAACTTATCAGCACAACAAAAACCATGCATCACCCAACAGCAATCAGATAGCAACAGTCAGCAGACGAACACAGAAAGAGATCAGAGATTTGTATTCATCTTCTGATGTACAGGCGTTGTGTAATCCCCGCTAGATTGTAATATCCCGCAGTAGGAATACGTTGTGTCACAGTTTGCAGTTTGACCACAATACCTTCACTTTTCGGATACAAATTTACGATCTCAGAACGGCCATTTTTTATCACAGACATTCTACGAAATGGGTTAAGCTAACCATAAATGTAACCCTATATACCTTAGTTGTGTCTTATTACCTTCATGGCATTTTAATCTATTGCCATTCTTTGCTCCCTTTTGGGGATCAGCGTAATAGAAATGCAGGATAGCTAGTGGTGATAGTAAGTGAGGATACCAAGTGAATGACAACAAGTGAATGAAAGCAAGTGAATAATTGTAAGATAATTATAGCAATGTTGAGATAAACTAATACCAACAGTTGAGTCAGAGATATTGAGATAAACTAATACCAACAGTTGAATTAGAGATGTTGAGATAAACTAATATCAACAGTTGAATTAGAGATATTGAGATAAACTAATACCAACAGTTGAATTAGAGATGTTGAGATAAACTAATACCAACAGTTGAATTAGAGATATTGAGATAAATTAATACCAACAGTTGAATTAGAGATATTGAGATAAACTAATACCAACAGTTGAGTTAGAGATGTTGAGATAAACTAATACCAACAGTTGAATTAGAGATATTGAGATAAACTAATACCAACAGTTGAATTAGAGATATTGAGATAAACTAATACCAACAGTTGAATTAGAGATATTGAGATAAATTAATACCAACAGTTGAATTAGAGATATTGAGATAAACTAATACCAACAGTTGAGTTAGAGATGTTGAGATAAACTAATATCAACAGTTGTGTGAATGATGTTGAGATAAGTTAATACCAACAGTTGAGTTAGAGATATTGAGATAAACTAATACCAACAGTTGAGTTAGAGATATTGAGATAAACTAATACCAACAGTTGTGTGAATGATGTTGAGATAAGTTAATACCAACAGTTGAGTTAGAGATATTGAGATAAACTAATACCAACAGTTGAGTTAGAGATGTTGAGATAAACTAATACCAACAGTTGCGAGAATGATGTTGAGATAAAGATGTTGAGAATGAAGACAGGACACACTGTATCTGCAATACAACATGAACAGAAATAGAGATTGTTTTCTCAACCATCCATATCCCAATCTGGACAATGTGATCATCTACATGCATGGAAATATCAAAGCATGGAGTCGTGGCATACCAACACCGTCCATAGCCCATGGTATATATTCAACTATTATCTGGCACAAGACACTGATTGTAACCAGATAAGGATGGTCTAATCAATACGTTAGTCTGCCCCCAAGATCTAAGCTTTCATATACACAGACCTAGTGAATGGATCAGTATTTTAGATATATGGGCATTCAACAAATTCTGCTGCTGGAGTGATCGATACATCAAAATTATATTAGATGTGAAATTTTGGCTGCTTACACTATACTCTGTTCACTCTAAGAATGAAGTGGGTCAGTGCTTCTGATTTGTTGTTGGACGCAGAACGCATTAATCCATTGATAAGTGCCCAAGAATATTGTTTTTAAATTTCGTTTTTAAATTTTGTTTAAATATTGTTTTGAATTTTTTTTATGTTTTAAATAATATTGTTGTGCCATCGGCTGTTTAAAAATCACCTGTTGTCACGTAATAATATGGGGGTGTGTTTTGACACACTTCAATCTTAGAGTGAACAGAGTATAGGAACAATTCTAGATCATACAGCAGACTGGGTTAGGGTTATATCACCATAGTGACATTTAACCACTAGATTGTCTTGTTTTGTACTGCTGGGTCTGGCTACTTTTAAACAACCAATCCCGTCTTGTTTAACTGACTTTTCTTTCACTAACCTATTCTAGAAAACTATTTACTTCTCACTAAAAGAAGATTACTGGTCCTTCCAAGCTTGGATATATGCGGGGGGGGGGGGGGTATATTTGTTGGAAATCTTGACGATGTTGCCAATATCTACGAAATTATTACCCAAACACGAGACGAGATTTATATCCCCTGGCAGTCATCAGGCTAGATAGTAATTGTTACCGATAGAATGGAATCAGCCGAAGGAAATAATACACGGGGCATGATTACTGAACACAGTGGTAGAGCATGTGTGTGTGCGTGAGTGAGTGCGTGCGTGTGTGTGTGTAAGAGTAGCCAGACATTGTACTGACATGCATCTCGTTCAAGATAACGTATTCTACAAGGGAACTGAGTACAGACTTCACCCTGGCTGATAACTGTGACACTAGACAAGAACAACCAAAACAATCAACAACAAAACAACACTTCGTACGTGATGATTTTGATTATTGTCGCAATTTTAGTTGGTTACTAAGTATATAGTTTGTGTGGTCTACCACAGCCGACCAAAGAAATGTATGGAAATACTCGAAAATATCACGTCAAGAGGCTTCATTCTGCTGTTTGGTGTTTTATTGGCGAGAATCACAGCCATACTGTATCCACATATTTCATCCACCAGCACTATCCATGCCACATACTGTATCCACATATTTCATCTACCAGCACTACCCATGCCACATACTGTATCCACATATTTTAACAAACACTATGCATCCATATGCCATGTATGCAAATGTCACATAATATCCATGTATACAAATGTCACATAATATCCATAAAAATTCTGAAAAATATGCACACAGAATTCCACATCCTAGCACATACTATAAAACTACCACAAAACAGATAACATACAGATACACTACCACACAACAGATAACATACAGACAGATACACTACCACACAACAGATAACATACAAACAACATACAGACAACAATATACAGATAACATACAAACATAACATGCAGACAATATACAAATATAACATATAGATATGATGATGATGTTCGTCCGTCGTAATCAACGATGACCAACAACTCAACCATAATAATAATAATAACAATAACTAATAAAAAATTATAAAGTTAATAGTGCGTTTTTAAATGACTAACAAGTCCATTGCGCGAACAAAATGTTCTTTTACACAACTGGCATCTGTAGAGAGTGTCTATGGGACGTTGAGATGTTTCTTTTCCTTTTCTACGTGCCCGCTTCTTTCTTGCAGTATCTTGTCTGTTCTCTTCCATATAGATATAACATACAGATAACATACAGACAGGCACACAGGAATACTTTACCTGGGCATATTCCTTCTCTAAGGCTGCCTTTCTGGAAAAGAACGTTCTGAAATGAGATGGAAAAACACCAATCATATCAGATCTAATGGGGATTGTCTGGGGTCGGTGCACTGTTAGGGATCGGTGCACAGCCAGGGGTCTCGATTTTCATAAGTCTGCACTGCCAGGGGTAGGAATTTTCACATGTCTGCACTATTAGGGTGTCTGGAGTTTCGTTATAAACGGATGCGCTATAGAGGGATTCCACTATGTATATGAGGACAACGTCACAGCAATAACTGAAATAATATCTCTCACATACAACAGTAGCACTATTGTCAGTTCGTATAGCAGGGGTGTACACGTATGGACTGTGGTCATAAGACGTCAACATTGATAGAAACACATGTAGAGTGTGGTCATACGACGTCAACATTGATAGAAACACATGTAGAGTGTGGTCATACGACGTCAACATTGATAGAAACACATGTAGAGTGTGGTCATACGACGTCAACATTGATAGAAACACATGTAGAGTGTGGTCATACGACGTCAACATTGATAGAAACACATGTAGAGTGTGGTCATACGACGTCAACATTGATAGAAACACATGTAGAGTGTAGACAGACTAATAGATCAAGTCAATAAATCAAGTTAAGAATATCGACTGGATATAAACATCCAAAAAAAACCATGATAATGAGCAATGACACAGAAGAACAAGAGCTAAACATAAACAGTAAAACAGTATCAATATCTTGGACACATAGTCACAAATGCCGGCAGATGTGAAACAAAAGTTAATAGGAGATTAGGAATGGCCAAAAGTACCTTCAATGACATTAGGAAAATAGTAACATCTAAACAATTTACAAACAACTTAAAAATGAGAATTATAAAATGCTGCATCTATTCCATATTAATGTATGGATCAGAAACATGGACACTAAATAAACAATTAGAAGACAGATTTGATGCCATTGAGATGTGGGTATATAGAAGAATAGGGAGAACATCATGGAAAGAAGAAAACAAATGAAGATGTGCTAAAGACACTTAATATGAAGAAAGAATTATTAAGAGAAATAAAGATCAGGCAAATAAACATTTTGGACACATTAAAAGACATGACACCTTATTGAAGACCTTACTTGAAGTTGAAGTCAAATGGAAGCGAGCAAGCAAGAAGTCAGAGATACAAGTGGGAGAGTAACATAACAATATGGACAGGTTACAGTCTAGCAGAGTGCACTACCAAGACAAGAGACAGGTGATGTTGGAGATCTGTTTCAACCTTCGTTGCGGAGAATGGTACTTAATGCAAGTGGATGATGATGATGAATAAGACGGAGTGTGGACAACATTGATAGAAACAAATGGATGCAGGCTGTGTTCTTATTGTCGTCTTCTGTTATTCCTTCTCAAACTTGTGAAGCTCTGCTGGATGTACTCGAGACAACAGAATGTGTTGTGTCATTGTTTTGTGTGTTTAAGACAGCTGCGTCTTCTGGACCGACACACTCGACATCCGAATACTTTAGTTTTAGTTCACTATTGTAATAATAATAATAATAATAATAAGATCGATAAACCCCCCCCCCTGAATTGTATACGTAGATTATGAACTACCCTTTATCGTGGTTTTATTTTATTTATTTATTTTTATTTCATTTGGGGAGGGGGGTTTTATATCCAGTGGATATGATTTCCTTGATCTATTAGTATGTGTAGTTCATGTTGCTATTAGTATGTGTAGTTCATGTTGCTATTAGTATGTGTAGTTCATGTTGCTATTAGTATGTGTAGTTCATGTTGACTTTCTGATAACAGAATTCTGTAAGAGGTGCTACAAGCATACAAATACTGGAATCCTTTCAACTAGACATGGTACATGTGAAGAACTTGTGCAATATAGAGCTAACGTGGTCTACAGTCAAAATAGGAGCATCATCTTATGACAAGGAGAAATGCAGCAGCTCTACAGCGAAAAGTAGCTAGGTCACGGGTAGACCACAACCCATCGACAGTGGTCAGTCCATGCCCGAACTTTACGACATTTGCGGTCAGAATATGATTTATTCGTCATCTATGAAGACATGGTCAAGGACATTACTCCAACAGAATATCAAAAGTGTATGTAACGAGTGGCCATCATCATCATCATGTGATGACAAAATATCAACTATTCTGTCATATAACATCACACGGTTGTAATAGCAGATCTATATTCCCTCTATCTTACCTCTGTCCTATATTCCCTCTATCTTACCTCTGTCCTATATTCCCTCTATCTTACCTCTGTCCTATATTCCCTCTATCTTACCTCTGTCCTATATTCCCTCTATCTTACCTCTGTCCTATATTCCCTCTATCTTACCTCTGTCCTATATTCCCTCTATCTTACCTCTGTCCTATATTCCTAACAGATGGTGTAATCCTTGTGTAAAACTAAATAGTCTCCAGATACTAGTTTCTCACGCTAGAGACACTGCATTGTTAATCTTGTGTGTGTTTGAGTCTAGTAACACAGACACAAGTCATTTCTACCAGGACAAATTATGTCACAGCGTTGATATAATTCCTTATCTACCAGTTCACGTCAAGTGCTCGGTACATCTGATGTACTCTATCATCAGTGGCCCTGCCAGTGCCGTGTTCAGGGTCTGACGGCGGTGATGTTGTTCTATGGCCTCCATCTATATCAGATATATCGTATCCTCGGTCATGTACTTTGTCTTCAATCCTTCAATCCTTGCTTCCATCCTTACTTCACTCGAGCACCCAAAAGCAACAGATCCGAAGTGTTGACAAATGACCGTGCAGCGGTTCCCAAACTTTACCATTCAAACCTAGGAATTTCGGTGACACCTTAATTCTTCATATTGACAAACCCTGGTCGACATCAACAATGAGCACACATTGTCGAGACTAAAAGATTTCTTGTCACACAATAGACTGGATATCAGTCATGTAATTCCGTGATAAGCATATCTTACCATCTCCAAACTAAGAAGACAGACACATATTCCTACTGTCACAGTATCAGACAGACATACAAATATCTGTCACAGTATCAGACAGACACATATTCATACTGCCACATTATCAGACAGACAGATGCCCCATACTGCATCCACATATTTCATCCATACTGCATCCCTGTCACAGTATCAGACAGACAAATGTTCCTACCGTCATACTATCAGACAGACAGACACATACTCATACTATCACAGCATCACAGACAGTCGTACTGTCACAGTATCAGACAGACAGACATTTAGGTCACAGTGTCAGACAGACAGGCAGAAAAATCTTCCTATTGTCACAGTATGAGATAAACAAACAACAACACTGACCTCATGTCTTCCAACAGATCGCATTCTTGCTGGTGTTTGATGGTCAGTTTGGTCACCTGGTCAGCTTGGATGTTCTTCAGAGACACTGATGGTTTCACCTGACAGAAACACAACACAATCGGGTATATATATATGGACACATCACGCAATTAAATCACATGGCATGAACTTCACACATCTCATCAAGCCCCTTTGGTTGGTGAGTAGATAGATAGGTGATGAGTTTAACTCTCCTTTGAAAAGGTGTGCACTTTCAACCAGCGGACAGTGTCCATGTATGCCATATCAGGACGCACAACCACAAGGTATTGGAGGTCACAAGACCCCTAAAGCAAGAAAGTTCCTTTGTTCAAGATGGTTCTGGTTTGCAATTAGTGCCAACCTACGTGAGATTAATTAATCTCAATATATCAATAATTAACCAATAATTAATTTAAATATTCAATTTTTAGGTTTGCGGTTTGTTATGTTTTACATACCTAACCCTAACCATAAATATATAAACATGGTCAATGGTAATAATCAAATACATAAGCGTTATTTCCAAACAAGTTCCTTACAGATTATATAGCATGATGTCTCTTTATTAAAGATTACATAGCGTGATGTCCCTTTATTAAAGATGACATAGCGTGATGTCCCTTTATTAAAGATGACATAGCGTGATGTCCCTTTATTAAAGATGACATAGCGTGATGTCCCTTTATTAAAGATGACATAGCGTGATGTCCCTTTATTAAAGATGACATAGCGTGATGTCCCTTTATTAAAGATTATATAGCGTGATGTCCCTTTATTAAAGATTATATAGCGTGATGTCCCTTTATTAAAGATTATATAGCGTGATGTCCCTTTATTAAAGATTATATAGCGTGATGTCCCTTTATTAAAGATTATATAGGTTGAAGATTATATATATGAATATGCTAAGAGTTCATTCGTGGATAAAACTCCGACATATCCAGATAACTGTTAGCGGATTTGAGTGTTCACATAAATCTGCCCTAGATACTGTGCAAGAACTGCAAAGATCGGAATAACAGCAGTACAGGACACAAGTATGTATCAACCATCGAACAACGCAATAAGGTAATAATAGGTAATGAACCCTTATTGGTCAGCGGCAAGAGCATACAACGTGAAAATGGAATAGCAAAGGGCAGAGGAAAACCAAGACGAAGGTGGATCGAAGGAATTATCAACATTCTGAGACGTATTGCGTATTAAGCGAACAAACGTGACATAGTCAAAAAACGATGGTCATTCAAACATGCGACGTCATTCAATCATGCGACGTCATTCAATCATGCGACGTCATTCAATCATGCGACGTCGTTCAATCATGCGACGTCTTCATAAAAATGCAGCGAATATACGATATGTATAGGTTTATGCCCATTTATCTTTATTTTTTTGGCCACATAATGAGACAAAGAAGTTTGGTGAGAACATAGTCACAGCTGGCAAGATTGAAGGCAACAGATACAGAGGGCGACAACGTGAGAAAATAGACAATTTAACAGCCTGGTACGCCAGGGAAACAACGACCCTAATAGATATTACTGCGGACAGACATGATCGTCTACGCCAGCAGGCATGGCACATGATGAAGATGAATATCCCTTTATTGAAGATGATTTTGGTTGATGCCCCTTTCATCTAGAGCAGTGTTTGTCAACCTTTTTACCATGTCTCGTCTGAAATTCGGATGCACCACCCCCCCCCCCCCCCTCCATTTCCCCATATATAACATGAACATTTTTTTTTATATTCAAAAATTGAATTATTCCTAAATGAAGCCTAATTACAACTTTTTGAACTGCCCTCTCCAACAATCAAATTGCCCCCCTGTGGGAGCGTGGGTCCCATATTGAGAAACACTGATCTCGATTATATATTCCAGCTCTCCAACTTATGCCAATATTTAATAACTTCTTATTCTCTACTAGTCTAGCGATAGATCCCAAACTGGTATATATGGACCCCCAAGTCTCGATTTCGACTTCCAGAGATCCATATGAGGGAGAAAATAAATTGGGGAGTGCATGAGATGTAATTTATTCAATAAATTTATGAATACAAAATTGTACTTGTCCTTTTTTTAACCAATCTGCACCAAAATAACTAAGTCAGCAACATTGTGGCAGATGTCAAAAACACATTTGAAGTGAATATCAGATGTCAAAAACACATTTGAAGTGAATATCAGATGTCAAAAACACATTTGAAGTGAATATCAGATGTCAAAAACACATTTGAAGTGAATATCAGATGTCAAAAACACATTTGAAGTGAATATGTTTTGGTAAATTCCTAAAATGCCGTGTGGCGTTGGTTATCATGTCTTTCCGCAGTCTTCTGTTAGGTGTGTTCTTCATTTCCGATACTGATGTTCTCTCATGCCACAATGCGAGGTTCTCAAGCATCGTTTCCTTTGATCTTCCTTTACCTGTCCTGCTCTACAACGTACCTCTTCTCGCGATGTGTACCATCTACAGGACAGATGACCGTAGCTCATGTCGTGTAGACATTACACGATTTACGGTTTGACAGACCACACAGTCATGTATTCAAGAGATATAAATCAGGATGGGAGCACGGGGCTCAAGTCACATTTCTTGTGAGCCACGACACTTTCAATCACGAAGAGAATGCGACATTGGTTATACCAGGGTATTGGGTCAAAGGGAATGAGCACATTGACTGCTGGATAAACAGCCATATCAGGGTGTATGGCCATTTCCTGTAATTATGTCACAACAGTTTGGGAGACTAAGTTAGACACAGAAAGCGTGAAGAGATCCCTTAAAACTTAAAAATAAAAACCCATGTGGAGACAGATAATGATCTGGAATGTAAACTTGCAATTCTGACTGGAAGAAAGTGGTTAGCCGACGTGTCAACACGTTATTCAATTCATGCCAGGAGATTGACACGGTTTGAAAGCACATTCTTTCCAGAAAATACGATAAATCTAGCACAGACAAACGGGACATGATCCAGTACAGAGGACACGAGATTTCTATAGGTTATTCTTTGTTTGATGACCGCCTTTCTTCAATGTAACACTTATTTACTGATATTTATTCAGGCTATGTTGAACACAATCAAGAAGAGCTTCCCTGTGTTACTGTGAATGTGTGTGTTTGATCTCTTCCAGAAAGCGTAGTGCAAACATGAAAAATGGCATTAGCTAATGCAAACTGCCTCTTCCTGCAACTTATTAAAATATTCATAGTTTTCTCTTCAAATCTTTCATTCACCTTCTGTATCCATCAAGTCTTAATTGTTATTGTCTTTATATGTTTATATATCTCACACTCTCTCCATATATATATATGCGTGTGTGTATGCGCCAGTGCGTGCGTGTATGTATCTCACACTCTCTCCATATATATATGCGTGTGTGTATGCGCCAGTGCGTGCGTGTATGTATCTCACACTCTCTCCATATATATATATGCGTGCGTGTATGTATCTCACACTCTCTCCATATATATATATATATATATATATATATATATATAGTATATATATATATATATATATATATATATATATATATATATATATATATATATATATGCGTGTGTGTATGCGCCAGTGCGTGCGTGCGTGTATGTATCTCACACTCTCTCCATATATATATGCGTGTGTGTATGCGCCAGTGCGTGCGTGCGTGTATGTATGTATCTCACACTCTCTATATATATATGCGTGAGTTTATGCGCCAGTGCGTGCGCGTGTGTATGCGCCAGTGCGTGCGTGTGTGTATGTATGTATCTCACACTCTCTCAATATATATATGCGTGAGTGTGTGCGCCAGTGCGTGCGTGTGTGTATGCACCAGTGCGTGCGTGTGTGTATGCGCCAGTGCGTGCGTGCGTGCATGTTATAATTCTCGTTCTGTGTGTGAGACATCAGAAGGTAGATGCTCAAGTGAGATAAAGAGCCGAACAGCACAAGCCAAATAGACATTCCAAAAATGAGAACCATTTTGTGCAATAAAAGAATATCAATGCAGATCCGAATTCGAGTGGTGAGATGTTATATCGAACCAATGCTTTTTTATGGATGTGAAGCATGGACTGTAAACAAAAACATTCAATGCGAATTAGAGGATACAGAAATGTGGTTTCTATGAAGAATGATGAAAATACCATGGACGGCTAAGAAAACGAATGCAGAAGTTCTCATTGATGCTGGTGTAAAAAATATCAACCATATCAAACATTAGGGGCAGAAGGTCAATGTTTCTAGTGCATGTGCTGAGAAGAACACAGCTTGACCACTTAATAACCACTGGAAAGATCAAGGGGAGAAGAGAGAAAAGTTGCTAGATTTACTAGTATTGTCGCACGGTAGAAGTTCACCAACCGAGCTTATTGACAACGCACAACACAGAGAGTCGTGGATATAACATGATCGCATACGCCATTCGGCACGGCACTTGATTGATACTTACGTTTTATTACCAGATGACTTCTATGTCAACACGCCTACGGAACGGGTACCAGATCGTTTAGTAGGTCTATAATAAAGAAGACGGTAGGTGTGATATTGATCGATGTCCCTAGGCATGTCGTTGCTCATAAAATACGAGATTAGAACCATATTCCTCTAAACGACCCCATAGCGGAACAAGCAAAACTGGAATTCAAATTTTAAATGAGAAACTGACCAACTACGAGAGAGAGAGGGGGGGGGGGGGGTAGAGTGAGTGTGCATATTGGCTGGTAATTAACCTAGACAGAGTGGTATGTGAGCGTTGACTAAAATAGCAGGACGTTTCAGGATTCGTCTACCTGTGTATTCGGTAGAGTACTGGACTGAAACATTGGTTTACCTGGTTGTTAGAAACACTTCCTGCAACTGACTGGCCTAGATCAGCTAGCAAATTGCCCTAGTTCACGGCGAGAAACTTAACATGGAGAAATCTTGTACAAGTTATTTTTGTAAACTTATTTCTAATTCTAAGTGTGTTGACCAAATGTTAACTTGATTTACTGTTGCAGCTCGGCAGGCAGACCCATGAATTTATTTTTTTCTATCTGCCTTTCTCATTCTCTCTTGGTAGTAGCAGTAGTACCAGCAGCAGCAGTAGTAACCTTGTTGTCCGTCATAGTCCACGATGACCATATAGTTCAACTAGCATGATGATGATGAATATGTGTCCGGTTGTGATTCATGAGTCATATGTGTGTCTGCAATTTTCAACTGAACTCCGAAAATATGCGAGAGAGTCTGTGATACATTGAGCAGCTCTTGTTCCGAACATGTGTGGGAGAGTATGTGATACATTGAGTAGCTCTTGTTCCGAACATGTGTGGGAGAGTATGTGATACATTGAGCAGCTCTTGTTCCGAACATGTGTGGGAGAGTATGTGATACATTGAGTAGCTCTTGTTCCGAACATGTGTGGGAGAGTATGATACATTGAGCAGCTCTTGTTCCGAAAATGTGTGGAAGAGTCTGTGTGACATTGAGCAGCTCTTGTTCCGAATATGTGTGGGAGTGTCTGTGAGACAGTGAGCATATCTTGTTTCGAACATGTGTGGGAGAGTCTGTGAGACATTGAACATGTGTGGGTGAGTCTGTTATACATTGAACATGTGTGGGTGAGTCTGTGATACATTGAGCAGCTCTTGTTCCGAATATGTGTGGGAGTGTCTGTGAGACAGTGAGCATATCTTGTTTCGAACATGTGTGGGAGAGTCTGTGAGACATTGAACATGTGTGGGTGAGTCTGTGAGACATTGAACATGTGTGGGTGAGTCTGTGATACATTGAGCAGCTCTTGTCTTGTTTCTATCATGTTCTCATTGCGCATCATGATGGCAGAAGTTCTCTGGAGATCCTGAACTATCCTTTAATTATGTGGCGACAGTCGGATCTGTATTTAGTTGAAGATTCTGCCATGAATGTGTGTCTATGTTGAAGTGAGTTCGGACATAGAAAAAAACACAATGGTTTAGAAAGATTAATCGTGGCAAGGGAAAGTTCCAGGGAAGAGAAACAGAGGCAGACCAAGACTACGATGGACACATGACATCGAAGACCGCATGAACATGACACTGGAAGAAGCTGGGAAGCTCGCACAGAACCGTGAGGCTTACATGGTGGCAGTGAGGACAACGTTCTGCAAAGGACACGTCACATAGAGTTGAAGTGAGTCAGTGATGTATTAAAAGTTTATTTAAAAAGTCTCTTCTGTCCTCCGGCATTGCGCGAGCCAGCCTGTAGTTCTTCGTGGAGCTACTTCTTTTGGTATACGATACTCTTTCACGCGGACCAGGTGACCAGTGCCAAGTAGATGTGCATCTGCCTACAGGTTTAAATTGCATCTGTACTTCACTGTCTGGTATTGTACTCTAACAATGGATCTTAAATAGTTTCGATCGAAGGCAGCTCAGGTGGAAATGGTTGTGTCCCCCATGGCATATAATGTCCATGTTTCACAGACATAAAGAAGTGATGATATTAATTCTGCCTGGTAAACCATGAGTTTGGTGGTAGTTGATATTCTGTTTTCGCAGTCTCCCAAATGTAGCGCTAGCTTTCGCTATTCTATTGTCTCATCATCTTCTTCAAACCCATAACTCGTCAGGGTCGTCACTCTGGTGGAAACATCACCACAAAAACTCCGCCGCCATGCCTCTGCGTTATCAGTTCTTTGTTTCAGTGTGAAGAATCTCAATCATGACATCTGGTCCAATTTTGACATCTCCAGTCTCCCAGTCATCCAGTCTCCCAGTCTCCAAGTCATCCAGTCTCCAGGTCATCCAGTCTCCAAGTCATCCAGTCTCCAAGTATTATAAGATCTTTCTGTAATTTGTTTGTCATTGTCTCTTCTAATTTAGCATGGAATTCATCAATGACATCTACCTGACATTCAGATGTAGCTACGCATACTTGAATGACATCTACCTGACATTCAGATGTAGCTACGCATACTTTAATGATACATATTCTTTTGTTGTGCAGCCACAAATATACAACTTGGTATACTCCAACAATTTGTCTAAAAATCAAAACCAAAAATTATGTAGATTTTGCGTACTTTTTCAGCTTTAAAAATTGGTTTGTTGGTTGGGGGGAGGGTCCATCCACCACATAGACACACAATTGTTGACTGGGAGGGGGTGTCCATCCACCACCTAGACACACAATTGTTGACTGGGGGGGTGTCCATCCACCAACTAGACACAATTGTTGACGCACGTCAACACGGTATATTTTTTGATAGCATCGCACAACTACGAACTGTCTATCTAAAGTCGAACCGTAGCTGAAGGTAGTTACTGCAACGCGTGAGGGCTTTTTTCTGCATACAGCATCATTACTGATCATATGTGGCCACATTACTGACCAGATGTGCATGACACTGACAAGCACTTCTGCTAGAAAACTGTTTTATCCATCAAATATATGATTTAAAATCACCAGCGTCGACAGAGAAAAATATCATGACATCCAAATATGATGCCGGTAGGTTCGTGAATGCACGGAGACAATAATAGATCTCTGCCGACATTTATTTATGAGTGCACTCTAGGGGTCCCACTAGTGCTCAGGTTCGGTTCTAGACTTTCGCCCCGAGGAGCCTGACTTCATCAATGAGGTAATTTAGCTGTAAGAGAGAATCTGTAAGTGAAAGTTGGCATGTGTGCGCTCGATTACCTAATCATATCGAAAATGGATGATAAAATCGGAGGTCCCGTGTACAGCTGACGCACATTTTCAAGATATATTACATTCCTGCTCATATTCAATCCCGTAGATTAGATTGGGGTGAGGTGTAAATTCCCCCCTCGCACGTCAGAACATGACTTCTAGTATTAGGAATGTTCTTGTGTAATACCACCCCACCCCCACTCAGAACATGACCTCTAGTATCTAATAAAAGTATCCTTAGGAACATAAACACAGAATATTTGCTATAGTCCTTGTCTCGATTGGTCCTCTTGGCGACTTGAGTACACATGTTGAATGTCTTGAGAAGATCACATCTATATTTTGGGATATGGTTGGTCAAGTACAGAAAACCTGTCTACTTGAATTGCAACGCGGTTTGGTGCCGCTAGAACGGGCCTAGTTTTATTCCCGTCAGCCTTAAGAATTTTGTCATTTATTCTAATATGCCTACTTGAATTTCATTGAAAAGGGGGAGTTACTGACGAAGAAGGGCGAAAGCCTTCCTTAAGGTAACCCCCCCCCCATCCTTATTGGAAACGTAACAAAGGTCCTGCTCACAGTGTAATATGTCATTCAAGGCCCAGAATGGACGCATCAGCAACATGTGAAATTACAAACAATAAAAGCCCAGATTGAACTCGTAAGCGATCCGTGGACTCACAAGGCATCCGTAGACTCACAAGGCATCCGTAGACTCACAAGGCATCCGTGGACTCACATGCATCCGTAGACTCACAAATAATCAACCTAGATTGGCCTCATCAACCGTAGTGAACTCACAATCAATAATAGCCTAGATTGGCCTCATCAGCCATCTCTGGACTCACAAACACATCATTATGTGTGTGCTTCCAGTGATTAACAAAACGGTATTGCCTGTTCCAAGATTAAAGTGTTGGATTTGAGTTTTGCTGCAGTGAGTACACATTATCGATCTACAGGATAGATACGCCGTTCTGAACAAATTCTGAGCAGTAACAGATGATACATGAACAAACACAGCAGACTTGAAAGGGGAGAATACTCAGAAACAAAGCAGACTTGAGAGCAGAACTGGGATGACTGAGTCACATAATGGCCGACACGGTAACAACAAACGGAATAAGTAAAGATTACACTCTAACACAAATACATGTTATTTGAAATAGAACAAGGCTGGTTATGTGTAATAGAACAAGGCTGATTATGTAATAGAACAAGACTGGTTATATGTAATAAAACAAGGCTGGTTATGTGTAATAGAACAAGGCTGATTATGTAATAGAACAAGGCTGGTTATATGTAATAAAACAAGGCTGGTTATGTGTAATAGAACAAGGCTGATTATGTAATAGAACAAGGCTGATTATGTAATAGAACAAGACTGGTTATATGTAATAAAACAAGGCTGGTTATGTGTAATAGAACAAGGCTGATTATGTAATAGAACAAGGCTGGTTATGTAATAGAACAAGGCTGGTTATGTAATAGAACAAGGCTGATTATGTAATAGGACAAGGAGTTGTCATGAAGTTGACAAATTGAAAGAATATAAACATAGTTAGATAATCGATAAATAAAAGAGATATCTAAGCTGACATGATGAAATCATCTCTTCAGCAGCTTGTTCTTGACAGCCAATAGCCTTTCTGGCAGCAGCACACGTTCTTTCTAGTTGTGTTACTGATGTGCCACCCGAACTTATACGAGGTTGTCAAATACGAGGTTGTCACAAAGTGGTGGTCGTGTAAGGGAGGAAATAGAAGGGTTGTGTATGCATGTTTAGTCCCTGAAGGGAGACACTCCAGTGCATCAGGATTACAGAACCACGGCGCACAATTCTGGGCCAGTTATCTCATCATCTTCTGTCAGATGTGCTGGTCCATACGCAGTGATAACACATCTAGCATTCCCCGTCACCTAGGGAATCTGTCACAAACACGAAATAATCTCTTCTATCACCCATTGGGATTATTTGATAGATGACATGGGGATTATTTGATAGATGACATGGGGATTATTTGACAGATGACATGGGGATTATTTGACAGATGACATGGGGATTATTTGATAGATGACATGGGGATTATTTGATAGATGACATGGGGATTATTTGACAGATGACATGGGGATTATTTGACAGATGACATGGGGATTATTTGATAGATGACATGGGGATTATTTGACAGATGACATGGGGATTATTTGACAGATGACATGGGGATTATTTGATAGATGACATGGGGATTATTTGACAGATGACATGGGGATTATTTGATAGATGACATGGGGATTATTTGATAGATGACATGGGGATTATTTGACAGATGACATGGGAATTATTCGACATATGACATGGGGATTATTTGACAGATGGCATGGGGATTATTTGATAGATGACATGGGGATTATTTGATAGATGACATGGGGATTATTTGACAGATGACATGGGGATTATTCGACATATGACATGGGGATTATTTGACAGATGACATGGGGATTATTTGACAGATGACATGGGGATTATTTGATAGATGACATGGGGATTATTTGACAGATGACATGGGGATTATTCGACATATGACATGGGGATTATTTGACAGATGACATGGGGATTATTTGATAGATGACATGGGGATTATTTGATAGATGACATGGGGATTATTTGATAGATGACATGGGGATTATTCGACATATGACATGGGGATTATTTGACAGATGACATGTCGATTATTTGACATATGACATGGTGATTATTTGATAGATGACATGGGGATTATTTGACATATGACACGGGGATTATTCAACATATGACATGGGGATTATTTGATAGATGACATGGGGATTATTCGACATATGACATGGGGATTATTCGACATATGACATGGGGATTATTTGATAGATGACATGGGGATTATTCGACATATGACATGGGGATTATTCGACAGATGACATGTCGATTATTTGACATATGACATGGCGATTATTTGACAGATAACATGGGGATTATTTGACAGATGACATGGGGATTATTTGATAGATGACATGGGGATTATTTGATAGATGACATGGGGATTATTCGACATATGACATGAGGATTATTCGACAGATGACATGTCGATTATTTGAAATATGACATGGCGATTATTTGACAGATGACATGTCGATTATTTGACAGATGACATGGGGATTATTTGTCAGATGACATGGCGATTATTTGACAGATGACATGGGGATTATTTGATAGATGATGGAGATTATTTGACAGCTGACATATTAATCGCTGGACATGCTGGAAATAAGACAGTGGTCCCATTCTTTGCACCCTGGTCAGCGTAATCTAAATAAGTGTGTGTTTGACGTGCGTCTAATGATAACATTTGGTAATAGAAGCAGTAGCTAGACAACAGCTTTAACAAGAAGCAGTAGCTAGACAACAGCTTTAACAAGAAGCAGTAGCTAGACAACAGCTTTAACAAGAAGCAGTAGCTAGACAACAGCTTTAACAAGAAGCAGTAGCTAGACAACAGCTTTAACAAGAAGCAGTAGCTAGACATTAGACAACAGCTTTAACAAGAAGCAGTAGCTAGACAACAGCTTTAACAAGAAGCAGTGGCTAGACAACAGCTTTAACAAGAAGCAGTGGCTAGACAACAGCTTTAACAAGAAGCAGTGGCTAGACAACAGCTTTAACAAATATGTCTTATCTTTTCAAGTAATCTGGAATTTAACATTGTGTGGGTGTGTTTGTAGATATTTCAACATTGTGTGGGTAGGTTTGTAGATTTCAACATTGTGTGGGTGGGTTTGTAGATACATCAACAATATGTGGGTGGGTTTGTAGATATATCAACAATATGTGGGTGGGTTTGTAGATATATCAACAATATGTGGGTGGGTTTGTAGATATATCACCAATATGTGGGTGGGTTTGTAGATATATCACCAATATGTGGGTGGGTTTGTAGATATATCAACAATATGTGGGTGGGTTTGTAGATATATCAACAATATGTGGGTGGGTTTGTAGATATATCACCAATATGTGGGTGGGTTTGTAGATATATCACCAATATGTGGGTGGGTTTGTAGATATATCAACATTGTGTAGGTTTCTAGATATAGAAAACATTGAGATAGAGATTAGCACGTGTAAAAGGCTAGCAGGAAGATCAACCTGGGAAAACTACGGAATGTTTGAAATTAATGGTAACACAACGATAATGACGGGAAAGGAAAACCTGATAGAATAGACAGGATTACATCCGTAAACTTAACGATGACAAAAGACCAGGAAATAAACATACAAGATAATGGAGAAGGATCCCTAGTCAATTATACAGGCTTGTGGACGCATTGTGAATCATCCTTCAAACGTGACGATATTTGACTGTCATGATTTTTGCGATCACTTTGCTTTGTATTGATAACCAATGAGATGATGAAGTCCATAGATAATATAATGGGGGGAGGGAGAAACGAGGTTTCTATACCATCCCCATCCAATCACATCAGAACATGAGATTTAGTACTAAGAACTAGACAAAAGTTTAGTAACAAAAAAACCCTTATTGAACAATATTTGACAAATACGTCAGCGTATTTTCCCATCAACACCAGGGAATTCTACACCAACATTGGACACATGACTGTTTGTTATTTTTAAGGTAAAATCCGGTCTTTACTGAAACAGTAAATACGACACTGATTTATCCCACGTGTCTTATATTATAGATGGTCATGGTAAAGCAGTGTTCCCAGCATGGGATGTGCACATCGACTGTAAAGCAGTGTTCCCAACATGGGATCTGTAGACTGTAAAGATCAATGTGGTATTGGAGATGGCAAATATATAAACAGTGTTTAATTTACTCAAAGATATAAACAATGTCATTTATATTTTTTAGAAGATTTATAGAAATGTCATTTGGGGGTACAAATAAATCTGAATGTTTGCTTTATAAGACTAGAATAAACTATTGAACAAGGTGAGACATAGAGAAGTTAGAAGATATAAATATTAACAGAGAAGATCTCAGGAAAACAAAAATATATACAAACATCGAATGAGCAAGACACAGCAGTGGGTATGTCATCAAATAGGAATACACCAAATAGATAGACAAGTCGGGCAGAGATGTGTGGTATGTCATCAAATAGGAATACTCCACATAGATAGACAAGTCGGGCAGAGATGTGTGGTATGTCATCAAATAGGAATACCCCACATAGATAGACAAGTCGGGCAGAGATGTGTGGTATGTCATCAAATAGGAATACTCCACATAGATAGACAAGTCGGGCAGAGATGTGTGGTATGTCATCAAATAGGAATACCCCACATAGATAGACAAGTCGGGCAGAGATGTGTGGTATGTCATCAAATAGGAATACTCCACATAGATAGACAAGTCGGGCAGAGATGTGTGGTATGTCATCAAATAGGAATACTCCACATAGATAGACAAGTCGGGCAGAGATGTGTGGTATGTCATCAAATAGGAATACTCCACATAGATAGACAAGTCGGGCAGAGATGTGTGCTATGCTCTGTTTGTACCGCTGTATGATCATACAAGATCCAGAGTTCTCTAAGATGTTCCTGACAGAATAGTTCAACTGTTGACTTTGTGCTCAAAAGATCACAAAGTGAATTGTTTCCAGAGATGAATGGGGACTTTGGCTGGTAGATACATCGTTACATGCTACGAGTGGTACGCTCAGCAGGCGGCTGGCAGCGGGCCCCTTTGTTGACAGCGACGGAATATACATGGGTAACTCGAGTACAATCAAGTCACATCCTCTATGCCAGTGTTTAAAAATCTCTTTTTTTTACCATTCCCGACCAAAGTCTTTCTAAATTTATGATTCCCCCCCCCCCCCCCACTATATAAAATATACATATTTTTTTGGATCGCTCAGCTTCGCACACCCAGATCACTGCTGGCATCACGAAATTTGAACAAGAAAGAACACTGAGCAAATTACAAGCGATGACAACGGACGGACATTCGAAAACACTCCTACTCCAAACCCTCTACACTCCTGCAGGCACTGCAATAGAACATTCCTGGCATGAATCGGGCATCTACGAACTCACAAACCAAATTTGACAATCACAAATGTTGTTGTTTTTCTACTTGTTCATCACATTTGTTGTATTTCATGCCATGCTCATCTTCGCTTGCGAAAGAGAAACATCATACATATATTTTTTTAATTCAAAAATTGACTTACTCCATTTAAAAAAATTGGAATCCCCCCCCCCCTCCCGCTTTGTGAGTCGTGCGCCCCACGTTAGGGAACATTGCTCTCTACCTTTTAAGTGCAGGATCACTCAAGATGGGCAATATATATATATACTGTTCAAACACAGAGAAACGCAACGTTATTAAAAAGATAATGGTTATCAAATGTTAAACCTGTACCCACATTTGATTTGAAACGGAATGAATGTTTCAACCTTGGTATGAAGAACTTTTCAGACATGAACAATGGCATTATGTTCATTAAATTTGGTTTGGACATTTATTCTTTGCCACTGAGGCCTCAGTTTCAGTAAGTGCATGACCTCCTCTGGACTGTATCAGAGAACGACATCTCCGTGACATTGGATCTCAATTAGTAGTTGAATCTGTTGTGCGATGACTACTCACTCTTCCCGCATCGTCAGAGACAATTGTCGGAGATTGGCTGGAGCCACGTATCGCTGGCGTAGTCATTTGCCGAGTTCATGGCTGGAGCCACGTATCGCTGGCGTAGTCATTTGCCGAGTTCATGGCTGGAGCCACGTATCGCTGGCGTAGTCATTTGCCGAGTTCATGGCTGGAGCCACGTATCGCTGGCGTAGTCATTTGCCGAGTTCATGGCTGGAGCCACGTATCGCTGGCGTAGTCATTTGCCGAGTTCATGGCTGGAGCCACGTATCGCTGGCGTAGTCATTTGCCGAGTTCATGGCTGGAGTCACGTATCGCTGGCGTAGTCATTTGCCGAGTTCATCCCATAAGTGTTGTATGGTATTCATATCTGATGACATGGCTGGTCACAGAATGGTATGGACGTTGTTGTCAGCGAGGAACTGGGTGGTGAGCTGTGGCACATAAGGTCGAGCGTTACCCTGCTGAAAAATCGACCCCAGTTCAGCCAAAATTGGAACAATACGAGGACGAACAAGTTCAATGATGCATCTTTCGGCATTCATGCGTCTTTCAATTTGCACCACGTCACTTCTTCCCATGAAACTAATCGCCCACTCCCACATCAGTACACTTCCACCACCATGTGGAGGAGCCTCATCAACACTGTTTTGGGCGCAGCATTCACGGACTCTAAGGTAAACTTCTCCGTCTATCGTGTCGCTGGAGCACACAATTTTGAAGATAAAATGTAAGAACATGACCTCTGTAGGACCTTCTATCCGAAGGACCAGCATCGTACTGCCGGTTCCTGACCGTTTGATCTGAAATTGTACGAGTTCCTAGCATTGATTGTGCTGTGGAAGACAAGATGCAAAGCGAATTCTGGGTGACGCAGCCGTATGAAACGGTATTCAGCAGGTGTTGTCACTCTTGAACTTCCACTGCGCTGCCGGCTTGCCACTGAGCGAGTTTATTGATATAGCCTTCAACGTCGACTAATGGTGTTTCTAACCACATTAAATTGTCTGGCCACTACACTTTGTGGTTGTCTAGTCTGTAACCGTCCAATGATGTATCTTTGTTCTGTAGCGAGATGAACCGTACTAACGCATTTAATATTCAAATGAATTTATTCGAGGACCGCCAATATTTTATAGGCACTCACTAACATCGTCAGAGAGTTTTGTGTTCACAAAGTTTCATGGGATTCACATAAACCTGTTAAGAGTTATTGCCACACATGTTTTGACCATAAGCTCTTTCAATCAATGAATAAACCCGTAACCCTTCAGAGTCGTAGGGGTACCACATTGGATGCTTCAGCACACAGAGTCCTCCAGCGAATTCTATCCTCAGCGATGCGGATGAGTGTTGAAATATCTTGCCCTGTCCATTCCTTGATGTTGTCTGTCCATGCCTTTATTTGTCCTCCTCTGCTTCTTCCACCCTTGACAGTTCCCTGCAGTATTGTTTTTGACAAGGAATCGTGCCTGCATACATGTCCGAACCAAGCTAGTTTTAATGACCTCTTTCATTACCTCACGAATCATGCGCTGTGTACAATTCAGGTAACAACAAGAAGTTAATGACTAGCAGGATACAGTCGATAGGTTGAATGATGTCCGATTAGTGAATATTTCTATAAAAGTAATTCCATAAAAGTTGTGTTTCTTGTGTGAACAGTATATAAACAACTGGAGATATCATGAGGCACCATCGTAATTTTTCGAAATGAAGGGAAATAATTGACAATGCATGACCAATAGAGAAGTTACAGACCGTGAAGACGTTATCTAGTTGTGCCATGTGATACCATGGTTGCTGGTGAACCTCTGTCTGATATCCTCAACTTCTACATTTGTCCCTGCTTGTGCAGGAGATGGCCCAATAACTCTTAGTTTCCAGCATCTGTTGACTGGACTACGCCCCATTTCCACTTCAGGAAGTTGGCCTGGATGCGGGTTAGTTACACAGCGTAAGAGTTTAGAACATGGCTTATAAATAAAACACGAAGATGCGACCTGCTCTTCAAACATGCAACGTAAAAGTCCACAAATGTAAATACAGTATCTGGGAATTCTGATAACATGCATTGACAAATATCATAACAGAATCACAAGATAGCACAGATATTTACACAATGAAACTACAAATGTGTTCAGTGCAACAAGACTGTGTCAGTAGATGTAAGGAGAGACAGTTCTTAAGTGTTGCAGAGAGGCACTTATGTCATATGGAAGCCAATCATGGAGAACTGGGTCAGTATAAAGATATGTCACAGATATGTGGTTTTTATACCAGGAAAATGAGAATCTCATTAACAGTTAGATCAATCCTCTTGTGCATTGTCAAGGCCTCATAGTGGAGCAAAGAATATAAGTACTGTTTACTTTCCATGCAAGTCGTAAGAGCTTACAAAGAGCTTACAGGGATGAGCTGGCTGTTCCATTCCATATAGGGTCAAAATGACCCAGAAGCCATGCTGCAGTCGGATGATTGAGGCAAGAAGGCGCAGATATTGCAGCAAAGCTGTAAACCCTGAAACAAGCATTTCCTTCTAAGGCTATATCCTGCTAATCTACAGGAATGTGAGGACAAATGCAGAGGAAGTGATGATTTTACAAATGATGATTTATTGAAGATCATACCAGAAATCAGTCACCAATATCAATCCAAGTTTACTAACCACCTTCTGAGATAAGCAGTTCTAGGACACCATAATTACTTACTACCTTCTGAGATAAGCAGTTCTGGGACAGGAATTTGACAACCAAATATGATGGTATATGAGAAATTAGATAACAGAAAGAAAAGATAGCAGACAGTGTTTGAGATGACAGTTGGACAAGTCTGGCTCATACATTGGTTGAATGGGTAGAACAGATAGCAGTGGTTGAATGGGTCGAGTGTTGAAGATATTCCAGTAAATTCAAGTAGAAGTAAGAGGATTAATTAAAACTTCTTGAGACTAACAGTAATTGAACCAGTCCATTCTAATGACAACGAATCGCATGGCAATTCTACTAAACTGGTTTTTCCATACTTACTTCCATACTCCATAAAAGATGTGATTTTGTCAGGACATTCAAACTGTGTACTCAAGTCACTGAGAGTGGATTAATAGAAACAAGGACTACTACAACATCAATGAACATCCCGTACAGGTATTTAAGTATCCTCAGTAACACAAACATATAAGATCCATATTCGTACTACAGGGGCCAGTAGGTCTTCATGTAGACATAAATAACATCGAGACAGCACAATGTTGCTTCAAATTATAGCTTATACAAATAAATTTGAGTAAGAAGCAAGAGGATAAATTACAAATTCTTGATGCTAATGGGAATTGAACCAGTCCATTCTAACGGCACCGAATCGTAGTGGTCTTTTTATGGAGATGTGGTTAGTCAAGTATGGAAACATCTATTTCCTTGAGTTGCCAGGAGATTTGGTGCCATTAGAATGGACTGGTTAAATTGCCGTTAGTCTGAAGAGATACCAGGTAGTGTGTGGTTTGACAAGTCCAACTGATGCATCAGTTGGCAGGGTCGAATATTAAAATGTAAATTACTTTGAAAGTATTCTTGAAAAATCCAATTACTTCTCCAATCATCTTGTGTGTCCAGTTCATGAATAACAGATCACTTGTTTCAGTATCGCACCAATGATTTTTACATGTAATAACTTCTGCTTCTTTTATTTGCTTTGCTTCTCACTCAGTTGTAGTCAACCTAGTCTAACTGCATTAGATTTATATTGGTGTTGATGTGTCATTTCTTCTATTCTTTCAAGTGTGGCACACTGCTATTGTACTGTTTCACTGCTACTGCCCTGCATTTTGCTATGTTGTACTGCTATTGTACTGATTCACTGCTACTGCCCTGCATTTTGCTATGTTGTACTGGTTCTAAAACAGTATATTTCAGTCTCTTTATTGAATACTTTCACATTTTATTTTCAGCAATGTTTTCATGGTCTGTTTATGGGATGGAACAAGGTCATCTACGCAATCCTTCTTCATTGCCTTTTTTTTATGCATAGCAAGTCAGTTTTTCAATCTCCTATGCAGGGTATGCTTTAATTATTATTATACATCACAATATGACAAGCAGAGTAGATATTATGTCTTGGACACCTGGGAGGTGGAAACCATATACACACACACTCTCCCCCCTTGTATATGGGCTTGTAGATGGCACTTTGCTGCCTTTTGTACTCAACATACTACATTCTTACACATGTTCTGCATCACTGCACACAAAACAGGTAAATTGCCTACATTCAATGAAATTTATGGTAAATGAAATGGCAACCAAATGATAAACTAATTTCAAGGTACTAGACACAGAAGTGCATTAACTGCACAGAAAAGCACAATCACTATTCAGACATTTCTTCACATCTTATAACGGCATATTCATTGGACACAGAAAGTACATTCACTGAACACAAATGTAAAATTACTGAAAACAATGGTAAGATTACTAGAAACAATGGTAAAATTACTAGAAACAATGGTAAAATTACTAGAAACAATGGTAAGATTACTAGAAACAATGGTAAGATTACTAGAAACAATGGTAAGATTACTAGAAACAATGGTAAAATTACTAGAAACAATGGTAAGATTACTAGAAACAATGGTAAGATTACTAGAAACAATGGTAAAATTACTGGAAACAATGGTAAAATTACTGAAAACAATGGTAAGATTACTGGAAACAATGGTAAAATTACTGGAAACAATGGTAAAATTACTGAAAACAATGGTAAGATTACTGGAAACAATGGTAAAATTACTGGAAACAATGGTAAAATTACTGGAAACAATGGTAAAATTACTGAAAACAATGGTAAGATTACTGGAAACAATGGTAAAATTACTGGAAACAATGGTAAAATTACTGAAAACAATGGTAAGATTACTGGAAACAATGGTAAAATTACTGGAGACAATAGTAAAATTACTGGAGACAGTGGTAAAAATACTGGACACAATGGTAAAATTACTGGACATAACGGTAAAATTACTGGATATAATGGTAAAATTACTGGACACAAAGGTAAAATTTTTATACACAAAGACAAAACTACTGGATGCAACGACAAAATGTCTGGACACAATGCCAACACTGCACTTAAGCTAGACTCAGTTGAACAGTAAGACATGAAGGCAAATTCTCTTTGCACTACTAACTGGACACCACAACAGCAGGCATATCAGACACAAAGCCATATTGATGACAGAACGAATGTTATAAACGATAATCGATCACCACAACAAATACAAATGACTCAGCAAATACAATTAATAATAATAAACATCACTAGGTCCAAAATATTAATTACAATAAAACATTCATTATTGTTAGACCAACCTGAGAAATATTGAATAGGCCTATCAAGTAATACAAAGTCTAGTGACCATATAGCGAACACAAGTAGGATCAATGTTTCAGAAATGTACTCCAGTGTGCGATAGCATTTCACAAACAGCAACAACAAACAAGACTAACAACTAACACATGACTGGGCTACATGACACTTCAGTTTCTCTCAGTAAAGTGGTTCATTACAACAACAATAACAATGTCAGAAAGAAAACATTGTTATGGAAATAATGAGAACGTATTAGTAACCAAACAATAGATTATGCACATATGATTACCTTTCGTGGAGGTGGCTGCATTATATCGAATAGAATCGAGAAGAAACACCATCTAATCACAGAAATCCAATCATCAACAAGACTACTACATCAAGATATCCGCCATGTCTGAATCGTGAAGATTTTCTGCTCAACCAGCGTTACCACTGAATTTTGTTTTCAAAGACTCCAGATTCGAAGGCAAAAAATTATTCACGATGCCAAATGTGATCATTACCTAATAGTTTTAGCTATAGTCTGTCGTGTCCCATTGAAACGAAATATTAACCTGTGTTTTACGTAAGTCTAATTGTTGTTACGTTTCACGCAATTACCTTGTATTGATTGTCTTATAAGTAAACACGATTGCTCATTTTTTTCAAATACAATGAGATAGAGGTGTAACACCACCTCCTTGTATGGTGTTACTTGTATCTCCTTTTATAAAGCGATGGAAGATTTCAATAAAAATGCGCACAAATAGGTAAGTAAAATAAACTCATTGCATTGACAGTTTCATGTTTTATTTTTATTTGTAGTTCGCTATTCTTATTTTATAAAGTTCCTTATTTTACAGTCTATTGTCTATCCACAGGTGGTGTTGTCATAGCATCCACAGTTGCCTTTTAGCGTAGGTGCTTGATGTTGTCTATCTACCTTTTTCTTGGTCTGTCCTTGGCTCTGTATTCTGATTCCATTTTTTTATAAGCTCTTATGGGAAGTTGATCGTTCATCCTCATAAGATGTGCAAATCTGCTGTTTCTCTAGACATTCGATGCATGATGTGAAATCTATTGTGTTTCTGATGTTCTCACTGTGCATTTTATCGAGTCTGGTGACTCTAATGACCAGATATCCTTAGACATTTCATTTCGCAAGTTTTGATTTTTCTCTTATGTCTGTCAGTTGCCAGGTCTGGCATTGGTAACATTATTTTATTTCCATGTTGATTTTTGGGTGGAATAGCAAAGGTGACAGCTTATTTGTCGTAGTTTATTTGACAGCAACGTGAAAAAGTCTTCTTTTTTTGTTTTTTGTTATATCTAATTGAACTAATTTATGAGTTATTTTGCTAATCTGAAACAATAATAGTTTATCGGTTGTCTTATCACTCCTTACTTATGGTACTACGGCACTGTCCACCTTATTGAATATCCTCTGACAATTTGGTTATTATTTAAAGATTTCCAGTTCAGATCGAATAAACCCAAAATGGAAGAAAAACAGCTCATGGGTGGTTACACTGTGTTCCCTGTTTACCTCCCACCAGCGTCATCAGGAACTTTCAAGGTAATTAATTCCTCATAAACTTGCTGTGACACAAGACGAGATGAGTTATTGAACTTGTTTACTACTAGTACCAGAAGTCTATATGAGCAAATTTATCATCAATTTCTGCCGTCTCCGCATCTAAAGTTGGCTGCAACAAAATTCCAACATGTTGTCTCCTGCCTCGGTGATGTACTTTGCTCGACTTTATCTTATTAATGTCATCCGGTTCCATTTCTAGTATTATGGTCATCATCATCATGTGCCATGCTGGCTGGCGTAGAAGGTCATGGCTCTCCACAGATCTCTGTCGACAGTCTTATGTATCAAGGTCGTTGTTGTTTCCTTGCCATGCCAGGTATCAAATTATTACGGTAAGGAACACAAACACAAAAGGGAGCAAATAATAGCTAGATAATAAACAAATTACAGAATAAGAACATACAAACAGAACACATTGGAAATATGTAGTTACATGTCAAGACAATATAGCAGCATATCATGGAAATAATTCAATAAACAAAAGCAATTCAATCAACAAAACATCATATAGTTTAGCTAATGATATATTCAATCAACAAAACATCCTATAGTTTAGCTAATGATATATTCAATCAACAAAACATCCTATAGTTTAGCTAATGATATATTCAATCAACAAAACATCCTATAGTGTAGCTAATGATATATTCAATCAACAAAACATCCTATAGTTTAGCTAATGATATATTCAATCAACAAAACATCCTATAGTTTAGCTAATGATATATTCAATCAACAAAACATCCTATAGTTTAGCTAATGATATATTCAATCAACAAAACATCCTATAGTTTAGCTAATGATATATTCAATCAACAAAACATCCTATAGTTTAGCTAATGATATATTCAATCAACAAAACATCCTATAGTTTAGCTAATGATATATTCAATCAACAAAACATCCTATAGTGTAGCTAATGATATATTCAATCAACAAAACATCCTATAGTTTAGCTAATGATATATTCAATCAACAAAACATCCTATAGTTTAGCTAATGATATATTCAATCAACAAAACATCCTATAGTTTAGCTAATGATATATTCAATCAACAAAATAGAGGATACATGCTTGAGTGTAGTCAATCAACTAACCAGATAACAGCCAGAGTGTATCATACACTCTAACACGATCATACACTCTAACGTCACACACGAGTTCATGAAAACAAGTATGCCAACTATCGACTGTCACTTGCATGTATTTCTCGACATATCATCATATAGTAATATCACAAATATAACGTACGTGATTATTGCAACATCCTTATTGACCTTTTGTTCCGTAACTAGTGGGTGGAGTTGTCGGGAAATTGGAAAATCAAACATCATCTAGCTGCATCACAGTAGCCAATATAAATAAATTTTCACACACATACACAGGATTATTAATAAGTCTGTAAAATTGTTAAAACTGTTCACACACACGCAGATGTAGTACTGCTAAAACTGGTCTCTCTCACACACGCACACACACACGGATGTAGTACTGCTAAAACTGGTCTCTCTCTCATACACACACACGCGCGCGCGGATGTAGTACTGCTAAAACTGGTCTCGTACACACACACACACACACGGATGTAGTACTGCTAAAACTGGTCTCTCTCTCACACACACACACACGCGCGGATGTAGTACTGCTAAAACTGGTCTCTCACACACACACACGGGGATGTAGTACTGCTAAAACTGGTCTCTCTCTCTCTCTCTCTCTCTCACACACACACGCGGATGTAGTACTGCTAAAACTGGTCTCTCTCTCACACACACACACACGCGGATGTAGTACTGCTAAAACTGGTCTCTCACACACACACACGGGGATGTAGTACTGCTAAAACTGGTCTCTCTCTCTCTCTCTCTCTCTCTCTCTCACACACACGCGGATGTAGTACTGCTAAAACTGGTCTCTCTCTCTCACACACACACACACGCGGATGTAGTACTGCTAAAACTGGTCTCACACACACACACACATACGCGGATGTAGTACTGCTAAAACTGGTCTCTCTCACACACACACACACACGCGGATGTAGTACTGCTAAAACTGGTCTCACACACACACAGACACACGGATGTAGTACTGCTAAAACTGGTCTCACACACACACACACGGATGTAGTACTGCTAAAACTGGTCTCACACACACACACACACACACACGGATGTAGTATTGCTAAAATATTCCCTCAATAAAAAAAAAAAAACATGCGCAACGCATAGCAGATATCTAATTATGAGACGAATTACTTATCAGGGATGCCACCATGGAGATATCAGGGGTGACACACTGGAGACATCAGTACATAAAGTGCTCCACACATCTCTATCCTCAAACATCCCAAGGAGTGTAGAAAAATCATGAACAGACCATCCCTTGATATTATCAATCCATAATGTTCTTTAAAACGTCCTCTTTTCCTTGTCCCCTCGACTGTTCTTGCAAAATAATTGTAATAAGTGAGTCTTATAATAATTGATTTAGCTGGTCCAAAAAAACAGCATGAACCTGTTTATTTGTTGTTGTACCCCAGAATACTGATTATGATTAAATACATTTGTTGTTGTACCCCAGAATACTGATTATGATTAAATACATTTGTTGTTGTACCCCAGAATACTGATTATGATTAAATACATTTGTTGTTGTACCCCAGAATACTGATTATGATTAAATACATTTGTTGTTGTACCCCAGAATACTGATTATGATTAAATACATTTGTTGTTGTACCCCAGAATACTGATTATGATTAAATACATTTGTTGTTGTACCCCAGAATACTGATTATGATTAAATACATTTGTTGTTGTACCACAGAATACTGATTATGATTAAATACATTTGTTGTTGTACCACAGAATACTGATTATGATTAAATACATTTGTTGTTGTACCCCAGAATACTGATTATGATTAAATACATTTGTTGTTGTACCCCAGAATACTGATTATGATTAAATACATTTGTTGTTGTACCCCAGAATACTGATTATGATTAAATACATTTGTTGTTGTACCCCAGAATACTGATTATGAATAAATACATTTGTTGTTGTACCCCAGAATACTGATTATGATTAAATACATTTGTTGTTGTACCCCAGAATACTGATTATGATTAAATACATTTGTTGTTGTACCACAGAATACTGATTATGATTAAATACATTTGTTGTTGTACCCCAGAATACTGATTATGATTAAATACATTTGTTGTTGTACCCCAGAATACTGATTATGATTAAATACATTTGTTGTTGTACCACAGAATACTGATTATGATTAAATACATTTGTTGTTGTACCACAGAATACTGATTATGATTAAATACATTTGTTGTTGTACCCCAGAATACTGATTATGATTAAATACATTTATTGTTGTACCCCAGAATACTGATTATGATTAAATACATTTGTTGTTGTACCCCAGAATACTGATTATGATTAAATACATTTGTTGTTGTACCCCAGAATACTGATTATGAATAAATACATTTGTTGTTGTACCCCAGAATACTGATTATGATTAAATACATTTGTTGTTGTACCCCAGAATACTGATTATGATTAAATACATTTGTTGTTGTACCCCAGAATACTGATTATGAATAAATACATTTGTTGTTGTACCCCAGAATACTGATTATGATTAAATACATTTGTTGTTGTACCCCAGAATACTGATTATGATTAAATACATTTGTTGTTGTACCCCAGAATACTGATTATGATTAAATACATTTGTTGATGCTGCAAGTTTTTTATTGTATTATTTTGAGAAAGAATGTACATCAGTAAAACACGGTCAATCAGCGCAAAACTACACGTTACTGCTGCTTAACTTGATATCACGGTAGCTGTGAGATAAGTCGGTATTCTGATATCACTCTATCTTGATATATTATCTCTACTATAGAAAGTCTGTCTAGTAACAGTAATATCAGACAAATTCTCTTATCTCCGATTTCCCGACATTTTCAACTTAATCTGTTCTTGAAAATGCGCCCCTCCCCCCTTTCCCCACTTCTTGATTTCTTGATTTGCTGTTCTTGTAAATATACGCTTCCACCCCCACCCCACCCCCCTACTTTTCTTGATGTACTCGTCATATCTTCTGTGATCCATTGACAAACTATCAAGGGTGTAAGCCTGCGCAGTGACATTACTAGATAAATGTGACACCATATGCAGTAGAATATGACACCATAGATCCATTCATATACACATTAACACTGCTCGCACGTGTATCAGTTCGTTTATTATCCTCAACACCCGCACGTCCTGACACGAATATATAGATAATATTGCTGGTCCTATGTCTACAACTCTTCCCAGTGACGGAGGATGATTCACGCTGCAACTTTACGGATCATGCGTCATTTGTTGGTTACAACTATATCTAGTAATGTTATGTGTGATGTCACCGCAGCAATTCATGTCATTCGTTGTGGTAACTAACCCTCCCCCCCCCCCAACCTGTACGTCCTTTCACGATATCAATTAACTGACCTAGTGCAAGTGAGCAGTGTTGGGGGGTCTCTGACTAAGGGAGAGCCATACAAGTTGTCTCATGTCACCTAATATTTAAAACTGAGCCTTCCACAACTCATCATCATCAAGTGCCGTCTCCGCAGCAGATGTTGGCTGCAACAGAGCACCACCATCTCTTGTCTCTTGCCTTGGTGGTGCACTCTGCTAGACTGTAACATACCCATCTTGTGATTTTACTCTCCCACTTGTATCTCTGCCTACCTCTTGTTCACTTCCCTTTGACTTTACCCTCACGTAAAGTCTTCAATAAGGTGTCATGTCTTTTAATGTGACCAAAACATTTTATTTACTTGATCTTTATTTCTCTTGGTAGTTTTTTCTTCATATTCAGTGCTTTAGTACTTCTTTGTTTTCTTCTCTTTCCATGATATTCTCCCTATTCTTCTATATACCCACATATCAAAGGCATCAATTCTGTCTTCTAATAGTGTGTTTAGTGTCCATGTTTCTGAGCCATACATTAATATAAAATAGATGTATCAATTTATAATTTTCATTTTTAACTTGTTTGTAATTTGTTTAGATGTTACTATTTTCCTCATGTCATTGAAGGTACTTTTAGCCATTCCTATTCTACTTTTAACTTCTGTTTCACATCTGCCATCATTTGTGACTATGTGCCCAAGATATTGATACTGTTTTACTTGTTGTAGTTTCTCTCCCTGTATGTTTATGTTTACCTCCTGTTCTTCTGTGTCTTTGCTGATTATCATAGCTTTTTTTTGATGTTTATATCCAGTCAATACTCTTTGCTAGATGTATTGACTTGAGCTATTAGTCTTTGTAGTTCATGTTTACTTTCTGCTAAAAGAACAGTGCCATCTGCATATCTCAGGTTGTTTATTTTCCCATTGATCTTGAGTCCTGGCATTTCTTCTATATTTTTAAGATATTCTCTGTGTTGATATTAAATAGGCTTGGTGATCAAATGCATCCTTGTCTTACCCCTCTTCTAATTTCTATGTATGGTAAGTAGCTGTTTTCACAGCTTATTGATGCAGCATGTTCCCAGCATATAAGGGCCTATTTCTGATCATGTCTGAGGTCAAGAGTGTCACAACTACTCCGCCGACAGGACACCGACATCAAACAAGGAGAAAATATTGCATCTTGTTGATGGTATTTATTTGCTTGTTCAGATCGTATAGAATGTCTCAATTGTTCATCATTGTCCAGTGGGTTTCTAAAACACATTGCACAGGTCTTAACATGTAAACACACACCCTAGATACAGTTGTACTCATACAGATACTTAGGCAAATACACGCACACACACAAACACACACACACACGTTATGTTAGAGAAATGTGTATACTAACATGACACACAACCGCCATCTTGTAACGTCATCTAAATTATGTCTCATAAAACAAACTGATGCATACAATGTCGTGATTTTGGATCAGGTCTGACGCATTGGACGATGTCACTAGTCTTCAGACGTAGTTCCAGTCTATGGCCACGTGACAGATAAGGACATATACTGTAGATGCTGCAGATGTCACTAACATCATGGGGAATCCAATCCTGCAAGGCAAACAAACACAAGCATTCTTATCTAGCACAACATGATGTTTTTTTTTATAGGTGGGTCATATTCCATGTAAATCAGTCAAACGACAAATGATTTCCCCACACTTGATCAAAAGTGGTTTTTTTCGTATTTAAAAGGACAAATAATATAGAAAGCAAGTATTTTATTGTCACATGTATGGATATTTTCAAGCCATATGTTTCAAAATTTCTTAATCTATCTTGGAATATACAAATTATGAAGATTTCACATGTTTAAACTTACTAATATTGCTAATTGCGTGTGTGCTTACTTGAAGATAGTGAATTTCCTATTGGGACAACAGTCTGGCTTTACAAAGTACCCCTGCTTTCTGTGCATGTGGGATAGTAGGGACAGGTCTCAGCACTATACTAAGAAGGACTGGCCTGCACGAGAAGAATTGATGCCGGGTAGATCAAAAAACATTGTCAACAATCTTCTGGTAGACAGAATCAAGATACTATTCCCACCGCTACATATCAAGCTTGGCTTGATTAAACAGTTCACCGAATCCCTGGACAAATATGGTGGCTGCTTCACTTACTTGTGCCGCGTTTTTTTTCATGATTAACCATAGAGAGGTTGAAAAGTGGCATTTTTTGATGGTTCACAAGTTCGTCAGCTCATCAGAGATTCTGAGTTTGAAAAAATCAATGAACAAATTGGAATTGGAAGCATGGAAGGCCTTTGTTCTGCTTGTGAAGAATTTTTTTGGCAACACTAAAGCCAGTAACTAAGAAGAAGTTGTCAACAATATGCTGACTACTTTCAAAAACCTTGGATGCAACATGTGCATTATTTATTCTCGCATATGGATCGGTTTCCCGAGAATCTTGGATCGATGAGTGACGAGCAGGGAGAGAGGTTCCATCAGGACATAAAAGAGATGGAGACCAGATATCAAGGAGGTTTGGATGCAGTAATGATGTCTGATTACTGCTGGACTCTGAAGAGAGACATCACTGCTGCTGGACTCTGAAGAGAGACATCACTGCTGCTGGACTCTGAAGAGAGACATCACTGCTGCTGAGCACTCGATAAAGTCGAAGAACTTGAAAAACTTGAAGTTAATATCTTGAACTTTGCTCAGTGATGACATAATTTACATATCCTTACCTTTTCAATGTCTTCTTTTCATTTATATAATTCCATGTTTGTAACATTTAATAAATATATTCTGTTAAATACTTTTTATGTGAGAAATATAACACACAAATCAACTGCTAAATCACCAAAATGTAGTTATAAATAGAAGGCGCTATAGTCAAAGAAAAGAATATTTTTAAATCAATTTAGAAAAAAAACCTGTTCTAATTAAGAAAAATAGATGTCATTATTGGCTTCAGTGGTACAAAATGCTCCTAATTCAGTTTAAAATTATAGACAACTTTCAACTTCATTTTTGCGTGTGTGTGTAAACCAGTGAAATCTTTGTCTAATTAAATCTTCCACATGTAATACCCATATAATCTACATATAGTTATTTTACACACCAAAAATACACTTATTTCATTCCTGCTATCCGGTGCTATCATATGGATGTGAGAGCTGGAAAAGTTCTTTCTCTTCAGATAAGAAATTACTGAGTTTCGAGAACAAATGTCTTCGTAGGATAACTAACACCCATTGGAGCGAATTCGAATAGAACGGAAAAATCAGAGAAGAGACACATCAAAACTACAACACAGATGTTATTAGAAAACGTCGTTGGTACAACATCGGACTTGTCCTACGCTCAGACAATTACAGAATACAACATCAATCTCTTGCATGGATACAAACAGGCAGAAGAGCAAGGGGAAGAACAAAGGAAACACTCAGAAGAACAATACTTGGAGAAATTAAAACATACAATATTCATACTATTCAAGAACTGCGCAGAATAGCTTCAAACGGACAGAATGGGAGAGATCTGACATCTGCCCTACGCGCTAAATTCAGCGCTAAAGGAAAATAAATGATTAACATCACCCAAAAATGTCATTCATTGCGTAAGTCCAACCGACACTTCTCTTTGATTGATTGTTGATTATCTTTGATCGATAATCGTCTGCGGTTGATGTCATTGGCAGGTTCCGACAGATGATTGATCGCGGCATTTGAATGATTGTTACTTGCCTGTAAGTGGAAGGTAGGTTATGTCCCCTATCTCCACAGATAACATACACCTTCAGACATTACATGAAATTACTTACTTGAAGAAATCCCAGAAGGTGAAGCCATATCCATGTTGCTCCGCAATACCAGCACATACCACATTACATGAGGCTCCTATCAGAGTTCCGTTTCCTGCAGAATCGCATACGATATTGTTACAGTAACTAGATAATTGTTACAGTAACTAGATAATTGTTACAGTAACTAGATAATTGTTACAGTAACTAGATAATTGTTACAGTAACTATATAATTGTTACAGAAATAAGATAATGTGGTTTGTCTAGTACGCTATTGGTGAGACCCACAGATGCAACTGCATGCGTAATAAGTGGCGCAGTAAGTAGATGATTGTTACATTAACTAAATAAGTGGCGCAGTAATTAGATAATTTTTACAGTAATTAGATAATTGCTACTGTAACTAGAGATGTGTTACAGTAACTAGATATGTTTTACAGTAACTAGATATATGTTACAGTAATTAGATAATTGCTCCATTAACTAGACAGAATGGTAGACAGAAAGAAATCTGAAGAGGTAGTATGATTGTGTCTCTCTCAAACATACCTCCAAGACATGCACCAAACGCAAGAGCGACTACCAATGGTACCAGCGGCAGGTTAACATCCGGGTCATCGCAAAGTTGTACCAGGACAGGCACCTGGACAAAAGCATTGTGTTAGACATGCTAATGAAAATATGTATTACACATAGTTGCTCACACAGTAGCACACACACACAGTAGCACACACACACAGTAGCACACACACACAGTAGCACACACACACAGTAGCACACACACACAGTAGCACACACACACACAGTAGCACACACACACAGTAGCACACACACACACAGTAGCACACACACAGTAGCACACACACACAGTAGCACACACACACAGGTATACAAGCAAACATATACAGGTATATATCTAGGCATACATACAGGTATATGTTCAGGTATACATACATGTATATGCTCAGGTATACGTACAGGTATATGTTCAGGTATACGTACATGTATGTATCTAGGTTTAAATGTTCAAGTGTAGGGTAACAACCCTAAACATGAAGTAGGTGGCTTGAGTAACACAGGGCAAATATCAAGATGAACAAAAATAGGTAGAAGTGTTACAAAAATTAACACATAAAACAGCCTAACAACAAATTACAGAGACAGACGACGTTTCGACTAAAAAACATTCATCAGGACCAAAGACCACAGTACAACGAATCTTACACGGAGACAAACATGGTTATGATAGGGAGTGAGGAGATAGTGAATAGATAGCGGAGAAAGCAAAGAGAAAACAAAATAACAAGGAAGAAGAGGGTATAGGGAGAGAATAGTAGTAAGTAGGAGGGGATAGCGTACAGAAGAAAGTGAGAAGTGAAAATAGATAAAATATAATAGCAAGTAAAATCAGATAAATTAAATAAATTAAAGTATTCACATAAAAACTGGCAACAGAAAATGAATATTACCGACATACAGTCGTATTGTAAGGGAAGGGTAAAAGAAGATGGTACTAGAGATCAGATGAGAGAGAGAGAGAGAGAGAGCGTGAGAGAAAGAGGCCGATATGGCAAGGACAGACGAGAGAGAAGAAGACACACAGAAACACGTATGATCTGAAGCTAAGTTACCTATTATCACTAAGTTACCTATTATCACTAAGTTACCTATTATAACTAAGTTACATATTATCACTAAGTTACATATTATCACTAAGTTACCTATTATAACTAAGTTACATATTATCACTATGTTACCTATTATCACTAAGTAGCCTATTATCACTAAGTTACATATTATCACTAAGTTACCTATTATAACTAAGTTACATATTATCACTAAGTTACATATTATCACTAAGTTACCTATTATAACTAAGTTACATATTATCACTAAGTTACATATTATCACTAAGTTACATATTATCACTAAGTAACCTATTATCACTAAGTTACCCATTATCACTAAGTTACATATTATCACTAAGTTACCTATTATAACTAAGTTACATATTATCACTATGTTACCTATTATCACTAAGTTACCCATTATCACTAATATTTCACTATCTTCACCTTCATATATCATCACTACATGTTCTTTCCACTATTGCCTGCTCCTATTACCCGTCTCTCTCCTCTGCTCTATATTTTCTTCACGTTGTCTGGCCATACGTGCTCTGTGTCTCTTCTCTCTCGCCTGTCCTTGCCGTATCGGCCTCTTTCTCTCACTCTCTCTCTCTCTCTCTCTCTCTCTCATCTGATCTCTAGTACCATCTTCTTTTACCCTTCCCTTACAATACGACTGTATGTCGGTAATATTCATTTTCTGTTGCCAGTTTTTATGTAAATACTTTAATTTATTTAATTTATCTGATTTTACTTGCTATTATATTTTATCTATTTTTACTTCTCACTTTCTTCTGTACGCTTTCCCCTCGTCGAAACGTCGTCTGTCTCTGTATGTTGTTGTTAGATTGTTTTATGTCTTATTTTGGTAACACTTCTAACTATTTTTATTCATCTTAATATGTATTTAGGTATATATTCAGGTATACATACAAGTATATATTGAGGTATACATACAGGTGTACATCACGGTAAACATACAGGTATATATATTTATGTATAGAAATATATATATATATATATATATATATATATATATATATATATATATATATATATATATATATATATATATATATATATATATATATATATATATATATATATATATATATATATATATATATATATATAAAGTAAAGTTAACCCATAGCACTTAACACCCGGGGGGGGGGGGGGGTTGTGAGATGTTAGCGATCTCAAATTTCAGTGGATGTGCTATATGACGGCGACATCCATTTCCTCACCATCGCAATCTTTGATTTCCGGATTAATCCGGTACCCAATTAAGCCTGGTTTGACACTGGAAGCCTTTGCGATATGAAAATCATTTCCACCTCAACTGGGGAAATGAACACAAGACCACTCATATGCGAAGTCAGCCACTGCGCTACGCTTCTCCCTCAAAGGTATACATACTCTGTACATATATCTATGTATACATAGAGGTATAGGCCTATATCTAGGCACGTATACGTATATATATATACATCTTCTGTGTCACTCTCACAATCCTGATGGTAAGCAGGATGCAGTACGGGGAACAGAATGTGTTGTGTCATTGTTTGAAAGTTGGCTGAGATATCTTCACCTCTCGGTCTGACATTCTTCTTCTGCAAGGATTGTATGTCCTTTTGACTGGATAATGTATGCTACAACCAATGTCACATTGAAACCTTCCTAGTCGTCACTTACGACATGCATGACAGGTAATAGTTTTGATATTCTTTGTATCTACTATAACAGGTACTACTGTCTTTGTCAAATCTGGTATCCCCATTCACACTAGTATGATACAGACAGACTCGTTGGGCAGATCTAATATCATAGCATTGCCCACATTCTCATGCAGACACAAATTCATTCGGCAGACCATGTGATACGTATATGCCACGTCATCACTTTTCAAAGGTAGTTTTCTGTGGATGACTTACAAAATGGCATACGTTTTCAAGGTGGGCAATAGAAGAGGATACAATGACTCGTTAAAGATCTGAAAATCTTTGAAATAGACAAAAGATGCTTGGTAAGAACTTGCACAAATAGACCTCACATGGCGATCTACATTCCAAGAAAGTGCAGAAATTTTTTAGAGAATGACAAATGCAGCAGCTTAACAGCAGAACGCATCTAGAAAGTCATGGGTAGATCAGAAACCATGTACGGTGAGCATCCCATGTTCAACTGTTCAAGCATCTTTACGGACAGAATATGGCAGATCTACGAACTCATAGTTAAGGGCATAACTCTAACTGACTTTAGAAAGTTGATGTAACAAATGGTCATCATATGATGGAAGAACAACAAAACATTCATTTTTTTACATGTAAACATTCGTGTGTCTACGTTTAAACATTCGTGTGTCTACATGCAATCATTAGTGTGCCTACGTGTAAACATTCCTATTTTTACATGTATACATTCATGTGTTTACGTGTATATATTGGTGCGTATAGGTATATAAATTGGTGTAGCAATTCTCTTACCATAGCTGTTGTGAATGGAATGTTGTCTTACCATAGCTGTTGTGAATGAAATGTTGTCTTACCATAGCTGTTGTGAATGAAATGTTGTCTTACCATAGCTGTTGTGAATGGAATGTTGTCTATGAAACTGGACGAGATAGCAGAGACCCACAGGATGATCAACATAGCCATCATCAGACGTTCACTTTCATCCACCGATGCAATGAGGTCAGCGATTCCGTTACCAATCGTTTTAATCAATCCCATCTCGGCGAGTGCCTGGTCAGAATGTGCAAGTTTGCATAAACCATGTCATGTTAGATCATGTTAACAGTAACACTGAGTTCAGATTATATAAACCGCTATCAATGCATATTTACAATAACCGCGCAGTAACATTTAGCCACATATTTGTTAATATAGATTGGAGTTACTGAAAAGTTATCAAACTTCATGAACTATAAACAATTACGTATGGCAAATAAGCAGAAACATGAGATGTGAATTATGAGCCAATTATTATCAGCGATACACCATGAACTTTGAATTATGAACCAATCATTATCAACCATTCAAAGTGAACTCTAGATCAAGATCTATGACCCATATTATGATTATTTATAATAATACTATTAAGATATGAGCCACTTATCCTGTAAAATATTAATTTTTAACCATATTTCGTGAACTTTTAGCCATATCGTATAACATAGTAACTTTTAACCACAGTTCGTAAACTAAGAGCCGAATATCAGAACTCAAGTGGGACATTGAGCAGATCTTGCCTTTCTTCTAGCGCGTTTTTGTTGTGCAACATGATGTCTGAGGTTCTCTGCATCTGCTGCACCCACTCTTGATTCTGCAGCTACTGCACCACTCTTGATTCTGCAGCAACTGCTCCCACTCTTGATACTGCAGCTACTGCACCCACTCTTGATCCCGCAGCTACTGCACCACTCTTGATTCTGCAACAACTGCTCCCACTCTTGACACTGCAGCTACTGCACACACTCTTGATTCTGCAGCTACTGCACCACTCTTGATTCTGCAGCAACTGCTCCCACTCTTGACACTGCAGCTACTGCACACACTCTTGATCCCGCAGCTACTGCATCCACTCTTGATCCTGGAGCTACTGCATCCCCTCTTGATTCTGCTAAACCCGTCAAATATGTCTTGTACAACATTCTCCCGTTAATGTGTCTCTCTATTGAAGTGTCTGTAATATTTTAAGTGTGTCTGTAAAGCGCATCTTGTCGTCCGGCCTTGCGGAAGCCAGTATGAGATCTCCATATAACAACTGTTTTCGTGGACGATGATCTTTCATGCGGACTATGTTTCCTGTCCAGCGTCTTGATTCCTTCATCTACATTGTATGTATGCTTACATATTTATATTGCTTCAGTACTTCGCTGTCAGGTATTGTATCCCACCAATGGATCTTACGAAGGTAGCTTCCTAGCGTAGTTCGCCTTGTGCTCAAGAGGTTATTGGTTCGAATCCGGCTCGTGTTGTCTTGTTTACAAAGTGTATATTTTCGGAGATCCCTGTGGATTATCGCTTGAAGCTACGGAGTTACGTGCTATGAGTGGTACTCTCGGCGGCATCGTGCAGCTTCGTTGATAGTGCAATAGTACATATGGGAAACGCGAGTACAGTGAAGTCAATCCTCTACGAATTCTGAACTTTTTGAAGGTAGCTTAAAACAATATACAGATAAGCTGACATATAAACTGACAAGTAGAATATTTATTAGTTAATGAACATACCTCCATAAGTATGAAGAGGGAAGCGAAGAAAAGAAGCGTACTCCATTCAACCTTGTGCAAGACGCCATCAAAATCATCAACATTGGACAAGACTAACAACCAAAGCGCTCCCAACACAGCAATCCAACCTGCATGAGCACAGGATGACATACATGTCATATGTATAAACAGTGTACATACAGGTTACATTCACATATTCTCATGTCATGTGTTTTGGTCATCTCACACATGTTTGATGTTCAGACGTACAGATGTTCGTGGATATCAGAAGACATTGCCACAAGCACACTTCTCGACACTTATTTTTATGACAACACTCTGCTGTCAATGTCAGACATGGGCCCTGACAGCAACCCATTAGGGAGAACATACATGTGAGATGGAATGCTTTGGATAGGCCGCAGGAGTGACCAAACTAGACAAAATGAGAAATGATGAAATCAGGAGAATAATCTGCATAAGACTATGCACAGAATACATCGAGAAATAACCAAACAAATGGTTTTGACACCTTATGAGAATGAACCATAACCAACTAACGACAAGAACATATAACATAAGAGGATCCGGATACAAGGCCAGAGGAAGACCTCCATAAGTTGGATAGATAACATAAAGATAACACTGAACAAATAAGGATTCAACGTAGCCAAGGCGACACATCTGGCCTTGGATAGACAACTAAAGCTCCCAGTCATCCCAACTACGCTGAGCGGCAAGTGTGGATATTCTGACCATCATTACCCTGGGGATAGACATTAGACACTTGTCGATAGCTATCCTTAATAGTACACCGGATAAAATTGACAGAAGTACACGTGTCGGCAGAAGTCACGTGAGGATAGCAGACATTGACAGAAGTACAAGGATCGTTAGACAGCCAAGAATTGTCCCAAATTAATACATGTCATATACGACATGTACCGTATACCTAGATGTCATTAATACAATTGTTGCATCTTGTTGATACAATTGTTGCATCTTGTGACATGTCATTAATACAATTGTTGCATCTTGTGACATGTCATTAAAACAATTGTTGCATCTTGTGACATGTCATTAAAACAATTGTTGCATCTTGTGACATGTCATTAATACAATTGTTGCATCTTGTGACATGTCATTAAAACAATTGTTGCATCTTGTGACATGTCATTAATACAATTGTTGCATCTTGTGACATGTCATTAATACAATTGTTGCATCTTGTGACATGTCATTAATACAATTGTTGCATCTTGTGACATGTCATTAATACAATTGTTGCATCTTGTGACATGTCATTAATACAATTGTTGCATCTTGTGACATGTCATTAATACAATTGTTGCATCTTGTGACATGTCATTAATACAATTGTTGCATCTTGTGACATGTCATTAATACAATTGTTGCATCTTGTGACATGTCATTAATACAATTGTTGCATCTTGTGACATGTCATTAATACAATTGTTGCATCTTGTGACATGTCATTAAAACAATTGTTGCATCTTGTGACATGTCATTAATACAATTGTTGCATCTTGCATCTAGTAAAATCGGTTGTTGAACTGACCATCCTCCAGCGTCTAGTAAACTCGGTTGTTGGACTGACCATCGTCCAGCGTCTAGTAAACTCGGATGTTGGACTGACCATCGTCCAGCGTCTAGTAAACTCGGTTGTTGGACTGACCATCCTCCAGCGTCTAGTAAACTCGGTTGTTGGACTGATCAATCGAGGCACCTGATGATAGTCATGCTATTCGCTATCATTAATAATAAGATCTTAAAAACTAACTCCCTGACACGCTGACTCATTGACTGACTCATTGAATGACTCACTGATCTACTGACTCATTGACTGACTCACTGATCTACTGACAATAGTTTACTAAACCACTGACTCCATGACACGCTGACTCATTGAATGACTCACTGATCTACTGACTCATTGACTGACTCACTGAGCTACTGACAGTAGTTTACAAAACCACTGACTCCATGACACACTGACTCATTGAATGACTCACTGATCTACTGACTCATTGAATGACTCACTGATCTACTGACTCATTGACTGACTCACTGAGCTACTGACAGTAGTTTACTAAACCACTGACTACATGACACGCTGACTCATTGAATGACTCACTGATCTACTGACTCATTGACTGACTCATTGAATGACTCACTGATCTACTGACTTATTGACTGACTCACTGAGCTACTGACTCATTGACTGACTCACTGAGCTACTGACAGTAGTTTACTAAACCACTGACTCCATGACACGCTGACTCATTGACTGACTAACTCATTAACTTATTAACCCACTGATTCCCTGATAGACTGACTCTTTGACGTTTGACTCATTTACTCACTTACTAAGTGATTGACTCCTTGACACACTGACTCGTTGACTCACTAGCTTACTAACCCACTGACTCATTAGCATACAGTCTCTTAGACAGACTCACTAACCCATTGACTCACCGATATCCAGGTGGATAGAGCTGACGAACGAGTACATAAAGAGAAATAGGATGACTGTCATTACGACCAGACTACTTTTGATCAGCAGCGGGTAGTCTTTGATACGGTACTGGAACACAAGCAAAGATGCAACCATATTAGAACTGTTGTGTGTGTGGGGGAATAGCTGTCTTTTTAACAATTAGTTGTATCTGAATAACTTTCAATTGTGTATTGTATATTCTACTGTATTTTGTTGTGTGTATTGTAATATATATTTGTTGTGTGTATTGTAATATATATTTGTTGTGTGTATTGTAATATATTTTTGTTGTGTGTTTTGCACTGTATGTGCTGTGTGTATTGTAATCTAGTTGTAATTGTTATTTGTACTATATTTTGTGTGTGTATTATACAGGTGATGTGATGTTTCATGTGATGTGATGTTTCATGTGATGTTTCAGGGATAGACCACATATCTTTAGTTATAAGGATGTGCTATTGAATGTGCGACGTCACGGTAATGGTTGATTGTAAACATACACATTGGTGAGAATTCCGTTATAACAAATACAGTATTTCCTAGCTAGACTAGTGAAAATCTCAGCTAGTAAAACCAGTTTAACAAGTAGACACCCGTTTAACAAATTGACACCAGTTTATCAAATTAAAACCAGTTTAACAACTTGACCCAAGTTTAAAAAGTTGACACCAGTATATTGCAAGTAATGTATACAACCACGGATATCTAGATACAAGACTTAGAGACGCGTCACACTTAAGGTGTATTTCCTGTGGAATTTCCCGTGGTGATACAATTCACACTAGCCTATGCTAGAAAAAAAGTAGGCCTATTTCTCCAGGATAGTTTGTCACGTCAATCTTATGTAGCGTTACTTATCTTGAAATATCAGACTTGAACATGATTTTCTTTGACTGGTAACGTACATTGATCAATGATCCATCACATCAGCCAAGATTAGTGACGCGTTGTGTGAGATCAGCATATATTATTATTTTGGAGAAGAATTGTTTTTGAAATATTCTATGTGAAACTTTTGGTAAAAACCGACACTTTTTATGACGTTTTATAAGTCTGTTTCGTGTCTTTTTATATATCTAGATAAATATGGTAACTCTCAAAAGTCATGCAGGAAACTCCTAGCAAATTATGGTTGGTTGGTTACTGATCCAGCGGTCCCTGGCCTAATGCCCTTTGACCCAATGCCATTGTGTGATATATGCATGTGTTTGTGAGCTGTTGTTTTGTTCCATATAATGTGTTCCATATCTGGCCCTGAAGGGAGAAGCATTTTCCTGATGTCATTCAGCGCTGGATATTCAAAAAGGTGGTGGTCAACACTTTCATAGGGATGAGTGCACAGCCAGCACCCTGGAGTGTGTTGTCGTTATATTCTGTTCAGGTGATTGTTAAGCTGTACATGTTGTGTGCGCAGTCGGAATATGATACTCTGGTCTTTCCCTCCAAGAACGTTGATGTTGTCTTTAGGATTTGGGCTGGTCATATATTTATAGATTTCCCTCCAAGTGTTTCTCATCGCCCATCTGTTCATTTAATTTTCTTTGTTCACAGATTTCAACATTATTTTAACTGTGTACATGGCTGTTTGTGTATATGTCTGTTCTTGTTGTGCTCCCATCATTGCTAGTCTGTCTGCCTTGTCATTGCCAGGTGTGTTTGAGTGGCCAGGAATCCACTGCATAACAATGCTGACTTCATAAGATGTAAGCAGCTGGTTGGCATGGTGATATATTTCAACTAGCTCAGTCTTACAATTTCCACCACATTATATTGCATGAAGTTCGGACACAGAGTCTGTGAAAATTAAAATGTTTTGGACTTTTGATGGAAAGGCATGAAATATGCAAATATGATCTTCAAGTGGTACAAGGCAATTTCTAGTGCTGTTATTTCAGCTTCATAGTTAGAACATATCTCCCAACAGGTATCAAACTACTCATCAGATGTTTTGTCTGGATATTCTATATAGACACCATAACCTGCTTTGATGATGGCTTTGAAAACAGACCCATCAGTATAGACATGAATCCATTGTTCTGGGTAGGTGTCTATTGTTTTCTGTGTTGCTTTCATAAGACTTACTGGGTCGGAACGTTTCGTTGCATTATCTCTTAACTGTGTCTTGACTTCTGGCAATTTAAAACCTGCGTGTGGTGGTAAACATTTTCTACTCTTCGCAGTTCTTGTCCTTTGTTTGCGAGGTGATAGCAGTCTTTTATTTCATTTACATGTCTGTGGACTGACGTATGTTTTATTCTGTGGTTTGGTTGCCAGTTTTCTACAAGTTGTTTATTTGGGTGCTCTTTGTTCATAACCAACACTTGCCATTATGTAGGAAACTGCTATCAATGTGTGTGTATGTGATTATAACCGACCCTTGTCGTGATGTAATCAATTATGTAACAACACCTCCTATGAAATAAAGGAAATATTGAAGGTTATAAGGATCAAACAAATAAAGTATTTTCGATATATTGAAAGTCATGTTGAAGACCTTACTTGGGGGTAGAGAAGAAGTGAGGTGAGCAAGAGTTAGGCAGAGATACAAGTGGGAGAGAAACATAAGAGGTGGACAGGTTACAGTCTAACAGAGTTTGCCATTAAGACAAGAGACAGGGAATGTTAAAGGTCCGTTTCAGCCAATCTTCATTGCGAAGACGGCACTTGATGATGATGGTTAGTAACATAATAGTATAAATAGAAGGGGGAAAAATGAATGACTAATCTGCATTTTAAGAATAAAAATTAGAAGTGACTTTTCGACTTGACGGCCTTTATCAAGGTCAGGACCAACGAAAATAGAGATTTTCACAAACCTACACAGTAGGAAAGTAGTCATCTATATTACCATACATCACAATCATACAGAAGTCAAGTAGAACACAACATATAAATATATATGATAATAATGATGATGATGATGATGATGGATATATATCCCTGTATCCCTGATCGTGGTCAGACAAATCAACAAATTAGAACTGATACCTGTGATTCCAACTTCCGGATTGTGTCTCTTAAATCCTGGCCTTCCTCGCGCCTGCCAGAATATATCACATGATGTACACATATAATCAAATGATGTACACATATAATCACATGATGTACACATATAATCACATGATCATATACACAAGAATAGATGTGTGTGTCTGTTTGTGTGTGTGTGGGTGAGTGGGTTGTTGGTATATGTGTATATGTTGGTATACATGTGATATATATCAATGTTACCACTCCTCATCATTCCAAGAGCATGAGTTCTGGTACCATACTTCCCGGAGCATGAGTTCTGGTACCGCACTTCCCGGAGCATGAGTTCTGGTACCGTACTTCCCGTTGGTTGATTAAACCACTGGTGAAATTGTTATTTCAAATCCCGAAAACCGAATGAACTTGAAACCCGGGACTTCTGGTAGGTGGTCAAGTAGCTTAACGCCATTTCACAACGTCTATCGATGTCCACTAGTATCCCACAGCATTCAGTACGGTTTTAATATACGACTGACTACGGAAGAAATTTAACCTAATACCTTGGGTATATCGTAGCCTAGCCCTGTACGTCTCTGCCACAGAGTCGTATGTATGTGTATCCTTACTGGAAACATATTTACATTATTGAAGTATATACATAAACACATCACTGACCTGCGTTTGTGCAATGTCTTGCACAGTGTGTGCTCAATCTCTACTGCCTTCTGCATGAACAACGCCCTCATAATCGTCTCCTCCCTGGTCACAACCTGTATCCTGCCAGCAGCTCTTCTCCACATCGTCACCTCATGTTTTAACTCTGATATAAAAGATATAAAGACAGACCACGTGAGTACACATCATATATTCATGTACTTTAGCTCTGAAATATAACTAATCAGATCGCGTGCATTATATGCGGTATTTATATATGTGTGTCTCTAATCCTAACCCTAAATCTAACCATAATCCTTACCCTAATCTCAAATCAACCTTCCATAAACAAATGTTTTCTCTTTCCCGTCATGAATATATGAACATTCTTAAATATCAAATGTTATACGATAATTTGCCATATGTACCCGAGCTGTGAGGAAACCTGGAATCGATATGTAGGACATCCTCGAAATGTACCCGAGCTGTGAGGAAACCTGGAATCGATATGTTGGATATGCTCCAAAACTGAAGAGCATGTTTTCTTGTGCCACCCAAGCCTCCACACCGCCTCTAGCTGCAAAAATCCATGCTTGAAGACAAACATTTTGCATAAAACAGGAACGTCATAGGATCTGTATGTGCTGTTTTATTCACGAAAAGAATATTTAAGTCTAAAGCTAGAGGTTGTGGTACACATATGTTCACCAAATGAATTCTTCTTCTCCAACTACTCTGCGACAGTCCAGACCCAATGTATTGCTGTAGACATAATTTAAAACACAACAAGCTAATGTCAACAAATGATGTTTCTTACTGATGCAATGTCTGTCCTACAAGCTCTTGACAGGAATAAACTGCAGACCTGAAGGAAGCTATACTCGAAGTGAGCATCTACAGAAGTGTAGTGCTACAGTGGAGACCACCCCCACTGTGACATACCAGGAAATGGAGAGGTAAATATTCTGACAAAAGATGACGTAACACAGGAACAAAAAGATCAAGAAACCATCTACCAGGAAAAGTGGAACATCATCAAAGCTATACAAAAATGGATCCTCATTAAACCTATCAAGAAAAGATCTCATCAAGAAAATAGAACCATCAAAGCTATCATGAAAAGAGGACCCTCATCAAACCTATCACGAAAAGAGGACCCTCATCAAACCTATCACGAAAAAAGGACCCTCATAAAAGATATTTAGTAAATCGACCACACAAAAGACAACTACATCTCCCTGGATAGAGCTAAACAAGTTATCATCTTTCACGTCAGACAGGACACAACAGACATCAGAGCCTAACAGGACACAACAGACATCAGTACCTGACAGGACACAACAGACATCAGAACCTGACAGGACACAACAGACATCAGAACCTGACAGGGCATAACAGACATCAGAACCTGACAAGACAAAACAGACATCAGAACCTGACAGGACACAACAGACATCAGAACCTGACAGGACACAACAGACATTAGAACCTGACAGGACACAACAGACATCAGAACCTGACAGGACACAACAGACATTAGAACCTGACAGGACACAACAGACATCAGAACCTAACAGGACACAACATAAACCATAACTTGAAAGGACACAACAGACATCAGGACCTGACATGACACAACAGACATCAGAACTTGACAGGACACAACAAAAATCAGAACCTGACAGGACACAACAGACATCAGAACCTGACAGGACACAACATAAATCAGAACCTGGCAGGACACAACAGACATCAGAAACTGACAGGACACAACAGACATCAGAACCTGACAGGACACAACATAAATCAGAACCTGACAGGACACAACAGACATCAGAACTTGACAGGACACAACAGACATCAGAACCTGACAGGACACAACAGACATCAGAACATGACAGGACACAACAGACATCAGAACCTGACAGGACACAACATAAATCAGAACCTGACAGGACACAACAGACATCAGAACCTGACAGAACACAACAGACATCAGAACCTGACAGGACACAACAGACATCAGAACCTGACAGGACACAACATAAACCAGAACCTGACAGGACACAACAGACATCAGAACCTGACAGAACACAACAGCATCGCGACCGGAGTTGACATAACAGATATCAGGACTGGAGAGGACGTAACACATATCAGGACCTGACAGGACACAGCAGACATCATGGCTGGACAGTAAATAACAGACATCAGGACACAATAGACTAAACAGACATCAGGACACAACCAACTAAAAAAAACATCAGGACTTGACAGAACACAACAGGCATCAGGTCTTTACAGGACACAACAGACAAAAGAGACATGAATATTTGACAGGACACAACAGACAAAAGTGACATGAAGACTGGACATGACACAACAGACTAAACAACCACTTAAATATATTGAGTGGTTGCACCACCTCCATCCATGTTAGAAGCAGCGCAGACAGCGGAATATATTCCGTAAGACTGCATTATTAGTCAAACAGTAAATAGAGGAACACCGGTCACGGAGACAGATATCTACATAAAACTGTATGCAAACACTGACCAACTTTCAAATACATCGGAATTTATTCAGAGAACAGAACTAGCTCTGAAGACATGTACAACTGTATGCACCAATCTTGTGTTATGTAACCAGGTTGTATCCTGTGAACCTCTTGATACACATAGACCCAACCTTGTTTCATGTAACCAGGTTGTATCCTGTGAACCTCTTGATACACATAGACCCAACCTTGTGTTATGTAACCAGGTTGTATCCTGTGAAGCTCTTGATACACATAGACCCAACCTTGTTTCATGTAACCATATTATATCCTGCGACCCTCTTGATACACATAGACCCAACGATGTGCCATGAAACCAGGTTATAACGTGACACATATGAACTCACTTTTGTGTCATGCCAGGGGGCCCCTGTTACAGAGACATAACTGAACCCACTTGTGCATCACGCCTATATTATATATTTAAGTTATATCTCGACCGACTAGTGGTGCATATGTATATTGTGTCATTCATTAACAGACCCAGTGGGTAACTTCTATATCTAAATACACCTGGACGCATGAATATGCCATATTTACCTGCTATATCGTGTGGGTCCTTGTTTTTCAATTCCTCCATATTTCTGTAGTAAAGACGCAGAAGGCCGTATCCAGCAAAACTGGCCAGGATAATTCCAGGAAAAGCATGTATTGTGAACTCTGTGAATGTTATTCCCTGGAACATGAATATTCGACTTAATGAAGTTTATACCAGTAGTGTGGTATATACACTAGACTTAATGAAGTTTATACCAGTAGTGTGGTATATACACTAGACTTAATGAAGTTTATACCAGTAATATAGCATGTAGATTAGAATTAATGAGAGGTATCCAACGGTATGGTATAGATACTAGACTTAATGAGTGTTACAGAATGTTACATAAAATTAAATGCATGAATGGTATACCTTGGTAAATACGCATTTTCAGTAGACTTAACGTAACACCATACCTTATCATAATCGCCTATCATAATCGCCTATCATAATCGCCTTATCATAATCACCTATCATAATCGCAATCAATAGTGCGTTAAAACCTGGAAAAGTATCTCAATACAAGTTGATGACATGAATAAGCAAGGAGGACCACAGAAATATTCAGTTTTGTCATGTATATTGTTGGTCCCACAATATCAACGATAGATTCCATACTATTGAGGGGGAATACGATTACATTTGGTGGGCCATACTTGTCAATGTTTCCTCAATACAAAGTGTAATTTACCCTATTATGGAGGGCCCTAACACGGATGATATATGGTTCGCCATGTCTATCATTGGTCCTTAACGTCAACGATTTGTTTGTTTGTGTGAGAACCCTAGGAATTGCGAGCGATTAGCTCTTACTTCCTATGTGCAGTGGGGTGGTTTTTTCCTGAACATTTGTTCATACCCAGAAGACTTTCGATTTCGGCTTTTGAAGGAGACTTCCACTCAGATTTGGGTCATAATTGCAACTATAAATTATCAAATTATTGAGGGTCCCCAACTATGATGACATTTAGTGGGCCATGCCTGTTATTGTATCCTAATCGTCAAGGCTAACTTACCCTATTATTGAGTGCCCCGACAATGATGACATTTGGTGGGTCACCAATGGCTGTCGCTGTTCCTCCAATATTTGAGAACAGAACTTCAGCAATGAGAATGCGCTGTGGCTCAAGGTTCAACACCTCACACAATCTGTGTGGAGCATATGAGAATGTTGTGTGAATGAAAGTATGTAAGGTTGACTGCGAGCTACATTGTTTTAAGCTAGTAACATCAAAGGTTTACCGTAATAATTTCGTCTTTCTCCTTTTTTAGCATCATAGTTTATAGTTTGGCTGAGATAGCTTGTGATTTGATATTTTCTCTCAAGTGTGATTGCATAAAGTAATATTTAATAGATCCGACGGGCCTGTAAAAATGGTTTCCTGGACCGTATTTGGTCCATCCCTTGAACAGATTCACCAGGATATTCATAATGGGCATAGAATTAACTAAAAAGAAACTCAGTGTCAAACTACTCTGACCTGGACAATCTTGGTGACTATACTCCCCCTGAACACTTGGTGTGAAAGTGTACTCACCTGGACACTAAGGGTGGGTCTACACACACAAGGATACTCAGAGTGTAACTATAAATAGCGCACTCAGGGTGGTAATGCATTTACTTTTGCACTCAGTGTGGGCCTAGACACACATTGACACTCTGTGTGTGATTATACTCACCTAGACGCTCATAGTAGACCCATACTCACTAGGACACTTTAGATTAGACTATACTCACCTGGGAACTCAAGGTAGGACTATAATTGCTTGAACATTCAGGGTTGGACTATATGTACCTGGACACTAAATGTCGGACTATATTCACTTTGACATTAAACCTGGAACATACTCACAGGGATAGTCAGAGAGTGACAATACTCACCTGAACACTCATGGTGCGATTATACTCACCTGAACACTTATGATGTGAATATACTCACCTGAAAACTCAGAGTGCGACAATACTTACTTGGACACTCAGGTTTGGACTATGCTCACCTGGACATTCAAGGTGGAAAATACTCACCTGGAAACTCAGGGTGGGGGTCAGTATAACCTGACTACTACGGATGGGGTTAGAAACATTTGGATACAGGGTGTGACTAGGAAGGTGACATGTATGCTGACCTGATAGTCACTGGTGCCACAAGAAGGATGGTTGTGACGTTGTCCAGAAAAGCCGAGATGACAGCGCTGAAGACGCAGAGAAGAGTAATCAATGGCCAGATCTTTCCCTTGGCAAGTTTGTATGCCTGTAGAATATGTACTAATATTAATACATACACACACTAATATTAACACATACAAACACTAATATCAACACATACACACACTAATATTAACACATACAAACACTAATATCAACACATACACACACTAATATTAACACATACACACACTAATATTAACACATACTTGTAACATTCACATTGTGTTGCTTCCAAAATTCTTGCACTATTTTCACAAACTGTTTGTCTACATACTGTTGTGACGCTCAAATCGTTTCATGACCATATGCAACTATGCAGGGTTACCATTCGTTGGTTTTTTTTCCAGCGAATGTCCCCCTTTTCGGCCTAAAATCTACGGCTGGTCAGATTATTTTTTTTAATGGAAATGTGCAAGTTTTTTTACGATTGCAATTTTATTCGAATTTTGTTTCCTAAAAATTATCTTTCTTTTTTATTTGCTTTAACACTTTGTGACTTGCAGCGTCACAAGAAGAAGAGTTCTCTGAAGCCATACGGCGTCAGGAGTAGAAGAGTTCTTTGAAGCCCTGCAGCGTCAGGAGTAGAAGAGTGCTCTGAAGCGCTACAGCGTCAGGAGTAGAAGAGTTCTCGGAAGACAACTTTTTTTCTATTTTTCATATATGTTTTCTTTCGTAGGTTCTTTTATTTATGTAATCCATCTTATGTAAAAGACACAGAACAATCACACACACCTACCACTAGAAGAAATAGAACAATCACACACACACCTAACACTAGAAGACACAAAACAATCACACACACCTGCCACTAGAAGAAATAGAACAATCACACACACCTACCACTAGAAGAAATAGAACAATCACACACACCTAACACTAGAAGACACAGAACAATCACACACAACTACCACTAGAAGAAGCAGAACAATCACACACACCTACCACTAGAAGAAACAGAACAATCACACACACCTACCACTAGAAGAAACAGAACAATCACACACACCTACCACTAGAAGACACAGAACAATCACAAACACCTACCACTAGAAGAAACAGAACAATCACACACAACTACCACTAGAAGAAACAGAACAATCACACACACCTGCCACTAGAAGAAACAGAACAATCACACACACCTACCACTAGAAGAAACAGAACAATCACACACACCTACCACTAGAAGACACAGAACAATCACAAACACCTACCACTAGAAGAAACAGAACAATCACACACAACTACCACTAGAAGAAACAGAACAATCACACACACCTGCCACTAGAAGAAACAGAACAATCACACACACCTACCACTAGAAGAAACAGAACAATCACACACACCTGCCACTAGAAGAAACAGAACAATCACACACACCTACCACTAGAAGAAACAGAACAATCACACACACCTACCACTAGAAGAAACAGAACAATCACACACACCTACCACTAGAGCGGAATAATCAAAGAAACCCGTCTCTGAGAAGATACCAACAATAATCATCATCCCGAACAGTAATGTCAATGTATCCATATCAATCCAGAGCATTATGGTCGTCAGCGTGGGTCTCTGTGGATACCAACATCATCATTTAATGATGACCGACTACAACATATGCACAAAGTATCAGGCATACTCGCACGCACTTCTACATACACAGACACCATACATTCTCTCACTGCAGGGAAAACATCCAGTGAGATTAATAAATCTCAGCAACCCATCAGACAAAGCAAACCATCAGAAACAGCAACCCATCAGCCACAGCAAGCCATCAGCCACAGCAAACCATCAGCCACAGCAACCCATCAACCACAGCAACCACTCAACTAAATCAAAGTTTCAATGTTGAATTATTGGACGGAATATTTCCGATTCATACTTCTACCAGATCGATACAGCTGTTGCACAGAAACCTCTCAATGACAGTTCTACCAAAACTGCACACCAACTCACCTGATTCAAGGCAGAGAGAGTAGCTAGCGCAGCCATGGCACCCAGGAGAGCAGCAAGTGTTCTGTGAACGAGCTGAAGTAATCAAGTGCTAAGACATCCAACACGTTTAATATCAAGTATGATAGTGATGTGTCAAGTGTTAATATCAAGTATGATAGTGATGTGTCAAGTGTTAATATCAAGTATGATAGTGATGTGTCAAGTGTTAATGTTAAGTATGATGGTGATGTGTCAAGTGTTAATATCAAGTATGATGGTGATGTGTCAAGTGTTAATGTCAAGTATGATAGTTATGTGTCAAGTGTTAATGTCAAGTATGATAGTGATGTGTCAAGTGTTAATGTCAAGTATGATAGTGATGTGTCAAGTGTTAATATCAAGTATGATAGTGATGTGTCAAGTGTTAATATCAAGTATGATAGTGATGTGTCAAGTGTTAATGTCAAGTATGATAGTGATGTGTCAAGTGTTAATGTCAAGTATGATAGTGATGTGTCAAGTGTTAATGTCAAGTATGATAGTGATGTGTCAAGTGTTAATATCAAGTATGATAGTGATGTGTCAAGTGTTAATGTCAAGTATGATAGTGATGTGTCAAATGTTAATGTCAAGTATGATAGTGATGTGTCAAATGGTAATGTCAAGTATGATGGTGATGTGTCAAGTGTTGATATCAAGTATGATGGTGATGTGTCAAGTGTTAATGTCAAGTATGATGGTGATGTGTCAAGTGTTGATATCAAGTATGATGGTGATGTGTCAAGTGTTAATGTCAAGTATGATGGTGATGTGTCAAGTGTTGATATCAAGTATGATGGTGATGTGTATAAATCACGGGTGCCTGAGGTCGTATAGAACAAGGATACACAACAGAGACTGTCTTATAATGATGCAATACACTGATGTCATACATGTCAGCAATAAATACATTCCCTATGACTTAGTGTCACCAACAATGTCAATGAGTGCACAATGACTTAGTGTCACCAACAATGTCAATGCGTGCACAATGACTTAGTGTCACCAACAATGTCAATGCGTGCACAATGACTTAGTGTCACCAACAATGTCAATGAGAGCACATTGACTTAGTGTCACCAACAATGTCAATGAGAGCACATTGACTTAATGTCACCAACAATGTCAATGCGTGCACAATGACTTAGTGTCACCAACAATGTCAATGCGTGCACAATGACTTAGTGTCACCAACAATGTCAATGAGAGCACATTGACTTAATGTCACCAACAATGTCAATGAGAGCACATTGACTTAGTGTCACCAACAATGTCAATGCGAGCACAATGACTTAGTGTCACCAACAATGTCAATGAGAGCACATTGACTTAGTGTCACCAACAATGTCAATGAGCGCACAATGACTTAGTGTCACCAACAATGTCAATGAGAGCACATTGACTTAGTGTCACCAACAATGTCAATGCGAGCACAATGACTTAGTGTCACCAACAATGTCAATGCGTGCACAATGACTTAGTGTCACCAACAATGTCAATGAGAGCACATTGACTTAGTGTCACCAACAATGTCAATGAGAGCACATTGACTTAGTGTCACCAACAATGTCAATGCGTGCACAATGACTTAGTGTCACCAACAATGTCAATGCGTGCACAATAACTTAGTGTCACCAACAATGTCAATGCGTGCACAATGACTTAGTGTCACCAACAATGTCAATGCGTGCACAATGACTTAGTGTCACCAACAATGTCAATGAGAGCACATTGACTTAGTGTCACCAACAATGTCAATGAGAGCACATTGACTTAGTGTCACCAACAATGTCAATGCGTGCACAATGACTTAGTGTCACCAACAATGTCAATGAGAGCACATTGACTTAGTGTCACCAACAATGTCAATGAGAGCACAATGACTTAGTGTCACCAACAATGTCAATGAGAGCACAATGACTCTGTAAATATCATGTATCTATGCTTTGTTCACATTGGGGGGGGGGCACTCAAGAAAGATTTGGCGAAATGATTAAAGAGATAACATCATACATATATGGACTAACTTTAAATATGATGAAATGACTGAAACAATGACATCATACATGTATGATCTAATCTCACGTATGATGACATCAACTGAAACAATAACATCAACTGAAACAATGACATCAACTGAAACAATGGCATCAACTGAAACAATGACATCAACTGAAACAATGACATCAACTGAAACAATGACATCAACTGAAACAATGACATCAACTGAAACAACGACATCAACTGAAACAATGACATCAACTGAAACAATGACATCAACTGAAACAATGACATCAACTGAAACAATGATATCAAACATATATCGACTAACCTCAAATATGATGAGAATATACACGAATAGTAGTACAAGGAAGGCGTAGATGACCTTGTTTTCTATGTGCCACGATAACTCTCGTGTGTACCAGGACAGTGACAGTTGCTGCATGGTTGTGGCTGTCAGGCTGCAATTACCTCCACTGAAACAGAAAGATAGGGCAGTAAAATACAAGCAGCATTATGGCACCAACAAGCACGAGTGTTGAATGAGAAACTAATCCAACAAGTTCTACACATCTGCAACAAAATTGGAATCTAATCTGAGAAACCTATCCATGTTATCTCTTACTGTATCATGCACCGACATCATCCTTACCTTCTACTATTTAATTAACAACATTTCAATCTATTTTCCTTCCATACATCTACAACATGTAACTTTACAATCTCTATATCTACAACCTAAATATCTACAATCTCTACAATATAAATGTCTCCAATCTTTACATCTACAACATGCACCTCTACAATCCCTCGTGCGGGAGACAAATGAAAATGTTGGAAAACAGGAGCAGGTATAAGTTTACTTAACCATGTAGATTCAGTTCAGGTATAAGTTTACTTAACCATGTAGATTCAGTTCAGGTATAAGTTTACTTAACCATGTAGATTCAGTTCAGGTATAAGTTTACTTAACCATGTAGATTCAGTTCAGTTTACTTAACCATGTAGATTCAGGTACAAGTTTACTTAACCATGTAGATTCAGGTATATATATATTATCGACTTGACAATGTACTCTGCTGCCGCAAAGGCATATTAATAAATGTGATGATTCGAACTAATGGCTTATATATGTATATACAGTACCTAAACTATCTTTATAATTCGTAACACGTCACAGAAATGTGCCGCCTGTTATCTCTAACATCACAGAACTGTGCCGCCTGTTATATCTAACATCACAGAACTGTGCCGCCTGTTATATCTAACATCACAGAACTGTGCCGCCTGTTATATCTAACATCACAGAACTGTGCCGCCTGTTATCTCTAACATCACAGAACTGTGCCGCCTGTTATGTTCATAATATGATTGAGCAAATAGCAGTACATAATAGATCTTCTCACCTGTTATACCTGCCAGTTGCTGTATTATCTGTATTATCTAACACTACGATCTCACCTGTATCAAATCTATTACTTTTATTATCTAAAATCATTCATTCACCTGCAACATTTGACTACCTGCAACATTTGACACTCACCTGCAACATTTGACTACCTGTAACATTTCACACTCTCCTGCAACATTTGACACTCACCTGCAATATTTGACACTCACCTGTAACATTTGATACTCACTTGCAATATTTGACACTCACATGTAACATTTGACACTCACCTGCAATATTTGACACTCACCTGTAACATTTGACACTCACCTGCAACATTTGACTACCTGCAACATTTGACACTCACCGGCAACATTTGACTACCTGCAAAATTTAACACTCACCTGCAACATTTGACACTCACTTGCAATATTTGACACTCACCTGTAACATTTGACACTCACCTGCAATATTTGACACTCACCTGTAACATTTGACATTCACCTGCAATATTTGCCACACACCTGTAACATTTAACACTCACCTGCAACATTTGACTACCTGCAACATTTGACACTCACCTGCAACATTTGACTACCTGCAACATTTAACACTCACATGCAACATTTGACACTCACCTGCAATATTTGACTCACCTGTAACATTTGACACTCACCTGCAATATTTGACACTCACCTGTAACATTTGATACTCACTTGCAATATTTGACACTCACCTGTAACATTTGACACTCACCTGCTATATTTGACACTCACCTGTAACATTTGACACTCACATGTAACATTTGATACTCACTTGCAATATTTGACACTCACCTGCAACATTTAACACTCACCTGCAACATTTGACTACCTGCAACATTTGACACTCATCTGCAACATTTGACACTCACTTGCAATATTTGACACTCATCTGTAACATTTGACACTCACCTGCAATATTTGACACTCACCTGTAACATTTGATACTCACTTGCAATATTTGACACTCACCTGCAACATCTAACACTCACCTGCAACATTTGACTACCTGCAACATTTTACACTCACCTGCAACATTTGACACTCACTTGCAATGTTTGACACTCACCTGTAACATTTGACACTCACCTGCAATATTTGACACTCACCTGTAACATTTGACATTCACCTGCAATATTTGCCACTCACCTGTAACATTTAACACTCACCTGCAATATTTGACACTCACCTGCAACATTTGACTACCTGCAACATTTGACACTCACCTGCAACATTTGACTACCTGCAACATTTAACACTCACCTGCAACATTTGACACTCACCTGCAATATTTGACACTCACCTGTATCATTTGATACTCACTTGCAACATTTGACACTCACCTGCAACATTTAACTTCCTTTGTCAGCGGATGAGATTCATCAAAATACGATGTCGTCTGATTGACCTTGAGTTTCAGCTGATGATAATATTGAGAACAACAAATCAATATTCAATCATTTTAAAAGCCATGCAGCAGCAGACTGGCCGTCATCGCTGACACTTTATATTAACACTGAGATGCATTCTATCATCCTTCTACCTCTTTTTCTTCATCGTTCTTCAGTCAGATATCAGGTTACAGCACCAATAGTTTCAGTCCGATATCAGGTTACAGCACCAATAGTTTCAGTCAGATATCAGGTTACAGCACCAATAGCTTCAGTCAGATATCAGGTTACATCACCAATAGTTTCAGTCAGATATCAGGTTACAGCACCAATAGCTTCAGTCAGATATCAGGTTACAGCACCAATAGTTTCAGTCAGATATCAGGTTACAGCACCAATAGTTTCAGTCAGATATCAGGTTACAGCACCAATAGTTTCAGTCAGATATCAGGCTACAGCACCAATAGCTTCAGTCAGATATCAGGTTACATCACCAATAGTTTCAGTCAGATATCAGGTTACAGCACCAATAGCTTCAGTCAGATATCAGGTTACAGCACCAATAGTTTCAGTCAGATATCAGGTTACAGCACCAATAGCTTCCGTCAGATATCAGGCTACAGCACCAATAATTTCAGTCAGATATCAGGTTACAGCACCAATAGCTTCAGTCAGATATCAGGTTACAGCACCAATAGCTTCAGTCAGATATCAGGTTACAGTACCAATAGCTTCAGTCAGATATCAGGTTACAGCACCAATAGTTTCAGTCAGATATCAGGTTACAGCACCAATAGTTTCAGTCAGATATCAGGTTACAGCACCAATAGTTTCAGTCAGATATCAGGTTACAGCACCAATAGTTTCAGTCAGATATCACGTTACAGCACCAATAGCTTCAGTCAGATATCAGGTTACAGCACCAATAGCTTCAGTCAGATATCAGGTAACAGAACCAATAACTTCAATGAAGTGTGTGATTCGCTTCAGATAATCCGTGGAACCCCTCAAGTCTGGAAGTAGTGCCGTCTCAGTAGGCCATATTTTCTCCCTCTTTTCTTGGTAGAGTTGACAGGCATGAAGAATGTGTTCTGTGGTGTCTGGGCTCAGTCCACAGTTGCACAGGTCTGTCTCACCAATCTTCAGCTTTCGGAACATGTGACTTCTCAGTCTGTTGTGACCAGTTCGTAGTCTGAAGATGATGGTTTGTTCCTTGCGTGACATTTGATGGTAGCTGTCATTTGGTTCTGCAGTTGGGTGCATCTGCTTCCACTTTTTCTTATATTCTGCTTTTAACATGGTCTTACTTTCATAGTACGTGTTATCACTTTCTATTTGTTCCAGTGATCCCCCTTTCCTTACCAGGAGATCAGCTTTTTTCATTTCCAGGTATGCCACAGTGACCAGGGATCCACTGCAGTACTTTTTCTTTGGTAGTACTGCTGAGGTGTAGTAAGCAGACCGTAAGTTCATTCATGCTCGTGTTATTCTATTATCCTATTTGTATTAATACCCCATCATATTTTTCTGACACTCCATTACAATTGCACTTGCCGCAACGTCCACGTATATACAGAGATCTCTGTATTGTTGTAGCTAAACTATTTGCCTCATATTCAGGGGGGTCATGAGTTTGAATTTGGCACATGTCGCCCTGTTTAAATACTGGATTGTTTCGAAGATTCCTGGTCTTGATCGCATTAAGCTACGGAGTCACGTGCTATGAGTGGTACTCTCGGCAGCGTCGTGCCGCTTTGTTTTTAGAGTGACGGAGAGCATATGGGACACACCGAGTTCAATGACTTAAATCACTGAACACAAGAGCTGTACCACCGGCGAAGGCTGCTAAATCATTTCATATTAATGCTCCCATAACGTATAATCTATTGAATTCCCAATCAGATTTGTTTGACCAGGCAGTAATAACAAACCCAAATCTTACATAACCCTTCACACAAACATTAACGGCCACTTTGTGGAAAGTCGCCAAGTCACAAGAAAATTAAAAGTAACAGAATAACATTTCAAAATATAACAGGACAAGTATATCAGTTACAATCAACACTATAACTCATGACGTCAGCATTACTGTGTGTACAATGATAGCACAGCAATAAACACAACCCTCATTGTCAAAACTAATGAACATAACAAAATTGAGGGATTTCCCCTCTTATCCATTTCATTAAATGTCTACACCGTGGCAATATCACAGCAACAGCTCGACAGAAGAGGTAGTAACTGTCTTTTGCGGATAATTTCCTGATATACAGACATGGAAGGGTATATACAGACAGGGAAAGGTATACACAGACAGGGAAGGATATATACAGACAGGGAAGGGTATATGCAGACACACATGTATCAAGACATCATCACACTCAAGCAACCGTGATACTTACAATGACTTCTGAGCCGAGATTGATTGTCAGGGATGGCCCAGTATCATTGACGTCGTCAGTTTCATAGAAGGAGCCTTGAAGCTGAACACTCACATAAGAGAACCCACTGGAGCACAGATTTTTAACAAGGGTATCTGCGAATTAAAGTCATGGAAACTCACTCAGATATTTATAGCTGTAATTAGAAACCAAATGAATAGACCATGTCTTTGGTTTGCAGAGCCCCGTTTCTATAATGCCCCGCATCTATAATGCCCCTTATCTAGTGTCCAGTTTCTACAATATCCGGTATCTGCAATATTATTGATTTTGTCATTAGACATGTTGATTTCATTTACCATGATTCATTTCATTTTCAGAATTTATTTCGCTGTCCTGAATTGTTTCAGAAATATCAATTGTTGTATGGAAACTATGAAACGAGTGAGACTAGAATGTTGCTTTAACAATTGTGAACAAAATATTATTAACTATTTTGCACATCTCAAATAGTTGCCATCAAGTTATCATAATTTCTACCTAAAAATACCTTTAAAAAAAGGGCTCGATGTGCGAACGACAGTCGGAAAAATCTGATTAAACACTGAAGTTCAACAGTTGAAGGATTATCCTGATGTCGAGGCATCAATTATGCATTTTCTGTAATTTCAGTTATATTGCCGGCTAAGAAATGTCTTGTCAGAACGTTATCTTCTATTGCCAAATTTTGTTGTCCTTATTGTTATAATCACATGGGGTTGTAGAATGTCTTTGATATTGCCGATTCTATCATTCTTGGTACATTCCTTCTATATGTTTACAGAAATGCTCTGTGTAGATATTAAATAGGCTTGGTGATAAAATGTATCCTTGTCTAACTACTCTTTTTATTTCTATGTATGGTGAGTAGCTTAGTTTTCAATGTCGCTGATGTCTTTTCCATATATGCCTATTTCTTGAAGACATTTGATTAATTTCCATGTTGGACTATGTCAAAGGTCTTGCTGTAGTCCAACAAATATAGATCCTTTTTTCGACTTCTATATATTTATATATCACTAAGCGGATGCTTCTTCTTCTGCGTTCGTTCTCAAACTCCTGCAGATTAGCAGGATGTAGTCCAGAGAACGGAATAACTTGTGTCATGGTTTACAGCATTTCATGTATTATCTTGAGTATAACCAATACACTTACAATGTAATCAATACACTTACGATGTAATCAATACACTTACGATGTAATCAATACACGATGTCATCAATACAGTAACGATGTAATAAACACACTGACGATGTAATAAACACACTGACGATGTAATAAACACACTAACGATGTAATAAACACACTAACGATGTAATAAACACACTGACAATGCCATCAACACACTGACTTGTCTTATTCTCTCCGATGATATCTGTTCGAATCACCACTTCCTCCTCACTGCTGATCATTAACTGTGCCTGAGATAAACAGAAACAATCACATATTTGAAAGTTATATGTCCACATGCCCATATCACAGTGTCACAAGTTATATGCACATTTTACAGTGTCACAACAAGTTATATGTACATATCATAATGCCCCTACAGGTATAAATACGTTCTTAGAGCTGTACTTTAACGAAATCTACTATTTATGCGTTCTGACTGCACGTTATCATCGAGAACACCTAACAAGTCGAAAGATGTTCAAATACCCGTCTGAATAAACCATTAGACTGTAGCGGCCGACAATTTCAGCTCGACTTTAATTTATTAGTCTCTTCGTATGAAATCTATCAAACTTATCCAACAAAATCTATCTCTCAATCAAATATATCTCTTAATGAAATATATCTCTCAATAAAATCTATCTCTCAATGAAATCTATCTGTTAATGAAATATATCTCTTAAATGGAATATATCAAACCCCCCCCCCCATCAAGGGTGATAACTCTACAAATTCACATTTAATGGAATATTGGAAATATAAATATATCATATTTAATGGAATATATTCACAATGGCAAAACGCTAGATTGTGTAGATGGATTCTTCCTTGAGATAGAAACAGAATCAAATTCTTCCTGTCAACACCCCATCCTAACCTGACATTCAACAAGCAATACCAGATATATATCTATGTTGGAGAGTGGTCACAGTTTTACATCACCAAGAGTGGACGACTAGCTAGTATCAAAGTCCGTATAACTGAAGGGAAGGTTTGAGGGTTTCACATCACCCCCAGTCCCTCCTACAACCTTATGAAATTACGTACAATATATGATTTATTATTAGGTATTAGGTATGTCATTTATTGTCTTTGCATATCGGATATATCCAGCCATATGTGCTCAGATTTATGCTTCAGTAAATCTCTCAGGGTATAACCGTAGATGGTTTCGGATTTACGTCGATTCAGTAAACAACATATCCAAACATAAAGAAAGCAAAAATGGTTTAAGTTTTACAAATCGAACCCCTGCCCACAAATAAAATCGATGTTTATTTTATTTCCACAAAAAAAATCATCAAAATTATCACAGATCGATGCTAAAAATAATTAAGATTCCAATTACTCGATTCGATTAGCTCTTTTTTTTAAAGGCCAACCACACCCGTGTCCCTAACCACACACTGTACCAAGCTTGTGTCTACAGCTCTACATATTTGCTACATTGCACTTTATGGTTATTCGATGACCACAGATTTTCCACAACCAAACTGGACTAACGACCGTGGTTGACAGAGGAGCTTCACAATAAGAGGTACATGCACTTGTATTGTGCACATATTCACTGAACACTATGAATTCACTCAACTCTATGGATTTACACAACACTATGGATTTACACAACACTATGGATTTACACAACACTATGGATTCACACAACACTGTAGATTCACTGAACACTATGGATTAGTTGTATTTGAATTAAGAGCATCTACTGGACATTTTACCATCATTCCATCCTGGTAGCACATCATGCTGAAGTCGGATGTTTCAGACCGATAGGGGTAGATATCGCATAGAGCTGTAAACTATGATCGCATTCCGTTTCCCGGATCCACATTCTGCTTATCTGCTGGAGTTTGAGAACGAACATAGGATAAGACGACAATTGCGTATCATATTCCATGCTTAACAATCAGCCCAGCAGTTGGCTGAAGTGATTTTCTATGCAACATAAATACGTTCAATAGTTTGCCATTGTTTTCAAAACACTGTGGATTCACAATTGTCTGCTACAGGGTTTGACAACTTAGCCATGAAAGATGGGTCCTGTACCACCGCGTCAAAGAGCCGGACAAATTATGTCCTATGACACAGTAAACATTGAACGATAGGTTAACAACGAATGATTATATTATTTGGTCACTTCTTGAACTTTTCGTGCAAACACAACACAACAGTACGATCACGTGATTTACACATATCACATTTTTTACTACCACACATGTCACGTGACACATATGAGTAATTATATGACGTGAAACACTTGGTTTCTACTACACATCACGTGACTTACACAACATACATCACGTGACTTACACAACACACAATCGTGATTGTTAATAGTATGATGATTTTAATACATCTGAATAATGTTCTCTTCCCACTTCTTTCCTTGGGAGCACTGTTGACCTTGTTCCACAGATCGGCTACCTTCTCGAAAGTTGACTTTCTTCTCACGGATAACTCCACAGACAAGTTTGTTCTGAATGGAAGAAAGATCAGTGGTCAGTCCAGTAGGTAAGGAGAAGGTGGTTAGAATGGTTGAAAATACGTGGTGATATTTACTAATTTGAATAAAACACACATTCAAGATTAAACCTCGCCACAACCCACATTCTCCCAGACACGGTCGTCAACAACCACTCGAATACCATCAAATATTTTTATAGGAAGAAACCCCTCCTTAAATTTATATCTACGGTACTGTGCCTAACAGAAGATGTCGTATAGATGTTACTTACAGAACAACCATATGATAAATAATTGCTTATACAAGTAAATTCAAGTATGAAGCTAATACTGAAGTTAAATGTTTGTGTTACTGAGAATACTGCAATACTTGTACGGGATTCAATAGCTTACTGTTTGTGTTACTGAGAATACTGCAATACGTGTACGGGATTCAATAGCTTACTGTTTGTGTTACTGAGAATACTGCAATACTTGTACGGGATTCAATATCTTACTGTTTGTGCATGGTAATCTGCTACTCGTTACTGTAGCACTATCCACCTTGTCGGATATCCTCTGACAGTAGGTTACTGTAACACTCTCCACCTTGTCGGATATCCTCTGACAGTTTATTACTGTGACACTCTCCACCTTGTCGGATATCCTCTGACAGTTTGTTACTGTGACACTCTCCACCTTGTCGGATATCCTCTGACAGCTTGTTACTGTCACACTCTCCACCTTGTCGGATATCCTCCGACAGTTTGCTTATTTATACTCCATTTCAAAGGCTAAGTACGAGCGTAATATCTGTCCGAGTGTGGTGCTACTTGGTGCTGGCAATCGCCACATGCCACATTTTAAGAGCGCAAAATATATCTTCATTACAAACTAAGAAAATCTATTAGATGCATTTTACTTTCTGAATTCCCCCCCCTTTCCCAACATTCTTAATGTTACTTCAATTGTGAGTACATACTCTGGTGATCCTAACAGCGGTGTATTCTCATGTTCTGGGACAGCCACAAACATAGGATCTGAACCAGCAGACTGTGGTGACCTATGTGCTTCCACATCATCTACCTGTGACCTGCGAATACAAAATATCAAATCTGATACACGTCATCAAACTAGAGGTTATTAATAACAAATACAGAAATCATAGGTATTGCGTTCTACAACCACATGATAGTGATGTCAATCTGTCCTAACTTTAACTGGATATTTCCACACACAAACTCTGATCTATATACAGTCTCTGATCTATGTACCTTATTGAAAACCTTACTTGAGGGTAAAGTCAAAGGGAGACGAGCAAGAGTTAGGCAGAGATACAAGTGGGAGAGTAACATCACACGATGGACAGGTTACAATCTAGCAGAGTGCACCACCAAGACAGGAGACAGGAGATGTTGGAGATACGTTGCAGCCAACCTTCGTTGCGGAGACGGCACTTAATGATGATAATGATGATCTATACATGGTAGCGTATCCTATTCAGGGCGTAGCCATCAACCCAGCATTTTTTTTGCTGTGGTCATTTTCTAGGCAATATAATACCTTCAATATTGTGCCATTGCTTTCTGAACTGTCCGGATGCACAAATGCTTTTGGCGAGGATCGAAGTCAGTACCTTGTCCGTCACGAGCTCTGTACCACTTCGCCATATAGCCGGACTGATATATGAACAAACTGATAAATGGGTTGTTTCTTACACATAATTTATGAAAAACGGACAATATCTGATGTGTGTTGTTTTACGTATTTTCTCCATAACGTTGTCTTCCCAAAAGTTAGTTAGTCGTTGGATCATCGTCACTGCACTCCAGGCAAGTCTATAGGTGCTCAGATCATCCCTTGAGTGTAGCCGCCATTACACGTTGACTGACGGTCCCAGTACGTCGTTGATTGACCATCATCCTTTTTCGTCCACGAAACTGCTCCTTTCTAGCGACACCATATTTCAAATCAAGCTCCCCTATTCTAGTCATGGACCAAGAGTCATCGTCACTTATACAGTCATTTTTTCGTGCATTTTTCTGTAGGACGTTCAAAATATCTGTTCAAGTCATCGCTCCGCCAGGAGCCGTAGTTGACCCGTATGCGGTAAAACTATCTGCTCTCTCATTACCCCATGTTCCTGCACATGTCCCATGTCTTCCCAATGAACTCCCTTGTCCCTTCTCTGTCTTGGGGATCGTGCCTTGCATTTTCCAACGATGTATTCATGTTATCTTTAATGTAGTCACTCCATCGTCTTATTGGTCTGCCCTTTCTCCTCCTCCCAAGTTCTCTTCCCCCCATTATTTGGTTTTTTTTAAACAGTTACATCTCTTTTTATGACTAAACAGGTGTAGTTTTCTTTTCGCTACTTTGTTTAGTAATCAACACCCTTTCATCTTCAATATGTTTATATCTGAATTTCTATTATTTTTCCTTCAATGATATTCTAAGTATTTTTCTGTATTATCTGTGAATAAACGCCTAGCAAGTTGGTCTCTGTAAATCTAATCTATGAAAAAAACAGCTGAACTGTCTCTGATATACCAATATCCACTACTCTATTCACAAAATTTAATCTAAAGACAGTCTATGGTCATGAACTCCCATGCTTCAGTTCTCTAAATCACATTTCGACATTCAAGCTGTTCGTGTTTGTCTCGTAATTTAATATACTCTATCATATATAAGCGTTGTGATATGAAGTATTTTGGCGAAACAGGCAGACGTGTGGCTGACAAATGCGTTGAACATTTAAGAGATAACACGAGTCATCGGGACTCCCCGGCTGCCAATCATTTCAACAGCCCTTCACATCATGGTAGTTCTGATGTTTCTATAACTGGTTTACTACGTTGCTACTCTGGTGATCGGCAACGTCGGGCTTTAGAATATCGACTGATTTGTCATATAGGCGTCCTCTAACCACACGAAAGGAACATTAATCACCGATTTGTTTGATTTACCTGCTTTTTTAAATAACCCCACCTCCAGTATTTTACTGATCCTTGTAATTGTATGTTTCTGTGCAGTCTCATTAGTATTTATTTTTGTGTTTGATAAATTTCTGTGTATTTGTATTATTTCTTTGGTGTTTATGTGTGTCAACATGTAGTAACTTTGTAAATGTGTTTCTTCATTTACATATCTCTACTTTGGTTATTGTTTAGTTTCCTCAAGTTATTATTATTGTTCGTTCAACAGATGAGTGCATATATATATATATATATATATATATATATATATATATATATATATATATATATATATATATGTGTGTGTGTGTGTGTGTGTGTGTGTTTTTTTTTTTGTATATACATATTATGTTATGTGGTTTTATATATCCTTACGACTACTTTGAGTCACACGTTTGCATGTATACATATACATGTGTTATAGTAGTGCATGTGAATATCTTCATGTGAAGGAATGTTTATCGTAATACATGTATATATCTCTAGCGATGTTTATATTAATGCATGTATTTTTGTATGAAAATGTGTATGTTATGCGTGTGTATATATATATATATATATATATATATATATATATATATATATGAGTGCTTGTTTATGTTAATGCATCTATCTGCATTTTGTGTCATTATGTGCACGTATTCTTGTGTGAACCCATACATGTGTGTGGATACATTTACGTGCATGTAAATTCTGTGTGGGTTCATTTCACATATCTATGTATTGACTATGGAAAAGAGATATATCTGTATATGTGCTACTTGTATATATATATATGTGTGTATATATACAGGTGTGTCTATTGGTGCGCGTATTTCTACGGTGTGTACACATGGGCACAAGTATATGTATGGATGTGTGTGTATGTATTTGTATATATCAGTATTTGTATTTTTCGTCGTTATTTGCTTGATGCATCATCTATTCCCGGCGTTGTCAACTACAGATCCCCCTACCACCCCCCCCCTGTCTATCAGTGGGACACTCTGCTACCAGTTTCATGCATCTTATTTTAAATGTTATTATAATCTCCTCCCCCCCCCCCTTTTTAATTTACATTTCTCCCTCCCTCCCCCATCTTGACATTACTCATTAGTGGCCTACGACCATGCTTGTTTTCCCATGTTGTTTTCCATGATGTTTTCCTCATGTTGTTTTCCCCATAAACAATATTCGGTTTGCGTGTGTGTGGTCTGCGTTCGCATTTTTCATCTTTTGTGTTGAACATTTTTTGATCTGATTTATCACCTTAACAGGTAAAGATTCATCACTTTTGGCATCTTATTTCTTTGAATCTATGGGAATTTATGTATGTCAAGGATGTGCAATCATTTTGAACGTAAATAATTCAACAATGACTTGAGCGTGTCTCTCATTACTTGGAGGGTCCTGCTGTAAGAATGACGTCTCCGAATAATCATTTACATTTCGATGTTCGAGTGTTTCTTGTTCAATACGTATGTGTTTCTTGAGAAAGATCCCTATTGGACTGGAATGTGGAAAAAGGCCTATTCTCTTGTTTATTGATAATTATTTTTTTGTTCACATTGATAGTTAGGCTTTAATAGTAAGCATTGTTGTTTATGTAGTATTTATCAGTGTAATCTAAGGACAATCTATAAGATAAGAACAGTATGTAAGTCCACATACAACTTGATATTAAGACCATTTCTATTGACAAAATATCTACATACATTGTTACAGTAAAACAGTGTGTGATCTATTGACTGCTAGTATAACATGTTGTGATCTATTGACTGCTAGTACAACAGTTTGTGATCTATTGACTTTTAGTACAACAGTTTTTGATCTATTGACTGCTACTAAGAATATTTCTGTTCACTAATATGCAGCACACTGACCACTAAATTACAGATTACAAGTCATAATCTTTTTCTTCTAGTGCATTTACTGGGAACAAGCACGAGAGTTCGCGTGATTTCTTCGATCACTGGTAACAAACACGAGAGTTCGTGTGATTGACTACCGCTGGTGAGCGTGAAGTATATGGTAACAAACACGAGAGTTCGTGTGATTGACTACCGCTGGTGAGCGTGAAGTATATGGTAACAAACACGAGAGTTCGTGTGATTGACTACCGCTGGTGAGCGTGAAGTATATGGTAACAAACTCGTGAGTTCGTGTGATTGACTACCGCTGGTGAGCGTGAAGTATATGGTAACAAACTCGTGAGTTCGTGTGATTGACTACCGCTGGTGATCGTGAAGTATATGGTAACAAACACGAGAGTTCGTGTGACTGGCTACCGCTGGTGAGCGTGAAGTATATGGTAACAAACAGCAGAGTTCGTGTGATTGACTACCGCTGGTTAGCGTGAAGTACGTTATGCTGACAATTTCAAAAAATGAGCTGCGTTATTTTGCGCCTTCCTGCCCAGCATATTTGTGGTTGTCATTACCCTGACCATAAAAAATAGTAAAATGACCACTGAACTACAACAAACTGACCACTAAACTACAGTATAATGACGTAAAAATGGCGTTCTATAGACTGATATTAGGACAAGTTTCAGATAGAAAAAGTTTCTGATGTGGAAACTAAGTCTTAGATCCATGAACAATTGTTGATCCGCTATAATCCAACAATCAACGATTGAATTATCCATGTTGTTCGTCTGGCGAAGGGGATGAAGAGAGATTGAACTCAACTAGAACAGAAACGATAAATTACAGGATTGAAGTATGTCGTGCGTGACCAGCGCTTCATATGTATGTCTGCAATGTCCGTGCATGCTATGAACATTTGTACTGATTTAAGAAACAAAACACGCCCATATTATGTTTCAAACGTCATAAGAAATACTTCTGTACTGCTTTCTATCTTAAGCCGGTCTGGAATTCTTCTATATAGCGGGGGGGGGGGGGGGGTGTTTGAAGACGGTGATCCTTCATGTAATCTTTTGTCATAGAAGATATTCTTCTTTATCGTTCATTCTCAAATTCGCGATGTATATATATTATAACAGGACAATGCTCCTGCTAGATTTCCAGCAGGATATAGTCCAGAGATCTCTCTTGTAGCAGGACAGTGCTCCTACTAGATTTTAAGCAGGATATACCCCAGAGAATGGAAATGCGTTGTGTCGCCGTTTTATTCACGCCAATGACCAGACACATCCTTCTTCAGTTGAATATGGAGGAGATAAAACTTGAAAATATATATGAAAGAGAAAGAGTGATAAGAAGAGGAAAAAATATATTCAGGAAGATAAAAGATAAATATATCAAGGTAGATGAAAGATAAATGTATTCAGGGAGGTGAAAGATAAATATATTCAGGTAGATGAAAGATAAATATATTCAGGAAGATAAAAGATAAATATATCCAGGTAGATGAAAGATAAGAATAGTAGATGGTGTTGTTGATAACGATAGCTGAACCAGGTGATAACTTACGGAGATGTGGTTATAGAATTGATCTGTGGCGTCCGAGTTCTGTAAGGGTTAATGTGCAGGTTGGTATTGTCAATGAGTGTTGATTGGCGTCTGAACTCCACTGGAAGAGGAGTCCGGCTCGTTGTCATTTTGAAGTCGTGTAGTTCTTGGACTCTATTGTCCAGACTGACATGTTGTTTCTAGCAGATATTTGCAAGAAATCGGATATTATCTGATTATATTTGCAAGAAATCGGATATTAATCTGATTATATTTGCAAGAAATCGGATATTAATCTGATTATATTTGCAAGAACTCGGATATTAATTTGATTATATTTGCAAGAAATCGGAAATTAATTTGATTATATTTGAATTAATCTATTGATTCCTAGGAATAATCTATCTTGAACTGATGTGAATATAGAATTATAAAATACAAATATAAACAATCGGAATTTAAGTGTGAATTGATCTTTGTAGTAATATGTAAAGTATCTTCATTCCAACTCTGTGCTATCAATGTCAAACATGGACCTTAACAACAAAATATAAGAGACAACTGGTTACAACAGAGATGAGATGTCTGAGAAAAGCCACAGGAGTGACCAGAAGACACAGAATTAGAAACGATGTCATAAGAGAAAGAGGGGGTGCCATATCAATTCTACAATACATACAAAACCAACAGATACAATGGTTCAGTCATCTGAAAAGAATGCCGTATGATTCATTAGTTTATAAATCATATATGAAGACAGAAGAAGCAGAAAGAAGAGCCGAGGGTAGACCTAGAGTACGCTGGATCGACAACATCAAAGAGACATTACACGAACACCAAATAACATTATCCGAAGCTGCCAAAATAGCGAGAACAGGAACACTGTATCTCCCTCGACACACGTAAAGAAGAAGAAGAAGAAGTAATATGTCAGAATGTTATAGGCGGCTTCTATCATATGCTCATTTACACGGAGTCTGTTATAGTTTCATCATCATCACGTGCCGTTTCCTCAACGAAGTTTGGTTACAACGGAGCTCCAACATCCCCTGTCTCTTGTCTTAGTGGTGCACTCTGCTAGACTGTAACCTGTCCATCATGTGATGTTACTCTCCCACTTGTATCTCTGCCTACCTCTTGCTCGCTTCCCTTTGACTTTACCCTCAAGTAAGGTCTTCAATAGGGTGTCATATCTTTTAATGTGTCTAAAATATTTTATTTGCCTTATCTTTATTTCTCTTAGTAGTTCCTTCATATTAAGTGTTTTAGCACCTCTTTATTTGTTTTCTTCTCTTTCCATGATGTTCTCCCTATTCTTCTATATACCCACATCTCAAAGGCATCAATTCGGCCTTCTAATTGTTTATTTGTCCATGTTTCTGAACCATACATTAATATAGAATAGATGTAGCATTTTATAATTCTCATTTTTAACTTGTTTGTAATTTGTTTAGATGTTACTATTTTCCTCATGTCATTGAAGGTACTTTTAGCCATTCCTATTCTCCTTTTAACTTCTGTTTCACATCTGCCATCATTTGTGACTACGTGTCCAAGATATTGATACTGTTTTACTTGTTGTAGTTTCTCTCCAAGTATGTTTATGTTTATCTCATGTTCTTCTGTGTCTGTGCTGAATATCATAGCTTTTGTTTTTTTGATGTTTATATCCAGTCAATACTCTTTGCTAGATTTATTGACTTGATCTATTAGTCTTTGTAGTTCATGTTCACTTTCTGCTAAAAGAACAATGTCATCTGCATATCTTAGATTTTTTATTATTTTTTCATTATAGTTTAGTGGTCAGTATAATTCAGTTTAGTGGTCACTTCATTGTAGCTTAGTGGTCAGTGTCCTGTAGTTTAAGGGATAAATGTTCCACAGTAGGGTAACAACCTCACAAAGGAAGTTAGTAGCTGGAGTAACACAGGGCAAATATAAAGATCAGCAAAAATCAGTAGAAGTGTTACCAAAATGTGACATTAGCAACCTAATAACTAGATATATAGACAGACTCACTCTCTGAGACTCACTCTCTGAGACTCACTCTCTGAGACTCACTCTCTGAGACACTCTGAGACTCACTCTGAGACTCACTCTCTGGGACTCACTCTCTGAGACTCACTCTCTGAGACTCACTCTCTGAGACTCACTCTCTGAGACTCACTCTCTGAGACACTCTGAGACTCACTCTCTGAGACTCACTCTCTGAGACTCACTCTCTGAGACTCACTCTCTGAGACTCACTCTCTATATCTCGTTGTTAGGGTGCATTATGTCTCATTTTGGTAACACTTTTACTTATTTTTTGCTCATGTTGGTAATGCACTTTTGTGGTCAGTGTACTGTAGTTAAGTGGTCAGTGTACTGTAGTTAAGTGGTCAGTGTACTGTAGTTAAGTGGTCAGTGTACTGTAGTTAAGTGGTCAGTGTACTGTAGTTAAGTGATCTGTGATGTAGTTTAGTAGTTAGTGTATTGTAGTGTTGCTATCAGTGTACCGTAGTTTAGTAGTTATTGTATTGTAGTGTTGCTATCAGTGTACCGTAGTTTAGTAGTTATTGTATTGTAGTGTTGCTATCATAGTACCGTAGTTTAGTAGTTATTGTATTATAGTGTTGCTATCAGTGTACCGTAGTTTAGTAGTTATTGTATTGTAGTGTTGCTATCAGTGTACCGTAGTTTAGTAGTTATTGTATTGTAGTGTTGCTATCAGTGTACCGTAGTTTAGTAGTTATTGTATTGTAGTGTTGCTATCAGTGTACCGTAGTTTAGTAGTTAGTGTATTGTAGTGTTGCTATCAGTGTACCGTAGTTGAGTGATCGCTATAATGTAGTTTCTAATCTACAGGAAGAGGAGACAGTGCCACAATTCGAACCTTTAATAGAAAATTTCACCCTAGAAGAGGTAAAACACAACCATTAAGAAATTCAAAAAAGCAAAAAATCAGCAAGACAAGATGACATCACAAGTGAAATGTTAAACGTAGCAAATGATAATACCTTGACCTTTATATTAGATATTGTCAATAGATTTAGGACAACGAATGTCCACCCCAACAATGGAAAAATTGTATCATTATCAAAGTATCAATAAACAGGAGACGCTACAAATTGTGATAACTGGAGGGAAATCACACTGTTGTCCGTACCTGGTACAAATCTTTGTAATATGATGCTTGCAAGAGTAAAGACATCCTTAGACAAAAGACTTTGAGAAGAGCAGTCAGGCTTTACACCAGGTCGTTCCTGCCTCGACCATATATTCACTCTTAGAACAATAATTGAAGAATGTTTAGAATTTAGATGCAATCTTATAATAAACTTTGTTGTTTTTCATAAAGCCTTCGACAGCATTCATCAACCATCGCTTTGGGCAATTAAAAAAATATATGGATTTCACAAACAAATATATAAATGTGAAAAAATCATTCTATACCAACTCAAAATGCTTTGTTAGAACAGAAAAGGGCAATTCCGACTGGTTCCCTGTGGTAAACATGGTGTTAAACAAGGCTGCCCTATGTCACCATTGTTATTCAATATCACAATTGATTGGGTAAGGAGAAAAAGCAGATCCGACGTAAATTTAGGAATGAAATAGATAAATAAAACAACATTAGAAAACGTTGAGTTCGCCGATGATCTTGGACTATTGAGTGAAAAACTATCAAGTTACACAAACAATAAACTGATATCAAGTTACACAAACAATAAACTGATATCAAGTTACACAAACAATAAACTGATATCAAGTTACACAAACAATAAACTGATAGATTAAAACAAATGTCTAATACAGTTTCCTTTCTTTTAACAACTAAGACTAAGTTCAGGTTTCAGATGGGACCAGCCTCACCCAGTTCACAGTCGCACAACAAACATCAGAGGAAGTACTTATTACATCAACAGAAATTACAGATTTGGAAACACTATACAGAGAAGGAAGAACATGAACAACGAACCATAACATCAACAAACAAAACAACAACTAAAGAAGACAACGACTATAGAAGAGTTGTAAAGTGATATAAACTTACAAAAGATGTCCTTACATAATCTGTAAAACCGCATTCAAAATAAATTGTAAAATCCCCCTCAAAGAAACCCTTCAACACCCACCCCCCCCCCCCCCCCCCCCCCAACCAGGCACAACGGCCGCCATAACACAAAAAATATAGTGATTATTTTAGAATTGTTCCTTCATGTAAGTAAGTATATTAAACATAATTTACTAAACTATCACAATTACCAGAAATATCACTGTTGTACCATCACAATTACCAGAAATATCACTGTTGTACCATCACAATTAACAGAAATATCACTACTGTACCATCACAATTACCAGAAATATCACTGCTGTACCATCACAATTACCAGAAATATCACTGCTGCACCATCACAATTACCAGAAATATCACTGCTGTACCATCACAATTATCATAAATATCACTGCTGTACACTCACAATTGCCAGAAACATAGCTACTGTACCATCACGTTTACCAGAAATATAGCTACTGTACGATCACGTTTACCAGAAATATAGCTACTGTACCATCACGTTTACCAGAAATATAGCTACTGTACCATCACGTTTACCAGAAATATAGCTACTGTACCATCACGTTTACCAGAAATATAGCTACAGTACCATGAATTTTATGAATATGAACATACAAGACACTATGAATATGAACATACCATTACAACATGAACTTGTAGATTTCCACATATTAAACAACCTTCATAACGAATATAGTTCAGATATATCAATGTGTGATTTACGTCATCAAGATGGGGGCCAACACTCGATGATTGATTGATCAGGAAAGCATACAGATTACCACTCTCATGCAGAAATGTATTCAGATAAGCGCATCACTTGTGTTTTATTGGACACTGATAGATATAACTTATTGTATCACACAGTTATCTATCAACAGACTATTGTTGTTCAAGTTTATACGCACTGTTAATACCAGGTCTCTCTTACTTATTATGTTCAAGTCCAACCTGTCGGTCAGCTCTGTTGTGATATGCGTTGTATAAATGGTTTATCAGAAATGACCTGGTGTTTTCTGCCTTCAAACCAGTGCACAATATATCTTGCTTGAATCGGTAATCATCAATGATGTACAGGTATCGAATTATTCCATATTAGGCAACATATATCAGATAGTGATTGTATGATTTCAGGGAAGTCCGGAGTTATCTCATCATATTTATGATTTACTCAGAACAAATTCTCTGCCCTTGAGTTATATTTACCATTGTCAGATGTCAGTGACACCACAGGTAGAGCTAACTGTATTTGTGATCAACTGAATCTGAGCGGACCTAGGTCAATTCCCGTTTTCTGCATTAGAGATTTTTCTTTAATAATAAATCTTCGATGTTTCTATATTTTATTCTTGACAAATAATTGACTCCACCAGTGAGCAGATCTCAAATTAACACCTACAAGCAGAATCCAAATATATTGAGATGAATGAGCAATAACGTATGGAAAACCTGAATACAGTGAGGTCAATTTTCTATGACTTGTATTTTTAATTCAATTCAATGCTATCTATAGTCAGGTAGTTCCAAGTGTAGTTCCAAGTGTAGTTCCAAGTGTAGTTCCAAGTGTAGTTACTATGTAGATAGTAACTATACTTCCTTACTTTATTTAAATGGAATAGTTTCACAACTAGTAAAACAGTACAAGAATCGCGGGGGAAATTATGGAAATTTGCGTGGAAATAGCTTACATAAAATATGTTAGTTATAAAATTTGCGTGGAAATAGCTTACATAAAATCTGTTAGTTATACAATTTGCGTGGAAATAGCTTACATAAAATCTGTTAGTTATACAATTTGCGTGGAAATAGCTTACATAAAATCTGTTAGTTATACAATTTGCGTGGAAATAGCTTACATAAAATATGTTAGTTATACAATTTGCGTGGAAATAGCTTACATAAAATCTGTTAGTTATACAATTCAAATGAATAATCTACTGCGATGTGTCGAAATAGAACAAAATATAACATGAACACGTACAATAATTTTTGAAGTTCAATAATATGTTTTGAAAATATTAATTTAATTGCTATATAAAATATGAATATGGAAAAACCAGAATGTGGCCTCAGTTACACACCCGAGAATATGAATGAGTCAGAATCTGGTCTCAGTTACACACTTGAGAAGAACATGTACTGTTGTCAGAATGTCTATGTGGGATGTCAAGATGTACCTGCTCACAGGTAAAGGGATGATTTCATCATGATCACATGACTACCGGACATGACTATACGTCACCTAGCGCGTCAAACATTACACGATCATCAGTCACACAGTCAGACCAGGATTACATTATAGGACCAGATGTCATATGAGTTATGTTATGTTATGTTCCTCCAGGGCCATAGGCGGCGCATAGGGCAGAAACCATAGCCTTCCATTTCTGTCTTTGTGTTGCCATGTCTTTCAATTGTTGCGTGTTGTTTAGGTTCATTGACATGCCTTCTCTATTAATGGTTCTTCGTAGAGTTTCTCTAGGTCTCCCTCTTCTTCTTACTCCAGGTGGCACCCAATATAGTGACTGCTGGGGAATTCTTAGGCTGTTAATTCTGAGAACATGGCCGATGTAAGTCCAACGCCTTTGTCTAATGAAGGAAGATATATAGGTTTGTTTGCTTTCCTCTCTTATAGTAGTGTTAGATTTAAAATCACTCCACTTAACGTTCAGAATGGTACGTAGGCATTTGTTTTCAAAGGAGTCGAGTCTTTTATCTGTGGCTTTTGTGGCTTTCCAACTTTCGCATCCATATGATAGAATAGGGATGATGTTGGAGTTAAACAACTTGAGTTTTGTGGTATTTCTTAGTGTGTTTGACGTCCAGATATTGCGTAGTTTATTGAAAGCACCCGCTGCAAGGGCAATACGGTGTAAAATTTCTTTTGATGAGTCTCCAACCAATGCTAGATTGGTGCCTAAATATGTAAAATTGTTGACTTTTAATAATGGAACATTTTGAATTTCTATGTTGTCGTTAGATCTCATAAAATCTAGTATATGAGTTTTTGATGTGTTGATTTTCAACCCTATCTGATTTGAGTAGTGTTGGAGATTGTCAAACTTAGATTGAGCATCTGTGTGGTTTGCGCTCAAAATGGCCAGGTCATCTGCGTAGTCAAGATCTTCGAGAACGGTATTATTATCCATTTGTCATATGAGTGACCAAGTCTATATACGCGACTATACGTCACATATGGCGACCACGACTACATTACATGTGTATAGATCGCACAAGGTGGTCGAGCTCAAATTACACGACTATATGTCACATAACATGGCCAGTCTACATACACGACCAGACCTAATACAATGGAACCAACGAACATCGCGACTATACCTTAAACAATGCAATCATAACTCACTAGATGACCAACCAGATCATCATCATCAGGTGCCATTCCGGCTGGCGTAGGCGGGCATGGCTCTCCAGAACTCTCTGTTCACAGTATTAAGTATCAAAATCGTTGTTGTTTCCCTACCGTGCCAGGTTGGCAAGCTGTCTAATATTTTCTCACGTTATCGCCCTCTGTCTCGGTTGCTTTCAATCTTGCTTCTTGTTACTAAGTTCTCCAAACCTGCCTGTCTCGTGAAGTGGCCAAAAAATGAAGATTGTCTTTTTCTTATATTACCGATTAAGGTCCGTTTCGCTTTTTACTCTATCAACATCTCTACGTTAGGTTTTTCTGGCAGTCCATGGTATTCTCAGCATTTTTCTGTAGAACCACATCTCTATTGCCTCTAATTTCCCACTTTCCAGTTTGTTTATTGTACAAGACTCGCACCCATATGTTAGTATAGGGGTTATATAGCACTGCAGAACTCTCTTCCTCACCTCTAATGACAATGTCAAATTACACAATATATTTTTCATTTTTCTGAATGATGTTTTTCCTGTCCTATTCTGCTTCTTATTTCTGTTGAAATTCTTCCATCTGATATAATAATCGTACCTAAATATTTTAATCGGTGGACCGGTTTTAATACTATATCATTCATCTTGATCTTGCAAGGTGTGGTATTTTGTTTCTTTGAAATAACCATTACTTCTGTTTTCTTGATATTTAGGAAGAGGAATTTCTCTTTACTTTCTGTGACTACTACATTAATTAAATCTTGAAGGTCTTCCTCACTTTTTGCAATCAGAACAGTGTTATCCGCGTATCTCAAATTATTTATGTTATGTCCTCCCACTGATATTTCTGGGATATCTACTATTGCACGCATTATGTTTTCACTGTATAAAGAGAACAGGTCTGGTGAAAGTATACATCCCTGTCTAACTCCTTGTTTTATTTGTTGAAAAGGGCCAAATTGATTTCCTACTCTTATTGCTGCTGTTTGTTGCCAGTACATGTTCTTGATAACTCTTGCAATACTGAGTTGAACATTACGTGAATAGATCAAGCAACTCCTCCAATACATTTTTCTTGGCAATCATCGCTACACTGCATACAATCCCACAATCATCGCTACACTGCATACAATCCCACAACCATCGCTACACTGCTACAATCCCACAATCATCGCTACACTGCATACAATCCCACAATCATCGCTACACTGCCCACAATCCCACAATCATCGCTACACTGCCCACTATCCCACAATCTTTATTATACGAAAGTAGCCCTTGGTCAGTAAGAATTCCCGGAAAGAAACACAATAGACCGTGTAAAGAGACAAGTCAATAACAAGTAAATGTTCAGTTTACAAGTCAATAACAAGTAAATGTTCAGTTTACAAATAAACTAACCTTTTCTGTGTTGGTTGTTAGACCAGGTGCTCGAAATTATGTCCATGATATGATAAACTGCTTACATCATATCTCCACCTTGTCGTCAATATCACCTGCCACTTTGATTATCACATGCAGCAGATAACATATAGACAGGGAAAGATATACTGTCACCTTAGATGGTTTGTTACAATATACATCACTGTTGTCCACAATATATGAAGATCTAGAGACAGGCCACGAGATATAGAAGCTATTTTTATTGTCAAGTGAATGCACTTTGAATTCTTATAGCAAATCAAGAATTCACTCAATAATTCTAGTGAAACAAGCAAGTAAGACAATCTGCTAATCTACACCAAAACGCTACAACATGTTTCAACAATTAGCGATGGAGTTATATCAGACATGTACATAGAAAGAATGAAAACAGACTGCACTACAAGCGTTAAAATGAGAACCAGATGGTACAAGAAATAGTGGAAGACCAAGAGAGTCTCTTCGTAGAACAACCATGAAAGAGGTATGACCAATAACGTACAAGCAATACATCGCTTAAACTGAAGTAAGGTAACCCATAGCATTTATTAATGCCGAAGGTTGTGTGAGATGTTAGCGATCTCACATTTCAATGGCTCTGTAAATGAAGGCAGTAGCCATCTCTCCCTCGCAGTCTTTACTTCCCGGAATAATCCAGTACCCATTTAAGCAAATCTATAACGTGAGAGATTAACAAACCTATAACAGGCAAGCTTATAGCAAACCTATAACGAGGGAAACTAGCAAACTTATAAAAGGCAAGCTTATGGTAAACCTATAACAAGGGAAACTAGCAAACCTATAACAAGAGAAACTAGCAAACCTATAACAGGCAAGCTTATGGTAAACCTATAACAAGGGAAACTAGCAAACCTATAACAGGAAAGATTGTAGAAAACCTATAATATGTAAGAATGTAGCACATCTATAACCAGAAATATTACAAGGGTACAAAGGGTACCGCATTGATCTCGTGTGGTCCTAGGGTTAGCAATTAGCCAAGATTACTTCCCGGATTAATCCGGTACCCATTTAAGGCTCGATCTGAAAAATATATTCATGCACTATATTCATGCACTATATTCATGCACTATATTCATGCACTATATTCATGCACTATATTCATGCACTATATTCGGCACTGAAGGAACATAGATAGAAAGACTGAGTGCGCCGTTACACGTCCTGTAACGTAGTGGTTCTTAACTTACATGACCCCCCCCCCCCTGCATGGAGACTTAATGGGAGGCCAAGGAGAACACGTATAAATAGATAACTATATTATCTGTTAACTTTTGTGTATACATGGGGGTGTATACATGGGGGTGTATACATGGGGGTGTATACATGGGGGTGTATACATGGGGTGTATACATGGGGTGTATACATGGGGTGTATACATGGGGGTGTATACATGGGGTGTATACATGGGGGTGTATACATGGGGTGTATTATGGGGGTGTATACATGGGGGTGTATACATGGGGGTGTATACATGGGGGTGTATACATGGGGGTGTATACTGGGGGTGTATACATGGGGGTGTATACATGGGGTGTATACATGGGGGTGTATACATGGGGTGTATACATGGGGGTGTATACATGGGATGTATACATGGGGGTGTATACATGGGGTGTATACATGGGGGTGTATACATGGGGTGTATACGTGGGGTATATACATGGGGTGCACGGGAATGTGAGCAGTTCAACCGTAAAACAACAAGAACTATAGCATACAAATTATGCAATCTTTGATGATTTGTACATACATAAACATTCTTGATGAAGTGTACATACATAAACATTCTTGATGACTTTTACAGAAATAAACATTCTTGATGAATTGTACATAAATAAACATTCTTGATGACTTGTACATACATAAACATTCTTGATGACTTTTACAGAAATAAACATTTTTGATGAATTGTACATAAATAAACATTCTTGATGACTTGTACATACATAAACATTCTTGATGACTTTTACAGAAATAAACATTCTTGATTACTTGTACATACATAAACATTCATGATTACTTTTAAATAACTCAACATTCTTGATGACTTGTACAGACATAAACATTCTTGATGACTTGTCTATACATAAACATTCTTGATGACTTGTCTATACATAAACATTCTTGATGACTTGTCTATACATAAACATTCTTGATGACTTTTACAGAAATAAACATTCTTGATAAAGTGTACATAAATAAACATTATTGATGAAGTGTACATAAATAAATATTCTTGATGAAGTGTACATAAATAAACATTCTTGATGAAGTGTACATAAATAAACATTCTTGATGACGTGTACAGAAATAAACATTCTTGATGCAGTGTACATAAATAGATATTCCTGGTAACTTGTACAGACATAAACATTCTTGATGAAGTGTACATAAATAAACATTCATGATTACTTGTAAAGAACTCAACATTCTTGATGAAGTGTACATAAAGTTAACGGTCTTTATCTTTTTCTTAAGACACTACGGGTAATATAGAAGAAAATTTATCCCAAAACGAGGGCCACTTATATCTCCCAAAACGGGGACCACTGATTTCTCCCAAAACGGGGACCACTGATTTCTCCCAAAACCGGGCCACTGATTTCTCCCTTAACGGGGACCACTGATTTCTCCCAAAACGGGGGCCACTGATTTCTCCCAAAACGGGGACCACTGATTTCTCCCAAAACGGGGGCCACTGATTTCTCCCAAAACGGGGACCACTGATTTCTCCCAAAACGGGGGCCACTATTTTTTCTAAAAACGGGGACCACTGATTTCTCCCTAAACGGGGGCCACTGATTTCTACAGAAACGGGGCCACTGATTTCTCCCAAAACGGGGACCACTTGACACAGAAAAATGAATCTCTAGTGAAGTATTTGTGTTCCTTGATTGAGCTCTACGAGAACTACCAAGTCAGGCTGGTATGACGATTGATCAACGATAAGGTTGATGTGATCAACATCATCGACCAAATCTGAACCTATGCTCAGAAAATGTTTTGTGGTACTCTTCTTCTTTACATTATGATCTCACACTCCGGCGGTTAGCAGGATATAGTCCAGAAAACGAAATTCTGTGTCATAGTTTACAGCTTTTATGCGATATTAACGCATTTTGACCAGATATATCCGTCTTCAGCATGTTTTACGTTTCACTTTTGCAGATGGAGCAACTAATCTAGCTATCTATTATAATTTTCACTTATGTCGTAACACGTCTTGTGGTGAAGTTGGTGTTGTCCGTCCTTGACATTTGGTCGCATTGGTAATGTCGACACGAATGTCTTCAGGTTGTCGTTGATGGTCTCCTAAATTCGGGTTCCTGATCTTCCTTGTTCCTTGTTGCCCGATCTTCTGCTACAAGAAAGACTGGTTGCTGTGGTTAATCAACATCTAATCCGATCCCAGAACACGTTCCTTTATCACTTCTTACTACATACATTATACATAGTTGGTCAGTGTGTAACCATGTGTCAGACATACTCCCTTTTCTGGCAACAACAATACAAATATAGATTACATTGAAAGTTATTTTTAATAGCTCAAAAATTCCATGACAATTGGAAATGTTATCCAATTGGTTAGATCAGAATGATCGTATCGTGATAGTTTAATTGCATCAACTGATAACAGTAAACACATGATATCTATACACGCTCAATATTATCAATGATCAACAATAGTCGAATCATATGTTACAGGTTAACAAGTAACATTACTTTTGTTTTTGTAATGTGCACGGATGTAAGAAAGTTATAACAGGGAAGATTATTGCAAGTATGTACATAAGAAGACTGTGGAAAATCTATAACGTGAGAGATTAAGATACCTATAACAGGCAAGCTTATGGCAAACCTATAACGAAGTAAACTAGCAAACCTATAACAGGAAAGATTGTAAAAAAACCTATAATATGTAAGAATGTAGCATATCTATAACCAGAAATATTACAAGGGTACAAATGGTACCGCATTGCTCTCGTGTGGTCCCAGGGTTAGCAATTAACCAAGATCCCAAAAATACTTCATCGGTGTGCACTCTTGAAACAGTAATACAGCTCCGTGTGCTATGTTCCTGGCTAAAACTTTTGGGGATCATATCCGTAAATGTGGAGGCAGCAGATGGAATGTGGAGGCAGCAGATCGAATGTGGAGGCAGCAGATGGAATGTGGAGGCAGCAGATCGAATGTGGAGGCAGCAGATGGAATGTGGAGGCAGCAGATGGAATGTGGAGGCAGCAGATGGAATGTGGAGGCAGCATATAGAATGAGAATTGATTATAGAAGCCAGTCATTTCGACACTTCTTCGTCAACACATGCAAGCTGCACTGCCGACACACAGTGACACAAGATAGTCCGATCCGAGCATTGGCCAATGTAAATGTCACGATAAGTTACATATCTCATGAGGAATACATAATTCATTAATTCTTTATTTCACTCATTTCTAATCTGTTGTATATTTTTTCTTTAATGCAACCCCCCCCCCCACTATTTAAGACATTTTACTCATATGTGACCCCTATTTAAGACATTTTAATCATGTGACCCCTATTTAAGACATTTTAATCATATGTGACCCCTATTTAAGACATTTTAATCATGTGATCCCTATTTAAGACATTTTAATCATATGTGACCCCTATTTAAGACATTTTAATTATGTGATCCCTATTTAAGACATTTTAATCATATGTGACTACCCCCCACACTTTTAATATATTTTAATCATCTGTGATCCCCACCCAACCCAAATTTACCTTATTTTATTCATTTTTACCCCCACCCACCTCAATTGTAAGACTTATTAGTCATCTGTGACTGCCCCCCCCTCAACTTAAAGACAATTTATTCATCTGTTTATCTCAACCCTCATTTTAAGACATTTTCTTAATCTGTGACCCCACTATTAGGACATTTCGTACGTCTGCGATCCCTCTTCAAATAGTTTAATTATCTTTGACCCCCTCTTCAAATAGTTTAATTATCTTTGACCCCCTCTTCAAATAGTTTAATTATCTTTGACCCCCTCTTCAAATAGTTTAATTATCTTTGACACCCTCTTCAAATAGTTTAATTATCTTTGACCCCCTCTTCATATAGTTTAATTATCTTTGACCCCCTCTTCAAATAGTTTAATTATCTTTGACCCCCTCTTCAAATAGTTTAATTATCTTTGACCCCCTCTTCAAATAGTTTAATTATCTTTGACCCCCTCTTCAAATAGTTTAATTATCTTTGACCCCCTCTTCAAATAGTTTAATTATCTTTGACCCGCTATTAAAATAGTTTAATTATCTTTGACCCCCTCTTTCAGATACTTTTTTCCTCATTGACCCCTATTTAAGACACTTTGTTCATCATTGACCCCTCTTTAAGATACTTTGTTCATCATTGACCCCCTCTTTAAGACACTTTGTTCATCATTGACTCTCTCTTTAAGACACTTTGTTCATTATTGACCGCTCTTTAAGACACTTTGTTCATCATTGACTCTCTCATAAGACACTTTGTTCGTCATTGACCCCCTCTTTAAGACACTTTATTCATTATTGATCCCTCTTTAAGACACTTTGTTCATTATTGACCCCTCTTTAAGACACTTTCTTCATCATTGACGCCTTTTTAAAGACACTTTGTTCATCATTGACCCCTCTTTAATACACTTTGTTCATCATTGACACCCTCTTTAAGACACTTTGTTCATCATTGACCCCTTTAAGACACTTTGTTCATCATTGACCCCCTCTTTCAGTCACATTGTTCATCATTGACCCCCCCTTTAATACACTTTGTTCATCGTTGACACCCTATTTTAGACACGTTGTTCATCATTGACACCCTCTTTAAGACACTTTGTTCATCATTGACACCCTCTTTAAGACACTTTGTTTATCATTTACATCTTCTTAATCTTTTTTTTTATTCGTCTGTGTTCACCTTTTAAGGCTTTTTTTATCTTGATCCATTTTAAAGACATTTTGTTCATCTGTGACCCCTCTATGACATTTTATTTCTCTGTGACCCCCCACCCCCTTTAAGACATTTTATCTGTTGTGTGACCACCTTTAAAAACATTTTATCTTTTGTGTGACCACCTTTAAGGACATTTTATCTGTTGTGTGACCACCTTTAAAGACATTTTATCTGTTGTGTGACCACCTTTAAAGACATATTATTCAATTGTTATCACTTATTAGCACACATTTTCTTCCATGGTTTCTTCTGTGATATCTGATGTGTGACATTAACGCATTCTATGTTGTTAGTACTTTTTCAGCATTAATAATATCAATCTTGTTATGTAGTCTTTATTGTATATGTGATGTTTGATGTCTCTATTAAATTTTGTGTATGTGATGTTTGATGTCTCTATTAAATATTGTATATGTGATGTTTGATGTCTGTATTACATATTGTGTACGGGATGTTTGATGTCTGTGTTCTGGTATATATATATAAACCATTCTGAGCCTGCCTGACATCTCTCAACATTAAATAAAAGACACTGTGTTTAACATGTCTATATATTTTATTTAGAAAAAAAGCGTGAAGAAATAATGCACTGAATATGAATGTCGTAACAATCAATGGATTCTCATATTAATATGGATCAAATATAAATATCGATCTGTGTTCCTTCAGCGCCGAACACGGTGCATAGAAGAACAACCAGAGCTCTTCAGTTCCAGCGATGTGATACTATTCTATATAATGATTGTGTGTTTTTGTGACTTATACCATCTTTGAAGAATCTCTCTTGGTCTTTTTCTTTTTCTTTTGTAATCTGGTACTCATTTTAATGCTTGTAGTGGCAGTCTGTTTTCATTCATTCTAAGGACATGTCCAATATAAGTCCACCATTTTCTTCTTATTGTTGTAGAAACATATTTCTGTTTGGTGTCTTCTCTTACTTGCTTGTTTGCCTTGAATTCTTCCAAACCAATATTTAAGAGTTTTCTAAGACATTTCTTTTCAAATGAGTTCAATTTCTTATCCAGTATCTTTGGTCATTTTCCAGCTTTTGCAACCATTAGATTAATATTAATATGGGTCAAATTTGAATATGGGTCAAATATGAATATGGGTCAAATATGAATATGGGTCAAAAATGAATATGGGTCAATATGAATATGGGTCAATATGAATATGGGTCAATATGAATATGGGTCAAATATGACACAGATTGTCTCAGAAGTGTTTGTTTTTTTTACAAGATTTGCATGGAAACAACTTCAGGTGTCATTTCATTACACAGTGGTAGACATGACATTATTCATATCTTCAAATGTCATTTGATATTCACATCTTAGAATGTCATTTGACAAACATGAACGTTATGTTTAATGACAACACATGAAATGTTCAGGAATGTTAAATGTCACATTTATAAATGGAATGATTTATAAAAAACTATAAATGTGATTGTCGAATATAAAACGGACAAAGAAATATTATATACAGCTATTACTGACATATGCTCCTCGCACACATGGAGGTCCTAGGAAATAACATGAGTAACGAGACCTTCACACAAACATTATTCACATTGTAAAATTCACATGAATATTACAATCACTAATCACATTCACTTTATGCAACTGTGAGCTATAACCTACCAGATAATAATAATATTGTAACAAGAAATATTCTAACATTAATATTGTAACAAGAAATATTCTAACATTAATATTGTAACAAGAAATATTCTAACATTAATATTGTAACAAGAAATATTCTAACATTAATATTGTAACAAGAAATATTTTAACTCCCTCTACCATGATCAATCCTTAAACATCCAGTTCAATACTGATCCTGTATGGAGGGTTTTATTTTAAGTTGTCTTGTGTTTCTGATACTAAACAACACTTGATGAGGCTTCCATACTACACAACAACTGATGACGCCTTCATACCAATACCACACATCAACTGATGACAAGCAATGCTATAACAATACTACACAACAACTGATGACAAAAATGCTATAACAATACTACACAACAACTAGTGACGCCTTCATGCCAATACTACACAACAACTGATGACAAGCAGTGCTATAATTATCATACATTGCTATAATCACCACAACACTCATATTGCATTAATTATCACACTTAATGTTGACACCAGCAAACAGATTATCAAATCAGAAACTGATATCACATGTCCTAACCTACCTACAAACACATCAACAAACACATAACCGGACATATGCAGTAAAACTATACATATCATCCAAACACACACACACACACCATCAGATATACACGTATATCATCCAACAATAATTGCGTCAGTGACTACAGGAAACATTGCATTAAAAGTGTGTTGATTTATACATTGCTGCCTCGATCCTGAAGTTCAGACATGCGTACTGGATCTGTTTTGCCCTTGTAGACAGGACTGGAAGAAATAAATCACACAACATGACAAATCTGCGTCTATGCATTCACAATTTCAACAGTTTCTTCTATTTGCAATCAGAATATTATATCTTTGAATATCAGATTGTTATAATACAAGCGTCACTGACGTGTGTTTGAATATCAGATTGTTATAATACAAGTGTCACTGACGTGTGTTTGAATATCAGATTGTTATAATACAAGCGTCACTGACGTGTGTTTGAATATCAGATTGTTATAATACAAGCGTCACTGACGTGTGTTTGAATATCAGATGTTTTAACACTGGTTGGGAGAATAGGTCACATATTGACATACTAGTCTCAGTCGTACTGAGTCCGTGTTTGTGGAGGGTGGTCGTGATGTTATCGATCCATCTGTATCTCGGTCTTCTCTTCGCTCTGAATCCAGCTGATCGTTTGATATAAGTTCTCAGTGGTAACTGGCTTGGGTACATTCTCATAAGGTGATGAAACCACTTTATCTGGTCTTAAACCACTTCAAACAGAATAGTTTTAAATAAACTTGATTTGTGATTATTGATTTGAGACCAGCATCATGGCAGACATGATGTGCTTCCGTTCCAGAAGCATCAAAGAGCTAACAGACTCAAAATTACATTCCATTATGTTATCCTTGGATCTTCAGAAAACTTGTTAACAGACAAATTCACATGATTAGTTCAGAGACTAGTTCACATTTAGTCACAGAACAAGTACCATCTCAACGTCAAAAGTTATCTGCACAATGGTTCTCTGGTTTCATCTATCTCTCGACTTAATAACTTAATCTGACCAGCTGTAATTTGACCAGAATATGCCAGGCATTAAAATAGGAGAACACAATATCAATAATCTACGATATGCAGATGATACTGTGTTGATAGCAGAAAGTCAAGAACATTTCCAAGATCTGTTAAACAGGATGGTGATAGAAAGTGAACAAAAAGGTCTTAGTTTAAAACATAAAAAAGACAGAGACAATGATAATATCAGGAAATAGTATCCCACCAAATAGTAAAATTGTATTAAATGAGAAAAACTTAAAGCAGGAGAATAGTTTCAAATATTTAGGAACATTAATAACTTCACATGGTAAATGCAAGACAGAAATTATAAAGAGAATAGGTCAAGCAAAAAACAGCATGCCATAAAATGAAAAAAAATATCCTATGCAACAAGTCCATATTGATGGATACTAGAAAACGTGTCCTCAAATGCTACATTGAACCAGTGCTACTCTATGGAAGTGAAGTATGGACAATAAATAAGACATCACAAAAATCATTGAAGGCAGCGGAAATGTGGTTTATTCGAAGAATGTTACGCATCTGATGATGCATTATAAAAAGATGCATTATTGATAATATAAGACATGGACAGTCAACATTTATTGGGCACATAATGAGAAGAGGAGGCAGTGAGAATATAGTGACAACAGGAAAGATAAAAGGGAAAACATCAAGGGGAATACCCAGAGAAAAGATATTGGACAGTTTGACTAAATGGCTTCGATTGACGACACCAACAGAGATGATGACATATATGAGAGATCGATGTACATGGAGGAATATGATCGCTACCGCCATTCGGCATGGCACTTGATGATGATGATAATGATGATGAGTTTGACCAGCTGTAGTCTGACCAGCTATAATTTGACCAGCTGTAGTTTAACCAGCTGTATTCTGACCTTCTGTAGTTTGAATATATGTTGAGAAACTACAAGTAAAACAGTATCAATATCTTGGACACATAATCACAAATGATGGCAGGCGTGAAACAGAAGTTAAAAGGAGAATAGGAATGGCTAAAAGTATCTTCGATGACATGAGGAAATTATTAACATCTAAACAAATTACAAACAAGTTAAAAATGAGAATTATAAAATGCTATATCTACTCTATTGTAATGTATGGATCAGAAACATGGACACTAAATAAACAATTAGAAGACAGAATTGATGCCTTTGAGACGTGGGTATATAGAAGAATAAGGAAAACATCATGGAAGGAGAAAAAAACAAATAAAGAGGTGCTAAAGACATTTAACATAAAGAAAGAATTACTAAGAGAAATAAAGATCAAGCAAATAAAATACTTTGGACACATTAAAAGACATGACACCCTATTGAAAACCTTACTTGAGGGTAAAGTCACAGGGAAGCGAGCAAGAGTTAGGTAGAGATACAAGTGGGAGAGTAACATCACATGATCGACAGGTTATAGTCTAGCAGAGTGCACTACCAAGACAAGAGACAGGGGATGTTGGAGATCTGTTGCAACAAACCGTCGTTGCGGAGACGACACTTGATGATGATGAGTTTGACCAGCTGTAGTTTGACCAGCTGTAGTTTGACCAGCTGTAGTTTAACCAGCTGTAGTTTAACCATGTCTTAATTCATGACAAATATTATGCACAGAAATACCTTGTCAACTTTTGTTGAAGCCAGTGATTAGTAAAACCGCTTGAGATACACCAGGTGCAGAAACCCCAATCTAATTTGTACGAGTCAAGACTATTTTATTGCCTCACTGGCTACCTCCTCCACACAGACCAAGTGACCATTATTCCCACTCCCTCCACACAGACCAACTGACCATCTCTTGATGTTATAAAAACACCAGGGAAGTTGGACTTGTCTGTCCTTGCCAATTTGGGTCACATAATCGATGGTCAGGCTGTGTATCCTTAAGATTCCTTTGATTGTCTCCACTAATCTCGTTCTTGGTCTTCGCCTGCCGTGTATCTTTTGATGCTGTATGCCCCAAGGGTGGGTGGCTTTAGTTCCATTCTCAAGATGTGACTAAACCATCTAGTTTTCTGTCTCTCCATCTAGTCTTGACTTGTGATAGTCATTAATTTTTTTTCTGATATCTTCATTTCTCAATTGGTCGCTACTGGTGACATGATGATGGTGTTCCTCCTTCACAAGCGAAGATGAGCATGGCTTTAAAAAACCATTAAATGCGATATATATAACGTGATATATATAATGTAACGTATATAACTTTCCTCAAACATCTCATTTCAAACACTGTCATCTGTTTCTTTAGTGCCGTTGTCAAGGTGTCCATGTTTGACATTGGTAACACAGAGTTGGTGTGCAACTATTGGTCATCAGCATCTCTGTTATATCCAAGGATGATTTATGCAACAGGTAAACAAATATGCAACAGGTAAACAAATATGCAACAGGTAAACAAATATGCATCAGGTAAACAAACAAAAACTGAAAACAAACAATAAAATCATCTAGTGTGAGATACCTTCTCTCTTCCACCCGAGTTAACATCGCTGCAGCTTCAGCTGGGTCCCTCTCAACGTCTCTTTTACCTCTCTCAGCAGGAGCTGGTGTTTCTGATGCACTTTGGAAGACATTAAACACAGAATTCAACTTTTGCAAAATTTGGAAGACATTAACAAAAAACAACTTGTAGAAAGAATGACACAATCTGACAAAATCAATACTCACATATGTTGGTTAGAATATCAATGTCACTGTATAATTTCATGGTTAAGTCCATATAAGTAATCCATCTTAAACAGATTACTACATTACATAAATAACACATCTTAAACAGATTACTACATTACATAAATAACACATCTTAAACAGATTACTACATTACATAAATAACACATCTTAAACAGATTACTACATTACATAAATAACACATCTTAAACAGATTACTACATTACATAAATAACACATCTTAAACAGATTACTACATTACATAAATACCACATGTATAATGATTATTTCTTGTTCTGCGTTCATTTCTCAAACTCCTGCAGATTAGCAGGATGTAGTCCGGAGAACGTTCTCAAACTCCTGCAGATTAGCAGGATGTAGTCCGGAGAACGTTCTCAAACTCCTGCAGATTAGCAGGATGTAGTCCGGAAAACGTTCTCAAACTCCTGCGGATTAGCAGGATGTAGTCCGGAGAACGTTCTCAAACTCCTGCAGATTAGCAGGATGTAGTCCGGAGAACGTTCTCAAACTCCTGCAGATTAGCAGGATGTAGTTCAGAGAATGGAATGTGTTGTGCAATAGTTTACAGTATATCTACGATATATGTGCCTTTCGGTCGAACACATCCGACATCAGCGAGACTTCTGGTTCAATTTGACCCTGTATAGGATAGGACAGCCAATTCCACCCCATAACTTCCTTTGTTGTCTCCTACGACATGCATGACACGTAAAAGTGTTGCTACTCTTTGTTCCCTTCTTGGCCCTGGCACAACACACAGTCGCTCAAGTTACTAATACACACACATACATACATGTACACATATACATGTACACACATACATGTTCACAGAAACATGTACACACAAACATAAAGTTACCTGGACTTGCCAGCTTTCTTCCTTCTGATGACAATGATAATAACAACGATGATAATAATGACGATAACAACCGCACCGACAGCAACTCCGATGATCATGGGTAGATTGGATGATTCATCCACATCTTCAAAGGAAGCACGACAAAATCAAATTCAATCAATATGACACATGTCAGTCAGACAGAGGTTAAACATGTCATTAATACAGACGGGACGCATGTCAGTCAGACAGAAGTTAAACATGTCATTAATACAGACGGGGCACATGTCAGTCAGACAGAAGTTAAACATGGCATTAATACAGACGGTGCAGTACACCATAAATAGATGTAAGTAGAGTAGAGAAATAGATGGACGTAAAGTAGAGTACAACATAAATAGATGGAAGTAGAACAGGGTACAACATAAATAGATGGAAGTAGAACAGGGTACAACATAAATAGATGGAAGCAAAGTATAGAAATAGATTGAAAAGAGAAATATATGGAAATAGATCATAGTACAAAATAAATAAATGGAAGTAGAGTAGAGTACAACATAAATAGATGGACATAGAGCGGGGTACAACATAAATATATGGACATAGAGAGGGGTACAACATAAATAGATGGACATAGAGCTGGGTACAACATAAATAGATGGACATAGAGCGGGGTACAGCATAAATAGATGAAAGTAGTGTAGATTACACCATAAATAGATGGCAGTAGAGTAGAGAAATAGATGAAAGAAAAGTATATACAAAGAATCAGGCTTTATTGTTTCTTTTCTCACGTTTCTCATTATATTTTCCGCATAGATGTTGAACAAGTATGGAGACAAGGTACAGCCTTGTCTTACTCCTTTCTGTACATTGAACCACTCCGATCTTGCACACTCCACTTTTACCGCTGCTTCTTGATCTTTATATAGCTCTGCTATTATTCGTGTAATGTGTTTTGGGAAACCCATATCGTTCATTATTTCCCATAATTGATGGTGATTGACACAGTCGAATGCTTTGGTGTAGTCTATGAAGCGTGGGTGCAGTTCGATGTTATACTCTCTACATTTCTCTATGATCATCCTCATGTTAAATATATGATCTCTCGTGCCTCTGTCAGTTCTGAAACCTGCGTGCGCTTCGCGGATCTCATCTTTCATCTTGTTATGTATTCTTTTCATTATAATGTGCAGTAATATTACATTTTACATTACATTACAATTTACTGGCTTGGCTGATCAAGGCGAGTGTTTTATAATTTGAACATATTTGTATATGACTGCTACACCGACTTGCTGTGTAGACACATTAAAACCAGATTTGCTGTGTATATCTATATATTCGGTAAACCTTTTGTTGCCTTTCAGCGTTAGGGGTAGAAGAGTTGTCTGGAGATGGCCCTCGTGTGTGCTGCATACATTGTAGAGTAGGTCGCCTCTTTTATTTTGGTAGTCGTGTGTGTGTTATTTCTGTGTAGCATAGCTTGCTGTGGTATGCTGTCTGAAGGTAGTCTGCTGATGTGCACAAATCATTTGATCTGTTGTCTCTTAATATATTCCAAGATTGGAGTGGTACCGGTTCTTTGTCTAATGTCTTCAGTTCTCACCCTGTCTCTTAACGATATTCTTAGGATTCTGCGTAAGCACGCCATTTCAGCTGTCACAAGTTTACGTTTATCTTGTGCTGTCGTTGTCCATGTTTGGCATTGGTAACAATGCGTATAATAATCGTTTCGAATAGTGTTATTTTGGTGTTTAAATCTACATTTTTGTTTCTGAAGATTGGTGTCATTTGTACTAGGGCTTGGTATGCTTTACTACATCTATTGTGTATTTCTATGCAGCTCCTGCTGCCTGTTGTTATATTGCTTCCTAGGTATGTGAATTCTGTCACTTGTTTAAGTCTGTTGTTTCCTATATTTATGATGGTGTTTCTGTCTGTTTTTGCTATCGTTATTACCTCGGTCTTCTTTATATTTACCTTCATGTTAAAGTTTTAGCATGTTTGATATAAACTGTCTATTTGTCTTCGCAGTTGCTCTTCTGATGATGCTACTAGTACTTGGTCGTATGCAAATAGCAATTCGTTTAAGTTATCCTTCACATTGTTTTCTTCCGTTGTCTTCGCTACTTTGCAAATGTAAATATATGTATGTTATGAGCAATATGGGGGATAGTACACATGCCTGTCTCACTCCCGAGTGAATTAGAAATTTATCGGCTCGTTCTTACTGCGCATTGAGTATTGGCGCAATTGCTCTGACATAGGTTTATCAAATGTTGGGGGCTCCGTATGTCTGTGGTGTTATGCTTATCAAATGTTGGGGGATCCGTATGTCTGTGGTGTTATCCATAGTTGTGATATACATTCTGTCAAAAGTTTTCTCTTGATCCACGAAATCCAGATATAAGTCGTGGTTATGTTCTGTCGCTCTTTCCGAAAATTGTTTAAGGACGAAGATTGTGTCTGTACAGCTTTTATTTTTCCGAAAGCCCAACTGTATGTTGTTGATCTGTGGTTCTATATATGCGCGCACCCTTCTCTCTAGTATCTTGATAAATATTTTTCCTATGTGGCTTAATAGTGATATGCCTCTATACTTTGTGCAGTCCCTCTTACGGCTTTTTTTCTTCCAGATGGGAACAATTGCCGCTGTATTCCACTCCTGTTGTGTCTTTTGTGTCTTCCATATTACATTGAACAGTCTATGTAGCCACTTTATACCTGCCCCTGTTTAGGTCTATAGGTATGCAATCTATTCATGGTGCTTAGTTATTTGGTACATGTTTAACGTTATCTTCAATTTCGGATTTCAGAATGTATGGTTCTATGTCTTCTATTGTATTTATTGTTCAAGTCACTTTTTTCCTTCCTTCAAGTTTATTAGTTGATTTGCTGTGTAGACACGTTAAACTAGACGTGTTGTGTAGATATGTTAAACTAGGCTTGTTGTGTAGAAATGTTACACTGTGACACGACAAATTACTTGCTGTGTAGAAATGTTACACTGTGACACGACAAATTACTTGCTGTGTAGAAATGTTACATTGTGACACGACAAATTACTTTCTGTGTAGAAATGTTACACTGTGACACGACAAATTACTTTCTGTGTAGAGATGTTACACTGTGACACGACAAATTACTTGCTGTGTAGAAATGTTACACTGTGACACGACAAATTACTTTCTGTGTAGAGATGTTACACTGTGACAAGACAAATTACTTGCTGTGTAGAGATGTTACACTGTGACACGACAAATTACTTGCTGTGTAGAAATGTTACACTGTGACACGACAAATTACTTGCTGTGTAGAGATGTTACACTGTGACACGACAAATTACTTGCTGTGTAGAAATGTTACACTGTGACACGACAAATTACTTGCTGTGTAGATATGTTACACTGTGACACGACAAATTACTTTCTGTGTAGAGATGTTACACTGTGACACGACAAATTACTTGCTGTGTAGAAATGTTACACTGTGACACGACAAATTACTTGCTGTGTAGAGATGTTACACTGTGACACGACAAATTACTTGCTGTGTAGATATGTTACACTGTGACACGACAAATTACTTGCTGTGTAGAAATGTTAAACTTGACTTGTTGTGTAGAAATGTTAAACTTGACTTGTTGTGTAGAAATGTTAAACTTGACTTGTTGTGTAGAAATGTTAAACTTGGCTTGTTGTGTAGACATGTTAAACTGGACTTGTTGTGTAGAAATGTTAAACTTGACTTGTTGTGTAGAAATGTTAAACTTGACTTGTTGTGTAGAAATGTTAAACTTGACTTGTTGTGTAGAAATGTTAAACAGTGAACATGACGTAGAAGATTATCTACTACAGTAACTTGTCATATACATTCTACTTAAATAATGATAACTGTCAGATCAGGTAAGTAGTAATCACACCTGATAACTGTCAGATCAGGTAAGTAGTAATCACACCTGATAGCTGTCTAATCAGGCAAGCAGTAATCACACCTGATAACTGTCTAATCAGGTAAGCAGTAATCACACCTGATAACTGTCTAATCAGGTAAGTAGTAATCACACCTGATAACTGTCTAATCAGGTAAGTAGTAATCACACCTGATAGCTGTCTAATCAGGTAAGCAGTAATCACACCTGATAACTGTCTAATCAGGTAAGCAGTAATCACACCTGATAACTGTCTAATCAGGTAAGCAGTAATCACACCTGATAACTGTCTAATCAGGTAAGTAGTAATCACACCTGATAACTGTCTAATCAGGTAAGTAGTAATCACACCTGATAGCTGTCTAATCAGGTAAGCAGTAATCACACCTGATAACTGTCTAATCAGGTAAGCAGTAATCACACCTGATAACTGTCTAATCAGGTAAGCAGTAATCACACCTGATAACTGTCTAATCAGGTAAGTAGTAATCACACCTGATAACTGTCTAATCAGGTAAGCAGTAATCACACCTGATAACTTTCTAATCAGGTAAGCAGTAATCACACCTGATAACTGTCTAATCAGGTAAAAAGTAATCACACCTGATAACTGTCAGATCAGGTAAGCAGTAATCACACCTGATAGCTGTCTAATCAGGTATGCAGTAATCAGACCTGATAACTGTCTAATCAGGTAAGCAGTAATCACACCTGATAACTGTCTAATCAGGTAAGTAGTAATCACACCTGATAACTGTCTAATCAGGTAAGTAGTAATCACACCTGATAGCTGTCTAATCAGGTAAGCAGTAATCACACCTGATAACTGTCTAATCAGGTAAGTAGTAATAACACCTGATAACTGTCTAATCAGGTAAGCAGTAATCACACCTGATAGCTGTCTGATCATATAAGCAGTAATCACACCTGAAAACTGTCAGATCAGGTAAACAGTAATCACACCTGATAAATTTCAGATCAGGTAAGCAGTAATCACACCTGATAAATTTCAGATCAGGTAAGCAGTAATCACACCTGATAAATTTCATATCAGGTAGCAGTAATCACACCTGATAAATTTCAGATCAGGTAAGCAGTAATCACACCTGATAAATTTCATATCAGGTAAGCAGTAATCACGCCTGATAAATTTCAGATCAGGTAAGCAGTAATCACACCTGATAAATGTCAGATCAGGTAAGCAGTAATCACACGTGATAAATGTCAGATCAGGTAAGCAGTAATCACACCTGATAGCTGTCTAATCATGTAAGCAGTAATCACACGTGATAAATGTCAGATCAGGTAAGCAGTAATCACACCTGATAGCTGTCTAATCATGTAAGCAGTAATGACAACTGATATCAACATAGCCACCGCAGGAAATGCACTCTGGTAGACAATATATACACCTGACCTACCTGAACAAATAGTGTGTGGTTTAGGGCTCCAATGAATAACATAATTCTGTCCAGTTGTGGTGTCGGTTCTGGTGATGCCATAGTCTCCCCTGCCTTTAGTTTTGGCCTCATTGACAGTCTCTTTCAGGCAACTGGACAAAACAATCAAATATTGACACGTGTGTTATACCACATGAACAGGTTGGTAATGTCTGTCTATAACTCGACATTTTCTAGTTATCTTTGGTTCCTCAGTTCGTATATACATTGTATCCAGGGGAAGATAGTATACACATTGTATCCAGGGGCAGATAGTATAGACATTGTATCCAGGGGCAGATAGTATACACATTGTATCCAGGGGCAGATAGTATACACATTGTATCCAGGGGCAGATATTATACACATTGTATCCAGGGGCAGATAGTATATACATTGTATCCAGGGGCAGATAGTATACACATTGTATCCAGGGGCTGATAGTATACACATTGTATCCAGGGGCAGATAGTATACACATTGTATCCAGGGGCTGATAATATACACATTGTATCCAGGGGCAGATAGTATATACATTGTATCCAGGGGCAGATAGTATATACATTGTATCCAGGGGCAGATAGTATACACATTGTATCCAGGGGCAGATAGTATACACATTGTATCCAGGGGCAGATAGTATACACATTGTATCCAGGGGCAGATAGTATACACATTGTATCCAGGGGCAGATAGTATACACATTGTATCCAGGGGCTGATAGTATACACATTGTATCCAGGGCTGATAGTATACACATTGTATCCAGGGGCTGATAGTATAGACATTGTATCCAGGGGCTGATAGTATACACATTGTATCCAGGGGCTGATAGTATAGACATTGTATCCAGGGGCTGATAGTATACACATTGTATCCAGGGGCTGATAGTATAGACATTGTATCCAGGGGCAGATAGTATATACATTGTATCCAGGGGCTGATAGTATACACATTGTATCCAGTGGCTGATAGTATACACATTGTATCCAGGGGCAGATAGTATACACATTGTATCCAGGGGCAGATAGTATACACATTGTATCCAGGGGCAGATAGTATACACATTGTATCCAGGGGCAGATAGTATAGACATTGTATCCAGGGGCTGATAGTATACACATTGTATCCAGGGGCAGATAGTATACACATTGTATCCAGGGGCAGATAGTATACACATTGTATCCAGGGGCAGATAGTATACACATTGTATCCAGGGGCAGATAGTATAGACATTGTATCCAGGGGCAGATAGTATAGACATTGTATCCAGGGGCTGATAGTATACACATTGTATCCAGGGGCAGATAGTATACACATTGTATCCAGGGGCAGATAGTTGTCGCTTTGAACAACACGTGCCAGTTTCTCAAATGTGCATGTTTTCTGTAGTAATGATCTATTTATATATCTACTCTATATATATCTATATATCTTATATAATATATCTATCTCATCTAATCTATCTATCTCATCTAAACTATCTATCTTATCTAATTTATATCAATCAATCAATTGTCATGCCGAATGGCGTATGCGATCATGTTTCTCAATAACTCTCTGTATAATCTATATATCTATTGTATATATCCATCATCTATCTATCAATGTTTCTCCAGCATCGTTCGTTCTCAAACTCCGGCAGATTAGCAGGATGTAGTACGAAAGAACAAAATGTATTGTGCTATGATTTACAGCTTGGATGCGATATCTGCGGCTTTCTGCTGACGCATCCTACTTCAGCATGACCACTGGATCACTTTAATCCTAAATGGGATTTTACAGCTTATTCCGCCACATACCCTCCTGATAAATAATGGAGGGAAGAGCACCTGGGAAGAGGAGAAGGGGCAGACCAAGAAGACGATGGACTGACGACATTAAAGATAACATGAATACATCGCTAGAAAATGCAAGCCACATCGCCCAAGACAAAGAGAGGTTCAGAGAGTTCATTGGGAAGACAACGTTCTGGAAGGAATACGTCACATGACCCTCCTGATTTCACCTGAGAACTCGCATATAACCTCATTATCTCACATGACAACTCTCAAATAACCTCCTCATTTTACCTGACAACTACATCACATAACCTCCTCATCTCACCTGACAACTCTTTCACATAACCTCCTCATCTCACCTGATAACTCTGCCACATAACCTCCTCATCTCATCTGACAACTCCGCCACATAACCTCCTCATCTCATCTGACAACTCCGCCACATAACCTCCTCATCTCATCTGACAACTCTGCCACATAGCTTCCTTATCTAACCTGACAACTCTCACATAATCTCCTTATCTCACCTGACATTTCTGCCAGACAATCTCCTTATCTCACCGGACAAATGCGCCATGTAACCTCCTTATCTCACCGGACAAATGCGCCATGTAACCTCCTTATCAAGCACAGAACAGATCACACAAATACATGCAATTGGTTAACAAAATGAATGCTGAACTTCTCTCACCTGAAAATCACACCTGAACCAACAGATTTCCCATTGGAACACTTGGTGACCGTAATCTTGTCACCAACATTAAATCTCTCTGAGCTAACGACAACACCAGCTCCAACATCTGGACGACCGCAGTTTTCCACTGAAAATGACAATATTATTAGAAGGTAGCAGACATATTTAGAACCAGATTTGTTCAGCCGACACTGATTCGCCTCACAACTTGAGGAAACATGTGTTACACATTCAACCAATCGGCATCCCTAAAACAATGTTGCAATTATAATCAAGACATTGAACTTGTATATTCTCACCGGTTACTATAAATAGAGCCAGCTAATCGATACGTCCTAATCAAATATTGGTTTGTTTGTGGGGATTTAACACATTTAGACAATATGTTGACTCGAGTTGATTCGTGATTGATTGATTGATTGAACACATTTAGACAATATGTTGACTCGAGTTGATTCGTGATTGATTGATTGATTGAACACATTTAGACAATATGTTGACTCGAGTTGATTCGTGATTGATTGATTGATTGAACACATTTAGACAATATGTTGACTCGAGTTGATTCGTGATTGATTGATTGATTGAACACATTTAGACAATATGTTGACTCGAGTTGATTCTTGATGGATTGATTGATTGATTGACCACATTTAGACAATATGGTGAGTCAAGTTTATTCTTGATTTATTTATTTATTTATTTATTTATTTATCACATTTAGACAATATGGTGAGTCAAGTTGATTCTTGTTTGATTGAGTGATTGATTGATTTACCACATTTAGACAATATAGTGAGTCAAGTTGATTCTTGATTGATTGATTGATTGATTGATTGATTGATTGATTGATTGATTGATTGATTGATTGATAATAATTGATTGATATGGTGGTGCTGTGTCCCATAGTTAGTAGAGTCTGAGTCATGATGGGCAGCTGGTACAACCGGTGTGGCATAGTTAGTAGAGTCTGTATGATCAACTTATAATTTTGAAATTTCTTGTTTACATCACATTCACACTCATCCAATCAGGACCTTATTTCTTGTTTGCCCGTAGTAGTTGACGATGACTATTCAGCTCAACTGGGATGATGATGATGTTTACGGCTCATCTGGGATGATGATGATGAAGATGGTGTTTTTGATGTGCCCAGTTGCGACTAATGAGTTATATGCCTGCCTGGAACTTTCTATCACACTCTCAGCATGTGTCGGGGGATCTCAGCATGTGTCGGGGGATCTCAGCATGTGTCGGGGGATCTCATCATGTGTCGGGGGATCTCAGCATGTGTCGGGGGATCTCAGCATGTGTCGGGGGTCTCAGCATTTGTAGGGGGATCATTGAGCAGCTTCTGCCTCTATATTTTTTTTAATTTTCTATGGTATTAGAGGACTACAAGCAACTAATGAGGTGTCAATCACAGGTAAACTTACCTAGAGAACTATAATCACATGTAAACTTACCTAGAGAACTAAAATCACATGTAAACTTACCTAAAAAACTACAATCACATGTAAACTTACCTAGAGAACTATAATCACATGTAAACTTACCTAGATAACTATAATAACATGTAAACTTACCTAGAGAACTACAATCACATGTAAACTTACCTAAAAAACTACAATCACATGTAAACTTACCTAGAGAACTATAATCACATGTAAACTTACCTAGATAACTATAATCACATGTAAACTTACCTAGAGAACTATAATCACATGTAAACTTACCTAGAGAACTATAATCACATGTAAACTTACCTAGAGAATTATAATCACGTGTAAACTTACCTAGAGAACTACAATCACAGGTAAACTTACCTAGAGAACGACAATTACATGTAAACTTACCTAGAGAACTATAATCACATGTAAACTTACCTAGAGAACTAAAATCACATGTAAACTTACATAAAAAACTACATTCACATGTAAACTTACCTAGAGAACTATAATCACATGTAAACTTACCTAGATAACTATAACCACATGTAAACCTACCTAGAGAACTACAATCACATGTAAACTTACCTAAAAAACTACAATCACATGTAAACTTACCTAGAGAACTATAATCACATGTAAACTTACCTAGATAACTATAATCACATGTAAACTTACCTAGAGAACTATAATCACATGTAAACTTACCTAGAGAACTATAATCACATGTAAACTTACCTAGAGAATTATAATCACGTGTAAACTTACCTAGAGAACTACCATCACATGAAAACTTACCTAGAGAACTATAATCACGTGTAAACTTACCTAGAGAACTATAATCACATGTAAACTTACCTAGAGAACTATAATCACATGTAAACTTACCTAGAGAACTATAATCACGTGTAAACTTACCTAGAGAACTATAATCACATGTAAACTTACCTAGAGAACTATAATCACGTGTAAACTTACCTAGAGAACTATAATCACGTGTAAACTTACCTAGAGAACTATAATCACATGTAAATTTACCTAGAGAACTACAATCACATGTAAACTTACCTAGAGAAGCAGCGTTCTGAAGATAACTGATCCTAATATCAGCTTCTTGCTTTGTTGCAGCAGCCACATTTCGATCACCGGTAATTTTGTAGTTCCACTTACACACATCACTACTGCCACAGAATTGATTCACAGTATTGTTGTCTGGAGCACCCTGGAAAAACAAAAACTGGGGCTCACGTATGCATAATATTCTTTATAATATGGCTGGATGAGTTTCCGCAATTAGAAGATACTTGCTCGCGAAATATAACCCACATCGATTATAAACACAATATAACCCACAGCGCTTATAAACACAATATAATCCACAGTGCTTATAAACACAATATAACCCACAGTGCTTATAAACACAATATAACCCACAGCGCTTATAAACACAATATAATCCACAGTGCTTATAAACACAATATAATCCACAGTGCTTATAAACACAATATAACCCACAGTGCTTATAAACACAATATAACCCACAGTGCTTATAAACACAATATAACCCACAGTGCTTATAAACACAATATGACTGAAAGTAAAAAACATTCGAAAACATTACAGTTGATCTAGTTAACAGTTGAGGTTACCTGTACACTATTGTACACATAGAGCACAAACAGTTGATCTAGTTAACAGTTGAGGTTACCTGTACACTATTGTACACATAGAGCACAAACAGTTGATCTAGTTAACAGTTGAGGTTACCTGTACACTATTGTACACATAGAGCACAAACAGTTGATCTAGTTAACAGTTGAGGTTACCTGTACACTATTGTTCAGAATCTGTTCAGAATTGTCTCTTCTGGATTTTCTTGTATTTTGACTTGTTTGACATGTATTTTGACTTGTTTGACATGTATTTTGACATGTATTTTGACTTGTTTGACATGTATTTTGCACATCACTGGATTATGTCAGAGTTGATATCTGCTCCTGGATATGTTTTAGTGTTTTTGAAACTATTTCTAAATCTGTTGTTGATCATAATATAATCTATTTGGTTTCTCGTTCTGTCTCCATGATTTTTCCATGTATTTAATCTTCTATTTTCATGTTCAAAGAATGTATTACATATGATCATATTGTTCTCCTCACAGAACTGTATAAGTCTTTCTCCTCTGTCATTTCTTGTCCCTAGTCCAAATTGTCCTACAATGTTCTTATGTCTTCCTTTCCCTATTTTTGCATTCATGCCTCCCATGACTATTAGAAAATTTGTTGATTTTACTGGCTTGAGTTATTGTAGGTCTTTGTTTTAATGTTCGATTTCGTCCTCAGTGATGTCTGTAGTTGGTGTGAATGTTTGTACAATGATCACATTAAAAATTTTTGTTTTGATCTGGTGTTTGTCTACCTTTTAAAAGAAAATTTGATGACCATTTCTAACCCATAAAAATCACTGTAGGGGATGGGGAGTGTTTGGGCTACTCACCCTCCTCTTGGCCCAATTCCTGCTACTGAAAGTCATGTATGTCACATGTCACTATTTGACTGATTGAATGACTTTGTTTGATGTAGAAATTTGTAGTGTCAGATATTGGGATCCTCCACATTGACAGTCATAATCTCATGTTTGACAGATTGCATTTTCCTGTTCCATTGTCAAGTTTGAATATCTGACCCAATCTTCTGACTTACTTTCATTATTTTTGCTTTATGCCTTGGGGTACCAGTCTTCTTTGGGGATGGTCTTTTTGTGTGCTATGTTTGTTTTCGTTGATTCTTTTATTTCTGTAATCTTTTTTTGTATGGTCTGCTCCTGGCTTTGTATCCGTCTCGTGTTTGTATAGTAATGATTTTTGACGGGCACTGTCTGATAGTAGTTTGGAAGCATGTGAGAACCATTTAATCTGTTGTGTTTTCATGTAATCCAGGATTGACATTGTGTGTGTTAGTTTTCTGGTGTTTTCATTTCTGGTTCTGTCTCTTATTGTTACTCAGAGGAATTCTACGTACACAAGTTATTTCTGTTGTAACAAGCTTTTTATTATAATTCTTCCGTTATATTCTTGACTATATTACAGTCCCCTTCGTCTTTTAGATTTAGCACTTCCTTAAAATAGGTACTGTTTCCACATTTCCCTGATTTAGCACTTCCTTAACATAGGTACTGTTTCCACATTCACCTGATTCTTTCCAGGTAAATGACTCTCCATTTACATCACTCATTATTTCGATTGGCTCATATTTCGGTTGGCTCATATTTCGGTTGGCTCATATTTCGGTTGGCTCATATTTCGGTTGGCTCATATTTATCATGTTCGTAATTTTCTTGTAGAATTTCTTTGATGCTTGTTTATAATCTGTATTTAATGATTGACCATATTTCTTGCCAAGTTTTTGGTTTTGGCATCTTTAACTATTTTCTTTTTTATTTATTTCGCTGACTTGGACTTAATTTATTCTTGTTATGCTTTGCATACAGCCCATTTCATGAATTTTTGTTTCCTATCTTTTATGGAACTTTGACTTCCTCACTCCATCAATGTGTTACTTTGGGGTTTCTACCTTTATTTGTCGTGTTTCTCCCTCTGTTTGCATTATGGTTTTCTTGAATATTTTCTATTCTTCTTAAATTGACTCGGTAGTTATTGGTAGCGTTTCAAATTCTTTAAAGATTCTTTGTTTATATTGTTCTCGTATATTGGTATCCGAGAGGTTCATGCGTTTAACTTGCTTGTTGGTTCTATCTATTTTGTTGCATTTCCTGTTGCTCTTCTTTCTATTTAGTTCAACTCATGTTATTACAGCTTTGTGGTCAGTGTCTACACACATTTTTCGTATTGCATCTTCTGACTTGTGGTCAATTTTTGTCATGTTTTACTATTCTAATTGTTGACATTGTCATGTTTTTATGTCTGAGTTCTAAGTAATTGATTGTCATGAGATGATTGGAACTCAACTTTTCACTTTTAATGCTTTGCCAAGTAATCCCCCACTTTCAACTAGAACTTGATCACATCCCAACCAATACTCTCATGCAGCACAGGCCTAGTCTGCACGAGTTATCATACATGATCAGAAATATATGTCAGATATCAAGAGAAATGAGAACTTCATTGATGGAACCTACCGGAAAGTTGTTCGGAATATCACTGTACACAAAGAACGAGTGTTTTGGGTCAAGATCACTTGCAGGACTTTCTGTTTTGAAAAGCGTGTAATCAGTTTTGTTCAGCCTCCCTGTGGATGAAGGATTAAAATGTGGATGATGGATGGATTGAAATATGAACAATGTAATGTGGATTAGTGATATCTATATATTTTCTTTTCTCAGCGTTTGTTATAAGGAGTCTCAGGATTGATTGACGATCGGTTTTCGGACCATGTCACGTTTGGACGCTTGATGTTCAGTAATATTGTAATGTCTCAGAATATTGGTAACTCCTTCCATCCACCTTCTTCTTGGTATGTTTTTGTATCTTCATGTTTACATTTTTATATTTTATGCTCTTGCCGCTGTCCAATAAAGGTTCATTCTCATTAAGTCGCCGGGCCATTTCAGTGTCTGTTTCTTAATATATTCGACCACAGATGTTGATGACATTTGCTGACTTCCAACCTCTTACCATCAGCGGTCAAGACATCCCAAAAATAAGATATGGTGAGGACACAGTTCTCGTAACAACAAACGAATATAGTCTAAAGCAAATTTTACTATCAAGAAAAAAATACATTGAAGCCCGAAACATGTTCTTAAATATGAAGAAAAGAAAAATTGTGACAACGGATAAAGTGAAAGTGCAAACCAAAGATAATACTTGACAACTTCGAACTAGAGAACATTACAAATATCCAGTATTTGGGCACAAACATAAAATAGCTCAGAAAACTGCACTGTAGAAATCAAGAGAAGAATTACATTGGCGACATTGAAACTTTCCCAAATAAAAAATCTTTGTCACGGTACCAGCAGCATAGTCAACTATATATGATTAGAAAATGTGTATTTCCAGTGGCAATATACGGTTGCGAGGCATGGGCATTAAATAAAACAATAGCACAGAGAATCGCTGGTCTCGAAATGTTATGCTACAGAAGCATTTTACGTATACCATGGACAGACAAATCAACAAATGTTAAGATCAATAAACATCCAAGAGCGGTGGCTCCTTAACAACTTCATAACAAGAAAGCTGATTTTTCGTTGTTTCCTATAAAGAGAAATAACAGCGTGGAAAGATTAATAGCTGAAGGCAGAGTTAGCGGCAACAGGGGAAAAGGGTGCCAAGACGATGAGGGTGCAGTGATATATCAGATTGTTTAAATGTGTCTCTAGTTGCGGCAGGTCAACTTGCCCAGAATCGCAGTGTACAGAGAATCCACAAGGAAGATCAAGTTCTGAACAGAATATGTCACTTGATGATAATGACAGATGTTATTCCAAAAGTTCTTGTAATCTCTTCATTTCTCACACGAAGTCATATCTAGTTGTTTGATGTGTGTCTGGTATATCTAGTTGTTTGATGTGTATCTGGTATATCAATGGATTTATATGCAGATAGGTTTATATGTCAATGGATTTTTATACGGTCAGATTAATATGAAAATAAGTTGTATATTTCAATAGATTTACATGTGGATTGATTTATATGTGGATGGTTGTGTATGGTAATTTATTTATATGCGGCTGGATTTATGTGAGGATTAATTTTTTAAGTGAGTGAATGTATATGAGGATAGATTTATATGGGAATTGATTTATATCGGAATTTATTTATATGGGGATTGATTAACATGGGGATTGATTTATATGGGGATTGATGTATATGAAGTTTAATTAAGGCTCAAAATGCATAAACGATTGACTTCATTGTATTAGTGTTATCTGATATGTAATTTATCCCTCCCAACTATGTGGCATGATGCCTGCCGAGAGTAACAATCATATCATGTAACCCCATGGCTTTCAAAGCAATAATCCCTGTAACGTTTAAATCAATAATCCCTGTAGCTTTCAAAGCAATAATTCATGTAGTTTCAAAGCAATAATCCCTGTAGCTTCAAGCAATAATCCCTGTAACTTTCAAAGCATTAATCCATGCAGCTTTCAAAGCAATAATCCCCGTAGCTTTCAAAGCAATAATTCTCAATTATCGTTGAAAATAATCAAATATATAAAAATACATCAGGAGTCTGCAATCTCTTGGACACAAAGTGAATGATCTAACCACTATACCATGGAAATCCCCCAGATTAATTTATACTTGGCTGGTTCTACATGTATAGATTTTTGTGTGGGTAGATTGATATTTGACTGGACTCACATGTGGGTAGATTGATATGTTGATCAATTTCTGTGTTAATGTGTGGCAGAATTGTTGAAGCCGGCGGAACAATCACCGCACAGACATTAGAACTTACATGAGTGAATAAATGTGTCAAAAAAGCTTTTGACTCCAGTTTGTGGAGGAATCTGTGTTCCATCCCTGGCCGTGGCATCATTGGATAGTATCCCGTCATATGTTCCAAGCAGAGCAACCACATTTGCTGCACGACCAGTCGCCTGCCAATACATTTCAGCAATTGAGAAAAACTAACATGTCATACGGGTCAGATGAAAAATTACTTTGAAACATGAAAAATTACTTTGAAACAGGAAAATATCACAAACAGATAGAACTATACAAACAGGAAAATATCACAAACAGATAGAACTATACAGAAAGAAAGATGTTGCATACACATATACAACCAGGCAATGATAAAAACAAATCTATATCAAATACATTATGAAGCGACATAAATATAACATTAGATTGTGTTTGTTATGAACACTATAACTATAATATAACATCAGATTGTGTTTGTTATGAACACTATAACTATAATATAACATCAGATTGTGTTTGTTATGAACACTATAACTATAATATAACATTAGATTGTATTTGTTATGAACACTATAACTATAATATAACATTAGATTGTATTTGTTATGAACACTATAACTATAATATAACATCAGATTGTGTTTGTTATTTACACTATAACTATAATATAACATTAGATTGTATTTGTTATGAACACTATAACTATAATATAACATTAGATTGTATTTGTTATGAACACTATAACTATAATATAACATTAGATTGTATTTGTTATGAACACTATAACTATAACATAACATTAGATTGTGTTTGTTATGAACACTATAACTATAATATAACATCAGATTGTGTTTGTTATGAACACTATAACTATAATATAACATCAGATTGTGTTTGTTATGAACACTATAACTATAATATAACATTAGATTGTATTTGTTATGAACACTATAACTATAATATAACATTAGATTGTATTTGTTATGAACACTATAACTATAATATAACATTAGATTGTGTTTGTTATGAACACTATAACTATAATATAACATCAGATTGTATTTGTTATGAACACTATAACTATAATATAACATTAGATTGTATTTGTTATGAACACTATAACTATAATATAACATCAGATTGTGTTTGTTATGAACACTATAACTATAATATAACATTAGATTGTATTTGTTATGAACACTATAACTATAATATAACATCAGATTGTGTTTGTTATGAACACTATAACTATAATATAACATTAGATTGTATTTGTTATGAACACTATAACTATAATATAACATCAGATTGTGTTTGTTATGAACACTATAACTATAATATAACATTAGATTGTATTTGTTATGAACACTATAACTATAATATAACATTAGATTGTATTTGTTATGAACACTATAACTATAATATAACATTAGATTGTGTTTGTTATGAACACTATAACTATAATATAACATCAGATTGTATTTGTTATGAACACTATAACTATAATATAACATCAGATTGTCAAGATAAAGAAAATAGGTAGACGTGCTACCAAAATAAAACTTAAAACAATATAAAAACGAGATACCGGGGACGGACGTCGTTTCGAATTAAAATCCTTTATCAGGACAAACAAACGACCTACGGAGCTTGGTTTGAAATGTTGTAAGGGAAGAGCAAAATGATATGGTACGAGAGATCAGATGGGAGAGAGTGAGCGAGAGAAAGAGGCCAATACGGCAAGAACTGACGAGAAAGAGCAAAAAGCAGGAGGAAAATATGAGCAGATAATGGTGATGATATGTGCAGGTAATCTAGTAAAATAACTTAACTGAGATAGTGACAGGTCCGAGTTCCTGGAAACGAATGGCCGCACACAGTATGACCACTTTCCCCTCTTCACTTACTACGATATTCTCCCCATACCTTCTTCTCTCCTGTCATGCTGCTCCATCTTTGCTTCCTCCATTATCTATCTGCTATTATCCTCCTCTCCTCCTTATTATAACCCTATTTGTCTCAATGTAAGATTTGTTTTATTGTAGTTGTTTGTTTGTCCTGATGAAGACTTTTTAGTCGAAACATCGTCTGTCCCTGTATCTCGTTGTTAGGTTGTTTTATGTTTTATTTTGGTAACACATCTACCTCTTTTTATTTATCTTGACATTTGCCCTGTGTTACTCCAGCCACCTACTTCTTGTTTAGGGTTGTTATCCTACACTGGAACATTTATCCCTTAACATTAGTTCTGTTTTTATGAACTATAACTATAATATAACATTAGATTGTGTTTGTTATGAACACTATAACTATAATATAACATTAGATTATTATAACTTCAACTGCACAATAAACTTTCATATTAACAATGTATAAAATTGAAGGCATATAAACGGATACATATGAAAAAACAAATCTGAGCTGCAGAAAATAATATAGCTATCTGACCCACCTCCCCGTCTTATTTGATACATCAACACAAGAACCTCTCCCTCACCCCCCCCCCTTATTTGATACATTAACACAAGAATCTGATTCCTCCCCCTCCCCCCCCTTCTTAATAAGCTCAATTTTGAGTGTCAGAATGATCCTACTTTATGTCTTACCTTATATTGGGGTGGCATCACCACTACCACATGTAGGATGCCATTTATGTCTTACCTTATATTGGGGTGGCATCACCACTACCTTATGTAGGATGCCATTTATGTCTTACCTTATATTCGGGTGGCATCACCATACCACATGTAGGATGCCATTTATGTCTTACCTTATATTGGGGTGGCATCACCACTACCACATGTAGGATGCCATTTATGGCAGCCACGTTGACACCGATGTTGAATGTATTCAAGAGAAATGTAAAGTTGTTGTGATGGTTGGCTGCAACACTGGGAGCGTTGTTAATTACAGCAAACTCTAGAATAGAACAATCACGTGTCACAACAATGTGCACAATCACATATCTATCTTTCTATCTATCTATCTGTTTATCTATCTATCCATCTTTTCATCTATGTTCCTTCATCACCAGATACGGAAAATAGATGAAAATAGAAAACAGAGCTCCACAATTCAAGCAATGTGATGCTACTATATGTAATTCCCGCATGTTTGAGCGTTCCAGTTGATGCTACTATATGTAATTCCCGCATGTTTGACTCTCTGATAGCTGTTCTGTGAAAAGTCTCTCATGGTCTTCCTCTTTCTTTTGCCATCATTTACCCATTTGAGTGCTTCTAGTGGCAGTCTTATTGATTGATTCAGTTTTAGTAGTACATGTTTCATATGAGATCCATCGACTCTTTCTTCTAGTACGACAAAGTTGGAAATAGCACATGAAGAAGTAACACAGGAAGACGTAACACAGGAAGACGTAACACAGGAAGAAGTAACACAGGAAGAAGTAACACAGGAAGAAGTAACACAGGACGTAGTAACACAGGAAGAAGTAACACAGGAAGACGTAACACAGGAAGACGTAACACAGGAAGACGTAACACAGGAAGACGTAACACAGGAAGACGTAACACAGGAAGACGTAACACAGGAAGAAGTAACACAGAAAGACGTAGAACAGGAAGAAAAATAAATTATGAATATTATTATGGAGTAATCGAATAATTATTGATGAAATGTGTAGGTAGAAGAGATTTGAACCAGATCTATTCAGCTAATCTCTATTCACTCTAAAGTTAGCAAGTTTTCTGTTCAGATTGACTGAATTTTGAAAGTGTGTAGACTCAAGTTGTGAGACAAATTGCTGTGTTAGCTGAATAGATATGGTTTAAATATCATCTGTTACTATATAAAGAAATTTTGAAGATTTTCACCCTCTTCTACTGAGAGGTTACTAATAGATCTACTAGTAAAGTCAATTCCATTGACATTTAGTAAACATTCGAATGACATAAAGCTACATCAAGTGGTTCCTCTTATATTATAAGTAAATGTCAGAAACCATCCACGAACAGATGTCTAGTGTGAGAACAAGGCATCCAGGTACAGATATCTAGTGTGAGAACAAGGCATCCAGGTACAGATGTCTAGTGTGAGAACAAGGCATTCAGGTACAGATGTCTAGTGTGAGAACAAGGCATCCAGGTACATATATCTAGTGTGAGAACAAGGCATCCAGGTACAGATATCTAGTGTGAGAACAAGGCATCCAGGTACAGATGTCTAGTGTGAGAACAAGGCATTCAGGTACAGATGTCTAGTGTGAGAACAAGGCATCCAGGTACATATATCTAGTGTGAGAACAAGGCATCCAGGTACAGATATCTAGTGTGAGAACAAGGCATCCAGGTACAGATGTCTAGTGTGAGAACAAGGCATTCAGGTACAGATGTCTAGTGTGAGAACAAGGCATCGAGGTACATATATCTAGTGTGAGAACAAGGCATCCAGGTACATATATCTAGTGTGAGAACAAGGCATCCAGGTACAGATATCTAGTGTGAGAACAAGGCATCCAGGTACAGATGTCTAGTGTGAGAACAAGGCATTCAGGTACAGATGTCTAGTGTGAGAACAAGGCATCGAGGTACATATATCTAGTGTGAGAACAAGGCATTCAGGTACAGATGTCTAGTGTGAGAACAAGGCATCGAGGTACATATATCTAGTGTGAGAACAATGCATCAAGGTACAGATGTCTAGTGTGAAGATACTAGATTTGCTGCTGACCGTTGCAGCAAGAGTTCAATATCAATAGGAATATAATAATCAATTTATGATATACTTATAATACAATCATCATCAGAAAGTGAACAAGAGCTACAAAGATCAATAGATAAAGTTGATAAATCAAGTAAAGAATATGGACGTGATATTAACATTTTTTTAAAACCATGATCATCAGCTGAAACAAAGAGGAACAAATACTCAACATAAAATTACATGGAGAGAAACTACAACAAGCATAAGATTATCAATATCTTGAATATATTAACACAAAAATGGTGGCAGATGTGAAACAATTTGAAAGGAGAATTTTTTTATTGGCTAAAAGTAGTATCTGTTCATCATCATCAAGTGCCGTACCGAATGGCGTTGTCGATCATATTTCTCCATGTACATCGATCTCTCATATATGTCATCATCTCTGTTGGTGTCATCAATCGACGCCGTTTAGTCAAACTGTCCAATATCTTTTCTCTGGGTATTCCCCTTGATGTTTTCCCTTTTATCTTTCCTGTTGTCACTATATTCCCAATGCCTCCTCTTCTCATTATGTGCCCAATAAATGTTGACTGTCTTTGTCTTATATTATCAATAATGCATCTTTTCACATTAATCCTTCTAAGACATTCTTCATTAGTAATCTTTGCTGTCCAAGATATGCGTAACATTCTTCGAATAAACCACATTCCGCTGCCTCCAAAAATCTTTGGATGTCTTATTTATTGTCCATGCTTCACTTCCATAGAGTAGCACTGGTTACATGTAGCATTTGAGGACACGTTTTCTAGTATCCATCAATATGGACTTGGTGCATGGGATATTTTTTTTCATTTTATGGAATGCTGTTTTTTGCTTGTCCTATTCTGCTTATAATTTCTGTCTTGCATTTACCATCTGTAGTTATTAATGTTCCTAAATATTTGAAACTATTCACCTGCTTTAAGTGTTTCTCATTTAATACTATTTTACTATTTGGTGGGATACTATTTCCTGATATTATCATTGTCTCTATCTTTTTTATGTTTAAACTAAGACCTTTTTTGTTCACTTTCTATCACTGTCCTGTTTAACAGATCTTGGAGATGTTCTTGACTTTCTGCTATCAACACAGTATCATCTGCATATCGTAGATTATTGATATTGTGTCCACCTATTTTAATGCCTGGCATATTCTTAATTGATCTCAAGATATTCTCGCTGTAAAGAGAAAATTAATCTGGTGACAATACACATCCCTGACGTACACCTTGTTTTATTTGTGTAAACTTCCCAGTTATATTATTCACTTTCATGGCTGCTTCTTGTTGCCAGTATATATTGCGCACAATTCCAAGATCTTTACTGTCCATATTAATATCTTCTAGCATTTTGATAATCTGGTCGTGTTTTGTCGAATACTTTGGTGCAATCAATAAAGCACACTTATATATCTTTCTGAACTTCTAGTGATCTTTCAATTAAAGTTCTTAATGTATATATGAAGTTTTGTGCTCCTTTCCCTTCAATAAATCCAAACTGTTTGTCCGCTATTTTCTCTTTAATTTTCTTTCTTGTTCTTCTCATAATAATCCTTAACAAAATTGTTGTTATGTGACAGGAAAGATTAATTGTTCTATATTCTTCACATTCTATTGCTCCCTGTTTCTTTGGTAACGCTATACATGTTGATTTTAGAAAGTCATCAGGCACGTGACCACTGTCATAAACATCATTCAATAATTTTATTACTTTTATTCCGGTGTCTTCTAGTTCTACTACGGAAATATTATCAGGCCATGTTGCTTTCCCTTTTTTTCATGTGTTTTATTGCATCTATAATTTCCTCTTCTAGTATTGTGGTCCCTCACAATTTATTGTATTTTCTATTAGTTCTGGTCTTCCTTCTCCATAAAGCTATTCTGTGTACTCTGTCCATCTTTTTACACTTCATGTAACTATCTGTTACATGAGGAAAATACAAGTATCCAAATTAACAACAAACAAACTACAATTGACAATTATGAAACGTTACATCTACTCTACATTAACTCTTAACAGTTACATGCCCCTAATAATTGTAATAGTACAGCACTTACATAGAACACAACGTCGATTAGCTTCACATTCAACAAACTATCAGACTATAGGGTACGGATATGAAAAACATACAGATAACAGTATACACAAAATTTTAAACATTTCATCATTATGTTATTTTTCAAGAAAATACAAGACAAACATTGAACAAACTGTACAAAATAGTAAACATAATGACACTATAACAAAAACACTGCTGCAGGAATACAAACAACTAGAAGACAGAATTGATGCCTTTGAGATGTGAATATATAGTACAAAATTTGAAAAAATTCATGGAAAGAGAAAAAAACATAAACGTTCTGACAATGCTTTGTATGGGGAAAATAAAACGATGTCTCTTGACATTCATTGTAGCGATGTCTCTTGACATTCATTGTAGCGATGTCTCCTGACATTCATTGTAGCGATGTCTCCTGACATTCATTGTAGCGATGTCTCTTGACATTCATTGTAGCGATGTCTCTTGGCGATGATAATCTGAATGAGTGACGATATGAGTGGAGTTATGCAGATATGAGTGGAGTTATGCAGATATGAGTGTAGTTATGCAGATATGAGTGGAGTTAGTAAGATAGGAGTGGAGTTGTGTTGACACAAGTGAAGTTAGGAAGATCTAAGTTGAACTACCTTGGAAATCTTGCCAGAATGAGGCTTTATCCAGGAAATATTTGAGTTCTCCATCTACTGAAATGTCAATGCCTCGCCTCTGACTAAGTGTCGCAGGCGTTACAGCCACTTGGATTTTCTTTCTTCCACTACTCATTGCTACAGACGTTAGAGCACTTGGCTTCCAGGGACTAATTTTACGAAGGGTTCCCATATCTGTTAGGAGAGTGAAATCAGATGACTTATATTAGAACATTACAATATTTTTTTCACATTCCTATCGTGTCCTAGATAATAACAGTAATCTTTTTGGATTCTTCATTCTATCTTGTGTCATATAATAACAGTAATATTTCTATCTTGTGTCAAATAAATAACAGATAATATATTGTCTAATGCTATAACATATTCATTTCTTGTCGCAAACAATAACAGATCTTGTTAAAGACTATAACAGATTTATATATCATTCCACACAGTAACAGATTCTTATCTTGACCAAGACGATAAAAAAACTGTAAAAATTACCCCAGCTTTGAGCCCTGGGTTCAAATTTTCCCTGGATAATAAAAGAATTCGCTTCGTTTTCTATCAACCAGTAGTCTCCAGCAGCAGGGAAGTTGTAAATCAACCCATCAAATGTTGTGATGTGGGTGTTTCCATATATGGAACCTGGGTAGAAACACAGATATCAAATAATGAGTTGTGGAAGAAAACCACCAGTGAAGGTGAGTAAAAGAGAACACACCAATGAAGGTTAGGGAAAGAGAACACACCAGTGAAAGATTGTTGCAGAGACAAAATTACAGACATAGACATATTTAAAGTCAACGATGGAAGAAAAAATTGATAAAGAAGTGTCAGTCGAGAGAAAACAATTATAAAAATAGATTATTGTTACTGGTAGCTAATATAATTAACAAAAACAAATAAATGTAGCGAGATACAAAATATATATCTAAATGAACGTAAACAAAAATTATGACAACAGACTAAACAAAGATCAAACCAATAATCAACATAGACAATATAGAACTACAAAGTGTAAACAAATTAGAATATCTCGGAGCAAATATAAACAGTTCCGAAGATTGTTCAGTCGAGATTAGAGGAAGACTCGAAATTGCAACAATAAAATTAATACAAATGAGAACGCTGTGACAAATTAGTAATAATGACACTAAATTATCCATTTTAAGATCATGTGTTTTCCCAGTGGCAACACGTGGATGCGAGACTTGGACTTTAAACAAGAAAATATCCGAAAGAATAAATTCATTTGAAATGAAGCGCTACAGAAAGGAATATCACTACTAGGAATATCATGGACAGAGAAAAAAAAGAACATTGAAGTTTTGAAATTACTAAAATGATGGCTGGCTTCCAAATACCATCATAAGAAGGAAGATACAGTACTGTGCACACTTAAAGCAGCATGTTCGTATCGAAAGGCTGATTCTAGAGGGCAGAGTGCTGGGTAAGAGAAGAGAAGAAGGACAAGAAGACGATGGACCAGCAACGTCGAAGAATGTATGCACATGCCTTTGGGCACTGCAGACCTGCTTGCCCGGAACAAAGAGGTGTTCGGAGTATCCACAATGAAGACAACGTCTCTGGGAAGAATATGTCACTTGATATATAGGCCTATATATAAATAATTAACAAATACTAAAACTAATTTCAAAGGGAAACAACAACAAAACAAAACAAAGGAATAAGGACTTTTTTCCACATTAAAGTCCAAGAGGAAGCTTTATCAAGAAACAACAACGAATCAGAAATGAACACACACAATGAACAATTGAGATGGTCTCACAATTCCAACACATTGACATTTGTAGAGCATTGATTCAGTCAAGAGAGATCAGTGGAATAGATAGGAAGGGAAGAATAGAAGAATATAGAGATCGGTTAGGGAGGAATGATACATTCTAAAGAGAGGGAGTGTTAGGGTTAGGGAATAAAGATCGAATGATAAAGAGGAGAGTTATAGGAGGGGAGATCAGATAATGTAGGTCTTACAGGAGTAATATGAGGAGAGTCCAGAGAGTCGAGAGTGTGCAAGAGAGAAAGAGAGAGAGAGAGAGGAAGAGATAAATAAGGGCACAGGTAAAGTACATATGTACATCCTTATAATGTAGGTCCTACAGGAGATCAGATAATGTAGGTCCTACAGGAGTAATATGAGGAGAGTCCAGAGAGTCGAGAGTGTGCAAGAGAGAAAGAGAGAGAGAGAGAGGAAGAGATAAATAAGGGCACAGGTAAAGTACATATGTACATCCTTACCAATGGCAGGAGGGACGTAAGTGGTACAGTCAGCTGTAGGTCGCTGCGCCACGTACATATCGCACAACTTATAGCTGTTCCACAGGCAACAATAGTAGAAACTGATGACGTCATGTTTCCAATGTGAGAGCTCAGGAACTTTGTTTGGAGTGTTGTAAGGCTGAGCACCCCATACATGGCTCCTGTCGGGTGTGCTTCCTTGGTAGGAGAGTTGTGAGTACATGAGTGCTCTTTCTTTGTTGTAGCAGCACTGATTACCAGCGCCATCCTTACTTCTGTCGGATGAAACAATCATTTCAAGTTAGTTTCATTTAATACAAACATATGCTGCGTACCAAGTAGGTCTATATACACACTTTTACGTTAGCCCTCAAGCCCTCAGATTAGTATGGATGATGTTGAGAGGTTTAAACCCCTACCTCTTGTTCATAGTAGACCATGCCATTGTGAACATAGACGCACAAAAACTGGAAACCTCTTCCCCCCCCCCACTACCAGCTATGCCGGTTATAGAAAAATAACTCTAACCAAATTCATTTCTACGACCAGTACAGTTCTATAGATATGTCATTTCTACGACCAGTACAGTTCTATAGATATGTCATTTCTACAACCAGTCAAAGTAAGGCCTTATCACAACATACAAACGTATCCAACGGAAATATGGAAATGAGATGCCGGAAGGTCAGAAAGTACATAAAAAAACGTAAATATATGTGGAAACGAAACGAACACAAAGATGAGTAAATGACGGAACAAAAAGAATAAAGACACAGATCACACCAACCCAGTACTAGACATGAGTACTAGAGTGATCGGAATTGAGTCCAAAAGGCTTGAGTGTACCCAATTCAAAAATGAGACTATTTCTAGAGCGTACCTAGATCTATCATCGGTGGTGCAAGATCTGATGGCGGTGACCTGAATATCAAAAGGACCATGATGACCATCGCCGTTGAAGTGTGTGGCCACAGGAGTGGGTGTTCTGTGCTTGATGACATGAAGATGGTTACAAAAGCGATCGCTCAGTCTTAAGCCGGTTTGTCCGATGTACTGTTTTGCCGCAGCGTTTACATATGATCACGTCAATGACATTACGGGATTCACATGTAAAGGAATCATCGATGGGGAAAGTGGCCTTGTGAAATGAAATGGAGCGCATCTGAACCACGTAAGGACATTATAGCAACCGCCACTGAGAAACGAACAGTGCCAAAATGGTCGGGAACAGAAAACTTTTCCCAACGCATGTTTCTCTATCAATGAGGCCTTTACATGTGAGTCCCGTAATGTCATTGACGTGATCATATGTAAACGCTGCGGCAAACAGTACATCGGACAAACCGGCTTAAGACTGAGCGATCGCTTTTGTAACCATCTTCATGTCATCAAGCACAGAACACCCACTCCTGTGGCCACACACTTCAACGGCGATGGTCATCATGGTCCTTTTGATATTCAGGTCACCGCCATCAGATCTTGCACCGCCGATGATAGATCTAGGTACGCTCTAGAAAATCGTCTCATTTTTGAATTGGGTACACTCAAGCCTTTTGGACTCAATTCCGATCACTCTTATGTCTAGTACTGGGTTGGTGTGGTCTGTGTCTTTATTCTTTTTGTTCCGTCAATTACTCATCTCTTTGTTCGTTTCGTTTCCACATATATTTACGTTTTTTATGTACACCCTGACCTTCCGGCATCTCATTTCCATATTTCCGTTGGATACGTTTATTTGTTGTGATAATTTTTCCATTCGTCGTGTTTTGATGTTTTGTATTTATCTTGATAAAGACCTTTTGGTTGAAACGTTGAATATATCTTGTATATTGTAATTTGTATGTTTTCTTGTGTGCACCTCATTTCTCACTAGTTGTAGTTATAGTCTGGCGTGCCTGACTGAAGCGATTATATAAACCTGTGTTTTACGTAAGTACGATTGTTGTTACAAACACACAAGATTCATTAAGTGACATAATCTATCCAGAATGTTGTCTTCATATTGGATACTCTGAGTGCCTCTCTGTTCCAGGCCTGCGTCGTGGATACTCTGAGCGCCTCTCTGTTCCAGGCCTGCATCGTGGATACTCTGAGCGCCTCTCTGTTCCAGGCCTGCGTCGTGGATACTCTGAGCGCCTCTCTGTTCCAGGCCTACATCGTGGATACTCTGAGCGCCTCTCTGTTCGAGGCCTACATCGTGGATACTCTGAGCGCCTCTGTTCCAGGCCTGCATCGTGGATACTCTGAGCGCCTCTCTGTTCCAGGCCTGCATCGTGGATACTCTGAGCGCCTCTCTGTTCCAGGCCTGCATTGTGGATACTATGAACACCTCTCTGTCCCAGCAAGCAGGTCTGCATTGCACAGAGACGCTGAATGTGTTTTCCTTACGGCAGCAAATTAACGGATTTTTCTCCAGAAAAAAACGGCAACCTTCGAGAGTAAAGTGCTTAGAAATTCTAAATGAAAACAAAAGATAGGGTACTCACGTTGATACAATAGATAGGGTACTCACGTTGGTACAATAGATAGGGTACTCACGTTAGTACAATAGATAGGGCAACGCAAATTGGTACAACAGATAAGGTACTCACGTTGATACAACAGATAGGGTACTCACGTTGGTACAACAGAACGAACACAATGTATGGCTCCTTGATGATAATGGCACTGACTCCCCGTGAACAGATTACATCCTGGATCGGCCTGCCAACGACCAAAGTCAGCCACGGCCTGGTCTAAGCTGCAGGGACATGGAAGGAGATCCTTGAGCCACTGCGTGTTACGTGAGTCTGCATCCCGCCATGCCCTGCACTTCTGATCGGACCAATCAGAGCCTCGACGAGTCAGTAAGTCCTGGTTAACATACCAACCAAGAGGAATTGGACCAAACCTGACAGCCCTGTGTTGACAAAAACCAAATATTAGACAAACCTGACAGCCCTGTCTTGACAAAAACCAAATGTTAGACAAACCTCATAACACAAACGTCCAGTTTTCAGTCTGAATGTCAATGTTTTTCTAGTATCTTCATGACATACGCCCAGTTTTCTGTCTGAATGTCAATGTTTGTCTAGTATGTTCATGACTCATACTTCTTGTTTTCTGTGCGAATATGAATGTGTTCCTAGTCTCACAAACGTAGTGTGTATTGTTTATTCACCCTCTCTCTGTGTACATTTATCTGCAATTATATATCTGCGCGTAGAGCTGAATACACTTTCTGTGTGAAACTGCGTACATCCACACACACACACAACATATATTTCTGATTTATAAATCATATTATCAATCATGTATATACACACATATACACATACCGGCATACACAATCTCATGTATTTATCGTGTATCTACGCCTGGAATGTGCTATATATGATACGTAGGTCAATTTAGTCCAGCGAAACCTTGTTTGTGTTAGCATACTAGGTTATTTTAAGTGGTACTACAATGACCAACCAGCTCAGAATTCACTGCATGTACTGGTCAACCAGTTCAGAATAGACTACACTCCCTGGCCAACTGACTCCGAATACATTACATGTACTGACCAGCCGGTTTAGAATATACTACTTTCAGTTCCAAGACAAATCGACGTTTTTGATCAAGAGGCCTTTATCAAAGTCATATACACATATACATCAAACAACGACGAGCAGGAACGACACAACTGGCGTTCACATGTCTAGCAAAATGTGTAGATGACCGGAAGGATTGCAACTAGGTCAGAGGTGACACAAACAGGAAATATACAAAAATATGAAATATACTATAACGTCCCCAAATAAATGTAAAAACAAGACAAACAGAGAAATGACGAGACAACATGATATTATTCATATGACTTGCGCTCATTGAGCCCTAACGGTTTAAGAGTGACAAATTCACTACAATGATAAAGGCCTTTTTTGTTTAAACGTTAATTTGTGTGTGTAATTTGTGTGTTTTTAGCTATTAGCAAAACTGTATTACCCTATATTAAGCTTTACCTGTTGGATTTCGGTTTTCGTAGGGGGGGAATATAATCGTTTTTCAAATCTTCCTCTTTTTCTGCGACCAGTTTCCTATGCTCATAAGTCTATACAGGAAGGTGGGCCACCTCCATGAATTCTGTCGTCAACAGGAGGTCCTCACGGTTGCCCCACAGCTTTACCTTCAGATCTGTATCTTTGGACCATATTTTAGTTCTCACATCATCGAAGAGTGGGTATGTCTGCAGAATGTGTTCTGAAGTCGGGGACCCTTTTGACTTGGGCATTGGTCAGTTTGAACAGCCTTCATTATGTGGAGATGTGCTTGTATGTAGTCTGTAGTCTCATGTGCGGAGCCTCAAAATTGTGATTTGCTGTGATCTGCTTAGCGTTAAACTGGGGTCCTGTGAAAAGTTACTGCCTGTTCTCTGACTCCGTGTATGTTTGTGCTGGTTTTGATATTGTGTGCTGCAATTGTTCCTTTTTTGCGCCTGCTTTTGCCAGTCTGTCAGCTGCTTCATTTCCTCTACATTTCCTGTGCGTGCATGATCCACTGCAGCACAACTTTATTGTTAGCAGACAATTGATTTAAAAGTTCTAGTTGTTTTTGTTAGGAGATCTTTAAGGACAATAAAACCGCTTGTTTGTGTCATGCCACACAAGGAAAGCTCAATCTAGCCTGCTGATCCATAAAGGTTGTCCATTTATGATATACACACATAAAGGTTGTCCATTTATGATATACACAGATAAAAGTTGTTCATTTATGATACACATATAAAAGTTGTCCATTTATGATATACACAGATAAAAGTTGTCCATTTATGATATACACAGATAAAGGTTGTCCATTTATGATACACACAGATAAAAGTTGTCCATTTATGATATACACAGATAAAAGTTGTCCATTTATGATATACACAGATAAAAGTTGTCCATTTATGATATACACAGATAAAAGTTGTCCATTTTTGATATACACAGATAAAAGTTGTCCATTTATGATATACACAGATAAAAGTTGTCCATTTATGATATACACAGATAAAAGTTGTCCATTTATGATATACACAGATAAAAGTTGTCCATTTATGATATACACAGATAAAAGTTGTCCATTTATGATATACACAGATAAAAGTTGTCCATTTATGATATACACAGATAAAAGTTTCCATTTATGATATACACAGATAAAAGTTGTCCATTTATGAACTAAGAAAATTCAAAAAGGAAGCATCATAATACATTTTAAAACTCTTAACGATGACGGGAATTGAACAAGGTCCATTTTAACTGCACCAAATCGCCTCGCAACTCAAGTAAACAGGTTTTCCTTACTTGACCAACCCCACCCCACCCCTTCTCAATACGTTCGTGTCAAGACTTTCGACTTGTGTACTCAAGTCACTGAGAACAAACCAATCGAAACTAGGACTATTACAACAATAATGAATATTCCATACAAGTGTTGACGTATCCTCAGGACAGTATCCTCAATCACCTATGATCTACACTCATTCAACCTGAATGTCACTACAATAAGATCATGCACCACAAACGATAGAGCTAAGCACACCACAGACGATAGAGCTAAGCACACCACAGACGATAGAGCTAAGCACACCACAGACGATAGAGCTAAGCACACCACAGACGATAGAGCTAAGCACACCACAGACGATAGAGCTAAGCACACCACAGACGATAGAGCTAAGCACACCTTGTAAAATTGCTATTTTTTGCGGTTTGGTACTCTTAAACCAACTGGTATTAAAACCGATCATTCATGTATTTATATTAGGGTGGTGGGGCATGTGTTCGCTTGAGCTCATGCTGTTTTAACAATAATTGTTTTAACTCCTCATTTCCCACAGTTTTTTTAATGCTCGTCTCTATGACACTACTTGTGTATGCGTACTTTACAGTTACTTTGGATGTCTCTGCTGTTAAATTTCTGTCGTCTGATGTTTTTGTGATAGTGAATTTATTTTTACATATTTGTTGCCTATTCACTGTTTGCCTTGTAGTTTTTTTAAAAAGACCTTAAGGTTGAAACTGTCTTGTAAACTGTTATCTATATTTTTAATACACATAGTCTATTCTATAATCTGATAGTCTGTGCGTTCATTGTCAAGCTAATCGAGGACATGTTTTACGTAAGTAGGCCTGCTATTGTTATACAGTTTTACAGCAGCCTCATTTATTATCGACTGCAGTGTACAATCACATCGAGTAATAATGTTATCGACTGCAGTGTACAATTGCATTGAGTAACACAGTTATCTAGAACGTTTAGAAGTTGCGAAACACTTCCCAATGACAAAAACCAATGCATGGAAATCTGGAATTGAAACTCCCCCTGGTATAAGGAAAAGTGTGAGAAAATCTAAACTCCAACCTGGCATAAGGTGTGAGAAAATCATCTAGTTCACCCATCAAAGTCAATGAAGGCTGAATACAACTGAGATGAAGATGATAATAGCTTGGATGTATCCGGCTGTGACTAGTGAATCATCTGCCTGATTGGACGTTATTTCTACACTCTAACTATGTCTGCTGTATTGACATGTTCTTCTCTTTCCTCTAGCACGTTTTTGTTCAGCAAAAGCTTGTCTGAGGTTCTCTACAGTAGTCACTGAGCCTGGGACAGCAGCCGTGTGTGTCTTCTCTACAGTAGTCACTGAGCCTGGGACAGCAGCCGGGTCTGTCTTATGCCAACCTCTCCCTTCAACTTATGTCTACGTTGAAGTGAGTCAGTAGTCTCTTAAGTGGTTCATTAAAAAACGGACTTGTGTCCTCCAGCTTTGCAGAAGTCAGTCTGGAGTTTTCCATATAGTTGTGGTTTTTTTTAGCAGATGAAGATCGTTCATGCAGAATAAGTGACCCGACAAGTGCGTCTTGTTCTCATCGACGTTTACAGATTTGTATTTTATCAGTACCTCGATATATGTTTTTTTTAATGGATAAAACACAAATCATCATCCACACACACATATCCATTCTCTCGGAGTTATGCTAAATCAAGTCAGCTCTCTCACTCTATCTCTCACTCTATCTCTCTGTCTATCTAGCTAACAGATGACATAAACTTACACTCTGTCTGCAGCTATTCTGTGAAACTCATCTGGCAAGCTGACCTCCAGAAGACCTATTTCAAACTGCTCACAATCTTGAGTACAGCGGTTCCGTTCCACATTAAACTTGTACAATCCAGCGCTGTTCCTGGTGGCATTTATAGTGCGCAACTCTTTGTAGTGCACCTGTTATATTATAATGTAATGTCATGAGTACATTGTCTGATGTCACTAGCATATTGTATAATGTCATTAGTACATTGTCTGATGTCACTAGCATATTGTATAATGTCATTAGTACATTGGATCATGGCTCTAGTACATTGTGTGATGGCACTGGTACATTGTGTGATAGCACTAGTACATTGTGTGATGGCACTGGTACATTGTGTGATAGCACAAGTACATTGTGTGATGGCACTGGTACATTGTGTGATGGCACTAGTACATTGTGTGATGGCACTGGTACATTGTGTGATGGCACTGGTACATTGTGTGATAGCACAAGTACATTGTGTGATAGCACAAGTACATTGTGTGATGGCACTGGTACATTGTGTGATGGCACTAGTACATTTTGTGATGGCACTAGTACATTGTGTGATGGCACTGGTACATTGTGTGATGGCACTAGTACATTGTGTGATAGCACTGGTACATTGTGTGATGATATTAGAGCAGTATAGTACATAGTTCATTAAAAATATTAGAAATGTTGCAGGCACTACATGGAATGTGTGAAAATGCTACATCAAACATGAGAATATTCTACTTTAAATATGAGAACATACTACATCAAACATGAGAATATACAATTTATAATAGAACATACCACATTCAACATGAGAAACTACCACATTCAACATGAGAAAATACCACATTCAACATGAGAAAATACCACATTCAACATGTGAAAATACCACATTCAATATGAGAACATACTACATTCAACATCAGAACGTACTACATCACACATGAGAACATTCTACTTTAAACATGAGAACATATAATATACAACATGAGAACATATTACATCAAACATGAAAACATACCACATTCAACATGAGAACATACAACTTACATCGGAACATACCACATTCAACATGAGAACATACCACATTCAACATGAGAACATACCACATTCAACATGAGAACATACCACATCTAATATGAGTACGTACTACATCCAACATGAGAACGTACTACATACAACAGGAAAATGTACTACATACAACAGGAAAATGTACTACATACAACAGGAAAACGCACTACATTCAACATGAGAATATTCTACATTCAACAAAATATAGTACATTTACTATGAGAACATAATACATCCAACATTAGAACATATTACATCCAACATAAAAGGGCTGAAAATATTCATTGAGTATAAAACATCACAAACACTTCCCATACCGCTGTGTCCTCCCTGTAACCAATCAGTTTAATATTGACATTAGCATTTTCAGTTTTAAGGAACTTGGATGGATCCCATTGGACTGTGATCTCTTTAGAATCTCGCTTGTACCATCCTTCAATGACTGTCTGATTCACGACAACAGCAGCTCCAAGGCGACTTGGCAACACTGAACAACCAAACACGCATAAATGACTTGGCAACACTGAACAACCAAACACGCATAAATGACTTGGCAACACTGAGCAACTAAACACGTATAAATGACTTGGCAACACTGTTCAAACAAACACACATAATATATTTCAGAATGTCTATTATATTACTATCTAGAGTCACTGATATTGCAATAAAGCTGTAAACCATGACACGCTGCATTCCATTCACAGAACTACATCCTGCTAATCTGCAGGAGTTTGAGAATTAATACAGAAGAACAAGACTCCTATCTGCTATATTAGGCATTCATTATAAATATATTTTCCCAGCAGTTCTACAATTAAAATGTTTGATTTTTTACGGGGAGGCGTGTCCACATTTTTAACGAAATAAGCCATAAATTATTTAACAAAATGGAATTTTCATAAAGAGCACAAACTGCCGCATCCAGCGATCTGCATGAATCGATCTGCGTGCAACGCACTGCGAGCACCTCCCCCCACCCATCCTTCCACCTGGATGATCCTGGTGGCAGGAACGGCCTCTGTGAGTTGCACGCAGATCGTTTCACTGGCAGCAGAATTTGCGACATTTTAATCTCTGAGTCATGAAAGCTGTATGAAATTAAGCATAATATTAAATCATTGGAATGTAGACACGTGTTCCAGTAATGAACCAAATGTTTTGATTGCGTCAGAGAGGCATGACGTAACGTATGTGTTGATGTTTCTAGAGTGACACCCCTACGTCCATGAAGGGTTAAGGGTATGATGATGATGATGATGACAATAATTATTGATTGATTGCATTCATGATTTCAGGGCAGTCCTATATTGGTTATATACCGCAGACATCACCATCTTCATCATCCCAGTTGAGCTGAATGTTTATCGTCGACTTTGTCGGATAAACAACATATACTGATTGCAAACGTGCTTCAGTACAGTCTCAGACTCCTTGTGTATGTTTTTCAAGGGAGCCAGAAAGTGGGAGTCAACCACTTTCTGGCCACGTGGTTAAGCCGTGCCCATATTCTCAAGGGGTCGTGGGTTAAAATTTGGCTCATGGCATCTTGCTTACAAAAGTACATTTCTTCAGATATCTTTGGTGATAATTGCTTGCAGCTACAGTTTTGTACTATACGTACTACTTTGAAGCTACAGTTATGTACTATAAGTGCTACTTTGAAGCTACAGTTAAGGACTATCACTGGTACTCTGAAGCTACAGTTATGTACTACAAGTGGTACCTTCGTAAGACAGCATTCCGCTTCATTGGACAGACCCAAGTACAATGAAGTAATAATGCTGTGACAAACTTTGTGACAAAATGTTTTCTTGTAATTTAGTGATTGAACATTACATAGTGACAGGAGGAGAGCAATATGATGGAAGATTGCATCGTGACACGACGAGAGCAACTGATCATACATTGTAGTTGATTCTGAGGCATACATAAATTAGGAAGATAGTTTTAGTCCCTTTCAGTTTCATAGCCAGTTTCCTAATCCTTGACTATGCAGATAATCTCAATAGTAATTGTAAAATAAAAATGAGATATGTCAGGAATACTTACAAGAAAAATACGTGATTTTACACGGGTAAAGTTTGAGAGTAATGAAATTTTGCTAATACCAGAAACACACATAATCACACGCACAAATCGACGTTTCGACCAAAAGGCCTGTATCAACTCATATACATCAAAATATGACGAACACGAACGACACAACTGGCGTTCACATGTCTTGCAAAATGTGGAGATCAGTTTATGTGGAGTATATATGCATGTAACTTTGATGGAGGCCTTTTGGTCGAGTAGTGTCTGTGATTATGTGTGTTTCCGGTTATTGATGATTTAATGACCCTGTTTCTAGCTTTACCTGTTGGGTTTCAGTTTTGTGTAGTGAGTATATATTATTGATTTTACATACAGACTAGAATATCTGACATACCAACATTAATGCCTTGGTCAGCTGACCAAACAGTCCCATCACTTGACCAGTACAAGTCTATTCGACCTGTGGTAGTCAGCAAAGGAACTGGACAGTATCCTCTCATGTTGTTGACCATAATTCCATTGGAAACTGCTGTTCCAGGACTGGCAGCGTTACCAAATCTGCAGACGACTTTAGCGTTTGGTGATCCACACTGACCAGAGACTTGTAGCTTTTCACCACCAAACATTCCAACAGTTCGAGGGTATACTTCCAGGATACCTGTAAGATAGTACTACAAGGTGAGACAGGTACATCTGCATGTTATAATTGCGAGACAGTTACACTTGTGCTCATGTAAAGTGAGATAGTTTTTACCTGTATGTTAGTGAGGTGAGACAGTTGCACCTGTATGGTAGTGAGGTGAGACAGTTGCACCTGTATGGTAGTGAGGTGAGACAGTTGCACCTGTATGGTAGTGAGGTGAGACAGTTACACCTGTATTATATTAAGATGAGACAGTTACACCTGTATGATAGTAAAGTGATACAGGTTCTCCTGTATTGCAGTAAGGTGAGACACGTGTACTTGTGTAGAAGATGAAACAGTTGCATCTGCATAGTAGTATATTGAGATAACTGATTGTCAACTAAGCAAGTGTCATGCCAAGTGGCGTAGGTGATCATGTGTCTCCGCAACACTGTCTCTTCTATTTCTAATGAGTTCAGTTTGTGACTTTCCGCATTGCCACGATGACAACCCATCCAACAATTATTCTCTTTGTCTTCCTCTGTCTCTTCTCCCCTTTGATCTTTCCAGTGTTTACTAAATGTTCAAGTTTTACTCTTCCTATATCATGAAATAAAAAAAACAGAAATGTCTCGTTCTACATTTGACTATATGTTGTTTTTACTCCATCATCTCAGAATGTTTACATCAGTTCACTTAGCTGTGCATATCTACATTAGTTCACTTAGCTGGGCATATCTACATCAGTTCACTTAGCTGGGCATATCTACATTAGTTCACTTAGCTGGGCATATCTACATTAGTTCACTTAGCTGGGCATATCTACATTAGTTCACTTAGCTCGGCATATCTACATTAGTTCACTTAGCTGGGCATATCTACATTAGTTCACTTAGCTGGGCATATCTACATTAGTTCATAAAAACTATTTCTCAGAAGCCTCAAGTTCATTAAACGATTTTTCTGTTTGCAATCCATACTTCACATCTGTAAAACAAATTGGTTCTATTTAACGTACTAACACTCACATTTGCCCACGTAGCCATCTATTCATCTATTGCCCACGCATCAATCTATTGCCCACGCATCCATCTATTGCCCACGCATCCATGTATTGGTATGTCCACGTGTGCCGTTAAGTGTTGTGGTGGAAAGTTGGAGTTCTATCTCTTTTGCCATTTGACTTGCATTGGCTATGTTCAAACTGTGTCTCTTGATTTCTTTTATTGTCTCACATAGTTTTTTTGGGGGGGGTCTTTTTCGTGTCTTGAAACCCGATCTTCTGCTGATGTATGTACGATGAGCTAGTTTCCTTTGCTATATTCTCATAATGTTGCTAAACTACCTGGTTTGCTGTCGCTCAATGTAGTCGTAGCTTGAGACAGTCTTTATTTCTTTCCTGATATCTTCATTTTTCCATCGATCTCTTCTGCTGACATTTACAGCTTTCCTCAAACAATTCATTTCACATACTGTGATCTTCCTCGCTAGTATCGTTGTCAAGATGTCCATGTTTAACTTTTATAACACAGTTTACGTATATAACATACTGTTCATCTATTGTAGTTTTCTAGACATGCAGATTGTTGGGTGTGTGAGTGTTGCCTGCAGCTAGTACGTCTAGACATGCAGATTGTTGGGTGTGTGAGTGTTGCCTGCAGCTAGTACGTCTAGACATGCAGATTGTTGAGTGTGTGAGTGTTGACTGCAGCTAGTACGTCTAGACATGCAGATTGTTGGGTGTGTGAGTGTTGCCTGCAGCTAGTACGTCTAAACATGCAGATTGTTGGGTGTGTGAGTGTTGACTGCAGCTAGTACGTCTAAACATGCAGATTGTTGGGTGTGTGAGTATTGACTACAGCTAGTACGTCTAGACATGCAGATTGTTGGGTGTGTGAGTATTGACTACAGCTAGTACGTCTAGACATGCAGATTGTTGGGTGTGTGAGTATTGACTACAGCAAGAAAGTCACATTGGCTTCTTGACACCTTTTTTCCATCTCTCTATCGAATCGAGTGTGCCATCATTCAGGCATATATACCTATATAACTATATTTAAACTTACCGAGATCTGTATTATCAGCTCATGGAATGTGTGCACGATATACACCTGCGGTACACATGGGACATAATGGGCATGGCAGAGGTAAAGTGGACGGGATTTGGTGAAACAACAAGGGATAACGGTCACAATGAACTAGTATATGCAAAGATGGCAAATGCAAAGCAGAACTAAAAGTAAGGCTGGAGATGGCTTTAGTTTCCTTGTCAAGACTAACGGTGATTTGGAAAAGCAACATCAGTATTGGAGTGAAAATCAAACTGTATAAGTTGTTTGTGCTTTCTGTTGTGCTGTATGGTTGTGAGAGTTGGACACTCACTGCGGACATGGAGAGAAGATTACAGGCTTTCGAGTGAAAATGCTACAGAAGAATTCTACGAACTTCCTATAGGGAACATAAGACCAATGTGTACGTAAGAAACAAAGTAGAGATCTGTGCAGGTGTTCATGAGCCATTGCTTTCAATAGTGAAACGACGAAAACTAGCATGGTTCGGACATGTATGCAGGCACGATTCCTTGTCAAAAACATTTACTGCAGGGAACTGTCGAAGGGGGAGAAGCAGAGGAGGGAAAATAAAGGCATGGACAGACAACATCAAGGAATGGACAGGACAAGATATTTCCACACTCATCCGCATCACTGAGGATAGAATTCGCCTGAGGACTCTGTGTGCTGAGACATCCAATGTGGTACCCCTACGACCCTGAAGGGTTACGGGTTCATTGATTGATTGATTGATTGATTGGTTGATTGATTGATTGATTGATTGATTGATTGATTGATTGATTGATTGATTGATTGATTGATTGATTGATTGATTGATTGATTGATTGATTGATTGATTGATTACCCTATTTCGAATGAGTTGTACATTGATAAACATTCAGAAGTATATCTCTGACAGTGTACAGAGCGGACTAGATCAATTGCCGATATGGTGCAAAACATACAACGCTGTGATCAATCCCTCGAAAGCAAAGGTCGTCTGGTACTCCTTAAATAATAATCTGGTCAAAGACACACTGCCAGCTGTTAGTTGCATGGGCTCATTCATTTAAAGAGAACAGGACCTTAAATATCTTGGGATAATCTTTGATAGAAGTCTCTCATTTAACAAACAATCGCAAATATGATTCAAAAGGCTAAAAGAGGGATCAGTGTCATCAAGGTATGGCGACTTTCGACATGCAGCAATGGGTACTTTTTCTGTTTCTGCAAGTGATTGTGCTATCTGTCATAGATCATGGCCTCGGCCTACTAACACTGTCATATACACAAGTCGATAGATTGGAAAAAGCCCAAAATGAAGCAATGAGAACGGTACTGGGGTGTAATAGAAATACACATATCTCTGCTATCAGATTTCTGCTTGATCTCCCCAGCATTAGAGTGCGACATCAGGCAGCACAAGTTAGGTCGTACCTGATAGTGACAGAATACAACCACCACCCATTACACCAATGTCTAGATGAGTTAAAGGTAAAACGATTGAAGCGTGGCAGATCATGGATGGCAGAGGTTGGAGAAACACTGCGAACAGTATGTGAATTGGAAGAAATAGGAAAGGGCAATGAATGGGTGGAGGTAGACACTGAGAAGAAATCACTAACTTAAGTAATAATACAACTAGATAAGGCGTGTCGAAAATCGACGGCAGTCAGGGTTCAGGATACAGTGTACGAACTCGCCCAACTACACTCGAAACCACAAAACATAATTTTAAACACAGATGGCTCCGTTAACAGAAACACAAATAAAAGCGGTTGGAGTTTTGTTGCCAACAGAAATGGCGTGAAGTTGGTTGAGGAATCTTCAGCATATTCTACTGTCACATAGAGCATGATGATGGAGATAGAGGGAGTTACAGCAGCTCTTAATTAGTTGATAACTGATACATCAACACACGCGGTAATACTCACAGACTCTCAAAGCATGCTGCGCAAGTTAGAAAAGTTAATGAAAAGAAAAGAATGGTGGGACTTATTGAACAACTCAATTGTCCAGAGCATTACATGGATATACTACCCTGGTCATGCTGAGGTCAGTGGAAACGAAAGAGTCGACTTATTGGCAGGCAATGCGACGATAGACGGCACATTGCTGAGTAGAGATAAAGTAGATTTAATAAAGGCAGTAATAAATTCATTTCAAGATGCAGATGATGATAATGAGGCTAAGAAAGTACAAATACAGAGAATGTTAGAATTGGGAGTATCTAGTGGTGAGGAAAAGTACATCTTTTGAAAAGTCCCGAAGATCACACAATAAACACCTGACCGGGACTCTGGGTCTACATACACTGGGATGGCTGCTGGAACAAAGGGCGGAGCACTTATGGGAATGTACAGCACGTGCTGTGAACCCAGTTACTAATCAAGAATCAAGAAGAAGAATCAAAAATAAACATTCAGAAGCACACAATTAACATACGTATATATTTTCTATGCCTCACATGGAGTATGAGAAAAATAGGAAGACCAAAGATGCGATACGAAGACTTCTACACAACATCCATATATGTCTTTGTCATCACACCCAAAAACTGGGAAAACCTGGCGGAAGACCATCAGACATGGAGAACTAGCATGAATAATAATAGTACTAGGACTTTTGAGAATTCCATAACCAGCAGAATGGAAGAAGGAAGATGTGTGGCATAAGGAACAACAACCTAGCGACGTGACATTCCCGTTCGTCTTCTGTGGCAGAGAAAATTTCTTATGAACCAGCAGATTTTGTCATGAGAAGTGTTGCCTTGCTCCTACCACCTCAACTCCACCTAATGCAAGCTTACTTCAGACCATCTGTTATGATAAATAATGACATATATGTTTATGTACGATATGAATTTATTATATAACAGAAACAAGAACTTCAATTTAAATCACACTAGTACAACATCTTCTATGAAAAGGCTATGTCGTGAAGCCTCTCCTACCTGATTGCAACAGCTTGTCCAAACATCCTCCTCTGCTGACTGTCTCATTGCCAACACTGAAGATATACCGGCCCTTCTTATCACTGCCATAATAAGTGCCGAGATTTTTGATGGGGTCAGACAAGTATCGATCACAACCTCCGTGACAAGGCAAGACATTGTACCAACCACGGCCTCTACCAGCATTGAAACCTGCCTGCAAAATCAATCATCATGTATTAACTGCCTGCGAGGCAAGCATCATGTATTAACTGCCTGCGAGGCAAGAATCATGTATTAACTGCCTGCGAGGCAAGAATCATGTATTAACTGCCTGCGATGCAAGTATCATGTATTAACTGCCTGCGAGTAAATCATCATGTATTAACTGCCTGCGAGGCAAGAATCATGTATTAACTGCCTGCGATGCAAGTATCATGTATTAACTGCCTGCGAGTCAATCATCATGTATTAACTGCCTGCGAGGCAAGAATCATGTATTAACTGCCTGCGAGGCAAGTATTCTGACATAAATAACAGCATTGATTTATTTATGTCATCAGTCTATATTTGATCCAACCATATTTATAATTTGTATCTATTTATAATTTTTTTTATATCTTTATCACCATGTATTCACAGTATGCGGGCCATGAAGAGACATGAAAATGACACTGTCTAACTAACTAGCTGACTGTGTGTATACCTAGCAATGAAAAAAGCAGACAAATAGGCAAAAACATGAGGTAACCTCCATTTGTCTCATATACCTCAAAGTTTTAGGAAAATGAAGTATTTACTTCTTCTTCTTCTTCTTTCGTTCACTTGAAACATGTCTATATCTGTAATTCTGTCTCCTTAATAAAACTCACTGTCTTTTGTAGTTCATACAGTGTCCCATAGAGTTTTGATTCCAGTGTTGTTTCCTCTGGCCAATATGTCTGCCTCAGCGTTTCATGCTCAGAACACTCTTGAAGTATATGTTTGGCACTCTGTGCTGCCTGTCCACATGTACACATGGCCGTGATGCCAATCTTGAACTTTGTATACATGTGACTGCGGAGTCGGTTGTGTCCTGTTCTGAGACGTAGAATTATAACTTGTTCTGATCTGTTCATATTGTGATAGTCATCTTGTGTTGGTGTTTGTGGCTTTCTTATTGACTTTATCATCTGTTTTTTCTGATGGTAGGTGATTGGTATATCTGGTTGGTCTTCGGCAGCACCTTCCTTAGCCAGTTGGTCTGCTTTTTCATTTCCTGGTATTCCACAGTGAGAGGGTATCCACTGCATGGTTACCCTATACTGGTAAGACAATTCGCTAAGTAGTTTTTTTAAGTCTGTTAGTTTTCCAGACTGGAGAGCTTGAAGCACTGACCTTGCATCTGTCAGGAATACCACAGGCTGTAGGTCAGAGTTGGAGTTCAGCAGTTTTTTAGCTGCCACACTAATTGCCTTGATTTCTGCATCATAATTATTGCAGAATTTTCCTGTCGGTGTTCTGATTGTATCTCTAGGCTTGTGTGGATATTCTATATATACACCTGCACCTCCATTCCTCACAGCATTCTGTGCTGACCCATCTGTGTACACTCTGACCCATATATCTTGTGGATATTCCTCATCCAGGAAACTGAGGGTGATTGTCATTCGCTGCACACTGTTCTGTTCGTCCTCGCTTAGTATTCCTTTCACATGGGTCTGAATGTATATTGGCATTCCATGGCTTTCACTCCACGGGGTTTGCTCTGGTACAGACCTTAAGGGGCTGCCAACTTCAGGTAGGTCTGTAAGTTGTCCACGGAGTCGTTTAGCTTGATGGATAAAGCTGCTCCTTTTCAGTCGTCCCATTGCTAGATTTTGGAATCTTTCCTTCATTGGATGACTTGGCATACACTGAAACTTTTCTGCTTGAATTAGTACTTTTGTGTCTCTGCGTTCGCCAAGTGTTTGCATTCTTCCCATTTTCTGCATCTCTGCTATGGGTGTTGATTTCATTGCTCCCAACATTATTCTAAGTGCCTGGTTTTGCACTTTATCTAGATCTTGTAATGTGGTGTTTGATGCAGGACACCACGCAGCTGAACCGTATTCCAGGTGTGGTCTTATGCCTTGCTGGTAAACTTTACTGAGTATATTTCCACTGGCTCCCCATGTGGTTCCACTTAGTTTTCTCAGGATAGCTAGCTTCCTCCTGGCTTTTGTTGTTGCTTTGTTTATGTGCTGCTTCCATGTCAGCTTATCATCAAAAGTAACTCCGAGGTATGTGGGTTGTTTGTCTTCTTTCAAGAGCTCTCCATCTATCTTGATATGACCAGCTTTTTGTTTTGGTGAGAGGGTAAAGAGTGTAGTGCTGCACTTATCTGTGTTAATGCTGACGCACCATCTATTAGCCCATAAGGTTAGGGCATCGATAGCTCTTTGTATTTGTTTAGTGGCCACTGTTGCATGTTCTTCCGTGCACCAGATCACCAGGTCGTCAGCATACATTGCCACTTTGATCCCATGTGGTAGTTCAGCAACTAGGTCATTGATGTAAACCAAGAAAAGTGTGGGTGACAGGACTCCTCCCTGGGGGACTCCATGACGCAGTAGAACTTTCTTGCTCTTGCGACCATCTAATTGTACCCTGGCTCTTCTATTATGCAGGTATGCTTTTACCCATTTGTACATTCTTGAGCTAACCCTGCAATTTCGCAATTTCTTTAGGAGCCCTTCTTTCCAGACCTTATCAAATGCTTTCCTGAGGTCTATCCATGCTGCTAGTACCAGTTTCTTTTCTTGGAAGGCATCCTCAATCTCTTGGGAGAGGTAGGTTGCCTGATCTTCAGTAGAGTAGCACTGTCTGAAACCTGCTTGCTGTGATACCAGAAGGTTTTCACTTTCAAGGTACCACTGCATCCTAAGATTGATAATGCGTTCCATTGTTTTACATAGACAGCTTGTGAGGCTGATGGGCCTGTAGTTGGAGACTGTGTTGCCATCTTTTCCTGATTTGAGGAGTGGTATCATTATTGCTTCTCTCCACGCCTGTGGTACATTACCTGTGGACCAGCTTGTGTTAAAGATCTGCAGTAGCTTTGCTCTTGCTGCACTTCCCAGGTTTCTAATCATTTCATTGGACACTCCATCAGCTCCAGGGGACTTTTTCATTTTCAATTTGGATATTGCATGCTCCAGTTCTCTCATTGTGATTGGTGCCTCCATGACTTCAGGTATAGGTTCACCTTGTCCAATGTTTTGGTGGTTCTCTCGAACCTCCTGTTGTTTGTCTGGGCTGACTTTGACGTTATTGTCTTCTGCAAAGGAATCTGCAAAGTAATCAGCTGCATGTTTACCTGTTAAAATGTTTCTATCTTTATAAAGTGTGATCCTGGTATTTCTCCCTGTACCTTCATCATTTAGTTGTTTTACAAGTTTCCATAATTTCCTAGTATCTCTTTCTAGGTTCAGCGACTCTGTTTTTTCTTTCCAGCTGCTCCGTCTGGCTTGTAACTTGGCTCTTTGAAATTTAGCCTTTGTTTGCTGATATTTGTTGTGATGTTCTTGGCTAGGTCTGTTCTCAGCCTGCTGTCTAGATGTTTCCATCTCATTTTGCAGCTTTTCCAGTTCATCATTCCAGTAGGGTTTGTAGTTTTTGCGTGCCCCCCTGGGTATGGTTTTACTAGCAGCATGTAGTATACATCTATTAAATTCACTCACTGCTCTATTGATGTCTTTGTCCAAGTTCATGTCCTTAGCTAGAACACTGGTTAAATGCTGGTACATTTTCCAGTCTGCCCTCTTATAGTTCCACCTAGTGAGCGTGCTGCTGTCCTTGGTATATTCATTGTGAATTTCCAGAAATACTGGTCTGTGGTCACTACCCCCAAGCTGCTTTCCAACGACACGTGTGATGTTCCATTCCAGGCCTGGTGAGTAGAATGCCAGGTCTGGTGTAGAGGTGGTGTGCCATGCTCTCGAGTAGAAGGTTGGTAAGTCTGCTGGCTGGTTAATAAGAATGAGATTATTTTCATCCTGCCAGCTCTCAAGTTCCTCACCTCTCTTGTCGATATGATCGTAGCCCCAGCTCTGAGAGTGGCTGTTGAAGTCACCACACACCATAAGCCTTTCTTTGTCTGGAATTGTGTCTAGTGCCAATGGTTTATCATTTGGGCAGTAGTAGTTCAGGAGATGGAATTCTGCACTGTCTGTTTTTAGGTGGAGCATCTGGTATTCTGCCCCGTCCATGTATACTTCCAGCTGACATGCGCTGATATTGTTTTTAACTAGTGTCAGAATTCCACCCTTTCGCCTGTCTTTTCGGTCAGATCGGTAGCACTGGTAGCCTCTGATTTTGAAGGCTATGTCGCTGCTGAGGTGTGTTTCTTGGATACAGCATATATTTACTTGTTCTTCACTGAGGACATTTTCAAGTTCCAATTTTTTGCTGTATCCATCTCTTTTACTGTTGATACCCTCAGCATTCCAGTGCATTATTTTTATTGGTCGTTTGTTTGTTTGGCCAGTAGCTCTATTCCCTTGCCTCCTGGCTCCTCGGGGCAATTGAGAAGGACTTCCAGTAACTGAGGTTGGGCCCTTTCGAGGTATAGGGCCCGGCACCGTCCCTGCCTGAACGTCCGCCACAGGGCAGGCACCATAACGTTTATTAGATGCAGACATGTTTCCATTGTGTTTTATGCGTGGCAACCTGATTATCTGTGCGCCTTTTGGCTGGTTGCCTCCGTCTTCAGCACTCTGCTTACTTGGGCCGGACTATGGTCCTGCTCGAGTGGGAGTGCCCGACCAGTCTTAGTTTCCAGCCTCTGATGGCTGAACTAAGCCCCATCACCACTTCAAGGTTCTGGCCTCGATGGGGAAGTATTTACTAAAGCAATACATGGAACTCCAGTGGGAAGAACTATATGGTAGTGTGGGGTAAAAGTGCGCGCATGACAAAACTAACTGGTTGTTTTTTTGTTTTTTATCTATGGGTTTTCTATGGGTTTTCTATGATTTTTCTCTAGACTACTTGACTGGACCGTGCTGATATTTTGAATACAATCATAAACTTAGACCAGATGGAAGATAATGCGGAATATTTCTGATTGCGTATGTCTAGAACGCAGGACCTGGCAGTGAAGTGAGGTATTGCAATATACGAGCAGCATATATGAATCACAAGAAAAGTTATCAACCAACACAGAATCGCAACAGTCAGTCACCAAGTACAGCAAGACACGATGAATACGAAATCAAAGCACCCATGGACTTGTCCAGAGTGTCATGATTCTGATCTTGTGACTATGACATATGGTACCAGAGTGTCAGGATTCTGATCTTGTGACTATGACATATGGTACCAGAGTGTCAGGATTCTGATCTTGTGACTATGACATATGGTACCAGAGTGTCATGATTCTGATCTTGTGACTATGACATATGGTACCAGAGTGTCAGGATTCTGATCTTGTGACTATGACATATGGTAAGTTGCTGTATGAAACTGGCATACAGCGTTTCTTTTTCACTTTTTTTAAAACTTGAACTATCCTATAAAAAGTAGGAGGAGATGAAACAATTCAAAAGCGGAAATTATCTACAAAGTTACAATCAAATGAAACACCGTCATAAGAGAACATCAAATTGCACATCTGCCCACAGACCGACTGGATGCAAGATTATAGGGCTGATCCGCAATCATCAAACTCACAAATAAGGACATGCATGAAAACAATCACATGACATGCCGAGTGACATAGGCGATCATGTTTCTCCACAACTCTCTTGTCTCTTGTGTTGTTAATAAGTTCAGTTGTTAACTTCCTTTTGTGTCACAGTGACAACATATCCAGAAATTTATCTCTTTGTCTTCCTCTGTCTCTTCTCGCCTTGATCTTTCCAGTGTTTACTAAATGTTCAAGTTTTGCTCTTCCCATCACATTCCCTAAACATTTAGACGTGGTGCTTCCAATTTTTATATATAATTTGTCTTTTTACCTTGACTTTTCCAACATCTCTGAGGATAAACTTCTACATTAGTTTTATTGGCTGTCCCATTGAGTTTGTATTATTCTTCTCAAAATATACATCTCACCTCCAGCTTATCTTAAGCTTTCTTTTTTTTTTGTTACCGTCCATGTTTCACATCCATAAAGAAAGATTGGCTCAAATAACATTCTAGTACTTGAACTTGCCGTATGCGTTGATACTGCTCCATCGCATAAAATGTTTCTCATTTTTTTGTCATGTTGATTTGTCCTGTGCTTGACTATAATCTATGAAACACAAGTACATGTCATTCTGTATTTCTATTGTCTGTTCATCAATGTTCGTATTAAATACAGTGCAATTTCTTGTGCTTTTTCTTCCACAAATCCTCATTTCTCATCTGCAGTTTCAGATTGTAATGTTCGTCTTATTGGTCTCATGATTATACGGAGTATGATCTTGGTCATCTCGCTCATAAGACTAATTACTCGGTGGTCATCTCGCTCATAAGACTAATTACTCGGTGGTCATCTGGCTCATAAGACTGATTACTCGGTGGTCATCTCGCTCATAAGACTGATACTCGGTGGTCATCTGGCTCATAAGACTGATACTCGGTGGTCATCTGGCTCATAAGACTGATACTCGGTGGTCATCTCGCTCATAAGACTGATACTCGGTGGTCATCTGGCTCATAAGACTGATACTCGGTGGTCATCTGGCTCATAAGACTGATTACTCGGTGGTCATCTCGCTCATAAGACTGATTACTCGGTGGTCATCTCGCTCATAAGACTGATTACTCGGTGGTCATCTGGCTCATAAGACTGATACTCGGTGGTCATCTGGCTCATAAGACTAATTACTCGGTGGTCATCTCGCTCATAAGACTGATTACTCGGTGGTCATCTGGCTCATAAGACTGATTACTCGGTGGTCATCTCGCTCATAAGACTGATTACTCGGTGGTCATCTGGCTCATAAGACTGATTACTCGGTGGTCATCTCGCTCATAAGACTAATTACTCGGTGGTCATCTGGCTCATAAGACTGATTACTCGGTGGTCATCTGGCTCATAAGACTGATTACTCGGTGGTCATCTAGCTCATAAGACTGATTACTCGGTGGTCATCTGACTCATACGACTGATTACTCGGTGGTCATCTGGCTCATAAGGCTGATTACAAGGTGGTCATCTGGCACATACGGCTGATTACTCGGTGGTCATCTGGCTCATAAGGCTGATTACTCGGTGGTCATCTGGCTCATAAGGCTGATTACTCGGTGGTCATCACATTCTACTGCACCAAGTGTATGCCTCTGTGTTGTCAGTTTGTTCTTTGAGTGTGACATAACGTAATCCTGAACACACTTTAATACTATCAATATATATATTTTCCAGCCTCCTCTTCTTCTTCCACCTTCAAATGCTTCCTGCAGGACAACTTTGAAAGGGAATCATTTCTCATCACGTGTTCAAACCACACAAGTTTTCAACGTTTCACCATTACTAGACGATATTCTTGTTGACCTGCAAGAGAACCAATGTTCTGTCCTACATATGCTATACATTTATTTTATGTCGTCTATAATTGATGATCAATATTCGTCTGTACAATTAAATTTCACAAGTCTGTTTTCTTCTCTTAATGTGCACTGTCAGCATCATCAGGTGCCATGCACTGTAGTCTGGCAATAATTCAGTCATAAAAATATGGTTAGGTGTACAGAAATCAAGAACACCTACCTCGTAGTTTTTCTTGACTCCAATGTTGTAGTGACCATAGTTGAAGATAGCAAATGTGTTTCTGTAGTCTCCAGTCAGCGCAACTTGAAATGATGTACTCTAAGGGAAACACAAAACAACACGTCATTCACAACATATACCTTCAGATACAAGTGACAACACACATCACGTCATTCACAACATGTGAGCAACCTGTACAAGTTTGAAAGTGAACACATTCTGCTAACATGTACAAGTTTGAAAGTGAACACATTCTGCTAACATGTACAAGTTTGAAAGTGAACACATTCTGCTAACATGTACAAGTTTGAAAGTGAACACATTCTGCTAACATGTACAATTTTGAAAGTGAACACATTCTGCTAACATGTACAAGTTTGAAAGTGAACACATTCTGCTAACATGTACAAGTTTGAAAGTGAACACATTCTGCTAACATGTACAATTTTGAAAGTGAACACATTCTGCTAACATGTATAAGTTTGAAAGTGAACACACTCTGCTAACATGTACAAGTTTGAAAGTGAACACACTCTGCTAACATGTACAAGTTTGAAAGTGAACACACTCTGCTAATATGTAAAAATTTGAGAGTGAACTATGCAGTAGAGAAACATCTGCGTGACTAAAAGATTGCAATATTAACCCAGACATTCATCTTGTATATCTTCACTTTACTGTGCAATATTAATACGTCGATCAATGTATAAACAACAACAACAGCACACACACACACACACACACACACACACACACACACTGCATACATTTGTAAATTTTCGAGGACAACAAACATTGAAAATAAGTATGTACCAGCAAGTCTTCTTGGGATACATAAATAACACATAAACATAAAGAATGTTGCTTGAGATGTGACATCGGTAAAGGAGTAATATAAATATGAGGAATTATCGACATTCTACGTGAGTCCTGGAGGCCATGGCAATTAGATTACCAGAACCTAAACCTCCACTATTTTTGATGGTTGTACAGAGCTGATTAAATCACTTAGATTAATGTCTGCGGGTTGAAAGTATCGTACCCCGCCATAAGTTGTGTATTTTACTAAACAAAAATAATGATGGAAAAAAATATAAATTTAGCGGACAAGTTTGAACCAGATCTATTCAGCTCACACTGTTCACTTCGCAATTTGAGTCAACATTCCTTCTGTGCGCTACTTTCTGATTCTGAAACGTATGCAGAAGTCACTCATGTCACAACAAATACATACAATATATTTACACACTAGACTCACAATCAACATGACATGCACTCAGGCTCACATCCAGGAGAGAACTCACATTGCATATGTTATTACGAGAACATGGGCCTGTCTCTGTACCCTCAGCTATGTTTTCCCACGTCACTACAATCAAGAATTTGATGTCAAAGTTCTCAGGGAAATTAATGATAGCTTCAGGCAGGTAATGCTTCAAAACTGGGGGGAAAAAACAATTTATGTTAGAAAAAATGTTATAAAACAATTTCGGATGAACGATGAGACATATAGGCGGATGTGTATACAGAGTGAGTGATGGATGAGTGGATGGATGAGCAGATGTGTATACAGAGTGAGGGATTAATGCTGTGGATTGATAAGCAGACGGATGGATGTGTATGCAGAGTGAGAGATGAATAGATATATATACAATATGGATTAATGGAAGTATGAATAAGTTTAAGTGTTTGAGTGGATGAATGTTTATAAGTTTAAGTGTTTGAGTGGATGAATGTTTATAAGTTTAAGTGTTTGAGTGGATGAATGTTGCTCATATGAACAGATAAATAATAGGAGTGATTAAATTTATAAAAGTAAGATGACAATAGCAGATGAAAGTACACACTATTTGATTAAATTGCTACAAGCATTAGCTAGAAATATATAGCAGAAGTGGATTGAGGCCTTGAGAAAGGCGAGCTTGAAAGTGGTTACATTTGTTTCGTGCCGGGATATGTGGGCGTTCGACGCAATGAAAGAGCGGATCAACTGGCATCGTGCACGATTGTGGCACAGGGCGATGGGAAATGGATCGCGCTGACGTTTTGAATTCCTTAAGAGATATAACACGCGAGAGTGAGACTAATGTGGATGATGATTCCTTTTCAATGGCCAGGATTAAAGATCAGGGATTGAAATGCGGTGTTGCTAGAGGTGAACATTTTGGAGGGCGCAGAAGAATGATGGTCAACCAGCATAGGACCGGTACTGTCAGTAGAAGTGTAATGGCGGATACACTCAAGGAGAGATCGGAGGAACTATGGACGTGTCCAGTTTGCAGTGATGATGATCCGACGTCTAACTAATTAACTAACTATATAGAAGAAATCCTACTGATCAATGATCCTACCATCATTAGTTACCTGCCAGCTAATATCAATGATCCTACCATCATTAGTTACCTGCCAGCTAATATCAATGATCCTACCATCATTAGTTACCTGCCAGCTAATATCAATGATCCTACCATCATTAGTTGCTTGGTTAATCAACTTACCTTCTCTAGTGTCCCAGCTCTCCTTGTCCACGCTCTGTTGACTGACGTACTTGACCGCACGGTAAGTGATTTTACCATGGTAATCTGCAGCTGGCATATTGAAGGGTCGATAACCCCTGAAAACACATGAGTTCATTCATTACACGGTTGTGACCCCTGTCAATAGTGTGTGCGTACGTGTGTGCGTGCGCGGGTGATTGCGTGTGTGTGTATGAAAGTGTGTGTGTATATGAAAGTGTGTGTGTTTATGAATGTGTGTGTTTATATGATTGTGTGCGTGCGTGTGTGTGTGTATATCTGAGTGTATGTGTGTGTATCTGTGTGTGTATCTGTGTATGTGTGTGTGTATCTGTGTGTGTCTGTGTATCTGTGTGTGTGTCTGTGTATCTGTGACTGTGTGTGTATATATGTGTGTGTCTGTGTATCTGTGTCTGTGTGTGTGTGTATCTGTGTGTGTCTGTGTGTGTCTGTGTATCTGTGTGTGTCTGTGTATCTGTGTCTGTGTCTGTGTGTGTATGTGTGTGTGTATCTGTGTATTTGTGTGTGTATCTGTGTGTGTGTCTGTGTATATGTGTCTGTGTGTGTGTGTGTCTGTGTGTGTCTGTGTGTGTCTGTGTATCTGTGTCTGTGTGTGTCTGTGTGTGTGGTGTGTGTCTGTGTGTGTTTGCTTGTGTGTTTTTGCTTGTGTGTTTGTTTGTGTGTGTTTGCTTGTGTGTATTTGATTGTGTGTTTGCTTGTGTGTGTCTGCGTGTGTGTTTGCTTGTGTGTTTTCTTGTGTGTGTGTCTGCGTGTGTGTGTGTGAGTGGTGTGTGTTTGGAATGTGTGTGCTGTGTGCGTGTTTGGTGTGTGTTTGGTGTGTGTTTGGTGTGTGTGAGTGTGGTTTGTGTTTGGTGTGTATGTGGTGTGTGTGTGTTTGGTGTGTGTGTGTGTGTGTGGTGTGTGTTTGGTGTGTGTGTTGTGTATGTGTGTGTGTGTGTGTGTGAGTTTGGTGTGTGGTGTTTGGTGTGTGGTGTTTGGTGTGTGGTGTTTGGTGTGTGTTTCGTGTGTGGTGTTTGGTGTGTGGTGTTCGTGTGGTGTTTGTGTGGTGTTTGGTGTGTGGTGTTTGGTGTGTGGTGTTTGGTGTGTGGTGTGTGTGTGTGGTGTGGTGTGGTGTGTTGTGTGTGTGGTGTGTGTGTGTGCATGAGCGTGTGCGTGTTTGTGTGGGGGGGGCCTCTGTAGCAGAGCGATACAGGTCCCGTCTGTGACGTCCAAGGTACCGAGTTCGTTCCCAGTCGCAGACAAAGAAAAATGAGACAGTGGCACAGGAATATCGAGAAATATGGTTTTACTAATAACAAAACAAATCTGAACATTACATAAGATCATTTCACCAAACTAACCATCACAGAAACAAATGTACAAATGTTAGAAAGCTATTTCATTTTTTTTTTAATTATAAAGATTTTAATTTGAAAGGAAACATTTTTTTTTAATATTGTGAAATATATGCGAGAATATGCATGGTACAAAACTGAACCAATCTGTTCTCACACACTCACACAAAACTGAACTAATTTATCCTCACACACACGCAAAACTGAACTAATCTGTACTCACACACTCACACAAAACTGAACCAATCTGTCCTCACACACTCCCACAAAACTGAACCAATCTGTCCTCACACACTCCCACAAAACTGAACCAATCTGTCCTCACACAGTCACACAAAACTGAACCAATCTGTCCTCACATACACACAAAACTGAACCAATCTGTCGTCACACTCACACAAAACTGAACCAATCTGTCCTCACACTCACACAAAACTGAACCAATCTGTCCTCACACAGTCACACAAAACTGAACCAATCTGTTCTCACACACACACACAAAACTGAACCAATCTGTCCTCACACACTCCCACAAAACTGAACAACTGAACCAATCTGTCCTCACATACACACAAAACTGAACCAATCTGTCCTCACACACACACAAAACTGAACCAATCTGTCCTCACACACTCACACAAAACTGAACCAATCTGTCCTCACACACACGCAAAACTGAACTAATCTGTCCTCACATACACGCAAAACTGAACCAATCTGTCCTCACACACACGCAAAACTGAACCAATCTGTCCTCACACACTCCCACAAAACTGAACCAATCTGTCCTCACACACACACAAAACTGAACCAATCTGTCCTCACACACTCACACAAAACTGAACCAATCTGTCCTCACACACACACACACACACACACACACACACACAAAACGATGAATTATGTTTCAATATTTGGGGGAAACGTTGCAATTTGAATGTTTCTGTGAGTCTTACAATCTGAAGCATTATATTCATGATGATTTGAGGGGAGGGGGACAGACTCATGCTTCTAGGTATGGGATTGTGAGGGGAGGGGGACAGACTCATGCTTCTATGTATGGGATTATGAGGGGAGGGGGACAGACTCCTGCTTCTAGGTATGGGATTGTGAGGGGAGGGGGACAGACTCCTGCTTCTAGGTATGGGATTGTGAGAGGAGGGGGACAGACTCATGCTTCTAGGTATGGGAAAATGTCACAATCTGATTAATTTTAGTGTAATGTACTGGTAAAACAACCAATATTCATACTATTCAAGAACTGCACATAATACGTTTGAACAGACGTAATTGGAGCGATCTGACCTCTGCCCTCTGCACTAACTTCATCGCAAAAGGAAAATTAATGAATGAATGAAATGTAGTGGTACTACTCACAAATTCATGATTTATCCAAATATGTGTAAAATAACTATGTAAGAACATACGAATGTAACTATGTAATCTGTGCGTATAAATATAACTATGTAATGTGAACGTATTAATGTAACAATGTAATGTGAACGTATGAATGTAACTATGTAATGTGAACGTATGAATGTAACTATGTAATGTGAACGTGTTTTACATTATGCTGACGACTGTGCATTGTATGCTAACTGTGTCGTAAACATGCAGAGCACCATAGACCGCTTCTCAAAGGCCTGCAACAACTTTGGTCTCACTATTAACACCAAAAAAACAGAAGTCATGCACCAAGCAACATCAAATAGCCAACATACTGCTACTTCCATCATCGTCAATCAGGAAAAACTGCAGGTAGTCGACAATTTTACTTACCTTGGAAGCACTCTCTCTCGCAATGTCAACATTGATGTGGAAATTAACAATAGACTGGCAAAAGCTAGTGCTGTATTTGGCAGATTACGCAACAATGTATGGGACAGAAGAGGTATAAGAACAACCACCAAACTACAAGTATATCATGCTGCTGTTATACCAACCTTACTATACGCCTGCGAAACGTGGACAGTGTATGCTAGACATGCAAGAAAGTTAAATCATTTCCATCTTACCTGCCTACGTAAATTACTAAACATCCATTGGTGGGACAAAGTACCAGACTACGAGGTCTTGGAAAAATCAACCTCAATCAGCATCCACACAATACTTATGAAGGCGCAGGCACGCTGGGCAGGCCATCTTGTGCGTATGGAGAACTCGCGTTTGCCAAAACAAATATATTATGGAGAACTCAAGGCAGGATTTCGAAAAGCTGGTGGACAGAAAAAGCGTTTCAAAGACACGCTCAAGTCATCCTTGAAACATCTTAACATTGACGTAGGCGCTTGGGAGAGCCTCGCTCAGGATAAACAGCATGGCGTTACAGCATTAGAACGGGAGCACTAGCGGCGGAAGAATTCAGACAAGAAACTGCAAGACAGAAGTGGACACGTAGAAAAGAAAAAACATCTCAACCTCACACAGATACCTTCTATTGTTGTCAATTCTGTAAAAGAACATTTTGTGCGCGCATTGGACTTGCTAGTCATTTAAAAACGCACTATTAACTTTTATTATTTTTATTATTTATTGTTATTATTATTATGGTTAAGTTTTTGGTCATCGTCGATCACGACGGACGAACAACATCATCATCAATGTGAACGTATAAATGTAACTATTTAGTATGAGGTTACTGAAATGTAAATGTATAACATGAACCTACTTGTGAAGCAGCGGTGCAATGAAGGGCACATCTATATCCGGGTAGATGACACCCCCAGAAAAGTGTATACTCTCGATATAGTTCACCTCCTTCTCAAAACCAATTGTACCATCGGCGGAAATCTGGCCAACATTATATGAAAGAAGAACATGATGATGATGCTGGTGGTGGTGTAAATGATGAAAATGTTATGAATGATAAGTCAATCTACCGAGTCAGAATTGACAAATCCTGGATGGTTCCATTTATCTAATACAAGAATAGCACAAACATTTGTGATCGCTGGGATTGACCCACATATTTTTGATTAAAGTCACTGAACTGACATGCAGTAGGTTGATACACTGTGATCTAACACGACGACCACTTTCTTGAAACATTTCCTCTCTGTGTGTGATATTAGGGATTGTTTACTAGTGTTGTCATCTTCGCCACGTCTACACGCTCTTGATGTATGAGGCGTAGTTTAGTCAGCGCAGTCATTTCTAAATGAGTACCAACAAATACTTGTGCTAGTACATGAAATTGTCATGGAATTTATGATGAATGATGATGATGAATTAACAACTTTGACTATGAGCAGATAACTAATGACAGTCCATAGTCTTTCTGACAATAAGATTTGTTAGTCTCAAAGGCGTGGTTGTGTTAGGGGATTTATGGGTGCATGGTTATACCCCGAAAGGAGCACTCCAGTGCAGGTATAGCTATGTTGATTATCTTCTTAGAAACCGGACATGTCCATAGGTGCTGAGATATTTGCTGCCGAAAATTTCTCAGGGTATAACTAACGGCTGATGGTTTCGGTTCTATGTTAGCTCACTGCTCTTTTTGAAATCGTTGTTAGTTGTTCTCTACGGGACACGCCCATCCTCACTCCCATCCTCACTCCCATCCTCACTCCCATCCTCACTCCCATCCTCACTCCCATCCTCACTCCCAATTCGCGCATTCTCGACATTGACTCATGCTCATTCATCTCAAAATCCTCTGATCATGTGGACTCACGAAGAGCAATGAGTATGTCTGCTCGGTCAATAGGCTGACCATCTGTTATAGTGGCGAGGCTAGTTAATTGGTCGGTCCGTTCCTTTGCCTCCAGGGGGCAAATATAAGCGTGATATTTGTGTTAAGCCGGCATTTTATCTCTCTAATTCTTCCACCATTCCCTAGGTACATGACCCTGTTTTGACTTTCTGAATGATATTCATTGAGTCACTTAGTACGCACGCATGGGAATAGGCTTGCGATTACGGTCAGTTAAGTGCCTATGTTACTGAAAATACTTCCATTGTTAGGCTGCTTGTTGTTGCAGTGTACCAGTATCCCATATGTATCATGTATCCCATGTATATCATGTATCCCATGTGTATCATGTATCCCATGTGTATCATGTATCCCATGTGTATCATGTATCCCATGTGTATCATGTATCCCATGTGTATCATGCATCCCATGTGTATCATGTATCCCATGTGTATCATGTATCCCATAATCCTTACGTCCTGCGAGCATCCTATCACATACCTCTGGGTCAACTATTTTCCCATTCTTCTATCAGATTTGCTAGCTTATCTGCAACGAAGGAACGACTTGCATTCACGCCACGCCACCTAATGCTGATGTCAAAACTGGACAATTGTGCAATGTCTGCTGACCTGCATCTCTTCCTCATACATGGCAATTATTTGATAGAAGACAATATTCACAGATTGAGACAAGATGGTGTTTGTAATCAATGAGTAGTCAACAACAGAACATACAACATGAAATATATATCATTAAACACAATGAATGTTGGCAGGATTGTCAGTCGCGGAATAGTCTGGCCATGTAATCATATCATCTAGTAGGACATAATGTAGCTTGCTGATTTGTCTGGTCTGTCACTTAGTAAAACTCGAATATAGACTTTCCTAGCATGGCATGTAATTGTCTGGGCTGCTACTGGTAAAACTCGAATATTGACTTTCCTAGAAAGGCATGGAATTGTCTGGTCTGCCACTAGTAAAACTCAAATATAGACTTTCCTAGCAAGGCATGCAATTGTCTGGTTTGTCACTAGTAAAACTCGAATATAGACTTTCCTAGCAAGGCATGCAATTGTCTGATCTGTCACTAGTAAAACTCGAATATTGACTTTCCTAGCAAGGCATGGAATTGTCTGGTCTGCTACTGGTAAAACTCGAATATTGACTTTCCCTGCGAGGCATGGAATTGATACTCATCAAGAAATGTGCCTGATATGAATGTATATTTTCCTAGTAGCTACAAGTGATTGTGAAACATGGACAAGAACATTAGCAATGAAAAAGAAATCAGCCTTTGATATGAAATGTTATATAAACATCGTATGAATATACTGGACAGAGTAGATGTCGGTGAAGACAATAGATTGAGATTGGCTTCTGAAACAACGAATCAGAAATGCAAACTAATATTTTGAGTTCATTTTATTCCCCTGCGTTCGTTCTCAAACTCCCTCAGTTTAACAGGATCTAGTCTAGACAACGAAATGCCTTGCATCATGGTTTACAATTTCTCTGCAATATCTGCTCCTTTTGGACTAATACCTCCGATTTATGCATGGATTATGTCTCCAAATTCGCCTCATACAACATGCACGGAGGGTATATTTACACAGTTTCCTATGTATACTTACGTATAATTTCGAGTAGTTGAAGCCTAAGAACGAGATGTTGAAGCCCAGATCAATGACCTGTGGAGATGTGACAGAAGCTTCCTTATCCCCATGTGGGATGCCATAATTCAAGAATGCAAATGCCGGCGGTTGTTGCGGTGCTTGAGATCGTACTGGAATGTCACATAAAATATAACAGAAGGAATTACATATTTATAGGCAATTGAAATATTTATAGATATTTATAGGCAAATGAAATATTTATAGATATCCTAGGCAAATGAAATATTTATAGATATTCTAGGCAAATGAAATATTTATAGATATTCTAGGCAAATGAAATATTTATATATATCCTAGGCAAATGAAATATTTATAGATATTCTAGGCAAATGAAATATTTATAGATATCCTAGGCAAATGAAATATTTATAGATATCCAAGGCAAATGAAATATTTATAGGTATTCTATACAAATGGAAAACAAGTCCGGGATGTGATTTCTCGCTTGACACGACCACTCCTCCAGTCGACTCAGTTACAAATGAGTACCCAATGCGTGAGTTAGGGGAGGTAAAGACAGCAAGGAAAGGAATTGGCCACCCCACCTAATAATTACTGCGGCTTAGTACATGAAGAGTTATTTCCATCCCCGACGGCAGGATGCTGCCATGGAACATATCTTTACCTTTATACACATGTCACATTCAGAGATAATCTAGGCAAATGTTACATTCAGAGATATTCTAGGCAAATGTCATATTCAGAGATATTCTAGGCAAATGGCACATTCAGATATATTCTAGGCAAATGTCACATTCAGAGATGTTCTATGCAAATGTCACATTCAGAGATGTTATAGGCAAATGTCACATTCAGAGATATTCTACGCAAATGTCACATTCAGAGATATTCTAGGCAAATGTCACATTCAGAGATATTCTAGGCAAATGTCACATTCAGAGATATTCTAGGCAAATGTCACATTCAGAGATATTCTAGGCAAATGTCACATTCAGAGATATTCTAGGCAAATGTCACATTCAGAGATATTCTAGGCAAATGTCACATTCAGAGATATTCTAGGCAAATGTCACATTCAGAGATATTCTAGGCAAATGTCACATTCAGAGATATTCTAGGCAAATGTCATTCAGAGATATTCTAGGCAAATGTCACATTCAGGCATATTATAAGCAAATGTCATATTCAGAGAAATTCTAGGCAAATGACATGTTCAGGGATATTCTAGGTAGCGGAATATTCTCTTGTCAAGTATTGTCTTTTTTTCTGCAGTTATGCCCCTTGCCTGATTCTCAGTTGTTCCTTACCTAAGTCTTAGTTATGCCCCTTGCCTAAGTCTGAGTTATGCCCCTTGCCTAAGTCTTAGTTATACCCCTTGCCTAAGTCTTAGTTATACCCCTTGCCTAAGTCTGAGTTATACCCCTTGCCTAAGTCTGAGTTATACCCCTTGCCTAAGTCTTAGTTATACCCCTTGCCTAAGTCTGAGTTATACCCCTTGCCTAAGTCTTAGTTATACCCCTTGCCTAAGTCTTAGTTATACCCCTTGCCTAAGTCTGAGTTATACCCTTTGCCTAAGTCTGAGTTTTGAGAGCGATAAGCTTGCAGCGATATCTTCACAACCTTCTTTTCCAAATATAAATCAACAAGGACTATCTCGGCGATTATTCTGTTTTGTGCAGTATATGTGTTCGGCTCTGTGACAGTGTGGTATCGGGTTCAAATCACACCACAGAGAATTGTGCATCCAGACCGTTCAATGACAAACTACTGGGCGTATTTATGTAGCCTAGAAAATCACTAAGGCCAATAAATGCTGAGTTGATGGCTATGTCCTGAATAGGATACGCCACCAATATAATAGATAGCTATGTTCTTCCAAATTTACCACGGGAAAAAATCTAGCAATTAGGTATGGGCTGCAGTAATACAAGTAACAAAGTAATCATATTAAACAAGTCTGCGCAACACATTACCTACCACTACCAATAACAAGATGATGAAAACAACTATAACAGATAGAATAACGATGAAAACAACAGTGATTCATCCCCCCCCCCCTGCAACACCTGAACTGGTAAAATGCAGTATTGACTGGTTTTTTGGACAGATGAAAACAACTATGACAAATAGAATAACGATGCGGACAGTTGACGTTTCGAACAGAAGATCTTAGTCCGAACAGACATAATTAATATAACGGAAAATAGTACATAACAAATATAATTTTTTTAGAAAATATAAATAAAAACCGTCCCTGTATCAGACGACAAAGGTAAGAAGTGCGAGATAACCGTTTTCATCGCTATTCTTTTTATTCTAATTGTTTACCTCATCTTGTTACTACTAAATAGCATGTATTTGTAGCACTTGTTGAATATAATGACGACCGTGTTCTTAGTTTTCATCATTTTGCTGTGCTTGACATCGTCAGTGGTTATAAAATGTTTCATTGTCTTTTGTCTATCCCCAGGTGAATGATGGTTCATACTTGCCTTTAAGGGTAGGGGTGGGAGCTTAAGCTGTCTTTCCAAGGCCAGATGTGTCGCCGTGGTTGCATTTAGTCCATGTTTGTTCAAGGTTATCTTGATTTTTATGTCCACCGTTTTCTTGGTCTACCTCTGGCTTTACGCCCAGATATTCTTTTGTTATAGGGCATATGCTCTTATTGGTATTTGATTTGGCTTCATTCTCATAAGGTGACCGAACCATTTTACTTGCTGTCTTTCAAAATGTTCAATATATGATATTATACCAACTCTTTTCCTAATTTCTTCATTCCTTATTTTATCTAGTTTGGTAACCATTGCAGCTTTTCTCAGACATTTCATTTCACATGTGACGATTTTCTTTGCAGCGAGACTGCTAAATATCATGTTTGACATTGGTAGCACAGTGTTGGTATAAAAATTGTAGATATTATCTGGTATTTTATTTCCATATTGATGTTTGGGTGAAGAAGTAATGATGAAAGTTTACTGTGTTTGCTTTTTTGGCACCTTGTTTGTATTTCAAAACGTTTCATTGATAATCTTTTATCGTGCTGTGTACAGTCAAACCCGTCGATTGGGGGGGGGGGTGTTCAACCCCCTACCTCCCTTAGAAATTATTCGAGACATGACTTTTTGTAATAAGATCAAATTCTTCAGGAATGTCCGGAATATAAAGAATATGAAATACTGAGGCAAATGTCCCAGAGAAACAAGTGGAAGAAAATCTCTACGGATCTCTGTACGAGTTACAGAACATAGTCACGTTTATAGAAGAGACAAAACTTCAGATATAAGCATATCCCAGGCGAACGAAATAAGAAGTTATCTCACTAAGGCTAAACGTTTGGCTACCCGTCCGTCCTACCGTTGTTAACTGAGTGTTGGTATCAGAAATCACACAAACTCTCGTGTTGGTATCCGAGAGAGAAAACAGAAGAAGAATATGATGACGTATGCACAGAATGTGCTACCAGTAATCAAGTGAGACAAGTAAATATACCAACCTTCAACTGTTCAACTCCAATGTACTATCCGTATTAACATATTGTTGCGAAAGTTGGGAGATAACAAAATCACTGGATAAGAAATTAAATTCATTTGACAATAAATGTCTTAGAAAACTCTTAAGTATTGGTTGGGAAAACTCAAACAAACATTGAAGAGAAGACATTAAACAGTTCATTTTGTACGCCCTCATTAATATCAAACCTGTTTGTGGATTGTTCAATAAGAGAATATCTGCATACGTAAGGACTGGCCTAATCTGCATATGTAAGGACCGGCCTAATCTGCATATGTAAGGACCGGCCTAATTTGCATACGTAATGAGTAGCCTGATTCTGTGAAACTTTGCAGACGTAGACTTTCAACAGTATTGTTGCCGTAAATGTTGCCAAATAAAATCATTTAGTAAAGTAAACTAATGTTTTCCTTTGTCCACGTCATTGGGACGTATTTGGGGAGTATGGTTTTAGGTCCATATTTTTCATCGATCAACAGCACACCTGACAATGACGTGGTCAGCATCAAATCCACCGCTTTTAATATCCCAGAATATCTGGTACCCATATCCTTAGGCTGAGTCGAAGTAGAAGACAGTGATTTTAATATATCTCCAGTTGAACTGTAAATTGAAATTTGGGAGAGCCGTTACTAAAAATATTCTTCCTCTATTGGCGACCATAATATTTCGGCTCCAACAAAATATTCTACCTGCACTTTCTATAAAAATAATCTTGCTGTATTTTCCTCCGGCTCTGTGGCGGGGGGGGGGGGATGGGGTTTAAATATTGCTCCTATACTGGCGATCAAAATATTTATCTTATCATCATAGCCAAAATACATCTCCTATATTATTGGACAAAATATAGCTCTTATACTGATAGCCAAAATATTGCTTCTATAATGATGGCCAAAATATTGCTTCTATAATGATAGCCAAAATATTGCTTCTATAATGATAGCCAAAATATTGCTTCTATAATGATGGGTTAGGGTTAGAATTTAGCAATCAAAGAAGAAGCTATATTCTGGCCGTCGGTATAGAAGCAATATTTTGGCCAACAGTATAGGAGCTATATACAACTGTCACAGCTGCTTAAAATCCAACGATCAACATGGCGATCAAACGACAGATAACAAATATCATCTTTATTCCAACACAATGTTACAAATTATAGTCATGGCCCCTCATGAGAAAGACAAAAACACTCATGAGAAAGATTACAACATGTGAGATGAAATGCATGAGAAAGATTACAACATGTGAGATGAAATGCCTGAAAAAAGACTATAAACGTTACCAGAATAGACCGAATGAAGACATGAGAACGATAGTAAAGACTATATCACGCATACAATGTAGAGACAATAGATCAATTAGTTCCACTACCTTATGCGAATGGAACCAGCACAACCATCCATCCAGGCATACAACTACAGAAATAATGGCTAAAAGCAACAGGAAACCCCAGAACAGGATGGGAAGATTCAGAGAAATTGTAATAAATCACAGTCTGACCACGGCAAACGCAACAGAGATGAACAAAAACAGAAACCGTCATCTCCCCACAACGCCTAACAGCATTTGTGGAAAAGACAATAGATATACAGAGTGATTCTCCCATACTAATGACCAAAAAAATTGCTCCTATAGGGAAGGCCAAATATTGTTCCTATGATGATTGCCAAAATATAGCTCCGATACTGACTGACAAAATATAGTTTCTATACTGATGGCCAAAATATTGCTGCTAAACCGATGTTAAAAAACCGATAAACAACCATGTACTAATGGTTCTAACACGATATTCATGTTACACACAGAGGTCGTGGTGGCTGGATTACCAGAATCGCGACCTTGACTATATTTTCTGGATGTAAAGCTTTAGCATAGCCAAATTGGACTAACATCCGCGGTTGAAAGCAGTGTGCCTCACCATAAAAGGCAGATTTTAAAATATTGAGTGAATGATATTCGTTCAATGATATTCAGACCGCTCGGTGTTACATGGTCAGAACTTTTACTCTCGTAACAACACAGCTTCATTTTTTTCTCTGAAGACAAGCTTGTTGAAAGAACTGCCCATTAAGAACATCCCGTCTTCGCAAACAAACATACACATGAATGGAAGAACTTACCACAACATGGTAACTGTCCACAATATATCAGGAAAGCAGAAATCACGAAGCCGGCAGACTTGAGCGCCATTTTCAACTAGCTTCCGTGCACAAATGTTTGTTACACTAAATAAATAAGGTCAACCCTGATAAGAGACTTCGATAATGAATCATTGATATATCTCTGACTCAATCCGGGATTTTTCAGATGTTTTGTTAGGGTTAGTGCATCAAAAACTCCCGCCTAAATACGCGCAAACATTCTTGAATGTTTGCACATTGTAACGCGGACCAGATCGAGCACACTACATGGTCAAGCGTGCTTTCAAACACACACATATGTGTGTGTTTGTATGTTTGTGCACGTACATGAGGTTACATTTTATTAGCACTTCTGGTGGTGTTTGTGTTGACTTTGAATTCACCGGCAAGAATTCCCGCGCTATTTCGGCCGCAGAAGGTACAATCGTTGTGATATGATTTCGTTTGCGTCATATAGCCCTAGAACGTCTATTTTCCTCATGCTTTTGATTCAGGTGGGCTTTTCTAGACTGTCTGCAGTCTGTATCAAATCTTTGCCATGAATGTATATCAGGCTACTGTGCTGTTTGACTTTAGGTAATATCTCTGTGTGACAATTTCAGGGGTTGAAACGGTAGGTAGTGATTTGGACTTTGGCCGACTACGTATATCTAGTACACAGTGTTGCGCTGCCTGTGAAATGATCACGTGTAAATAGCCACTTTGAACTCTTCCTTATCTGAAAACCTGCTCTTGAGATATATTCTTCTTCTTCTGCCTTCGCTCTTTTCTTCTTCTCCTTCCTCTCTTTCTTTTTTTTTCATCGTTCATTCTCAAACTATCACTGACAAGACAATGGTCCTATTATATTTCCAGTAGGATGTAGTCCAGATAATGGAAATGCATTATGTCGCCATTTTATTTTCGCAATGATCCAGCAAATCTGTCTTCGTCGTTCCTGTTATAAAACTCTTAATCATTCGAGAAGACCCACTGAGATACATGAAATGCTTGTTGGTAACGAAGTCTTGTTTGCTATGTGTTTTTTGAAAAAGGTCCCATTTGGACCGTAACGTGGAACAAGTCCTTGTACTTTTGTTTATTGTTATTTATATTTACTTTGGTTTTTTATTTGATATTTAGTACATACTGTAATAGTAACAATATTACTTAATGTAATATGTATCACTTATTTCCCAGGTAATAGCACCTTATCCTACTTTTACAGATTTACTTAGAATATATTGGTTGTTTTTATCTATCCAACTTGCACACGTTAACTCCGAGTTTATGGTCCGTGTCCAATATGACTAGCCAATCACTGGGAGCGTAAATACTTCTTTCTGTAATGAGGACATTTCCTTTGGAAAAAATCATTTCTTTGTTTTTGTTAACTTTTGGTCATCTTGGGGGGGGGGGGGGGAGGGGGTTGTTAAATCACCGTTTTTGCGTGCTTCCTAGAACTAATTGTTGTGTTCTGACCTCCAAAAAGTGGGGGGGGGAGTTGAACTACGACTTGTCATGGTAAAAACACAAATAGAAGCACGTAAGAACGGACAATAGTATATACAAATATACTGGTATCTATAATCTGGAATCAAGGAAGACCAAGAGCTAGATAGGTGGAGACAATCAAGGAAGAACAAGAACTAGATAAGTGGAGACAATCAAGGAAGAACAAGAACTAGATAGGTGGAGACAATCAAGGAAGAACAAGAACTAGATAGGTGGAGACAATCAAGGAAGAACAAGAACTAGATAAGTGGAGACAATCAAGGAAGACCAAGAGCTAGATAAGTGGAGACAATCAAGGAAGAACAAGAACTAGATAGGTGGAGACAATCAAGGAAGAACAAGAACTAGATAGGTGGAGACAATCAAGGAAGAACAAGAACTAGATAAGTGGAGACAATCAAGGAAGAACAAGAACTAGATAGGTGGAGACAATCAAGGAAGAACAAGAACTAGATAGGTGGAGACAATCAAGGAAGAACAAGAACTAGATAAGTGGAGACAATCAAGGAAGAACAAGAACTAGATAGGTGGAGACAATCAAGGAAGAACAAGAACTAGATAGGTGGAGACAATCAAGGAAGAACAAGAACTAGATAAGTGGAGACAATCAAGGAAGACCAAGAGCTAGATAAGTGGAGACAATCAAGGAAGAACAAGAACTAGATAGGTGGAGACAATCAAGGAAGAACAAGAACTAGATAGGTGGAGACAATCAAGGAAGAACAAGAACTAGATAAGTGGAGACAATCAAGGAAGAACAAGAACTAGATAGGTGGAGACAATCAAGGAAGAACAAGAACTAGATAGGTGGAGACAATCAAGGAAGAACAAGAACTAGATAGGTGGAGACAATCAAGGAAGAACAAGAACTAGATAAGTGGAGACAATCAAGGAAGAACAAGAACTAGATAGGTGGAGACAATCAAGGAAGAACAAGAACTAGATAGGTGGAGACAATCAAGGAAGAACAAGAACTAGATAGGTGGAGACAATCAAGGAAGAACAAGAACTAGATAGGTGGAGACAATCAAGGAAGAACAAGAACTAGATAAGTGGAGACAATCAAGGAAGAACAAGAACTAGATAGGGGGAGACAATCAAGGAAGAACAAGAACTAGATAGGTGGAGACAATCAAGGAAGAACAAGAACTAGATAAGTGGAGACAATCAAGGAAGACCAAGAGCTAGATAAGTGGAGACAATCAAGGAAGAACAAGAACTAGATAGGTGGAGACAATCAAGGAAGAACAAGAACTAGATAGGTGGAGACAATCAAGGAAGAACAAGAACTAGATAAGTGGAGACAATCAAGGAAGAACAAGAACTAGATAGGTGGAGACAATCAAGGAAGAACAAGAGCTAGATAGGTGGAGACAATCAAGGAAGACCAAGAGCTAGATAGGTGGAGACAATCAAGGAAGAACAAGAGCTTGATAGGTGGAGACAATCAAGGAAGAACAAGAACTAGATAGGTGGAGACAATCAAGGAAAACCAAGAGCTAGATAGGTGGAGACAATCAAGGAAAACCAAGAACTAGATAGGTGGAGACAATCAAGGAAGAACAAGAACTAGATAGGTGGAGAGAATCAAAGAAACCCAAGAAAGGGAAGCTGGATGACCATGACCAATGCAACCCAGATTATCAAAAACAATTACGCTTAAAGAAACTAGTGGGACATGAGGAGCTATAGATAGATAAATGCATGGGATGGATGGATGGATAATGGATGGATGGATGGATGGATGGACGGACGGACGGACGGACGGATGGACGGATGGATGGATGGATGGATGGATGGATGGATGGATGGATGGAGGATGGATGAATGAATGCATGGATAGATGAATGAATGCATGAACGGAATGGATGGATGTCTGCATAAATGAATGCATGGATAGAGGCATGGATGGATAGATACATGAATGATTAGATGAATAAATGCATGGATTGATGGATGGATGCATATATTGATGGATAGGCAGACAGGTAGACATTTTGATAGGTAGGTATGTAGGTATGCAGTAGATCAGGGCTCAGAGTTCGGAATTGCACCACCACTACGGAGTACGTGATAAAAATCAACATTACTCAAATGGTATGTCGCCTACCACTACGTTAGTCACCTGTGCACCTATGGATAAACCTGCTTGTTGTGACACTGATTCAGCTCTAAAATATCTTCGTTTTATACACACTATCAATTTATAAACACACATACTCTGATATATAGTTGGATACACATCACACACACATTCACACAATACAACACAAACATCAGTACACACTTAGATAAGACATAAATACAACCTTGATTAAATCAAATCAGATTTTACAACCAACACAAACTCACGCAAAAACTTTCTCGTAACAGAATTCTCAGCGACTTGACAGCAGTGTTACCACTGACGTTTCAGAAATAATCCCAGACCACACTGTAAACAATTCCCAGACTCGTAATTCATTATCATTATAAATAGGGTTGGGGCACTGGGAAGGGAAGCGAGTATATTTAATAATAATGCATTCTCCAATTTTCCTGACTAATTCCATCATTTTGATTAGATTTTTTGTGACATCTTCATAATAAAAATCATTGAGAATAGTGTACCTAGCCCGTGTGTTGCCGGGGCCCGAAAGGGAAGCACAGAATAGCAACACTGTTCACCTTCCACGCATGTCGTAAAAGGCGACTAAGGAGGTTATAGGATGGAGTTGGCTGTCCCATCCCATATAGGGTCAGTGACCCAAAGCCATGCTGAAGTCGGATGTGTCAGGCCGAAAGGCGCAGATATCGCAGCGATGCTGTAAAACTTGACACATCACATTCCGTTCTCCAGACTACATCCTGCTAATCTGCAGGAGTTTGAGAACGAACGCAGAAGAAGTGTACCTAGCTTTTGTGACATCTTCATAATAAAAATCATTGAGGATAGTGTACCTAGCTTTTGGCTACAATCCTAGGATTTAACTGCCCCCTCCCCAATGCTCCTTATCCCCCCCTCCAATTCATATTACGGCAAATTACTCCTAAATAACTAAATGAGACTGTGGCCACATATCCAGATCTTGTGGGAAAATACAAAAGCTGTGGTATCGCTACTTGACAAATAAAAACCAGCTTTCGTTTAATCTTTGAGACCAGACAGTGGCTTGGGACCACCGACACAGGAGTCGAGATAACTTACTATTGACACATTGATATCACAGTGCAGACCCTTTACCGCCTGATTCAATTACACACTCACACACATACATACACACATGGTACAAATTGCATGTAATCTTTGAGTGTTCGCCGCCGATAGATTACACTATATCACACCAGAAATGGTAGCATAGCCTATTCAGGATGTAGTCATCAACCCAGCATATTTTTTTTTTTACTGTAGTGGTTTTCTAGGCAGTATTTACGTCCAATAGTTCGTCGTTGCTTTCTAAACGTTCTGGGAGCACAATTGCCTGCGGTGGGATTTGAAACGGTGCCGTCACAGACGTGCACTGTGCCTCTCCGCCACAGAGCCCGACACCGATTACACTAGTGTACTGGATATTTTCAGAATACTGGCAATCAAGTTCAGAAAATATACCCGAAGTACCGACAAAATATCAAGTGGCATATTGTTTCCAAAACATTGTCTTCGTCGTGGATACTCCGATCGCCTCACTGTCCCGGGCAAGCATTGATCAGAGACATGTTCTGATACTCTGATCGCCTCACTGTGCCGGGCAAACATTGATCAGAGACATGTTCTGATACTCTGATCGCCTTACTGTCCCGGGCAAGCATTGGCCAGAGACATGTTCTGATACTCTGATCGTCTCATTGTCCCGGGCAAGCATTGGTCAGAGACATGTTCTGATACTCTGATCGCCTCACTGTCCCGGGCAAGCATTGGTCAGAGACATGTTCTTTCATTTTTCAATATCGCTGGTCCATTGACTTCTTAGTCTGCCTCAACTTGTCTTTCCTGGCAGTCTGCCCTCCAGTATCAGCGTATCTATGTCATCGTGTCTATTTAAGTATCCAAAATACTGTAGCTTCCTTCTTATGATGGTATTTAGAAGCCAACCTTCATTTAGTTTCAGTAATTTCAAAATGACAATGTTCTTCTTTTTCTCTAACCATAATATTTGTAGAATATTATTCTAAAGCATTCCATTTCAAATGAATTTATTCTTCTGGATATTGCATTGTTTAAAAAAGTCACTCTCGCATATTTATATTGTCACTGGGAAAACACATGGTCTTAAAAGGGTTACTTTAGTCTCGTTATTACTACTTTGTCACAGCTTTCTCATTTGTGTTAGTTTGAGTTTTGCAATTGCGAGTTTTCTTTTGATCTCAACTGAACAATCTATAAAACTGTGTATATTTGCTCCCAGATATTCGAATTTGTTTACACATTCGAGTTCTATATTGTCTATTTTGATTATCGGTTTAATCTTTGTTTTGTCTGTTGTCATAAATTTTGTTTTCTGTTTATATATATATATATATATATATACATACTTTGATTTCACTGCATTTCTTTGCTGTTGTGATTAGCTGTTTCAGTCCTCCAGGATGTGTAGTAAGGAGGATTGTGCCATCCGAAAATCTATAAGGGGAACTGTATCGTCTGCATATCTTATCTCTGGAATCTTGTATCCAACGATATTTATCGGATAAAATTTATTTTTCTCTAGATCTTCTCTGAAATTTCTCGTTAGATTATGTCTGTTTACATCATTATATTCTGTCTGTTTACATTATTATATTCTGTCCGTTTACATCATTATATTCAGTCTCTTTACATCATTATATTCTGTCTGTTTACAGCATTATATTCTGTCTGTTTACAACATTATATTCTGTCTGTTTACAACATTATATTCTGTCCGTTTACAACATTATACTCTGTCTGTTTAAACATTTACAACTGTATAATGAATATTTGTATATTTGGACAATAGTAAATTATACATGGGAAGAACTTGCGAAAATACATCTACATGGCGTTCTAACATCAAAAAGAGCGCATCATCTTGTGAAAAGTGGAGCAATACAGCAGCTCAACAGCGGAGAGCAGCTAGAAAGGCACGGATAGACCAAGATCCTTCTACAGTCGTCATTCCATGCCCGAACTGTCGAAGGACATTTACAGCTCGAATAGGGCTCATTAGCCATCTACGAACTCATAATCAAGGACATAACTAAAATTGAATTTTCAAAAGTGGATGTAACAAATGGTCATCATCACTTGTGATGGACGAACAACAAATTGTACAATAAAGCCCGTGAACTGTTCAACAGATAGAAGTTAACAATTGCCTGCGTCTGCACGCCGGTGTGTTAACAGATTATAACACTAAGACACGACATGCATGTTGTAAGAGGCAGATAAGAAGGTTGGGTAATGGGTTGTACTCATAAAGGAAACTCAAAAGTCATTCAGAAGTCATTTCTGCCAGATCGTAATACTCTAACATCGCAGCCACGTTGCAAATAAAGAAGTTTCCCTGTAAATAATTAAATAAGTATTTATTATATCAGATCGTTAATAATCATTTACTAATGAAAATATTGCAACTATTATATTGAATCATGTTCAGTTGGTGTATTTGTGCCTGGGGGAGGGGGGGGGGTTGCCATGTCCTTAACCAATATTGTTTTTTTATTGTGGATGCTAAAAGAGAGAGAAAGAGAGAGTGTAAGGAAGAGAGAAAGACAGATATAGGGAAAAGATATCTATATATATATATATATATATTGAATGAGAGGGGGCGGTGGTAACCGCAGAAAATGTCATTTCATAATTTGAGTGTGACATTTGGTGACCAATTTTTGTGGAGAGTAGGACCACTAAAGGGGGGGGGGAGTTGTTCGTTATTTTTTAGTTTACTTCTCAGTACTAATAGCATATTTAGCTTACGTTCCAGTACTAAATGTACTTGTTAGCTTACTTCCTAGTACTATATGTACTTTTTTAGCTTACTTCCTAATACTAAATGTACTTTTTAGCTTACTTCCTAGTATTAAATGTTGTTTTTAGCTTACTTCCTAGTACTAAATGCACTTTTTAGCTTACTTCCTTGTACTTCTTCTTCTTCATTGTTCTTCAGTCAGATATCAGGTTACAGCACCAATAGCTTCAATCAGATATCAGGTTACAGCACCAATAGCTTCAGTCAGATATCAGGTTACAGCACCAATAGCTTCAGTCAGATATCAGGTTACAGCATCAATAGCTTCAATGAATTGTGTGATTTGCTTCAAGTCATCCATGGAACCCATCAGGTCTAGAAATAGTGCCGTCACGGTAGGCCATATTGTCTCCCTCTCTTCCTGGTGCATTTAACAGGAATGAAGAATGTGTTCTGCAGTCTTTGGGCTCAACCCACAGTTGCACAGGTCTGTCTCACCAATCTTCAGCTTTCGGAACATGTGACTTCTCAGTCTGTTGTGGTCAGTTCGTAGTCTGAAGATGATGGTTTGTTCTTTGCGTGACATTTGTTGTAGGGGCCATTTGGTTCTGAGGTTGGGTGCATCTGCTTCCACTTGTTCTTATATTCTGCTTTTATCATAGTCATACATTCATAGTACGCATTGTCAGTCTTCCTTGTACTAAATGTCCTGTTTTTACTTCCGAGGAGGGCTGGGAAGTTGTAAACTTTCTACAACTTCCTTCCTTCCATCTTATCTAAGGGCTTGCTTTGTGTCTGTTAAAGACAAGGATTCCGTCTGAGTTTACGAGTATGTCAACGTTCCGAAATGTTTGTGTGCTGAACAGACAGTTGTCTTTGTTTGTCTGCTGAACAGACAGTTGTCTTTGTTTGTCTGCTGAACAGACAGTTGTCTTTGTTTGTCTGCTGAACAGACAGTTGTCTTTGTTTGTCTGCTGAACAGACAGTTGTCTGTGTTTGTCTGCTGAACAGACAGTTGTCTTTGTTTGTCTGCTGAACAGACAGTTGTCTTTGTTTGTCTGCTGAACAGACAGTTGTCTTTGTTTGTCTGCTGAACAGACAGTTGTCTTTGTTTGTCTGCTTGTTGTAGATTAGAATATGTAGAAAATGTACCAATCCTTAAATGTGTAGGCCAGGTCATTGCACTCGTAATATCATAAATAACTAACTGACGCCGTGTACAGGGTTGCCATTGTGATATCTGGTACAATACTAGAAGACGTGTCTACATCTTAATGAAACAAATCTTATACTTGAATAGAACTAATCCTACATTATATACCGAAACGAAATATTGAGAAAGATGCATTTTACAGTCGCTAGACGCATCTATCTTCTGTTGGATATATCTTATATACCTGCGCGCTACGCACTGAGAACTCCCCTGTGTCCCCCCCCCCTTTAGATGATTATTGTGGCGGAGAGGGCTCTCAGTGCGGAGTGGGTAGATGGATTCATACACCAACGGTCCTAGCGAACTTTTAATCTCCAATTAATTTAGCCTATTTGACATCGAGGTTTACTAGTGACGTGATTACAGTGACGTCACACAAGTTGTGCACACTATAGCAATATTGCAATGGGAGCTTGCTATAATATTGAAAAATTGGAATGTAGGTACTTGTTTATATACCGTACCGGATATCCTATCACAGCTTGTTTGCTGTACCGGATATCTTATCACTACATGTTTACTGTACTGGATATCTTTTATTACTACATATTTACTGTACCGGATTTCTTATAGCAACATGCTTAATGTACAAGGATATCTTATCACAACATGTTTGCTGTACCGGATATCTTATCACAGCTTGTTTGCTGTACCGGATATCTTATCACAACATGTTTGCTGTACCGGATATCTTATCACAACATGTTTGCTGTACCGGATATCTTATCACAACATGTTTGCTGTACCGGATATCTTATCACAACATGTTTGCTGTACCGGATATCTTATCACAACATGTTTGCTGTACCGGATATCTTATCACAACATGTTTGCTGTACCGGATATCTTATCACAGCTTGTTTGCTGTACCGGATATCTTATCACAACATGTTTGCTGTACCGGATATCTTATCACAACATGTTTGCTGTACCGGATATCTTATCACAACATGTTTGCTGTACCGGATATCTTATCACAACATGTTTGCTGTACCGGATATCTTATCACAACATGTTTGCTGTACCGGATATCTTATCACAACATGTTTGCTGTACCGGATATCTTATCACAACATGTTTCAAAAGTGGGTCAGTTAAACAGCTACTAGAACATGACATTTATTTCGGACATTTTTAAAGTTTCTTTTTTCTGAGGGGACGATGGGGGGGGGGGAACAATTATTTTTACTTTTATTTTAAATCATATACTTTCCCATATTTTCTTGTTTAAATTTACCTAAAGAAATGTGTGGCGAGGTCTTTCGTGGATATTAACAAATTTATAAATACTGTCTGATCTACGCATTTACTATATCAAGTAGATGTATACCAATCTCTCCCCAAGCCCATGGATAAAGGAAGTGGGGGGCCAACATCCCATTCCTTCTCCCCCTCTCTAACGATCTTTCACAAAGAGATCATCAAATTGTCTTCACACGGAAGATCTGATACACGCCCCACCCTTTGACCTTAAAGGAGAACTTATCCACGTGCATGTCTCGGAGACATCATCACAAATGATGGCAGATGTGAAACAGAAGTTAAAGCTGAATATGACTGGCTAAACGTTCCTTCAATGACATGGCGAAAATATCAACATGTAAGCAATCTGCAAGCAAGTTAAAAGTGCGAATTATAAAATATTACATGTGTTCTATATTACTGGATACCTCAGAAACATAGACACAAAAATACAATTAGAGGACACAATTGTATGTCTTTGAGATGGGGATATATAGAAGACTTTGGAAAACTTCGTGGAAAGAAAACAAACAAAGAGGACCTAACATTTCCTATAATAAAGACCTATTAAAGGAAATACAAGTCAAACAAATAAAGTATGTTCGACATATTAAAAGACATGGCACATTGTTGAAGACTTTACTTGAAGAAAGAGTTATGGAGAGACCAACACGAGTTACGTGGACACGAGCAAGAGTTAAGGGGAGACAAGCAAGAGTTAAGGGGAGACGAGCAAGAGTTAAGGGGAGACGAGCAAGAGAAGTCAGAGATACATGTGGGAGGGAAACATCCACAGATGGTGACAGTCTAGCATAGTGCACCATCAAAGCAATATTCAGAGGATATTGAATTCCGTTGCACCCAACCTTCGTTGCGGAGACGGCACTTAATGATGTTAATGTATACACGTAGAATGAATAGTGACATATTGCAAACAATTATTTGATAATACATTTCACAGCGAATTCTAAGTGGAAACTTTGTTTGGACAGTGAGACATGATACGGCTAACAATATGAACAGACATTTCCGTGGTAGCAAACAGCACTAGATAATATTTGGCACAATAATTTAACGGAACATTTAGTTCCTACATCGTGAAATGTAAGATGTCTAATTTTACTATAGACAAAACTGTCGAGTTTTCCTATTGGTTTCATATATAGAGAAAGTTCAGACTCTCGAAATAAGATTAGACGTACTAAAATTAAGTTAACAATAACATATTTGTTGTTGTGAAATTAAATAAATTTTTTATAATTGGAGAGAGGCAGCACATGTTTGATTTTTTAAATATTTTTTAGAAAAGGCGCATTCTTGAAAATTCATTACATTTTTTTATACATGCACACAATTTTGAAATGTGCCTTTTTTTTTAAACCAATAATTTGGTCAGAAATAGCTTCATCCAACTGGCAACCCTGCCTTGTGTAGTGTGTTTCCTGTTGTTTGAGAAGCTCTCTTTGCGCGCTCATATCTTTGTGAAATCTTACAATCTATGGAAAACTCTGCACGACCCATCATTAGTATCCTATCTGGGATTGTCCGTCTTGGTGTGCCCACCGCCATTGTTGAGTCATGTTATAAAGCAAATGAAGTTTGACACACGATGCAGTTGTTTTATGACCCCCATTCACTGATAACGCTAATCAACGCGTGTTATAAAGTAGTTGTATGGCTATTATCAGAGTAAAGCAACACCAGAAAGAGCTGGTGTTAGCAATTTCATGTTATCTAAGATTTAGACAAACCAACGAAACACTGGGTTAATACTATCACTCATCTATCTAGAACGATGATGATGATTATGTATCCCGTGTGCTGCAGCGACTATACGTGGGAGTAAAGAATAGTAATACTGTTTACCATCTATGCATTCACCGTTCTCCGAACTATATCCTACTAATCTGCATGAGTTTGAGAACTTCGGTTCTGCGTCATTGTTTCATTCAGTCTTCACCTGGCGATTTTCAACATATACGGCCAGTAACTAACTATACGTTGATCACCTTAAAAATATTCTACAAATTTTATCACATTATTAACAAAAATAGGCATAACTGTTACCAAAATAAGTCATATAGCAACCTAACAACGAGACACAGTGGCAGACGACGTGTCGACTAAAAAGTCTTCATCAGGACACAGCGCTTTTAGTCGAAACGTCGTCTGTCACTGTGTCTCGTTGTTAGGTTGCTATATGACTTATTTTGGTAACATTTATGCCTATTTTTGTTAATAATGTGATAAAATTTGTAGAATATTTGTAGAATAACTCTTCTGTTCGACGCATCATGCTCAAACATTATTCTCTTCTCTAGTCTGATCCTGACACCCGTGACGCTTTCCATGACTTACCTCTGGTGGCTTATAGTCGTGATAGAAATCTGAGGGACATCTTGGTTCATAGCCACCTTAAGTCTTCTGTTCCTGACCATTTTGGCACTGTTCGTTGCTCACGTGTCCGTTGCTTTACATGTCCTTATGTGGTTCAGATGCGCTCCATTTCATTTCCCACGGCCACTTTCTCCATCGATGAGGCCTTTACATGTGAATCCCGTAATGTCATTTACGTGATCATATGTAAACGCTGTGGCAAACAGTACATCGGGGAAACCGGCCTACGATTGAGCGATCGCTTTTGTAACCATCTTCATGCCATCAAGCACAGAACACCCACTCCTGTGGCCACACACTTCAACGGCGATGGTCATCATGGTGCTTTGGATATTCAGGTCACCGCCATCAGATCTTGCACCACCGATGATAGATCTAGGTATGCTCTAGAAAATCGTCTCATTTTCGAAATGGGTACACTCAAGCCTTTTGGACTCAATACCGACCACTCTTATGTCTATTACTGGTTTGGTGTGGTCTTTGTCTTTATTCTTTTTTGTTCCGTCATTTACTCATCTTTTTGTTCGTTTTGTTTCCACATATATTTACGTTTTTATGTACTTTCTGACCTTCCGGCATATCATTTCCATATTTCCGTTGGACGTTGTGATAATTTTTCTATTCGTCGTCTTTTAATGTTTTGTTTGTATCTTGATAAAGACCTTTTGGTTGAAACGTTGAATATGATTTGTGTATTGTAATTTTTATGATTTCTTGTGTGCTCATCATTGCCCATCATTACCCACTAGTTTTAGATATAGTCTATGGTGTCCCATTGAGACGATATATAAACCTGTGTTTTACGTAAGTCTAATAGAAAGAAAGGCAAGAGCTGCTCAATGTCACACAAACTCCTCCCACACATGCTCAGAATGCTCAGATAATCTTAGGCACGCTTAGAACTCATTAGTCACAGCGAAATACCGCAAGCTTCATCATTCCAGTTGAGTTGAATGGTCATCGTTGATTACGAGAAACGAACAAGAACCATACAAGTATAATGGTGACTATAAAAGATAAACTAGATTACTAGAACCACAATCTCCATTCCTTTTTGCTGGATAAAGCCTCGAACATAATCAAATTGAACTAACATTCTCTATTGAAAGAAGCGTAAAGTGTATCCAATCATAAGAAGGTGCATTGTACTTAGAGAAAATTAGTCGAATGAGTATAATATCTGTTACATATCTCGGAGGTTGTGGTTCACCGTTATTTTTGATAGTCAACAGTTTAAAAACAACCAAATTAGGATCATTCACAGCCCTTGTGTTGCAAGGGCCGGAAAAGAGAGCAAAGAATAGCAACACTATTTACCATCCATGCATATCGCAGAAAGCTACTAAGCAATATATTCATGCGCAGTTTGCTGCTCCATCCCATATAAGATCAAAGTGACTCAGAAGCCCAAATGATGTCGGATATACCAATCCGAAAGACGCTGATACCGCAGCACATCTGTAAACTACGACACAGCACATTTCATACTGTGGGCTATATCATACTAATTTGTGTCAGTTTTAGACCAAGAGCAGAATTAGAAGAATCATCCAGGACTGGAAGAAGCTCACCTCACATAAGTGGCAGGGCTATATATTTATTTTCACTTTACTCACTGACTTCAAGGAAGAATGCAAACACTTGGCGAACGCAGAGACACAAAAGTACTAATTCAGGCAGAAAAGTTTCAGTGTATGCCAAGTCATCCAATGAAGGAAATATTCCAAAATCTAGCAATGGGACGACTGAAAAGAAGCAGCTTTATCCATCAAGCTAAACGACTCCGCAGACAACTTACAGACCTACCTGAAGTTGACAGCCCCTTAAGGCCTGTACCAGAACAAACCCCGTCGAGTGAAAGACATGGAATGCCAATATACATTCAGACCCATGTGAAAGGAATACTAAGCGAGGACGAACAGAACAGTGTGCAGCGAAGGACAGTCACCCTCATTTTCCTGGATGAGGAATATCCACAAGATATATGGGTCAGAGTATACACAGATGGGTCAGCACAGAATGCCGTGAGAAATGGAGGTGCAGGTGTATATATATAATATCCACACAAGCCTAGAGATACAATCAGAACACCGACAGGAAAATTCTGCAATAATTATGATGCAGAAATCCAGGCAATTAGTGTGGCAGCTAAAAAACTGCTGAACTCCAACTCTGACCTACAGCCTGTGGTATTCATGACAGATGCAAGGTCAGTGCTTCAAGCTCTCCAGTCTGGAAAACTAACAGATTTGAAAAAAACTACTTAGCGAATTGTCTTACCAGTATAGGGTAACCATGCAGTGGATACCCTCTCACTGTGGAATACCAGGAAATGAAAAAGCAGACCAACTGGCTAAGGAAGGTGCTGCCGAAGACCAACCAGATATACCAATCACCTACCATCAGAAAAAACAGATGATCAAGTCAATAAAAAAGCCACAAACACCAACACAAGATGACTATCATATTATGAACATACCAGAACAAGTTATAATTCTACGTCTCAGAACAGGACACAACCGACTCCGCAGTCACATGTATACAAAGTTCAAGATTGGCAACAAAGCCATGTGTACATGTGGACAGGGAGCACAGAGTGTCAAACATATACTGCAAGAGTGTTCTGAGCATGAAACGCTGAGGCAGACATATTGGCCAGAGGAAACAACACTGGAATCAAAACTCTATGGGACACTGTATGAACTACAAAAGACAGTGAGTTTTATTAAGGAGACAGAATTACAGATATAGACATGTTTCAAGTGAACGAAAGAAGAAGAAGAACTGACTTCAAGAATGTGATTTAAATGCAATATTTGATTTACGATTTGTGACGAAAATTGCAGTATATTTCATGGAAGTTCACTCGTTTGTTTACTGCTCCATTCGAGAATAATGAACAAACAGCTACGAGGGGGGGGGGGGGGGGGCTGTCCAAAAACTACGTGAACAATTTTTTGCAAATTTTTGACCTCCTTGACAATAACTTTAATGTTTGAGATGTGGAAATAAGAAGAATAGGAAGAACATCGTGGAAAAAAAGAAGAAAACAAACACAGAGGTTCTAACAATTCATATGAAGAAAGAATTATTAATAGAAATAAAATATGCTGGACACACTTTGAAAGACAGGACGCCTTATTGAAGACCTTACTTGAGGGTAAAGTCGAAGGGAGGCGAACAAGGGGTAGGCAGAGATACAAGTGGGAGAGTAACATCACAAGATGGACAGGTTACAATCTACCAGAGTTCACCACCACAACAAGAGGTAGAGATTGTTGGAGATCTGTGGCAGTCAACCTTCGTTGCGGAGACGGTACTTGATGATGATGATGTCAACAGCTGTTAAGAATTCCCAGAATACCTCTCCCCCAGCGTAATTATGTTAATGGTTGGTTGGTTACTATCCCCATGAACTACGAGCGATTAGCTCTTACTTCCTGTGTGCAGTGGGGTAGTTTCTCGGAGCTCTTGCATACCCTGAAGTCTTCAGAGTTCGGCTTAGTGCAATGCCTATTGAAAGGGCCTTCTACTCAGAAGAGAATTATGTTAATACAAATTTACTTCCATCCCTTAACAAATGTTAATATAGAAAGTACAGAAAACAAACATATTTTGTTGGATATCTCCAGAAGAATATTGCAAACATTCTCACTCATCTAGAAAGTACAGTATTGTGGACATGTCAGCTTTTGTTAAGCCCCCCCCCCCCTCTCCCCCTTCCTTCTCAACCAGTGTCTAACTTTTTCCGAGTTTCCTCCTCCATTCTTCTTCTGCCTTCGTTCTCAAACTCCTGCAGATTAGCAGAATGTAGTCAGGAGAACGGAATGCGCCGTGTCATGGTTTACAGCATGACTGCGATATAAGCGCCTTTCGACTTGACACATCTGACTTCAGCATGGCTTTTGGTCACTGACCATATATGGGATGGGACAGCCAACTCCATCCCATAACCTCCTTAGTCGCCTTTTACGACATGCATGGAAGTTAAACAGTGTTGCTATTCTTTGCTCCCCTTTCGGGCCCGGTAACACACGGGCGTTCCTCCCTTCTAATTTTAATTGTTGACCTAATTTATGAAACATCTTCTTGGAAACATCATTGATGCTTTTGAGATGTTGGTTTAGGACCTACAGAAGAATAACGAGAACTTCATGGAACGAGAAGAAGAAAAGAGATTCTGGCAATAATACGTTTGAAAAAAGAACTTTCTTTTTTCTCTTTCGTTGAATACCCCCTTGTGCCTTGCAGCATCAGAGGTATCATAGTTCCCTAGAGATTGCCTTCTGTGTAGTAATATATGTTTGTAATCCATCGTGTTCAAGGTTCGATGTTGATATTATTGCTGGATGGTCTGCAGACAAGAATTTCGCTCAGGTGATTGTTTAGGTTGTCCTCTTCATTATTGTTGACAATTTTACATATGCAGCTGGCATATTGATCAAGGACTGAGTGTATGTGAAACTTACGTTTGATTTTTAATGCCGTATTCTCAGAACTGGCAATGTTTTCTACGAGCGTTGTAGTTCTACACCGTCGGTTTGTTCGATAATTCACAATGTAGTTCTACACCGTCGGTTTGTTCGATAATTCACAATGTAGCTCTACACCGTCGGTTTGTTCGATAATTCACAATGTAGTTCTACACCGTCGGTTTGTTCGATAATTCACAATGTTGTTCTACACCGTCGGTTTGTTCGATAATTAACAATGTAGTTCTACACCGTCGGTTTGTTCGATAATTCACAATGTAGTTCTACACCGTCGGTTTGTTCGATAATTCACAATGTTGTTCTACACCGTCGGTTTGTTCGATAATTCACAATGTTGTTCTACACCGTCGGTTTGTTCGATAATTCACAATGTTGTTCTACACCGTCGGTTTGTTCGATAATTCACAATGTTGTTCTACACCGTCGGTTTGTTCGATAATTAACAATGTTGTTCTACACCGTCGGTTTGTTCGATAATTCACAATGTTGTTCTACACCGTCGGTTTGTTCGATAATTCACAATGTTGTTCTACACCGTCGGTTTGTTCGATAATTCACAATGTAGTTCTACACCGTCGGTTTGTTCGATAATTCACAATGTAGTTCTACACCGTCGGTTTGTTCGATAATTCACAATGTAGTTCTACACCGTCGGTTTGTTCGATAATTCACAATCTAGTTCTACACCGTCGGTTTGTTCGATAATTCACAATGTAGTTCTACACCGTCGGTTTGTTCGATAATTCACAATGTTGTTCTACACCGTCGGTTTGTTCGATAATTCACAATGTTGTTCTACACCGTCGGTTTGTTCGATAATTCACAATGTAGTTCTACACCGTCGGTTTGTTCGATAATTTACAATGTAGTTCTACACCGTCGGTTTGTTCGATAATTCACAATGTAGTTCTACACCGTCGGTTTGTTCGATAATTCACAATGTTGTTCTACACTGTCGGTTTGTTCGATAATTCACAATGTAGTTCTACACCGTCGGTTTGTTCGATAATTCACAATGTTGTTCTACACCGTCGGTTTGTTCGATAATTCACAATGTTGTTTCATCGTCTCCGAATGGTTAAACCGACAAGAACTATTAAAAAAATATATTTTGGAAATGTTAAAAGACAGAACACTTTGTTGAAGATCTAACATGGCGGTACAGTAGTTGGGGGAGACGAGCAAGCGGTAGCCAGAGATACAAGTGGGATGGAAATATCATATGATCAATAATATACATTTAGGCCTATGAGTTATGACCGCAGCTTAGGTCCTATTACCAGCGCACACAAGACAGGTCCATATGTACTCAGATCCATGTCTTAATAAATCCATCAGGATGTAGCAGCTGACAGTTCTAGTTCAATGCTGATTTACCGACTTTTCGTATAGGTTTTTTACAACTCTTTCCTATCTATTATGTTTCTCTTTATGGGCTGTTCCGATCTTTACACCAATCTCATGCAGTCTTGGTGACGACCATGATTCACACTTTAAAAAATCTTCTAAGCGAACGACGTTCCTTAACGAATTAACTACGCCCGATCGATCCATTGACCAACCTATTTACACTGTGGTCATTCTCGCAGGTGTATCGACTCACTCATTACCCTCAAAATCCTCTTGAGGGTAATGAGTATTTGGCCAACCTATTTACACTGTGGTCATTCTCGCAGGTGTATCGACTCACTCATTACCCTCAAAATCCGCATGTCCTAACACGAATATGAATGTCATCTTTCTGGTCATAGATTGTGTCAGTAACTATACGAACTGTCGGCGGATGACTGACGCTTCAACTTTGTGGAGCATGTTCTATAAGTCTATCAGAATACACCACTAAAGCAAAAGACATGATGTTGAAGGTATGTTGCAGCCAACTTTCATTAGTTTGTGTTAATGTTATTGATGTGCAGTTACTTGATGTTAAGTGCTCTTAATGTTTGTTTCATGTTATTCTTCCTCGATAAGTCCATATTTTACATGAACATGTTATCTATATTTAGAAAACACAATGGCCGCGGCGATGGACGTTGATAGCAGTGAAGATATTGAAGAAGGTCCAAGCGTATCAGGCGGAGGTGGCAGCAAAAAGAGATTTGAAGTCAAGAAAGTAATATCATATTTACCGTCTGTTGTAGATTAGTATTCATTAAGTTTGTTTATCAATGAGATACGTTACTTTTATTAATTATTATTGTCATTGAATTGCCAACATCAGAACAGCCAACATTAGTGCCAACACTCCTGGCCTAGCTTAGAATGATAGAGCTGGTATCCCAAGCATTGACACGATCCTGATGCAGACACAGATTCCTTGGGCAGGTAATTTTGTGCGTATGCCAGACCATCGTCTGCCAAAGATACTTCTCTATGGTGAGCTAGAGAAGGGTATACGATCTCAAGGGGCCAAAGGAAGCGCTACAACTTTCACAAGGACTCGTTAAAGAACTCACTGAAAGCCTTTGAAATAGACCACGATACATGGGAAGAACTTGCACAAAATAGATCTACATGGCGTTCTAAAATTAAAAAAAGAGTGCATCATCTTGTGAAAGGAAGAGAAATGCCGCAGCTCAACAGCGGAGTGCAGCTAGAAAGTCACGGATAGACCAAGATCCGTCTACAGTCGTTATTCCATGTCCAAACTGTCCAAGGACATTTACAGCTCGAATAGGGCTCATTAACCATCTACGAACTCATAATCAAGGACATAACAAAAATTGAATTTTCAAAAGTGGATGTAACAAATGGTCATCATCATTTGTGATGGACGAACAACAACACAGCTAACGACCACTGACCAGATTCATTCCAATAACTAAAACTTTAGGCCTACTTCGTAGGTAGGTCTATTCAGTACCTTCTTGCTATTAACCTTTAGGCCTCTATAGGCGCCGATTTGCGCCAATGAGTATATACCCCATTGTGCCTATTGGCACAAATCGGCTACATACGATATGGCCCGATTCTCGAGTACGGAACTTCACGAAATAATGATCCTGTGACGTATAAAACCCGCCAAACGAAGCTAGGAATACGTCACAGTTTAAAGGTCAAATTCCTTTACACATTACGATTGCAAGAAGAGAGAAAGCCGGCTGGTTTTGTCAATGAATTTCTAGAGCAACGTTGGCCATTTTCGGGCCGTATTTTACTAATCAAATTGAGTACCGTGTGGCATGGCTAAGTGATCGTGACTACATATTTTAATTGTTGTTTTTTGTGTTTAATATGTTGTTATTTGATAAGAATGTTTGTGTAGTCGTTCAAAATCACAAAAATAATATGTATCAGGGGTGTGTGTGCATAGACAATAATTACGATGTGTGTCAGGCTAGACCTAGTTTTGACCGGATGGACGTTACATGCGATTTCTTCACATTTTATTATTTTTTTTAGTTCATATTATATTAGTTTTGATATAAAACAATATATATAAAATAAGTATAGGTATTTATGAGGATTTTATAAATGTTTCCACACATTGCTCAAGTATTAGGGTCGTCAAGAAGTTATATGTGTGATTTTGGAAATGACGTTTTGCGATTTTTTCTTGAATTTTCAACTTCACAACTTGCTCACAACTGTTATATCACACATACAACAAAAACACGATTATATTCACTCCTTTATTTAGATGTGCAAAAATTATTTTGATATCTTTTATATCAAAAAAGTTATCACATTTTCAAAACACCCACCAATAACGCAAATTTTCCAAAAAATAATTCAGGCTCAGGGGGTATTTTGCATAATTTTAATTCAGGGCTCTAAAGGTTACTAATAATAGTTGACAGAGTTTATTATATAATACATATATCAAGAGACATATTTTTTCCAGAAACGGCGACTTCATTGTGGATAGAAAATTATTACCATCCTGGCAACGGAGGCCTAGTAAGACTCGCCCAGGGTGCAAAAATACGGTCACTGTCTTATACTTTTCTTTCCATGTATGTCATAGGAGGCGACGAAGCCTCTGACTAAAGAAAATTAGGAGATAGCCTGACAACTGTCACTTGTAGAAAATCATCATCATAGGCCTATCTTGTGGCAATTTCGTTCTTTTCTATCATCATCAAGTGCCGTCTCTGCAACAAAGGTTGGCTGAAACGTTTCTCCAACATCTCCTGTCTCTTGTCTTGGTGGTGCACTCTGCTTGACTGTAACCTGTCCATCGTGTGATGTTACTCTCCCACTTGTATCTTTTCTCTTATATTTATAGCAAATAATACCCATGTGTTGCCAGGGCCCGAAAGGGGAGCAAAGATTAGCAACACTGTTTACCTTCCACGCATGTCGTAAAAGGCGACTAAGAAGGTTATGGGATGGAGTTGGCTGTCCCATCCCATATAGGGTCAGTGACCCAAAGCCATGCTGAAGTCGGATGTGTCAGGCCGAAAGACGCAGATATCGCAGCAATGATTTAAAACTTGACACAACGCATTCTGTTCTTCGGACTACATCCTGATAATCTGCAGAAGTTTGAGAACGAACGCAGAAGAAGAAGAAGATACCCATGGATGATGAAAAGATGCAGACCTGTGGACATTGCAACTTCGTCTGTAGACTCCAAGGTCAAGGAGAATGTGGACATTGCAACTTCGTCTTTCTGTGGTAGACTCCAAGGTCAAGGAGAATGCTTTAGATATGCCATCACTGCAGATAGATCAACAGATCTGATGGAAGAATGCCAGAAGTGTGTGCTGTGCTCCTGGCATGATGTGATAATCCGTGGATACTGGAATGCTTCCCTTTGTAAACTACACATGCATCCATAAATCTCCCTTCATTCGTCAGGTGCCATGATGGCTGGCGTTGGTGATCATGGCTCTCCGCAGCTTTCTATCTCCAGTTTTATGTATCAAGATCATTGTTGTTTCCCTGCCATGCCAGGTTGTTAAACTGTCTAATATTTTCTCACATTGTCATCCTCTGCCTCTGTTGCATTCAATCGTGCCTGTTGTGACTATGTTCTCCAAATCTCTTTGTCTCATAACATGGCCAAAAAAAGGAAGAGTTGTCTTTTTCTTATATTATTGATTAAGGTCCTTTTTGCATTTGACTCTTTCAACACGTCCACATTAGTTTTCCTGGCAGTAAATCTCCTGTACTCATCCATATCTTTGATAACTTATGTGAATCTAGGTAATCTCCATGGTATGGTAGTTAATCCTTCAATGTAATTTTACTTTCAGCACCAGATTGAGGTTTCTCAAACATATTATTAAAATGGGAACATTTATCAGAGCTTTTGCAAGTCACAGATGATTGTTGGACTCAATGTGGATATAGGAAACAAGTCTCAGGTGATTGTAGGATGTAGGGAACAAGTCTCAGATGATTGTTGGACACAATGTGGATGTAATGAACACATCTCATGATTGTTGGATGTAGAGAACAACTCAGATGATTGTTTGATGTAGGGAACAAGTCTCATGATTGTTGGATGTAGGGAACAAGTCACAGATGATTGTTGGATGTAGGGAACAAGTCACAGATGATTGTTGGATGTAGGGAACAAGTCACAGATGATTGTTTGACACAATGTTGGATGTAGGGAACAAGTCACAGATGATTGTTGGACACACAATGTTGGATGTAGGGAACAAGTCACAGATGATTGTTGGACACACAATGATGGATGTAGGGAACAAGTCACAGATGATTGTTGGACACACAATGTTGGATGTAGAGAACAACTCAGATGATTGTTTGATGTAGGGAACAAGTCTCATGATTGTTGGATGTAGGGAACAAGTCACAGATGATTGTTGGACACACAATGTTGGATGTAGGGAACAAGTCACAGATGATTGTTGGACACACAATGTTGGATGTAAGGAACAAGTCACAGATGATTGTTGGACACACAATGTTGGATGTAGAGAACAACTCAGATGATTGTTTGATGTAGGGAACAAGTCTCAGATGATTGTTGGACACAATGTGGATGTAATGAACACATCTCATGATTGTTGGATGTAGAGAACAACTCAGATGATTGTTTGATGTAAGGAACAAGTCACAGATGATTGTTGGACACAATGTGGATGTAATGAACACATCTCATGATTGTTGGATGTAGAGAACAACTCAGATGATTGTTTGATGTAGGGAACAAGTCACAGATGATTGTTGGACACACAATGTTGGATGTAGAGAACAACTCAGATGATTGTTTGATGTAGGGAACAAGTCTCATGATTGTTGGATGTAGGGAACAATTCACAGATAATTGTTGGACACACAATGTTGGATGTAGGGAACAAGTCACAGATGATTGTTGGACACACAATGTTGGATGTAAGGAACAAGTCACAGATGATTGTTGGACACACAATGTTGGATGTAGAGAACAACTCAGATGATTGTTTGATGTAGGGAACAAGTCTCATGATTGTTGGATGTAGGGAACAAGTCACAGATGATTGTTGGACACACAATGTTGGATGTAGGGAACAAGTCACAGATGATTGTTGGACACACAATGTTGGATGTAGGGAACAAGTCACAGATGATTGTTGGACACACAATGTTGGATGTAGGGAACAAGTCACAGATGATTGTTGGACACACAATGTTGGATGTAAAGTATGATGCCATGAGCTGGACAGATACTACTCTGAAGGAAAGTTTTATGTGACTGTCTTGTAATCATGAGGCATGCAGCAAATAAAAAGGTTCACTCCCTCCCAGTAGTCCAGTCATGTGTCTTCAGCAGGCTTCATCATATCTGAGGTCAACTCCACACCCTTCCTCCATATCCACCTCTTACAGCATGAATGGTAGGTAACTATCTATCTATGTTCCTTCAGCACCAAATATGCTGCAACTCTGTAAAAACAAGAGCTCTCCAGTTCCAGCAACTTGATGCTACAGTGTGTAATTCTTGTATGTTGTTGAGACACATAGTCATACCGTCTTTGATGGTTGTTCTGTGAAGTCTCTTTTTGTCTTCCTTTTTATCTTTTACCTTCTGGTACCCATTTTAATGCTTGTAGTGGCAGCCTGTTATCATTCATTCTAAGTACAGGTCCGATATAATTCTGTTATCGTAAACATCAAGGAGAGTTCAAGAATTGCCTGGTGTGGCAGGGAACAGCATGTAGACATCATCAGGTAACATATTCGGACAGGATTTAGCAGTCGTCACAGCTTTTCGAAACTTTACTGTTTGGTGTCTTCTCTTACGTGCATGTTTGACTTGAATTCTTCCCACCCAATATTTAAGAGTTTTCTAAGACATTTATTTTCCAATGAATTTAATTTCTTTTCCAGTGTCTTTGTTATTTTCCAACTTTTGCAACCATATGTTAATACGGATATGACATTAGAGTTGAACACTTATAGCTTGGTAACAATATTATGGTAAAATTCCATTATAGCAACTTGTTCCGCACCCGAATAATTATGTATGTGATTAAAAAAAATTATATATTCTGTCCAAACTATACAGAATGAATAGAATTTGGGATTTTGTAAAGTGTTGTTGATAATTAGGGAAATTTGTTATCAAAAGATGCAGCATTGTACAAGTATTTCACTGTAGAGATACTCCACCATAGAGATACTCCACTGTAGAGATACTCCACTGTAGAGATACTCCACCGTAGAGATACTCCACCGTAGAGATACTCCACTGTAGAGATGCTCCACTGTAGAGATACTCCACCGTAGAGATACTCCACCGTAGAGATACTCCACCGTAGAGATACTCCACCGTAGAGATACTCCACCGTAGAGATACTCCACCGTAGAGATACTCCACCGTAGAGATGCTCCACTGTAGAGATGCTCCACTGTAGAGATGCTCCACTGTAGAGGTGCTCCACTGTAGAGATGCTCCACTGTAGAGATGCTCCACTGTAGAGATACTCCACTGTAGAGATACTCCACTGTAGAGATGCTCCACTGTAGAGATGCTCCACTGTAGAGATGCTCCACTGTAGAGATGCTCCACTGTAGAGATGCTCCACTGTAGAGATACTCCACTGTAGAGGTACTCCACTGTAGAGATACTCCACTGTAGAGATACTCCACTGTAGAGATACTCCACTGTAGAGGTACTCCACTGTAGAGGTACTCCACTGCAATATGTTTGCTCCTCTGTCAAATCTCATTAACAAATGGGCAGTAGTAGTTGATTTGTCTGGGTTGTTTACTGAGTATTAGAAATAATGATTGCACAGATATGACCCAAGACTAGAGATTAGATGATAGAAGTGTCACACAAACTGACAGATTGGAGAAACAATGTCCGTGTTGTACCATGTTTTTCTACATTTATCAGTTGTGTTCATGTTCATGCATTGCTGCTGCTGTCTTTCATGTGTTTCTGTCATTTCTATTTCAGTGGAATGCTGTAGCTCTGTGGGCATGGGGTAAGTTTGCTGGATGTTGTGATTAATCATGTTCAATATTTGCTAGTATTTTCTGAGGAGATGACACATTAGACTGAACAGGCACTTGCACAGGATGCCACACCACTGTGCACTTGTGAAACAGATGGACAAACCTCTGAATATATTCTGCAGAACTGTCCCCAGTTTGAAAAATTGAGAGAGATGTACTGGCTGAATAGCTCAACCCTGCAGTACAGATATAGGGGACCAAATAAGTAGATATCAAGCAGCCAACATAAGACTTTTGTGATGGTGTAGACATCAAGCAGCCAACATAAGACTTTTGTGATGGTGTAGACATCAAGCAGCCAACATAAGACTTTTGTGATGGTGTAGACATCAAGCAGCCAACATAAGACTTTTGTGATGGTGTAGACATCAAGCAGCCAACATAAGACTTTTGTGATGGTGTAGACATCAAGCAGCCAACATAAGACTTTTGTGATGGTGTAGACATCAAGCAGCCAACATAAGACTTTTGTGATGGTGTAGACATCAAGCAGCCAACATAAGACTTTTGTGATGGTGTAGACATCAAGCAGCCAACATAAGACTTTTGTCATGGTGTAGACATCAAGCAGCCAACATAAGACTTTTGTCATGGTGTAGACATCAAGCAGCCAACATAAGACTTTTGTCATGGTGTAGACATCAAGCAGCCAACATAAGACTTGTTTGACGGTGTAGACATCAAGCAGCCAACATAAGACTTTTGTCATGGTGTAGACATCAAGCAGCCAACATAAGACTTGTTTGATGGTGTAGACATCAAGCAGCCAACATAAGACTTTTATCATGGTGTAGACATCAAGCAGCCAACATAAGACTTTTGTGATGGTGTAGACATCAAGCAGCCAACATAAGACTTGTTTGATGGTGTAGACATCAAGCAGCCAACATAAGACTTTTGTGATGGTGTAGACATCAAGCAGCCAACATAAGACTTGTTTGACGGTGTAGACATCCAGCAGCCAACATAAGACTTTTGTGATGGTGTAGACATCAAGCAGCCAACATAAGACTTTTGTGATGGTGAAGACATCAAGCAGCCAACATAAGACTTGTTTGACGGTGTAGACATCCAGCAGCCAACATAAGACTTGTTTGAGGGTGTAGACATCAAGTAGCCAACTAAGACTTTTGTGACAGTGTAGACATCGAGCAGCCAATATAAGACTTGTTTGACGGTGTAGACATCAAGTAGCCAACATAAAAAAGAAAGCTAGACTTTTAAAGATTCACCTTGTGTAAACTTATGAGAAAAAAATAAATTAATCTAGTCACTTAGAAGTAACCGTGTCATGTGACATCTAAAGCAACCTATCATATCACATCTCAAGCAACCTTGTCATGTCACATCTCAAGCAACCTTGTCATGTCAGATCTCAAGCAACCTTGTTTATGTGCTATTTATGTTTACTAGTATACCTAATTGGTGCTAAATAATTATTACTTTCATGGTAGTAGGCAATTTTCTATCTTTTCAGGCATTAGTGTTATTGCTGTGTGTGATATCAGAAATATCATCTACCATCTATGGAGATGATGGGTGTGATTCACAAGACATACCCCGGTAATATCATCAATTGGAAAGATGTATTGGCTGAGGGAATGAGCACAAGAAAATTAGAGATTTTTGTTTGAAGAGAGATGATCTCTTGAGCACACACAGTACATGGCTGAACCAGTACTCCAGTGTTTAGTGATATAGTTTAAACTGGTAAGCAATCCGTGGCCCACCCTGTTATTGGTGGTAGAGTTTTAGACTGGTGGCCAATTCTTGTCCCACCATGTTATTGGTGGTAGAGTTTTAGACTGGTGGCCAATTCTTGTCCCACCCTGTTATTGGTGGTAGAGTTTTAGACTGGTGGCCAATTCTTGTCCCACCATGTTATTGGTGGTAGAGTATTGCAGATCTTGTTGTTTGCTGTGATAAAATATTATTTGACTCGTATTATATCTATATCTAAATGGTCCCACTATATGCCTCTATGCTTCATTCTCCTTTTGTGTTTTGTATCTCCAGACATCGTTGTAGATAATTGTGCCATATGCCGCAACCACATCATGGATCTATGTAAGTATACAGCAACTTCACATTGTTCTCATTATTTGTAGTTCTTGCTTCTCTAATCTTGTTCAACCAAATCTGCAGCATTTATGGTATCATTTCTTTTGTTTTGACTCTTTCATGTCAGTTTAAATGCACAAAAAATACATGTGATAGTCTCCAGAGACATGTAGTCTTTAAAATAAACTTTCATGTTGGCGTGGTAATATGGTGCAAGGAAGACCATGCAACAGAGACCACTAAACAGATACAGAGATATAGATACATTATCTGCATGGGTAAACATACTGTGGTGTCAACATCAGCACAGATAAATGCAGCACTACTCTTTCACCAAAACAAAAACAGTTGAGGAGTCAAGATAAAAGGAGAGCTGCGAAAAGAAGACATATCCCGAGTCACATTTGACAACAAGCTGACATTGAGTGAGTACGTCAACAATGGGAAAACAAATGCCAAGCGAAAGTTAGCCATCATAAGAAAACATATCCCTGGTGTAGTCACTAAGCCATTTGCTGTGTTCTCAATAGGTCTTTTGTTCGAATCTCATTTGTAATGTCGTGTTTACATAGTGGATGTTTTCTAAGATTTGTGGGTATTATCACTTGAAGTAACTGAATTATATTCTGTGAGAGGTACAATCAGCCGGTGGAGTGTTGCTTCATTGAGGAGGAGAGAGTACGTATGGGGTAACTCTAGTACAATTAAGTCAATCCACCATGCATTATCAAAATGAGAAAACTAAATGGAGTCACTAGGTAAATACTTAGTTTACCAGCAGGACATGTTGTGTGACCACTGCATGGTGTCCAGCGTCAACACCACATTACATGAATAATATCAAGTACAAAACCTGGCATTTAAAATCATGACGGGGGGGGGGGGGGGGGTAATAAAATCTACACCCATAGTAGAGATGGAGAAAATGCTGAGGATACAAATATTGAATGAATGGACATCAAGATTCAGCTATGCTGAGGATGTTTTGGATGTTCAGGAGGTTGGATGTCTCGTAAAGTAGATTGTCTGTTAAAGTGCAGTCTGAGGTGAAAGGAATTTTCAGTGAGAAACAACAGAATATTGGGCAACGTAAGACACCCACTCTCCGACAGACAATCACAGACTCCTGGATGAGGAGTATCCACAGGATATATTGGTCATAGTATATACAGGTGTGTCAGCACTATATGGAGAAGTAAGGATATACGCACAGTATCCAAACAGTCTATGGATATAATCAAATATCCAGCAGGTAAATTGTCTCATAATTATGATGCAGAAATCTAGGCAATCAACCTAACAATTAAACAATCAACCTAACAATTACACAATCAACCTAACAATTACACAATCAACCTAACAATTAAACAATCAAGCTAACAATTAAACAATCAACCTAACAATTACACAATCAACCTAACAATTAAACAATCAACCTAACAATTAAACAACAGCATAACTAATCTTAGTCTGCAATCTGTAGTATTCCTGACAGATTCATCATCAGTACTCACAGCACTACAGTCTATCAACAGAGAAACATGATCAATTCAATTAGAAAGCCAACACAAGATGATTACCAAATTATGAACAGAGCAGAACAAGTTGTTATTCTGTGCCTCAGAACAGGACACAGCCGACTCCGCAGTCTTATGTATATAATGTTTAAGATTAGCACCACAGTCATGTGGACAGACACCTAAGACTTTAGCGTGCTAAATATATATTTCAAGAATGCCCAGAATATGAAAAACGGAATATAAAATACAGACTTCTGTAAGAGTTACAAAACAGTCAAGCCAAAACTTCAGATATAAGCACATTCTAGACGAATCAAAGAAGAAAATATGGACTTGTGTACAAATCACAAAACATTCGAGTTTATTTGGATTGATGACACATCTACACATCCTCAGTTATTTCCCTTCAGTGGATACCATCACACTGTGGAATCATGGGAAATGAGAAAGCGGATGCTCAGTCAAGAACAGGTAGTGAAATGGAACAAGACAAACACCCATTATCCTACAGAGAAGCAAAAACAATAATCCAGAACACATACATGTCAAAGTGTAAGAAACAAATGGAAGTAGAGGACATACCTCACACAGTACATCACCTCACACAGTACATCACCTCACACAGTACATCACCTCACACAGTACATCACCTCACACAGTACATCACCTCACACAGTACATCACCTCCACAGATACAAATAGACCACAATATTTATGTTGCCTTAGAACAGCCACTTCAGATTGTTGGGTCACCTTTACCCACTGAGGATCTCATACACAGATGAATGCCCATGTGGATCCGGAACCCACACTCCTAAACACCTACTTCAGGACTTACCAACATACAAAGAGCAGAGACAGTGGATTTGGCCAGAGGATACAGATTTGAGGCAAAAGCTATGGGGCAGCCTCTCTGTCGTAGAGAAGACAGTGTACTTTGCACTGACGACAGGTACGACAATATAACATGACCACGGATGCTGAAAGCAGAAGTATAGAAGAGACAAAACTTCAGATATAAAAACATCTTTAGGTAAATGAAAAAAGTAGAAATGATATAACCAAAGTCACACCCATGTTTGTCAGGTCCGGGAGGTTGGATGTCCTTGCTCATAGGGGGTCAAAGTGATCCAGAAGCCATGACAGAGTCATATCGGGTTGGAGTTGCAGATCTCACAGCCAAACTGTAAACCAGGAGTTTGACAATAAACTCAGAAAAGGAAGACCAAAGTTAAATTTTCCTGCTTTTAACCAAAGTTTCAACTATCTATTCACTAAACCCTTTGTTGCCTTTCAGCGCCAGGAGTAGAAGAGTGCTCTTGAGATGGCCCTCTTGTGTGCTGATTATATTGTGGAATTTGTCACCTCTTTTATTTCAGTGTTCCATCATTTTCATAGTCTGCCTTCACTGTATCTGTGTAGCATAGCTTGCTGTGATATGCTGTCTGATCATAGTCTGCCTTCACTGTATCTGTGTAGCATAGCTTGCTGTGATATGCTGTCTGATCATAGTCTGCTGATGTGTAAAAGACATCCGGTAAAATGGCGCGAAGTAACAGCTGTGTTATTTCTGTGACCACAAATGGAAGTTCAGTTCGGTGTTTCAGGACTATTCGCATGGAATATGTGGTCTCTTTCTGTATGTGTTAGCTAGAGATCTCGGTGTAGACATGTGAATTTCCTGATACAACACTGAGACAGAATTAGCAAACTGTCAGTGAGAACACAATGGCTCCTAGTAAAATGAAAGATTCAACTTATATTTGTTATCATTGTTATATTTATTTTATATGACTCAAATATCATACTCATTAATCTGACCTGTCTGTCTGCCAGGTATAGAATGTCAGGCCAACCAGGCATCTGCTACCAGCGAGGAATGTACTGTAGCATGGGGAGTTTGTAATGTAAGTCCTCACACACATCATTGCTTTGTAGTTGAATAGTAGACCAATAGAAGAATAAGGAATCACCTTAGATAAACACTGATGACAGACTGACAAGAATTCACATGTTCACAAATCTAATAGCTGAGACAGACTGACAAGAATTCACATGTTTACAAATCTAATAGCTGAGACAGACTGACAAGAATTCACATGTTTACAAATCTAATAGCTGAGACAGACTGACAAGAATTCACATGTTCACAAATCTAATAGCTGAGACAGACTGACAAGAATTCACATGTTCACAAATCTAATAGCTGAGACAGACTGACAAGAATACATGGGCAACTTCTATACACCAGGAGAGATGACTAAACAGCTTTCACATGCGCTGCCTAGTTATAATTCTTGGAGTTAGCTGACAAGACAAAGTCACTAACACTGATGTATAGGAAATAACAGGAAATATCACAATATTTGTTATGCTCAGTCTGTACAGACTCAGTTGGCTGGGACACACATGGAAGATGGCAGATCCTTATCTACTTTGTGGAGAATTAGTCTCGGAAAAGATCTCAGGGTCAGCCTCTCTTTCAGCATAAAGTTGTATGCAAATGGTGTATGTATGATACAGACATCGATATGGGAGTGGGTCGTGTTGCATGAAGGTAAAAGATCATGAATGATATGAAGACAAAAGAGAAAGTCATAGTAGCTAGTTCAAGAGCTGAACATCTAAGAAGACACACAAGATGGTACAAGTGATCTTGGGTTATTCCTTATAGATGCTGTGAAAGATTCTTTGTGCTTCATATTGGCCTTGTGAATCACATCCATCATCATCATGTACCGTAGACTATAGTTCGTGTTCTTCTTATGGTGCACTCTGTGTCATGACATATCAACCATGATAACCCCAGTTGGTCATCATGTCTTTCCACAGCCTTCTAGTTCATGTGCTGTCAGTTATTTCAGATACTGATGTTCTCTCATGCCACAAATGCTAGGTTGTCAAGCATTTTCTCTCTTGGTATTCCTCTACCTCTCTTGGTCTTCAACTTGCCTGTTGTTACAATGTGTTCCATCTTTCCTCCACTCATGATGTGTCCAAAATATGTGGACTGTCTCTTTCTGATGCGGGTAAGCAGCTCTCTTTTTGAATTAACTTTTTTTAAAGATATCTTCAGTATGATTTTTATATGCCCATGGTGTTCTTAACATTCTTCTATAAAACCACATCTCAGTTGCCTCAACATAATTGTTGACTTCTTGTAGCACAACAATAGTACCATCATCTGTAGGGCTGCCTTCCACTACTACTCCTTCATCTGTAGGGCTGCCTTCCACTACTACTCCATCGTCTGGAGGGCTGCCTTCCACTACTACTCCATCGTCTGTAGGGCTGCCTTCCACTACTATTCCATCATCTGTAGGGCTGCCTTCCACTACTATTCCATCTGTAGGGCTGCATTCCACTACGACTCCATCGTCTGGAGGGCTGCCTACTACTGCTACTATAATTTAAATATTTTTAGAAGTACTATTTCTTGTTCAGCTAAAATATGTATTTAAAACAAATTCATGCAGATCTAGGGATTAATGCTATTAATGGAAACTAAATTGAATCAAATAATTGTATGGCTGTTGGAGGTATGGGCTCACCTAATACTGGAAATTTGGTTTCCTGCATTCACAGCATGCATTCCACTTTCACTGTATCACTCGTTGGCTCAAGACAAGACAAGTGTGTCCCCTGGATAACAGGGAATGGGAGTTTCAGAAGTAAGTTGTCATAACATCCAAACACCATCTCACATTGATTTATTCAGTCAAACACCATCTCACATTGATTTATTCAGTCAAACACCATCTCACATTGATTTATTCAGTCAAACACCATCTCACATTGATTTCTTCAATCATACACCATCTCACACTAGTTAGTTATCAGGTCATCATTGCACAAGGTAAAAAGGTAAGCTGCATCAAATCACATGATTTTCCATAAGTGGTAAGCTGTCTGGTCAGTGGTTGACCAGAAACATCCTGACCTGTGTCACCTGCCGCAGCTGCTCAGTAGTAATATCAGCCTTGCTTGACTTTCCCAGAGCATGAGAGTCTTATTGTTCTACTTCTTGGTGGCTGGTTGAATCACACAAGTAATTGATATTTCATACCACCAATAACAAGTGGATTCAAAACAAGTGGGAGTTTGCTGGTTAGCCTGAGAATGATTTCTTAACGATGGCATCCTTGGCTCCTAGCACAAGGCATATCTGTAGGTGCTGTGATATCTACCTGAGTATATCTGCAATTACGCAGCGAATGGCGAATCCAGTTCTCTGTTGGTTGATACAACATTATCAGTCCATAATGATGCTCATGTGTCTGGGGGGTGCCACATAATGATGCTCATGTGTCTGGGGGGGGGGGGGGGGGTGCCACATAATGATGCTCATGTGTCTGGGGGGGGGGGGGTGCCACATAATGATGCTCATGTGTCTGGGGGGAGAGGAGTACCACATAATGATGCTCATGTGTCTGGGGGGGGGGGGGGGTACCACATAATGATGCTCATGTGTCTGGGGGGGGGAGGAGTACCACATAATGATGCTCATGTGTCGGGGGGGGGTGCCACATAATGATGCTCATGTGTCTGGGGGGAGGAGTACCACATAATGATGCTCATGTGTCTGGGGGGGTGCCACATAATGATGCTCATGTGTCTGGGGGGGGGAGGAGTACCACATAATGATGCTCATGTGTCTGGTGGGGTGCCACATAATGATGCTCATGTGTCTGGGGGGGGGAGTACCACATAATGATGCTCATGTGTCTGGGGGGGAGGAGTACCACATAATGATGCTCATGTGTCTGGGGGGGGGGGTGCCACATAATGATGCTCATGTGTCTGGGGGGAGGAGTACCACATAATGATGCTCATGTGTCTGGGGGGGGGTGCCACATAATGATACTCATGTGTCTGGGGGGGGAGGAGTACCACATAATGATGCTTATGTGTCTGGGGGGGAGGAGTACCACATAATGATGCTCATGTGTCTGGGGGGGGTGCCACATAATGATGCTCATGTGTCTGGGGGGGGAGGAGTACCACATAATGATGCTCATGTGTCTTGTGGGGTGCCACATAATGATGCTCATGTGTCTGGGGGGTGCCACATAATGATGCTCATGTGTCTGGGGGGGGAGGAGTACCACATAATGATGCTCATGTGTCTGGGGGGGAGGAGTACCACATAATGATGCTCATGTGTCCGGGGGGGGAGGAGTACCACATAATGATGCTCATGTGTCTGGGGGGAGGAGTACCATATAATGATGCTCATGTGTATGGGGGGGAGGAGTACCACATAATGATGCTCATGTGTCTGGTGGTACCACATAATGATGCTCATGTGTCTGGGGTGTGTGTGACTTAATGATGCTCATGTGTCTGGGGGGAGGGGGGGAAGTACCAAATAATGATGCTCATTATGTGCTGTGAAGCTGGTTTCTAATCAAAAACCTTTTTGAAATTTTTGTAGGTGTTCTCTGCATCCATGCCCATCCTCACTCGTAAAATTCACATTCTCGATATTAACCTTTAGAAAGCCGTGTTTACAATTCGCCCTAGCACCAGATTCTTTTATTAAAATTTGTTTTTTTGTTTGTGGCTGTTTTGAAAACACGAGAACTTTTTTGTTGTTAGAGATATTTAATTAATATTTCTATATAAAGAATTGAATGCTACATATATTGGTGTATATTTTGTTTATGTGTTTATGATAGGAGACGCATGAGAAAGTGGTAAAGACATTTATTCACAAAATACAAACAAATTATAACAAACAAACAAAATGAAAAAAATATTTAAAAAATTATGTGCCTTCGGTTTTTGAATTTTCTGAAGTGGGAATCCTGTAAAAAAAAAAAGCCTAATTCTACAGTATGTATATGGTTTCATTGTCAAATCATCATAATATCACTGGTGAAAATGAGTGAACCATATAGTTTTGCTGTAAGTCCTTCTCTGAAGCTCTAAACCCAGTCATATTTGGGATTGCTCCAAAACAATCTACATCACGAAAGCGGCATGATCTACTGTTTATTCTACTTTGAAAACACTAGCTTCAAAGAATCCATCATCCGAATCACAAATCCATTATAATTTTACTGAAAATACGATAAACAAGTCTATAAAACATGATTCACTTTCATTGGCTTGCCAATGTGGACAGATGCATGTCATTCATTTCGCTATCACAGCACCATTGATGCCTCCCTGTTCATAAACTATTCGGAAAAGAAAGTCAATTAGAATAGCTAGATATGATTGGTCAAATCTGGTTACTTGCACATGTTATTTTCAAGTACTAGAGAGTACTAGCAATAGTCGTATTACTCTGGCTTCAGAGTTCATGATATACTAATACTGTAGGTCAGAACATTCCGACTCAAGCGTGCTTAACATTAAATCATGATCATTCATCTCAAAATCTTCTGATCGCGAGGACTTACGAAGAGCAATGAGTATGTCGGCTCAGTCCATAGCCTGACCATATGTTGTGGTGGCGACACTGGCCTATTGGTCGGCCCATTTATTTCCCTCCACACCCGGGTACAAAGATAAGCAAGTTTTCGTAGTGGCACCCGCATTTTAGCTCTCTCTACTGACTCTACCAATCCACTACGTACATCACCTGTTTTGACATTCTGTATCATATTCATCGAGTCACTTAGTATGCTCGCTTGGGAATAGGATTACGATTCCAGCCAGTTAAATGGCAGTAAAGGCCCATATGCATTGGTGGTGACGGATGACCGACCCGTCATGTAAATCACATCTGTGTCATCAGTATTCTCGCAGATGAGTGCCTTGGCCTCAGCATCCTCGCTCAAGGGACTGTGTTCCATGCACTCTCTATTGAGTGTAATGACAGTCTTGACTACATCTTGAAAGACCGTAGTAATAGGTATCCATTCCTTGCCAGGAGTTGTGTCTTCTGGGGCACAAATTTGGTTAACAGTATTCTTGGTACGACATGTCAACAATTTACCTCTCTTGAGCCTGCTTCCCTTCACAGAAGGGAGCTCACTGTATCAATTCAATTCACATATCTATTCTGTGAGATATGCTCAGAAAATGAAAGATCTCAGCCGCACAGGGTGTGTTCTTTGTGCAACCGAGGATGATCTGCATCGCTTCGTTTTGAATTCTCTCCAGCCTCTCAGTCTGTGTGTGACTGGTAGTGATAGTTTCCCCTGCATATTCAATGACAGGAAGGACAAGAACCTCATATAAGATTATGGGCTGTGATTGTTTAGTGTCTGCCACTGCCATCACTCTCAGAGCTGAAAGTCCTTTTCTGGACTTTGCTATAATATGATAAACATGTTCCTGAAAACACAGACATCATCAAATTGTACACCCAGACATTGTACGGATGAGGTCCTGATTACATCGTACCCTCTCATCTCCACTGTTGGTATCACAAACTTTACGATGTAAATTGTTAAGAGAGAACCATGTCACCGCAGCCTTCTTGTGGTTGATCAGTGCCCCGGAATGATCAGAACCATGCCCCGAAATGATCAGAACCATGCCCCGGAATGATCACACCAGAAGGTGAGACAGTATAGCTCATTCTGTAGTGATCCAACAGTTTCTATTCTATCCCTGCCTGTATATCAGGATATCGTCCGTACAAGACAAGTGTTCTGTATATCCCTGCCTGTATATCAGGATATCGTCCGTACAAGACAAGTGTTCTGTATATCCCTGCCTGTATATCAGGATATCGTCCGTACAAGACAAGTGTTCTGTATATCAGGATATCGTCCATACAAGATAAGTGTTCTGTATATCCCTGCCTGTATATCAGGATATCGTCCGTACAAGACAAATGTTCTGCCTGCTTGGTTGGAAACAGGACGCCTTGGATCAAGTTACAGGGAAGGGACAAATCATGAATGGTATGAAGAAGACAAAGGAGGTAATTAGTTCAAGGAATGCACTTATAAGAAGGCACAACAGCACATGATGGTACAAGCAGGCCTGTGATGTGCTTGTATATACCGTGGAAAGCTAGATTGGTCATGTGAGAGTTGTCATCGCCGTGGATCGTATATATATCTCCTATTCAAAATGTACCCATCAGTCCAGAATATTTTGGTTGTATTAATTTCTAGGCAGTATAAATATTATCAGTAGTTTGCCATTGCTTTCTGAATGGTCCAGGTGCACAGTTTTCTATGTCGGGATTTGAACCCAGTAGCTTGGCGCAGTGCTATATAACCCCTATACTAACATATGGGTGCGAGTCTTGGACAATAAACAAACTGGAAAGTGGGAGATTGGAGGCAACAGAGATGTGGTTCTACAGAAGAATGCTGAGAATACCATGGACTGCCAGAAAAACTAATGTAGAGGTATTAAATGAGTTAAATGCGAAACGGACCTTAATCAACAATATAAGAAAAGGCAATCTTCTTTTTTTGGCCACTTCATGAGACAGGCAGGTTTAGAGAACATAATCACAACAGGCAAGATTGAAGGCACCAGAGACAGAGGGCGACAACGTGAGAAAATATTAGACAGTTTGACAACCTGGCACGGCATGGAAACAACAACAACTTTGATACATAATACTGTGGACAGAAAGCTGTGGAGAGCCATGACCGCCTACGCCATCCGGCATGGCACCTGATGATGATGACCTTGGCGCACTCTGTACCTCGCCACCAGAGAGGGTATATTTCTTATAGCAAAACAATAATACCTATCATCTGGTGTTCCATTTATCTAATCTTGGTGGTATTACTTTTTTCATATCTAATGAAGGATATTTAAAAAGGTGATGGTCAACAGTTTCATAAGGATTAGGCACGGGCTGCACCCTGAAGTGTGTTGTTGTATTCTGTTCATGTGATTGTTAAGCTATACATGGTGTCTGCAAAGTCAGAAGCTAGTACTCTGATCAATCCTGCCCAGGCAAAGTCAGAAGCTAGTACTCTGATCAATCCTGCCCAGGCAAAGTCAGAAGCTAGTACTCTGATCAATCCTGCCCAGGCAAAGTCAGAAGCTAGTGCTCTGATCAATCCTGCCCAGGCACAGTCAGAAGCTAGTGCTCTGATCAATCCTGCCCAGGCAAAGTCAGAAGCTAGTACTCTGATCAATCCTGCCCAGGCAAAGTCAGAAGCTAGTGCTGTGGTAAATCCTGCCCAGGCAAAGTCTGAAGCTAGTACTGTGGTAAATCCTGCCCAGGATGTTAATGTTGTTTTTGAAATTCGGGGTGGTTATATATTTGTATATTTTTCTCCCATGACCCGTCTATTCAATCGTCTCTTTGTTCACAGTTTCAATATCTTTTTACTATGTGCATAATTGTTATTGTGTTTACCTGTTATTGTTTTGCTCCTTTCTTTACTAGTCTGTCTGCTTTGTCATTTCTATACTAGTCTGTCGGCTTTGTCATTTCTTTGCTAGTCTGTCTGCTTTGTTATTTCTGGGAGTGTTTGAATGGCTAGGAATTCATCAGCTGACTGGCATAGTTATATATGAGAACTAGCTCAGGCTTACAATGTCCATCACATTCTATTGGAAGAGGGGACATTAAGAGTCTAAATATCACAATGTTTTGGATTTTTGATGGAAAGACATTGAAAATGGTTTTCAGGTGGTACAAGGCAACTTCTATATCTGTTATTTCCGCTTCAAAGTTAGAACATACCTCCCCACAGGCATCACTCATCTGATGTTTAGTCTGGATATTCTATATAGACACCATAACCTGCTTTAAAAGCAGACAGAACAGTATATATATCCCCATCGAAGTCAGCTCCCTGCCTTGGAGATGCGGTTAGTTCAGCCAACAGAGGCTGAAAACTAAGACTGGCCGTGCCTTCCTAAATTCGAACAAGACCACAATCTGCCCTAGCATGTAGTACAGGTGCTGAAGGCAGAGGTAACCAGCCAAGAGGCGCATACCAGAAATCAGGATGCCACTCACCAACCCACCCAATGGGAATGTGCTCATATCTGATATATATTATGGTGCCTGCGCTGTGGCGGACATCCAGGCTGGGATGGTGCAGGAATCTAACCCCGAAAGGGTTCAAGCACAGCTACTGGAAGTTCTCAATTGTCCAGAAGAAATAAGAGGTATGAGAATAGAGCAACTAGCCAAAAAACATGACCATTAAAAATAGTGCATTTGCATGTTGAAGGCATCAACAACAACAAAAAAGTGGAACTGGAATAAAATCTTAAATAAAGAGCAAGTAAATGTATGCTGCGTGCAAGAAACTCATCTCAACAACAAGGATGTAGCTGTCAAAGTAAGAGGCTATCGATCAGACCAAAGAGACAGGGCAAAATGTTGAAATACTGATGTTGCTTAAGAACAATATCAGTGCATGCCAGTTAGCAACATGTGGAAGGAGCGGAATACCAGATACTCCAACTCAGGACAGAAGAACTTTTGCTTTTGTCAGAAAGGCTATGGGCTATCAAGAGTTACCTGCTTACAGTTAAAGGGATTATTTCACCATCATTACATGCAGTCATTGGTGTAGATCTCATTGTTTGGTGTAGGGCATTGTTCTACATTCTGACTAGAGAATCTACATTTGTCTTGGAACATGTTGTCAGGTGTACCCTGTTGTATTATCTAAAGTAAAACATATGTAACCTGAGATATAGGCATCTGAGTGTATCTCATGTCTCTGAGTGTATCTCATGTCTCTGAGTGTATCTCATGTCTCTGAGTGTATCTCATGTCTCTGAGTGTATCTCATGTCTCTGAGTGTATCTCATGTCTCTGAGTGTATCTCATGTCTCTGAGTGTATCTCATGTCTCTGAGTGTATCTCATGTCTCTGAGTGTATCTCGTGTCTCTGAGTGTATCTCATGTCTCTGAGTGTATCTCATGTCTCTCTCTGAGTGTATCTCATGTCTCTCTCTGAGTGTATATCATGTCTCTCTCTGAGTGTATCTCATGTCTCTCTCTGAGTGTATATCATGTCTCTCTCTGAGTGTATCTCATGTCTCTCTCTGAGTGTATCTCATGTCTCTGAGTGTATCTCATGTCTCTCTCTGAGTGTATCTCATGTCTCTGAGTGTATCTCATGTCTCTCTCTGAGTGTATCTCATGTCTCTCTCTGAGTGTATCTCATGTCTCTGAGTGTATCTCATGTCTCTCTCTGAGTGTATATCATGTCTCTCTCTGAGTGTATCTCATGTCTCTGAGTGTATCTCATGTCTCTGAGTGTATCTCATGTCTCTGAGTGTATCTCATGTCTCTGAGTGTATCTCATGTCTCTGAGTGTATCTCATGTCTCTGAGTGTATCTCATGTCTCTGAGTGTATCTCATGTCTCTCTCTGAGTGTATCTCATGTCTCTGAGTGTATCTCATGTCTCTCTCTGAGTGTATCTCATGTCTCTGAGTGTATCTCATGTCTCTCTCTGTGTATCTCATGTCTCTCTCTGAGTGTATATCATGTCTCTCTCTGAGTGTATATCATGTCTCTGAGTGTATCTCATGTCTCTGAGTGTATCTCATGTCTCTCTCTGAGTGTATATCATGTCTCTCTCTGAGTGTATATCATGTCTCTGAGTGTATCTCATGTCTCTGAGTGTATCTCATGTCTCTGAGTGTATCTCATGTCTCTGAGTGTATCTCATGTCTCTGAGTGTATCTCATGTCTCTCTCTGAGTGTATATCATGTCTCTCTCTGAGTGTATATCATGTCTCTGAGTGTATCTCATGTCTCTCTCTGAGTGTATCTCATGTCTCTCTCTGAGTGTATCTCATGTCTCTGAGTGTATCTCATGTCTCTCTCTGAGTGTATCTCATGTCTCTGAGTGTATCTCATGTCTCTCTCTGAGTGTATATCATGTCTCTGAGTGTATCTCATGTCTCTGAGTGTATCTCGTGTATCTCATGTCTCTGAGTGTATCTCATGTCTCTCTCTGAGTGTATATCATGTCTCTCTCTGAGTGTATATCATGTCTCTGAGTGTATCTCATGTCTCTCTCTGAGTGTATCTCATGTCTCTCTCTGAGTGTATCTCATGTCTCTGAGTGTATCTCATGTCTCTCTCTGAGTGTATATCATGTCTCTGAGTGTATCTCATGTCTCTGAGTGTATCTCATGTCTCTGAGTGTATCTCATGTCTCTCTCTGAGTGTATCTCATGTCTCTCTCTGAGTGTATATCATGTCTCTCTCTGAGTGTATCTCATGTCTCTCTCTGAGTGTATCTCATGTCTCTCTCTGAGTGTATATCATGTCTCTCTCTGAGTGTATATCATGTCTCTGAGTGTATCTCATGTCTCTGAGTGTATCTCATGTCTCTCTCTGAGTGTATATCATGTCTCTGAGTGTATCTCATGTCTCTGAGTGTATCTCATGTCTCTGAGTGTATCTCATGTCTCTGAGTGTATCTCATGTCTCTGAGTGTATCTCATGTCTCTGAGTGTATCTCATGTCTCTCTCTGAGTGTATATCATGTCTCTCTCTGAGTGTATATCATGTCTCTGAGTGTATCTCATGTCTCTCTCTGAGTGTATCTCATGTCTCTCTCTGAGTGTATCTCATGTCTCTGAGTGTATCTCATGTCTCTCTCTGAGTGTATCTCATGTCTCTGAGTGTATCTCATGTCTCTCTCTGAGTGTATATCATGTCTCTGAGTGTATCTCATGTCTCTGAGTGTATCTCATGTCTCTCTCTGAGTGTATCTCATGTCTCTGAGTGTATCTCATGTCTCTCTCTGAGTGTATATCATGTCTCTCTCTGAGTGTATATCATGTCTCTGAGTGTATCTCATGTCTCTCTCTGAGTGTATCTCATGTCTCTCTCTGAGTGTATCTCATGTCTCTGAGTGTATCTCATGTCTCTCTCTGAGTGTATATCATGTCTCTGAGTGTATCTCATGTCTCTGAGTGTATCTCATGTCTCTGAGTGTATCTCATGTCTCTCTCTGAGTGTATCTCATGTCTCTGAGTGTATCTCATGTCTCTCTCTGAGTGTATCTCATGTCTCTCTCTGAGTGTATATCATGTCTCTCTCTGAGTGTATATCATGTCTCTGAGTGTATCTCATGTCTCTGAGTGTATCTCATGTCTCTCTCTGAGTGTATATCATGTCTCTGAGTGTATATCATGTCTCTGAGTGTATCTCATGTCTCTGAGTGTATCTCATGTCTCTGAGTGTATCTCATGTCTCTCTCTGAGTGTATATCATGTCTCTCTCTGAGTGTATATCATGTCTCTGAGTGTATCTCATGTCTCTCTCTGAGTGTATCTCATGTCTCTCTCTGAGTGTATCTCATGTCTCTGAGTGTATCTCATGTCTCTCTCTGAGTGTATCTCATGTCTCTGAGTGTATCTCATGTCTCTCTCTGAGTGTATATCATGTCTCTGAGTGTATCTCATGTCTCTGAGTGTATCTCATGTCTCTCTCTGAGTGTATCTCATGTCTCTGAGTGTATCTCATGTCTCTCTCTGAGTGTATATCATGTCTCTCTCTGAGTGTATATCATGTCTCTGAGTGTATCTCATGTCTCTCTCTGAGTGTATCTCATGTCTCTCTCTGAGTGTATCTCATGTCTCTGAGTGTATCTCATGTCTCTCTCTGAGTGTATATCATGTCTCTGAGTGTATCTCATGTCTCTGAGTGTATCTCATGTCTCTCTCTGAGTGTATCTCATGTCTCTCTCTGAGTGTATCTCATGTCTCTGAGTGTATCTCATGTCTCTCTCTGAGTGTATATCATGTCTCTCTCTGAGTGTATCTCATGTCTCTCTCTGAGTGTATCTCATGTCTCTCTCTGAGTGTATCTCATGTCTCTGAGTGTATCTCATGTCTCTCTCTGAGTGTATCTCATGTCTCTGAGTGTATCTCATGTCTCTCTCTGAGTGTATATCATGTCTCTGAGTGTATCTCATGTCTCTGAGTGTATCTCATGTCTCTCTCTGAGTGTATCTCATGTCTCTCTCTGAGTGTATATCATGTCTCTCTCTGAGTGTATCTCATGTCTCTCTCTGAGTGTATATAATGTCTCTCTCTGAGTGTATCTCATGTCTCTCTCTGAGTGTATCTCATGTCTCTGAGTGTATCTCATGTCTCTCTCTGAGTGTATCTCATGTCTCTCTCTGAGTGTATATCATGTCTCTCTCTGAGTGTATCTCATGTCTCTGAGTGTATCTCATGTCTCTCTCTGAGTGTATCTCATGTCTCTCTCTGAGTGTATATCATGTCTCTCTCTGAGTGTATCTCATGTCTCTGAGTGTATCTCATGTCTCTCTCTGAGTGTATCTCATGTCTCTCTCTGAGTGTATATCATGTCTCTGAGTGTATCTCATGTCTCTCTCTGAGTGTATCTCATGTCTCTCTCTGAGTGTATCTCATGTCTCTGAGTGTATCTCATGTCTCTCTCTGAGTGTATCTCATGTCTCTGAGTGTATCTCATGTTTCTTTCTGAGTGTATATCATGTCTCTGAGTGTATCTCATGTCTCTGAGTGTATCTCATGTCTCTCTCTGAGTGTATCTCATGTCTCTGAGTGTATCTCATGTCTCTCTCTGAGTGTATCTCATGTCTCTCTCTGAGTGTATCTCATGTCTCTGAGTGTATCTCATGTCTCTCTCTGAGTGTATATCATGTCTCTCTCTGAGTGTATCTCATGTCTCTGAGTGTATCTCATGTCTCTCTCTGAGTGTATCTCATGTCTCTGAGTGTATCTCATGTCTCTGAGTGTATCTCATGTCTCTGAGTGTATCTCATGTCTCTGAGTGTATCTCATGTCTCTCTCTGAGTGTATCTCATGTCTCTCTCTGAGTGTATATCATGTCTCTCTCTGAGTGTATCTCATGTCTCTGAGTGTATCTCATGTCTCTGAGTGTATCTCATGTCTCTGAGTGTATCTCATGTCTCTGAGTGTATCTCATGTCTCTGAGTGTATCTCATGTCTCTGAGTGTATCTCATGTCTCTCTCTGAGTGTATCTCATGTCTCTGAGTGTATCTCATGTCTCTGAGTGTATCTCATGTCTCTCTCTGAGTGTATCTCATGTCTCTCTCTGAGTGTATCTCATGTCTCTGAGTGTATCTCATGTCTCTGAGTGTATCTCATGTCTCTGAGTGTATCTCATGTCTCTCTCTGAGTGTATCTCATGTCTCTCTCTGAGTGTATCTCATGTCTCTGAGTGTATCTCATGTCTCTCTCTGAGTGTATCTCATGTCTCTCTCTGAGTGTATCTCATGTCTCTGAGTGTATATCATGTCTCTCTCTGAGTGTATCTCATGTCTCTGAGTGTATCTCATGTCTCTGAGTGTATCTCATGTCTCTGAGTGTATCTCATGTCTCTGAGTGTATCTCATGTCTCTCTCTGAGTGTATCTCATGTCTCTGAGTGTATCTCATGTCTCTCTCTGAGTGTATCTCATGTCTCTCTCTGAGTGTATCTCATGTCTCTGAGTGTATCTCATGTCTCTGAGTGTATCTCATGTCTCTCTCTGAGTGTATCTCATGTCTCTGAGTGTATCTCATGTCTCTCTCTGAGTGTATCTCATGTCTCTCTCTGAGTGTATCTCATGTCTCTGAGTGTATCTCATGTCTCTGAGTGTATCTCATGTCTCTGCCATATTGTTAAATCATCAGCATAGAGGATATTTTTCAACTTTGATATTCTTGACCATGTCATTTATGTCAATGAGAAAGGGGGTACAGAACAAGGCAGAACCCAGTGGTCAGGGGGTACAGAACCCAGTGGTAAGGCCTTCATCTAGAACTTCTTTGTCTGGATTGTTTGGTCAATGAGGAAGTACTTTATCCAGCTACATCAATAATGTGTAATAGCCGCAGCTAATCCAACAGGTCAAACTTGAAAACAAGTAGTGTTGCCTGTATCCTGTTATATAGATTTCTACTAATTCCCACCTCAATCATCATCAAGATACCATTTATTTTCCCCATACTCGATCATAGATAGAAAAGTTAGACATATAGATAGATGGATTGGTAGATATACTGTATGGATGGATAGATATAGATAGTTAAATTGATAAGATGGATAGATAAAATAAGAAAGACTAGATATATAAGATGTATAGATAAGATAATATATACTGGTATATAAAATATATAAATAAGATTATATAGATAATATAAGATATGTAGATAGATCAATTAGATAAGATCAGACTTGATATAAGGGTGATGGAATAATGAGAGATTGTACATGCAGAGAGCCGTCGGTTAACAAAGGCTTTACCCAAACAACAAGCAATGAGACTAACAACAAAAATGACTGTGTGACAACTGACATGATGAAATTTAACGAGGAAACAACGATGACAAGATCAATACTCACTGAAATAATAATGAGAACGTAAACACAATTTATTGGTGACATACTTGGAGAAATATCGCGATTGTAATCTGGGGGTGATGCAGAAGGAACGGAGAGAGATCAGCAGGATTTGAGATTTCTAAGACTGGGATGAACATGCCACATACACAGACTCTCCTACTTTTTTGTCACAATTGATTTGCAATGTTGCTAATAAACGTATGGGACGTAGGATTGTGTTCTACATGGTTTCCTAAAGTTGGAATATGTGTCAATTGCAGGATTGTCACAGTTACCTTTATCTCCAATATAAAAACAATCTCCAATCTGGAAACAATCTCCAAGATTTAAACATTCTCCAAGATACAAATAATCTCTCTAGCTGGAGACAATCTCCACGATGGAAACAATTTCGAGTTGGAAATAATTTCAAGTTGAAAACAATGACATGCTCATATAAAGGCTAGACTCCTGGTATAAAGCAAATGTAGGCAACCTTTTCGGATTGTTGGTTTTTAATTCAGTGTGTACCGCCGAAGACGGATGTGTCGGGCCATTGGCGCAAATAAAATGGTGACACAATGCATTTCCAATCTCTGGACTGACTACATCCTGCTCGAAATCTAGTAGGACCAAGGTCCTGCTATAAGGGGGGCCAGCAGGAGTTTGAGAATGAACGCTGCAGAAGAAGAAGAAGAAGAAATTCAGTGACTGAGTTTTATGCCAATCTTGTATTTTAATGTTCTGTTCAATCAGTACAATATGTTGTATCCTCCCAGTATCACAATCAGTACAATATGTTTTATCCTCCCAGTATCACAATCAGTACAATATGTTTTATCCTCCCAGTATCAACATGATAAGTTTGCAGCATACCTTATCAACATCACGTTCTGACGTAATGATCAGGGGCCGTAAACACATTTACAGTTACGAGAACATTTACCTCAAAAATACAAGGTCATTCACCTGTTTTCTCATGTGTCACTCGCACTCTTTAATGACCTTCTATCATACTTTCATGTGTCACTCGTCCTCCTTGATGCTTTCATGTGTCACTCGTCCTCCTTGATGCTTTCATGTGTCACTCGTCCTCCTTGATACTTTCATGTGTCACTCGTCCTCCTTGATGCTTTCATGTGTCACTCGTCCTCCTTGATGCTTTCATGTGTCACTCGTCCTCCTTGATGCTTTCATGTGTCACTCGTCCTCCTTGATACTTTCATGTGTCACTCGTCCTCCTTGATGCTTTCATGTGTCACTCGTCCTCCTTGATGCTTTCATGTGTCACTCGTCCTCCTTGATGCTTTCATGTGTCACTCGTCCTCCTTGATGCTTTCATGTGTCACTCGTCCTACTTGATGCTTTCATGTGTCACTCGTCCTCCTTGATGCTTTCATGTGTCACTCGTCCTCCTTGATGCTTTCATGTGTCACTCGTCCTCCTTGATACTTTCATGTGTCACTCGTCCTCCTTGATGCTTTCATGTGTCACTCGTCCTCCTTGATGCTTTCATGTGTCACTCGTCCTCCTTGATGCTTTCATGTGTCACTCGTCCTCCTTGATGCTTTCATGTGTCACTCGTCCTCCTTGATGCTTTCATGTGTCACTCGTCCTCCTTGATGCTTTCATGTGTCACTCGTCCTCCTTGATGCTTTCATGTGTCACTCGTCCTCCTTGATGCTTTCATGTGTCACTCGTCCTCCTTGATACTTTCATGTGTCACTCGTCCTCCTTGATGCTTTCATGTGTCACTCGTCCTCCTTGATGCTTTCATGTGTCACTCGTCCTCCTTGATGCTTTCATGTGTCACTCGTCCTCCTTGATGCTTTCATGTGTCACTCGTCCTCCTTGATGCTTTCATGTGTCACTCGTCCTCCTTGATACTTTCATGTGTCACTCGTCCTCCTTGATACTTTCATGTGTCACTCGTCCTCCTTGATGTTTTCATGTGTCATTCATCCGCTTTGATTATCCTCTTTTGATAACCGTAATGACGTTTTTGTGAAATAAAATAATAAAAGTGGGGGTGTTTACCTATTGCCTATACTTCTAGCACTAAACGTCGTGTTCAGATTTGCTGGGAATAAGTTCTCAACTCCCGTATCTACGAATTTGGTAATAATTTACTCCGCATCACAGTTTAACATCATATTTTACAGTTTGACTGAGATCAATTGTGATTTGATGTTTTTTCAACTCTGGAGCTAGTACAGTCATTTTACATCTGCTCACCAGCCAGTAAAAATGACTTGGAGGGGGGGGGGCGTATTTGACCATCAGGCTCACCCCTACTTCAAACATTCTCCAGCAAATCTATAATCAAGACTATTTGCTGCAAACATGTTCAATTCAACATCGTCTGATAAGGATAGCAGGAAAATGGTTTCACACATTTCGTTGTCTTGTCTCGATGTTACACCTAATTGGAATAATATGTTTATGGAGATTATTGACTGATCATTATGTCTGATGCTGGCAGTCCCGACTCACCTTCAAGTTCAGTTGGAAACGTGTGTAAACCATAGGCAGTTCCTGGATGGAACAGGTATAAGAAAATGGATACAAGAACTTGTGGGAAATAAAATGTGGCAGGTTTGATACTGAAGACAAGACAGCTAATTATGCCGATGGTCGGTTGAGAAAAGAACGGGCATAATACGAATCTCGCTTATACATCGTTTCAGTAGAAAAAATTACCGGGCCTAACACGAATCTCCCTTATACATCGTTTCAGTAGAAAAAATAATGGTCCTAACACGAGTCTCCCTTATACATCGTTTCAGTAGAAAAAATAACGGTCCTAACACGAATCTCCCTTATATATCAGTATGTAAACAGACCAACTACTGCTGTGTGCGATGTCTGTGCGCTTGTGAGACATGGTGGAACAATCATAGTGTTACCTACACAATCATAGTGTTACCTACACAATCATAGTGTTACCTACACAATCATAGTGTTCTCTCGCGTCACCATGTTATCCTGTGACTAGTTTTAACAATAAGTCGATTTATGTTAAGTTGTGTAGGTACCACTAAGTAAGTAGGTGTATGTAACTATAGGTAGATAGGTAGTATAATAAGACCCATAACCCATCAATAATGTATGGGTGTAACACTGGGGACATCAGCACATACAATCCTCCAAACATCTTTATTCTCAGCTATTCTGATGTGTGTAGAAAAAGCATGTCCAGATCATCTCTTCATGATATAAATCCAAGATTTTCTATGACAACCTCTTCTCCTTCCACCTTCCTAGTAGAATAATTTTAGAATGTGTCTCGTTGCATGTCCACACCACACAACTTTACGCCGTTTCACCACTGCCAAGAGTGGTTGTTGATAACCTGCAAGTTTTTGTTGAGTTTCTGCCATAAGAATAGATTTGTTTTGTGTTCTATATAGCTAATTCTTAGTAGATACGTCGGTCTATGTAACTGTGTAGTTAGGTGTATGTAACTGTGTGTAGCTAAATAGGTGTATGTAACACTGTATGTGTATATACATACATATATATATATATATATATATATATATATATATATATATATATATATATATATATATATATATATATATATATATATATATACATATATGACGTTGTTGTGCTGACATACGTTGGAGGCGCTGTCAATGACATCAGATAATGTCTGTCTCGCATGGTATTGATCGCGATAACCTGTCTGAAAGCGAGTATGTCTGTGTCAGCGCGCACATTGACAGAATCTTGTCTAGAAATGGATCGCTCACTAACAGCTTCCTACCATCTTGCTCGTCTCCTGACATATTCCCTTCCTGGCCTGTTTCCGTCGCGTCTCAGTCGCCCTTTGATTACTATAATATCATCAACTCGCATGTACTCACGCGCGTCTCATCATGTTGCTGATAAAAGGGGGGGGGGGTGTTTTTACGCGGAATTACTAAAATGAATCTATCTCCGTTCTGACACTTCTATCCGCTAGCAGGGTGTCATCTGGCGAACTGAAGACGTTGTGTTCTGGTTTACAGATTGAGTGCGATATTTACTTTTTAGTTTGATATATCCGACTTGGGTTTAGCATTTCGGGGTGGCTGTACTACGATGAAGTATCCAGCTCTATGGCTGGCAACCTCCTTAGCTCTTACTACATACATGTCAGTGTACGTTCTTGATTAGAAACTGGCTTCACAGCACGCCCTTCGCTCCAGCAGCCATCCCAGTATATGTAGACTCATAGTCCCGGTCAGGTGTTGATTGTGTGATCTTCGGGACTTTTCAAAGAATTTACTTTTCCTTCCCTCACCTCTAGATACTCCCATTTCTAACATTCTCTGTATGTGTACGTTCTCAACCTCATTGACATCATCTTCATCTTGAAATGAATTTATTACTGCCTTCATTAAGTCTGCTTTATCTCTTCTCAGCAATGTGCCGTCTATCGCCGCATTGCCTGCCAATAAGTCGGCTCTCTCGTTTCCTCTGACCCCAGCATGACCAGGACAGTATATCCATGTAATGCTCTGGACAACTGAGTTGTTCAATACGTTCCACCATTCTTTTCTTAGCATGAACTTTTCTATCTTGCGCAACATGCTTTGAGAGTCTGTATTACCGAGTGTGTTGATGTATCAGTTATCAACCAATCAAGTGCCGCTGTAACTCCCTCTATCTCCATCCTCATGCTCGATGTGACAGTGGAATATGCTGAAGATTTCTCAACCAACGTCACGTCGTTTCTGTAAGCAGTGTACATTACATTTATGTACTCCCTGTTATGTTCCCCGACCATAGACGGACAAAAGTGCTTGCTAAGTATGATAGAAGATTTCTTCTGCGTTCGTTATCAAACTCCTGCAGATTAGCAGGATGTAGTCTGGAGAACGGAATGCGTGGTGTTATGGTTTACAGAATTGCTGCGATATCTGCGCCTTTCGGCCTGACACATCCGACTTCAGCATGGCTTTGGGTCACTGACCCTATATGGGATGGGACAGCCAACTCCATCCTATACCTCCTTAGTCACCTTTTACGACATGCGTGGAAAGTAAACAGTGTTGCTGTTCTTTGCTCCCCTTTCAGCCATCGGCAACACACGGGCGAGATAGAAGATTTGAACTACGTTCTACTAGAACTGTGACACTTGCTTCTTGTCCTACACTCATTTTTTTTTTTTTTTTGCCGCCTTTCGAATTGTCTGAAAGTTGTAATACATGTTGATTTGTCAGCGGTCTTTACAATCAAAACCAAGATAACTCACGTTTTGTTGTATCTTTCCATGAAGAACTGTGCTACTAGTCGGATCATGAACATGAAGAACTGTGCTACTAGTCGGATCATGAAGAACTGTGCTACTAGTCGGATCATGAACATGAAGAACTGTGCTACTAGTCGGATCATGAACATGAAGAACTGTGCTACTAGTCGGATCATGAAGAACTGTGCTACTAGTCGGATCATGAAGAACTGTGCTACTAGTCGGATCATGAAGAACTGTGCTACTAGTCGGATCATGAACATGAAGAACTGTGCTACTAGTCGGATCATGAACATGAAGAACTGTGCTACTAGTCGGATCATGAACATGAAGAACTGTGCTACTAGTCGGATCATGAACATGAAGAACTGTGCTACTAGTCGGATCATGAACATGAAGAACTGTGCTACTAGTCGGATCATGAACATGAAGAACTGTGCTACTAGTCGGATCATGAAGAACTGTGCTACTAGTCGGATCATGAAGAACTGTGCTACTAGTCGGATCATGAAGAACTGTGCTACTAGTCGGATCATGAAGAACTGTGCTACTAGTCGGATCATGATCATGAAGAACTGTGCTACTAGTCGGATCATGATCATGAAGAACTGTGCTACTAGTCGGATCATGAAGAACTGTGCTACAAGTCGGATCATGAAGAACTGTGCTACTAGTCGGATCATGAAGAACTGTGCTACTAGTCGGATCATGATCATGAAGAACTGTGCTACTAGTCGGATCATGAACATGAAGAACTGTGCTACTAGTCGGATCATGAACATGAAGAACTGTGCTACTAGTCGGATCCTGAAGAAATGTCCTACTAGTCGGATCATGAACATGAAGAACTGTGCTACTAGTCGGATCATGAAGAACTGTGCTACTAGTCGGATCATGAACATGAAGAACTGTGCTACTAGTCGGATCATGAACATGAAGAACTGTGCTACTAGTCGGATCATGAACATGAAGAACTGTGCTACTAGTCGGATCATGAACATGAAGAACTGTGCTACTAGTCGGATCATGAACATGAAGAACTGTGCTACTAGTCGGATCATGAAGAACTGTGCTACTAGTCGGATCATGAAGAACTGTGCTACTAGTCGGATCATGAAGAACTGTGCTACTAGTCGGATCATGAAGAACTGTGCTACTAGTCGGATCATGAAGAACTGTGCTACTAGTCGGATCATGAAGAACTGTGCTACTAGTCGGATCATGATCATGAAGAACTGTGCTACTAGTCGGATCATGAACATGAAGAACTGTGCTACTAGTCGGATCATGAACATGAAGAACTGTGCTACTAGTCGGATCCTGAAGAACTGTGCTACTAGTCGGATCATGAACATGAAGAACTGTGCTACTAGTCGGATCATGAAGAACTGTGCTACTAGTCGGATCATGAAGAACTGTGCTACTAGTCGGATCATGAAGAACTGTGCTACTAGTCGGATCATGATCATGAAGAACTGTGCTACTAGTCGGATCATGAACATGAAGAACTGTGCTACTAGTCGGATCCTGAAGAACTGTGCTACTAGTCGGATCATGAACATGAAGAACTGTGCTACTAGTCGGATCATGAACATGAAGAACTGTGCTACTAGTCGGATCATGAAGAACTGTGCTACTAGTCGGATCATGAAGAACTGTGCTACTAGTCGGATCATGATCATGAAGAACTGTGCTACTAGTCGGATCATGAACATGAAGAAATGTGCTACTAGTCGGATCATGAACATGAAGAACTGTGCTACTAGTCGGATCATGAAGAACTGTGCTACTAGTCGGATCATGAAGAACTGTGCTACTAGTCGGATCATGATCATGAAGAACTGTGCTACTAGTCGGATCATGAACATGAAGAAATGTGCTACTAGTCGGATCATGAACATGAAGAACTGTGCTACTAGTCGGATCATGAAGAACTGTGCTACTAGTCGGATCATGAACATGAAGAAATGTGCTACTAGTCGGATCATGAAGAACTGTGCTACTAGTCGGATCATGAAGAACTGTGCTACTAGTCGGATCATGAACATGAAGAACTGTGCTACTAGTCGGATCATGAACATGAAGAACTGTGCTACTAGTCGGATCATGAACATGAAGAACTGTGCTACTAGTCGGATCATGAACATGAAGAACTGTGCTACTAGTCGGATCATGAACATGAAGAACTGTGCTACTAGTCGGATCATGAAGAACTGTGCTACTAGTCGGATCATGAACATGAAGAACTGTGCTACTAGTCGGATCATGAAGAACTGTGCTACTAGTCGGATCATGAAGAACTGTGCTACTAGTCGGATCATGAACATGAAGAACTGTGCTACTAGTCGGATCATGAAGAACTGTGCTACTAGTCGGATCATGAAGAACTGTGCTACTAGTCGGATCATGAACATGAAGAACTGTGCTACTAGTCGGATCATGAAGAACTGTGCTACTAGTCGGATCATGAACATGAAGAACTGTGCTACTAGTCGGATCATGAACATGAAGAACTGTGCTACTAGTCGGATCATGAACATGAAGAACTGTGCTACTAGTCGGATCATGAAGAACTGTGCTACTAGTCGGATCATGAACATGAAGAACTGTGCTACTAGTCGGATCATGAACATGAAGAAATGTGCTACTAGTTGGATCATGAAGATGAAGAGCATTAGTAGTCAGAGAACTAGACTAACCGCATCTCCAAAAAAAGATGCGATTTTGTCAAGACTTTCAAACTGTGCACTCAAGTCACTGAGAACGGACCAATCGAGACAAGGACTATTACAACAACAACAACAAACATAACATCCGTAATAGTTTTGAAAGTCTTGACAAAATCTCATCTTTTTTTGGAGATGCGGTTAGACAAGTACGAAAAATCTCGTGTGCGAGAGTTGCTATGCGATTTGGTGCCGTTGAACGGGCTGGTTCAATTCCCGATAGACTCACGAATTTTTAATTTATCCTCTGGCTTCCTTCTTGAATTTATTTGTATTTATCAGAGAACTAGTCTTGTCATGAACAACTGTATAACTGGTCAGAGAACTAGTCTTGCCATGAGCAACTGCATTACTGGTCAGAGAACTAGTCTTGCCGTGAACAACTGTATTACTGGTCAGAGAACTAGTCTTGTCATGAACAACTGTATTACTGGTCAGAGAGCTAGTCTTGTCATGAAGAACATTACTAGTCAGAGAAATAGTCTTGCCATGAAGAACTGCATTACTGGTCAGAGAACTAGTCTTGCCATGAGCAACTGCATTACTGGTCAGAGAACTAGTCTTGCCGTGAACAACTGTATTACTGGTCAGAGAACTAGTCTTCCCGTGAGCAACTGTATTACTGGTCAGAGAACTAGTCTTGCCGTGAACAACTGTATTACTGGTCAGAGAACTAGTCTTGCCGTGAACAACTGTATTACTGGTCAGAGAACTAGTCTTGCCGTGAACAACTGTATTACTGGTCAGAGAACTAGTCTTGCCGTGAACAACTGTATTGCTAATCAGAGAACTAACCTAATCATGAACAACTGTATTATTAGTCACAGAACTAGTCTTGCCATAAAGAGTATTGCTAGTCACAGAACTAGTCTTGCCATAAAGAGTATTGCTAGTCACAGAACTAGTCTTGTCATGAAGAACAGAACAAGTCTTGCCATGGAGAGTATTGCTAGTCAGATATCGATATGTTTGTGTAATGACGTAACTCATTTTTTCAGTATATAGATTCTCGTGAAAGGCCTACCTAAAGTGGAACACAAAACACTCCCTCCCTCACACTGACAATATAACATGGAACGATAGGCACTCAGACACAGACTATATATGTAATGACACTTCAATGACTAACTCAGACACTGACTATATATCTAATGACACTTCAATGACTAACTCAGACACAGACTATATATCTAATAACACTTCAATGACTAACTCAGACACAGACGTTGTGACTATATGAAAGTGTTTTGTTGAAAGATGCCAATGCCTTCTAGACATAGTTGTTTGTTGAGGATGATAGCTAATATGTAGCGATAACCAGAGTTCACATATATATAACCAGTTTATTGCTTCATCACAACGTCCATGTTTACGACATCAATAATTCAATGTACAGCATCTTATGAAATATCAAACATCTTTTAGTTGATAGGCTTTCCTAGAGACTTAATCTGTCTCTCAATTGCGAGCTTTTAAAGCTCTCCTAAAAGTTGTATTTAACAAGTTAAAACTTGTTAACTACAACTTTGAAACTAAACTTCCCTAACTATTACTTCCAACTACACTTCCTATCCCCGGTCTCAACCTGAGCCCCGAACTTAGTTTCCCGGCTTAGTCTCCTGAAAATGCAGTTTCTCAGTATTTGAGAAAAACCTCTGACCAATCAAAATGCTTCCCTCTGACATCCTCACATCAGTTTTAAAATTCCGCCCTCTTCGTCATTTAATTGAAGACAAGTTACGTACATAAAAACAATTTTCCCCGGTCAATTTGCCGTCAGGGTTCGCACATCCCAGACATTCTGTCTGCAAATCTTTTGTTTGAGCTACTGGCATGTATTGTTTTCCACCAGAGGTGACAGACACGCCTCTATACTTTACCACTTTGTTCGTCGTTAAATAGCCACGGTGAACGATACCTTTTATCTGTTATGTCAACACCTGGCAGAATGAGTCTCCACTGGTAAATGAGTCTCTCACAATGTCATTGTCAGGTCCGTCCTCCATCGGCCGACTTGTTGACTTATGTAGTCCGCTTTGCTAGCTTCGTGGAGACTGTCGTTCTTAAGTATGGTTTCTTCTTCAGCGATCATTCTCAAACTCCGGCAGGATCTCTCTTGTAGCAGTTCAGTGTTCCTACAAGATGTCCAGAGAATGGAAATGCGTTTTATTTGCCTCAATGTCCCGACACATCCGTCTTCAGTGGTTAAATATGGTTTACTGTGCCCTGAGTTCAGGTTTGTGACAATGTTGTTACAACACTTTACTGGTTCATTTGGTTATGTCAGACATTATGTCTGGATATTGACTAAACAGGCGGCCTATTGTTGTATTGCTCCGACCTGCCACGCCTGACTCTATTGCAAGTGGTGGTGTATACTTCAGTGGCTAGCTCAGGCATACTTTCTGTCTGAATATATTTGAGTGACAAACAAATACTTTCTGTCTTTCGACATTTCAATGACACACGGACTATGTGAGCATAATGTCAAAAGTTATGTCGCTACAGAATGCTGTGCAGGTAACCAGAGAGATGTGCGCACAGTGTTCAGTGACTACACGGACTACAAGGTCATCTGGAGGGAGAGATCCTAGGCACGTGTGGTTCAGTGTGCTGTGAGGAGTATCTAGCTAGTTAGTCGTTGGAGCATCGTCACTGCATCCGGACAAGTCCATAGGTGCTCAGATCTTTCCCTGGTTGATCCGTCATTACACGTTAACTGATGGTCTCAGTACGTCATTGATTGACCATCATTCTTTCTCGCCCACGAAACCACTCCTTTTTAGCGACACCACATTTCAAACCAAGCTCCCTTATTCTAGTCATGGAACAAGAGTCATCGTCACTTGTACAGTCATTTGTTCATGCATTTTCCCGTAGGGCATTCAATATGTATGCCCGATCCATCGCTCCACCAACAGCCGTAGTAGCAGCGTGGGCGGCCAACCTATCCGCTCTCATTACCCTGGACTCCTGCATGTCCCGGCACAAACATAAAAGTCACTTTACGCACACAGGAATTATTCAGTGCATCCAGCCACTGTTCCCGAATGTACCCCGCTTGAACTTTTACAATCATGCTCATGGAGAAGTATCTGTCGACTGACATCGCACATCATTCCAACAAGTTGATACTGGTCGTGGGGCATTACTGTTCTTCTGTAGTCATATCATCTGCTGGTCGTGGGGCATTACTGTTCTTCTGTAGTCATATCATCTGCTGGTCGTGGGGCATTACTGTTCTGTAGTCATATCATCTGCTGGTCGTGGGGCATTACTGTTCTTCTGTAGTCATATCATCTGCTGGTCGTGGGGCATTACTGTTCTTCTGTAGTCATATCATCTGCTGGTCGTGGGGCATTACTGTTCTTCTGTAGTCATATCATCTGCTGGTCATGGGGCATTACTGTTCTGTAGATATATCATCTGCTGGTCATGGGGTATTACTGTTATGCAGATATATCATCTGCTGGTCGTGGGGCATTACTATTGTTCTGAGGTCACATCATCTACTAGTTATCACATAGCTCACCTCTGGGCAGACATACTTAATATGATTTGTTTATATCGTAATTTCAGGTATGGTCACTAGCTGGACACAATTTGCTGACACCATGGCTTCCGAAGTGACAGGAAGCACTCGAGTCTTCATGTCCAGGAAGGAGCGTAGGGTACCACCTTAACTCAGTCTCACCAATTGAATGTTATTAAATTGATCGTCTGTTATATTTTTTGGTTTTTTTATGATCCTACCATCACAATTATTATTCTAACAAGCTGACCAACAACTGCCAGATACTGCATCGAGTGTTGTCTCTGATCAAATGTCACACTCTTCATACAAGTACCAGTCAGACATGAGATACATGTCAAACATGAGATACATGTCAAACATGAGATACACTGTTCATAGAAGTACTTGTCAAACATGAGATACACTGTTCATAGAAGTACTTGTCAAACATGAGATACACTGTTCATAGAAGTACTTGTCAAACATGAGATACACTGTTCATAGAAGTACTTGTCAAACATGAGATACACTGTTCATAGAAGTACTCGTTAGACATGAGATGTCTAATTATTTCACAAGTTATTAGTAAAGATGTGGGAACAACCTGTCTTTGTGTAAAGTTTTTAATTCTATTTGTGTGATGTTTGGATGTTTCTTGTGTGTTGTTGTTGGTATGTGTGATGTTATTGGGATGTGTGTTGTTGTTATTAGGATAGGTATTGTCATTGGTGTGTTTGTTGTGTGTGGTGTTGTCATGTTTCATCTGTGTTATTGGAGTATTTTAGGTATGCTGTTGGGATGTTTCTTGTGTGCTGTTGTCTGCATGTTTTGTATGTTGTATGTATGTTGTTTAATGTGTGTTTGTATTGGACTATTTCTTGTGTTTCCTAGTTTATATCATATAATTTTTGATAAGGGGAGTACAAAAATGGTGGGTGTAATTTTACGGATATCCTCTATATTCTCTGGGAAAAATTCAGCCAATGACATTAATTATGAAAATATCACTGCATGCATCTCTGAACAGAGTACCTTGGGTGGAAGTGCATGGACTGCTGGATCAGCAACCAACTAGCGTACACATAAGCTCAATTATATTTGTATGGAAGATGTATTAGTGTGTTTCAGATCTGTCAACAATGAACTTTGATTCATGGTTTGTAGAATATTAACTATGCTGTCTCTCGACGATACAGACCTTCTAGCTGAAGTAATTTGGACCCCGTTGGTTACGTTTTTGATTATTGTTTGAATTTTAATTGGTCGATGTTTACATACTTGCAGTCGTATTCCAAAAATAGACAAGGCCAACCAATAGACTTCACGCAAATCGGAGACTAGTTCATGTTTACGTTTTAGCGAACTGGTCTCCTAGACTGTGGCAGCTTATATTAACGTGTTACCCATCTCTCAACATCGAACTTATATTCTTGTTTTGTAGAGTATTACCTATGCTATATTAACGTATGGCCCAGAAACATGGATAATGAACAAACAACTAGAAGACAATTGATGCCTTTTAGATGTGCATATATAGAAGAATAGGGAGAACGCCGTGGAAAGAAAACAACAAAGAGGTTCTAACAAACACTTCGAATGAAAAAACAACTATTACAAAGAAATAAAGATCAAATAAATACAATATTTTGGACATATATTTATGTATGGCATCTTTTTGACGACCTTACTTTGTACTTCCATACAAGAGGGGAGGGGGGAGACAAGCAAGATATAGACTAGTAACATCACGGTATGAACTGGTTACAATCTAACAGAGTGCACCGCCAAGGCAAGAGACCGGATGTTGACAGTCCGTTGCAACCAGCCTTTGTTGCGGAGAAGGCACTTAATGAATGCAAGATCTCTGTAGCTACAATATTCTTTCTGGTGAGACAGACTTTCACTCAAGTCTAAAGTTCGCCTTGGTTATATGAAGCCGTGTGACTGAAATCTAAATATAACATTTGTGTTTTGTATACAGATGTCTTTGTTCTGTTTTTACGCTGAAATATTCTCTTGGGGCCTAGCTGATGACAGGTTTCACGCGTGAGCGATTTGGAATGTGACTAAACAGGTGTCATAGTTGACTGCCCCGGGTGAACCACATCCGCCCAGTTAGCAAGATCACTTGTCTGCTAGTGTGTTAGATAACCAATACTGGTTGGTATAGTACTTTCTACAAGAACAACATCTAGAGTATTCTAGAGCTTGTTGTTTCTGGAATATAAGACTTAATGACCAAGAGGGCGTCTTGTCTCAGCTTTTGCTGTATGGTGTCGCAGAATTGAATCACGATCGGTTTTTTAAACTATGGTACGTGTTATCCCGTGATCTCTCTCTCTCTCTCTCTCTCTCTCTATGTGACTTGTCCTATACAGAACGTTATCCTCACATGAACTCTGTAAGCCGCACGATTCTGTGCGAGCTGCCCAGCTTCTTCCACTGTCTTCTTCAGAAAGTCTTCATCTGCCGATTGTTCTCTTTCCTCTCCATGATTAATCTTTCTAAACCATTGTGTCTTTTTATATGGTCGCTTGATATGTATATTAATATTGTGACGTCACAGAATGTTGGTAACTCCTTCAATCCACCTTCTTCTTAGTCTTCCTCTGTATCTTGCTATCATCATGTTCCACGCTCTGTTCTTGCCGCCCGCAAATAAGGATTCATTCTCATTAAATGGCCGAAGCACTTCAGTCTCTGTTGTTCAATATATTTGATGACGGGCGCTGTTCCAACAGTCTTTGTAATCTCTTCATTCCTCACTTGATTTCTTCTACTTCAAATCAAGACAAAACTAACATGTCTTCAAGTCATTTCACTTTTTCTGTGATGTTCATTGCAAACTGTGAATATATTTTATGTCATAGCCAATGAAAAATCAAGGCAATTGTCAAGTGAGTCATTTTGGAAGGCTTGATTCCCTATTAGCCAGTATGTCTTATGTTCCCGAGGGTCACGGCTTATTGTTGACGTGTCAGGGATAAAGCTTATTGGTGCGTCACAACACGTAGAAACGTGACCATGAATGGATATGCCACGACGTGTATTCAGCGGGTCTGAAATAGTAGCAATACTTTCCTGTCAGGCTATGAGGTGACTAAGGAGGTTTGGGCAATATAGTTAAATAGTCAAAGTGACCCATAAGCCGTGCTGAAATCGGACGTGCCAGGCCGAATGCACAGCCATTTGTGAACTGGACACAATGCATTCCGTTCTCTGGAAGACGTTCTGCTCATATGGCGTAGAGGATTGACTTCACTGTCTACACATTTTACTAACCTGCGACTTCGCTGTCCACACATTTTGCTAACCTGCGACTTCGAAGTATCACAAGCAGTGTCAACAACCACTAGCTCATCACCATCGATGACAATTTGTGTCCACTTGATGGCAGTCTGTGTTGTAATTTGTGTCCACTTGATGACAGTCTATGTTGTAATTTGTGTCCACTTGATGGCAGTCTGTGTTGTAATTTGTGTCCACTTGATGACAGTCTGTGTTGTAATTTGTGTCCACTTGATGGCAGTCTGTGTTGTAATTTGTGTCCACTTGATGGCAGTCTGTGTTGTAATTTGTGTCCACTTGATGACAGTCTGTGTTGTAATTTGTGTCCACTTGATGGCAGTCTGTGTTGTAATTTGTGTCCACTTGATGGCAGTCTGTGTTGTAATTTGTGTCCACTTGATGACAGTCTGTGTTGTAATTTGTGTCCACTTGATGACAGTCTGTGTTGTAATTTGTGTCCACTTGATGACAGTCTGTGTTGTAATTTGTGTCCACTTGATGGCAGTCTGTGTTGTAATTTGTGTCCACTTGATGACAGTCTGTGTTGTAATTTGTGCCCACTTGATGACAGTCTGTGTTGTAATTTGTGTCCACTTGATGACAGTCTGTGTTGTAATTTGTGCTAATTGTTAGTCTAAACTCATGACAATCCGGAAAAAAGCAGTTAGTAATTTCGGCAGTTCCTCCTCTGATTGTGCGTAATTACATCATCTGCAAAGAGCAACTCTTATGAGGACCTTCTTTATCCTGGATTAACTTTCAACTTTTGAATATTGTAGATGACACCATCGGTCTGAGAATGGATGAATATACCACATTCCTGGTTGCAATAACCAAGTTTCAGGAGGAGAGGATATTCAAAAAAGCAAGGACGTAGGATTGCAGCCTTGTTTTGCGCCAGTCTTGGTAACAATCTCCTCTCAAGAAACACCACCAACGTCCATATATTATCTTCTCATGCCTGTACGGAATTACTCAACTACAAGTAGAAAGGTCGTTGAGAAGCCGATTTTTTGAGCGTCTTGAGTAAGACCTCACGACTTACTAAGTCGAATGCCTTTGTAAGATCAATGAAAATAACAAGCAGGGGTACAAAGTATTTACATACCATATTATCGGTTTATGTCCTATCTCCAATCACCCATTGAAGCAGACAGGTAGCGAATCAATACCTTATGGGGGGGGGATGTCCAGCTTGATGCGGGTCTTTGCCGATTAATGACACCGACAGTGTCTCCCACCGTCAGAGATTGTCCGTGGCACCTTTTATCTACGCACGTAACTGCCATCTCCCGATCTGATTCTGAGACCCAGAGATGTAGTATATTTCTCGCGAGTACAATGTCAGGACTGAAATATAGCGACCAGGCAACACACTCCTTTTCTCGCGAGTACAATGTCAGGACTGAAATATAGCGACCAGGCAACACACTCCTTTTCTCGCGAGTACAATGTCAGGACTGAAATATAGCGACCAGGCAACATAATCTAATTCTATGCTTGCCTTGTTAACTCCAAAGGAAAAGTACCAAATACATTTGGAACAGTACAAACTGCCGATCATAAAAACTGTGCTCTGTCCACATATCGGTGTTACCAACTTAGACCAGCTGACAACCAAGACTAAAGACTTCGTCTGTCCTGTTACACCATTTGGTTTTAGATTTCATTTCATAATCTCATAATCCTAGGTTAAGGCGTGTGTCCAAAAGTTATGATACACTTACAGCTAGAAATTATGCATCCATCCACATCATAGGGGTACCACGTGTAGGGGACACATTAACCATCGCGTACTGCAACAACATGAGGAAATTATTAATATCTAAACAAATTACAAACAAGTTAAAAATGAGAATTATAAAATGCTACAGCTATTCTATATTAATGTATGGCTCAGAAACATGGACACTAAATAAACAATTAGAAGACAAAATTGATGCCTTTGAGATGTGGGTATATAGAAGAATAGGGAGAACATCATGGAAAGAGAAGAAAACAAATAAAGAGGTGCTAAAAACACTTAATATGAAGAAAGAACTACTAAGAGAAATAAAGATCAGGCAAATAAAATACTTTGGACACATTAAAAGACATGACACCCCATTGAAGACCTTACTTGAGGGTAAAGTCACAGGGAAGCGAGCAAGAGGTAGGCAGAGATACAAGTGGGAGAGTAACATTACACGATGGACAGGTTACAGTCTAGCAGAGTGCACCACCAAGACAAGAGACAGGAGATGTTGGAGATACGTTGCAGCCAACCTTCGTTGCGGAGACGGCACTTGATGATGATGATGACTGCAACAACTATTCTATACTGCGGATCGGTCACGCATCAGCACACACAGAGTTCTCCAGCGATTTCTATCTTCAACTATGCGGACAAGTGAGGTAAAATCTTGTCCTGTCCATTCCTTGATGTTGTCTGTCTATGTTGCTATTTGTCCCCCATCCCCTCTGCTTCTTCCACCTTCGACGGTTCCCGTCAGTATTGTGTACATTATTATGCCTGTGTGTGAGTAAACTGTCACCTTCCGCCCGTATTTACACCTTTATGCTACACTTGTGATTACGCACGTCATGTATTTGTCCTCGTGGTATATATTCCACAACTACCGTTAGCCAGTGGCATGAGGGGCCAAGGTTCGAATACCACATACGCTCTGTGTACCCAACGTGCCATGAAATGGAAGCAGATCTATGGCCTCTCGGTCTTGTCTGTCTCTTATATTCTTTGACCTCTCGGTCTTGTCTGTCTCCTATATTCGTTGACCTTTGATCTGTGACCTCTCGCTCGGTCTTTTGTCTCCTATATACGTAGACCTTTGGTGCTGTCTATAAATTACATTCACTATTTTTGACCCCCCCCCCCCCCATAACTTGTAAGCAATTCAGATTACTTATATTACAAAATATGTAACCTTCTTCTCTTCCCCTCCCCCCGAAGCAGAAATATTAGTTGAAGAAAGTTCGGGAAAATGTGTTTAAATTAAAACAATTTATTTTCTGTATTAAAAAATATAAATATCAACTATGATAAAATATTGTCACTGATTACTATTGAAAGTATAAATAGCAAAAATAATGGCAATTAGAAATAACACAAAAAAGGAGAACATTTTCCAATGAAGAAACAATAACAAACCAGAAATAAACACACAAATCTCTCAATACAACGAGACGGTCGTTCAACCGCATCACATTACATTTGAACAAAGAACCGGGTAAAAACAATAGGGCATATATTTATTGTTGGCGTGAACATTCCTCAAGCCTTCCCCTTTGTCAATAACTTTTCAGACCCTCCTCCAACCTAATTGGCGTAATAAATGGACATGCCCTAACTGAATAATGGGGCTTCGATTCTAAGCCTACACTGTAATCTTTGATGTTCTTGGAATACTGTACAGAACACCTCATTTAGGAAAGTTATTACCAGGGATGTACTTGTTCTTCGAGGGCATTCGAAAAAAAAAATCCTATGGACCTCTAGAGATAGTAATACATTGGATCGTTAGGTTGACAGTGGATTACCAGGTACGCTAGATCGCTAGGACTGTTGATGCATTGGACGCTAGGGCCGGTGATGCATTAGACCACCAGGGTTGACGATGCACTGGGCCACCATTGCAGCTTATATATTATACAATACCTGCGATGTGACACTTGGGAAATTTGTTACCTCTAATATTTTATGGTAGTGCGTCGTGATATAACCTAATTGGACTTTGCTGTCCGCTGGTTGAAAGGGCGCACCTCTCCAAAAGATAGGCAAACTCAATAACTACCTACCTACGGTGTCTAGACAGTTCTTTTTTTTTTACCAGAGACGTCCATACATTCTAGTCCACCACTGTTGGTTGCAGACATTTCTAGTTATTGTCTAATTCCGAGTTTCACTAATCTACACCGTGATTGACATATTTATGTCTGACACTTCACTAACCATAGTCCGGTATACAATTATTTTACAAGTTCAATGTATTGATCAATCCATTTTATATATATATATTATTATTATAATATCCATGCGAGTTAACCCATGACCGTCTACCTTGCAAGACCTGCTGTCTAATAGGAAATCCAGACTTTTAAAATGATTCATTTGGCTATAGGCCTATCCTTGATTTTGATTTGCATCGACTGTCACGCAACGATTAATCATAGTAATCAAGATGACGGCAATGGTCAAATGACATTAAGAAATGTTTGTTTTTCTATTAGTAAGTAAATTATTTGTTTATCTATTGTCGTAAGTCTTATATTGCAGACTCTCATAGCTAATCTCAGACAGCGTCACTTATTTTGGCTGTTCGTTGGTTATATTGTAATAATTTGTGGCGTAAGCCAATGAAAATCAGGAGAAAAGATCGATCAGCCAAGTTAAGTGGCACTGTTTTGGATCAGCGTGCTTCTAGCGACGGACGTGGATCACGCCTGGTTAGCAGTAGAGAAAAGGGAGGTGATTATGTTTGCCACGTCAATTATGATTAATCATACATCAAAGGATTACCTACCCTCGGTTCATTGCCCTGAGCGATGGTTGACTGGTAACGGTACATTTCCCTGAAGCTGAAAGCATGCATTAAACTGTGGGTATCCGAGATTGTATTATCTATCCACAATGTCATGTATAAACATTCCCCCTTCCTTATGTCGGTTTCAAACATCAAATATGTTTAAGTTGATTTCACATGAGACAAGAAATATTTAGTTTTAATAATTCTTTCAACAAATTCACATATTAACGATGTGTGTAGATTAATAATTGTGTGGTGACTGCATTACTGCAGACCAGTAAACCAACCATATTTTGTATGGCCAAAAAATCTGATAAGACTAATGTCCGCGTTTGAAAGGAGCGTACATAATTGAAGAGATACGTTTTATTTAATCACATTCAGAATTGTGAAGTAGAGGACAGGTCCGTAGATGGGGCGGGGGATGTGGCACTGTGAACTTAACTAAACATCGGTTTTTAAAATAGCTTTCTTAGCAATTTTTCACAAAAATGTAATCAAATTTCATAGAAAACAGGGACATTTATACGTCCCTGGTAGAGAAAATCTACGTCCCTGGTAGAGAAAATCTACGTCCCTGTAAGTGGAAATCTTTATTTCATATTAAATTTCTCAGTAACTGGAGGAAGTCTTTCGTTCACAGTAAGTTTCTCAGTAACTAGTAGAGGAAATCTTTCACGGTACATTTCTCAGTAACTGGTAGAGAAAATCTTTCACAGTAAGTTTCTCAGTAACTGGTGGAGGAAGTCTTTCTCAGTAACTAGTAGAGGAAATCTTTCACGGTACATTTCTCAGTAACTGGTAGAGAAAATCATTCACAGTAAGTTTCTCAGTAACTGGTAGAGAAAATCATTCACAGTAAGTTTCTCAGTAACTGGTAGAGGAAATCTTTCACAGTAAGTTTCTCAGTAACTGGTAGAGGAAATCTTTCTTTCACAGTAAGTTTCTCAGTAACTGGTAGAGGAAATCTTTCTTTCACAGTAAGTTTCTCAGTAACTAGTAGAGGAAAACATTCACGGTACATTTCTCAGTAACTGGTAGAGGAAATCTTTCTTTCACAGTAAGTTTCTCAGTAACTGGTAGAGGAAAACTTTCTTTCATATTAAGTTTCTCAGTAACTGGTAGAGGAAATCTTTCTTTCACAGTAAGTTTCTCAGTAACTGGTAGAGGAAATCTTTCACAGTAAGTTTCTCAGTAACTGGTAGAGGAAATCTTTCACAGTAAGTTTCTCAGTAACTGGTAGAGGAAATCTTTCTTTCACAGTAAGTTTCTCAGTAACTGGTAGAGGAAATCTTTCTTTCACAGTAAGTTTCTCAGTAACTGGTAGAGGAAATCTTTCTTTCACAGTAAGTTTCTCAGTAACTGGTAGAGGAAATCTTTCACAGTAAGTTTCTCAGTAACTGGTAGAGAAAATCTTTCACAGTAAGTTTCTCAGTAACTGGTAGAGGAAATCTTTCACAGTAAGTTTCTCAGTAACTGGTAGAGGAAATCTTTCTTTCACAGTAAGTTTCTCAGTAACTGGTAGAGGAAATCTTTCTTTCACAGTAAGTTTCTCAGTAACTGGTAGAGGAAATCTTTCACAGTAAGTTTCTCAGTAACTGGTAGAGGAAATCTTTCACAGTAAGTTTCTCAGTAACTGGTAGAGGAAATCTTTCACAGTAAGTTTCTCAGTAACTGACCTCATTTTGTGTTACTGCCACCGATCTATTTTTTATCATTAACATTTATTTACCGCCATTGTCATCATTTCTTGTCCCTGATCTCGCTTCATGTCACTGATCTCGCTTCATGTCACTGATCTCGCTTCATGTCCCTGATCTCGCTTCATGTCACTGATCTCGCTTCATGTCCCTGATCTCGCTTCATGTCCCTGATCTCGCTTCATGTCACTGATCTCGCTTCATGTCCCTGATCTCGCTTCATGTCCCTGATCTCGCTTCATGTCACTGATCTCGCTTCATGTCCCTGATCTCGCTTCATGTCCCTGATCTCGCTTCATGTCACTGATCTCGCTTCATGTCACTGATCTCGCTTCATGTCCCTGATCTCGCTTCATGTCACTGATCTCGCTTCATGTCCCTGATCTCGCTTCATGTCACTGATCTCGCTTCATGTCACTGATCTCGCTTCATGTCACTGATCTCGCTTCATGTCCCTGATCTCGCTTCATGTCCCTGATCTCGCTTCATGTCACTGATCTCGCTTCATGTCACTGATCTCGCTTCATGTCACTGATCTCGCTTCATGTCCCTGATCTCGCTTCATGTCCCTGATCTCGCTTCATGTCCCTGATCTCGCTTCATGTCACTGATCTCGCTTCATGTCCCTGATCTCGCTTCATGTCACTGATCTCGCTTCATGTCACTGATCTCGCTTCATGTCACTGATCTCGCTTCATGTCACTGATCTCGCTTCATGTCCCTGATCTCGCTTCATGTCCCTGATCTCGCTTCATGTCACTGATCTCGCTTCATGTCCCTGATCTCGCTTCATGTCACTGATCTCGCTTCATGTCACTGATCTCGCTTCATGTCACTGATCTCGCTTCATGTCACTGATCTCGCTTCATGTCACTGATCTCGCTTCATGTCCCTGATCTCGCTTCATGTCACTGAACGCCAGTCACTGAACGTATTTTTCGACATTGAACATATCTCCAGAAACTAAACCCATACCCTGTCACTGGACTCATTTCATGTCACTGAATGCATCACCTATCACTGAACTAACTTCCTGTCACTGAACTCATTTCCTGTCACTGAAATCATTTCTTGTCACTGAACTTGTTTTCTGTCACTGAACTCAAGTTCTGTATCTAAAAACATCTTTTGTCACTGAACTCACTTCCTGTCACTGAACTCAAGTTCTGTATCTAAAAACATCTTTCGTCACTGAACTCACTTCCTGTCACAGAGATCATCTCATGCCACTAACTCATTTCCTGTCACTGAACTTATTTCCTGTCACTGACCTCATTTCCTGTCACTGACCTCATTTCCTGTCACTGACCTCATTTCCTGTCACTGAACTCATTTCCTGTCACTGAACTCATTTCCTGCCATCATCTCCTAGAATCTCCAATTTCCACTTCCAGGAGTTGGCCTCGGTGGAGGTTGCAATCTCCTGATAAAAGAGGGCGTCCATAAATAAATTACGTCAACAGTTGGGGGGAGGGGGCTTGGGTATAAGTTCACCCTAACAAAGCTGCAGTGAATACAACAGTGACAGGTGTGTATCTCTCACACTCTCTCCCTATATTTGTTAATATCTCTCACACACTCTCCCTATATTTGTTAATATCTCTCACTCTCTCCTATATTTGTTAATATCTCTCACTCTCTCCCTATATTTGTTAATATCTCTCACACATTCTCTCTATACTTGTTAATATCTCTCACTCTCTCCCTATATTTGTTAATATCTCTCACACACTCTCTCTATATTTGTTAATATCTCTCACACACTCTCTCTATATTTGTTAATATCTCTCACACACTCTCTCCTATATTTGTTAATATCTCTCACACACTCTCTCCTATATTTGTTAATATCTCTCACACACTCTCTCTATATTTGTTAATATCTCTCACACACTCTCTCCTATATTTGTTAATATCTCTCACACACTCTCTCTATATTTGTTAATATCTCTCACACACTCTCTCCTATATTTGTTAATATCTCTCACTCTCTCCCTATATTTGTTAATATCTCTCACACACTCTCCCTATATGTGTTAATATCTCTCACACACTCTCCCTATATGTGTTAATATCTCTCACACACTCTCTCTATATGTGTTAATATCTCTCACACACACACTCTCTATATTTGTTAATATCTCTCACACACTCTCTCCTATATTTGTTAATATCTCTCACACACTCTCTATATATTTGTTAATATCTCTCACACACTCTGCCTATATTTGTTAATATCTCTCACTCTCTCCCTATATTTGTTAATATCTCTCACACACTCTCTCCTATATTTGTTAATATCTCTCACTCTCTCCCTATATTTGTTAATATCTCTCACACACTCTCTCTATATTTGTTAATATCTCTCACTCTCTCCCTATATTTGTTAATATCTCTCACACACTCTCTATATTTGTTAATATCTCTCACTCTCTCCCTATATTTGTTAATATCTCTCACACATTCTCTCTATATTTGTTAATATCTCTCACTCTCTCCCTATATTTGTTAATATCTCTCACACACTCTCTCTATTTTTGTTAATATCTCTCACACACTCTCTCTATATTTGTTAATATCTCTCACACACTCTCTCCTATATTTGTTAATATCTCTCACACACTCTCTCCTATATTTGTTAATATCTCTCACACACTCTCTATATATTTGTTAATATCTCTCACACACTCTCCATATATTTGTTAATATCTCTCACACACACACACTCTATATTTGTTAATATCTCTCACACAGTCTCCCTATATTTGTTAATATCTCTCACACTCTCTCTATATTTGTTAATATCTCTCAAACACTCTCCCTATATGTGTTAATATCTCTCACACACTCCCTATATGTGTTAATATCTCTCACACACTCTCTCTATATGTGTTAATATCTCTCACACACACACTCTCTATATTTGTTAATATCTCTCACACACTCTCTCCTATATTTGTTAATATCTCTCACACACTCTCTATATATTTGTTAATATCTCTCACACACTCTGCCTATATTTGATAATATCTCTCACACACACTCTCTCTATATTTGTTAATATCTCTCACACACTCTCTCTATATTTGTTAATATCTCTCACTCTCTCCCTATATTTGTTAATATCTCTCACACACTCTCTCTATATTTGTTAAAATCTCTCACACACACTCTCTCTATATTTGTTAATATCTCTCACACACTCTCTATATATTTGTTAATATCTCTCACTCTCTCCCTATATTTGTTAATATCTCTCACACACTCTCTCTATATTTGTTAATATCTCTCACACACTCTCTCTATATGTGTTAATATCTCTCACACTCTCTATATATTTGTTAATATCTCTCACACACTCTCCCTATATGTGTTAATATCTCTCACACACTCTCCCTATATGTGTTAATATCTCTCACACACTCTCTCTATATGTGTTAATATCTCTCACACACACTCTCTCTATATTTGTTAATATCTCTCACACACTCTCTCCTATATTTGTTAATATCTCTCACACACTCTCTATATATTTGTTAATATCTCTCACACACTCTGCCTATATTTGATAATATCTCTCACACACACTCTCTCTATATTTGTTAATATCTCTCACACACTCTCTATATATTTGTTAATATCTCTCACACACTCTCCCTATATTTGTTAATATCTCTCACACACACACACTCTATATTTGTTAATATCTCTCACACAGTCTCCCTATATTTGTTAATATCTCTCACACTCTCTCTATATTTGTTAATATCTCTCACACACTCTCCCTATATGTGTTAATATCTCTCACACACTCTCCCTATATGTGTTAATATCTCTCACACACTCTGCCTATATTTGATAATATCTCTCACACACTCTGCCTATATTTGATAATATCTCTCACACACTCTCTCTATATGTGTTAATATCTCTCACACACTCTGCCTATATTTGATAATATCTCTCACACACTCTCTCTATATGTGTTAATATCTCTCACACACTCTGCCTATATTTGATAATATCTCTCACACACTCTCTCTATATGTGTTAATATCTCTCACACACTCTGCCTATATTTGATAATATCTCTCACACACTCTGCCTATATTTGATAATATCTCTCACACACTCTGCCTATATTTGATAATATCTCTCACACACTCTCCCTATATTTGTTAATATCTCTCACACACTCTCCCTATATTTGTTAATATCTCTCACACACTCTCCCTATATTTGTTAATATCTCTCACACACTCTCCCTATATGTGTTAATATCTCTCACACACTCTCTCTATATGTGTTAATATCTCTCACACACACACTCTCTATATTTGTTAATATCTCTCACACACTCTCTCCTATATTTGTTAATATCTCTCACACACTCTCTATATATTTGTTAATATCTCTCACACACTCTGCCTATATTTGATAATATCTCTCACACACACTCTCTCTATATTTGTTAATATCTCTCACACACTCTCCCTATATTTGTTAATATCTCTCACACACACTCTCTCTATATTTGTTAATATTACTTCAAATACACTGACTAACCAAATATCACTGTAAACAGCAATTATATGTGACTTTACCCAGGTTTTGGTTGTCTGGTGACAAAGTATAAGCGAAGTAACCAATGAACAGTCAGATCAGCCAATAGGAATGACTCAACGCGTAGGAATATTCTAGAAAATACTTGGACTAGCAGAATTCTAAATAGAATTTAACATCATTGAATACGCACGAAGTTCCAGTATAATAATGAGGAAAATATTAAAATACCTCACGCTGTTTTCAAGCGACATCTGGGGTTGGCAGTCTCCCTTTGAGAAACGCTGGTCTAGACAGACAAACCAGGGACGGAAGAGAGGAATGTGTTTTATGGGGTCGACCTGGGTAAATTTCCTTGTGACTAGCTTATAGACCGGGACATCTTGACATAAGAGTGTGCGGGTGTCGGCATCAGTCGTTGTCTGTCGGTAAGTTCGTTCGTCTGCCTTATGACTGTGTGTGTATATATATATATGAAAATCGATCTCTGTGTGAATCTGAATCCTAATATGTCTATAGTAAAGTATAGTAACCCATAGCATTTATTAATGTCGTATTGGTGTGAGATGTTAGCGATCTCACATTTCACTGGCTCTGCGAATGAGGGCGGTAGCCATCTCCTCTCCCTCACAGTCTTTACTTCCCGGATATGATTACTAAATGCCGTTTCCGCAATGAAGGTTGCAGCGAGCCTTGTTCTGGTCTTGGTCTTGGTGGTGCACTCTGCTAGACTGTTATCTGTCCATCTGGTGATGTTACTCTCCCATTTGTATAACTGCTTGCCTCTTGCTCACCTCCCTTTGACTTTACCCTCAAGTAAGATCTTCAACACGGTGTCTGTTCTAAAATATATGTCCACAATATTTTATGTTTGATTTTTATTTCCTTTAATAGTTCTTTCTTCATACAAAGTGTTTGTTAGATCCAATTTCATTGTTTCTCTGTCCATACATTTCTTCCCATTATCCACCCCCACAGATATCAATTATGTCTTCTAGTTGTTTGTTCATTCTCCATGTTGTCTATACTGTACGTCTGTTTATATGTTTTAATGTCTGTTTATATGTTTTAATGTCTGTTTATATGTTTTAATGTCTGTTTATATGTTTTAATGTATGTTTATATGTTTCAACGTCTGTTTATATGTTTTAATGTCTGTTTATATGTTTTAATGTATGTTTATATGTTTCAATATCTGTTTATATGTCTTAGTGTTTGTTTTTGTGTGTTAATGTATGATTGTATGTTTTAATGTATGTGTATGTGTTAGTGTATGATTGTGTGTCGTAAGGAAATTTTGTGTTTTTTAATCTATGTTTGTGTATATTGGCGAATGTTTGTTTGTCCTACTATATGTTTGTTTGTTTTAATGTATGTTTATGTGTTTTCATGTATTTATGTGTGTCTTAATGTATGTATGCGTGTCTTAATAGTTTTGTAAATTTGTCAGCTGCATTTATCAGATTTTACATTTTTATATCGGCTAGCTACTTGAAAAATTGATCAGTTTCAGCCGAAAACGGCTATGCTGGCAATCATGCTTCCTGTAACTATAACTTGGGCTGTTAAATGCCTGCTAGATCGGTGGTTCTCATGTGAGTTTTATTTCATCCAAGGGCCGCAGTGATTTCCGGGGTGGGGGAGAAAATTGTTATTTTGGGGCCACTGATCCGTCTATGATAGTCCAAGAGAGAATAAAATATTTGAATAATGTGTAGCAAGATACAGTAACAAGACTTGACAAAAATAAGAAATTTTTTTTTTTTAGGTTCCAGCGTGACGGTTGAAGAAAATTTTTTCACAAGGAGTCACAAGAAAAAGAAGGTTGGGAACCGCTGCGCTATGCAAACCATTTTAACACCAGTTATCTCTCTTGTCTAGATGTCGTCCACTTGAAGCGACTACAACAACACATGATTACGAGAGTACACGCGCACCTGATCCACATGCAAAGGATGCTTCGAAATCCATTAAAAGTGATCTGGAGCAGCCGATTTCTGCCGCGTTTAAACGAGACTTCCGTATTTGTGTATATTTAAAACTGGAAGGGCTTAGTGGAAGAAGGACATGTCCCACACTTTCTCTATCTGCTTATGGTACATGCCGTGTGGCGCTGGTTAACATGTCTTTCCACGACCTTCTATTTCATGTTCTGTCAATCATTTCCGATACGGATTTTCTCCCATGCCACAATGCCAGGTTGTCAAGCATCTTCTCTCTTAGTCTGTCCCCTAGCTCTGTTACTCTTCAATTTCCCTGTTGTTACAATGTCTTCCATCTTATCTCTCACTTTATGAAGGAACTTCTGTCAAGATATCTTCATTACGCTTTTCTATCTGTCTATCGTGTTCTCAACTTGCGCTATCTCCATGCAAATTACAATAACTGGTATCATTTAGTATGTATCAAATATAGTGCCAAAAATATATAGTTGGGCGTCTGTGACTGTGACGATAGAGACTGAGAACAGCGGCGCAAGGTCAAGATCCATGAGCGTTATTAGTTTTTAGCGTGGTGATCAACCGGTAGCGTGGTGATCAACCGGTAGGTACAAAATCAGTTCTCTTGTCGTGCCGACCGGTGATCGATATGGTTACAAAAACCCACAGTTCAGTATTAGCGGTAACAACACTTGTATTTATTGCCGATGTCGGATGTGTATTTTGGTCGTTGGCACAAATAAAATGCTCACATAAAGAATTTCCGTTCTCTGGATTGCCTCTTACAGGAAATCTAGTAGCGCCATTGTCCTGCTATAAGAGAGATGTGGGGGGAGTTTGAGAACGTAAGCAAAAAAAGGCTGATTGATATATCAAGAACATGTTCCCATAAACTGGAAGTTTATACAAAACGTAGCAATTTGCCTGCAATTATAAACAAAACTAAACATTTTTCCTGCAATTATCTACAAAAACTTAACGTTTTTCCTGCACTTATAAACAAAAACTAAACATTTTTACTGTACTTATAAACCTTCGATTGAGTTTTTCTCAGAACTTTTCAAATATGGGATAGGACCTTCTCCTACTAAGCCCGTGCGCGCTAGGTTATAGGAGACTACACAGATCGACGAAACACCCTTCTACTCATATATTGGTAATCTATTCTTTGTTTCTATCTTGCGAATGTGTTTCTCATTGTTTTAGTGATCGTCCATGATTCACATCAATATATATCGCAACTTGTAATCTGAAGGAAACTTAATTTAGTTATTTCGTTAGAGCCATTTATTCATTTGTATCAATTTATTTTCCAAAGATACCAAAACACCACAGTATGTCGTCTTAAAATATGCTATTGCAGACTGTCAGGTCACCTTTACCGACTAAGGATCTCATACACAAATGAATGCCCATGTGGATCCGGAGCCCAGACTCTAGAACACGTACTTCAGGACAGATCAACATAAAAAGAGCAGAGATAGCAGACCTGGCCAGAGGATACAGATTTGTAGCAAAAACTATGGGGTAGTCGCTCTGACCTGGATAAGGACAGTGGACTTCGGTCAGCCTGACAATAAAACATGACCGCAGATGCTGAACGCAGAAAAGGTTTATTTGATGCAATAAGCAACACCCGTCTAACTTCTTCGCACCAATCACCGTTGCTGTTATAAAAGAACCAATAGATTCAAATCTGGTGACTTTTTCTAATTCTCTGCTATTGGTGGAGATAAGGACGTGTTATTTTGTTGCTTGCCATAAGTTTATATTCCATACGATTTAAATGGACACATCGTTGCTTGACGTCTTACACCAATCATTTTTATACCAAACATTCTTACACCAATCATTCTTATACCAATCATTCTCATATCAATCATTCTCACAACTGTTCACGTCCGTAGATAAGGAATGGGAGGTTTAGGGGTTACATTTGTGGCCAGAATAGCGATTATATGTCATCTACCAGCTCTTAGTCAATGATATAACTCGAACTGAATTTGATGTAACAATTTGTAGTCAACACTTGTGATGGACGAACAACAAACAACTAGGAAGTAAGCAACAACAAAAAATAGCCCCCCCCCCCCCAATGGTTTTTCTGCAGAAGAAAAAAATGGGGGGGGGGCCACCAAAATACTCAAGAAATCTAAAACATTTCCTTTTTTCAACTTAAATCACTCCTTACCAAAGATGGTATCTGTTGCGTCCATGCGGCTGCCTGTACAACTTGTTAATGGAGCGAATTACATCTAGAAGGAAAAATATGTCTCCCGTGGCGTTTCATAGCTTCGCATGTTGCACACAATCGAAGACTTTACTATAATCAATGAAACGTGTAAATATTAATGTTAAACTCTACATTTCTCTATGATATTTCAATCAATCAGTCAATCAAGTGCCACGCCGAGTGGCGTAGGCAATCATATTTCTCCATAACTGTCTCTTGTGTTAATCAATTCAATTGATGACATTACCTCGTGCTACAGTCACAACCCATCTAGAAATTTCTCTCGTTGCCTTCCTCCGTCTGTTCTCTCCATGATCTTTCCAGTAGTTACTAAAATGTTCCAGTTCTATTCTTCTCATCATATGCCCTAAAAATCATGACTGTCTGCTTCTAAGTTTTTGCTTTGATATTTCGTATATTAAAATTTTGATTTATTGTGCACCTGCCTTGTCTGCCTGTGATACATTTATAATGCACCTGCCTTGTCTGCCTGTGATACATTTATTGTGCACCTGCCTTGTCTGCCTGCGATAGATTTATTGTGCACCTGCCTTGTCTGCCTGTGATACATTTATTGTGCACCTGCCTTGTCTGACTGTGATACATTTATTGTGCACCTGCCTTGTCTGCCTGTGATACATTTATTGTGCACCTGCCTTGTCTGCCTGTGATACATTTATTGTGCACCTGCCTTGTCTGCCTGTGATACATTTATTGTGCACCTGCCTTGTCTGCCTGTGATACATTTATTGTGCACCTGCGTTGTCTGCCTGTGATACATTTATTGTGCACCTGCCTTGTCTGCCTGTGATACATTTATTGTGCACCTGCCTTGTCTGCCTGTGATACATTTATTGTGCACCTGCCTTGTCTGCCTGCGCTACATTGAATTCTCCGTCCAGCTTATACTGCAGGTTTTCATACTGGGTTATGACTGCAGGTTTTCATACTGAGTTATGACTGCAGGTTTTCATACTGAGTTATGACTGCAGGTTTTCATACTGAGTTATGACTGCATGTTTTCATACTGAGTTATGACTGCAGGTTGGCACTCCGGGCAAGCCCATGTGTGCTCCTATCCCCGTCTCAATAAATCTACCACAGTTAATGTGTCAGTCTTACTTACTCCACCACCGTGAATATGTCGGTGTCTATGTTAGTTAACCCACCGTAAATAGTTGAATCTATCCCCGTGTTATCCCTGTTGTAGGAAGCACAACCCACCTACATAACAGACACGCTCTGTTTTAAGTACAGCATGAAGCATCGACCCGGGTCTCAACCATTTGTATGCCACGTCCGTTTCTAAAGACATCTGCTATCACTGGCATAAAGGAAGCGAATATCTCGCTCGTGGAGAACGCAAATAAGTAGTGCAACCAAGACTGACATCACACTATACAGCCCTGTGCGCGCCTGCTGCTGATACGACAAGTCATTAGCTACCGCCAGAAATTGTCAGCAGTAGCAATATTCCCGGGTTGAAGATCATGTTCCTAGCGTTTATTTAACCTTACTATAAAGTGTGAACTTTACTATAATTTTTAACTTGTTTAGTTTTATTTATTCTTTCTTAAGTCTGAAACTAGTTTGTAACGTTAAACGTCTCAGAATTTGAGAGAAGCAGTTTACAGCTGTAGAAAATACCATTTAACGATAATCTGGGAGTTCCAGCGCTACGACCTCGCGAGATACATATTTCCCCATGCTCTCGTGTCCTTCTCATGCGAACTCATGGATCCTTGCTCTCGTGTCATCCTCCCTAGTACTGTTGAATCCTCGTGCGTGGCCAATGCCCGCTCCTGGGGGTCAAAATCACCCTGGCCTAGTTTTGTGGCTAACGGTGACACCTTAAAAAAGTCTCCCGTAAAATAAAGTTACTTTGATATTTTTAATCGTTCTATTTTCTCATGTACGCAGTTAATTTTTAATAAATGAATAATTTTATAAACAAACCCGGTTGCCATTAGAATACTGAGTAAACAGTTATTAGTGATTATCTGATTATGTGAGAAAGACAAAAGCACTAGAGAGTTCTACTGGGGCCAAGAAAAACAAAAACATAGCACAATCATTCTGAAACTAAGACATTACTTGCGATCCGGATTTAGGACACAGCAATAAGATAGTAGGGAAAAGCTTGTAGCCAAAATTGTGGTTATTTGGCAAAAACATATATTTACTGGATAACAAGAATTAGTTACTTTATTAGAAAATTTAGTCAACGTAGCAGCAATTTTCAGTTACTGGACAAGAACATGTGCTTATTGGATAATAAATATTGGTTACTTTACTAGACAAGAAAGTTTAATACTGAACAAGATTTAGTTACTGGACACGAAATTTGAGTTACTAGACCAAAAATGTTAGTTACCAGACAAAAAATGTTTGTTGCCAGACAAGAAATTTTAGTTATTAGACCAGAAATTTTATTTCGTAGACAAGAAATCTTAGTTACTAAACCAAACGTTTTAGTTACTAGACCAGATATTTTAAATACTATATCAGAAATGTTAGTTACTCGACAAGAATAAAAATTTTAGACCATAAATTGTATAGACCAGAAAATAAATTTTAGTTACTAGACCAAAAGTGTTAGGTGCAACACACACAAATTTCGTCACCACACGAAATTTTTATTACTAGACTAAAAATGTTAGTTACCAAACAAAACATGTTCGTTACCAGACAAGAAATTTTAGTTACTAGACCTGACGTTTTAAATACTATACCAGAAATTGTACTTACTAGACCAGACATTTTAGTTACTAGACCAGAAACTATAGTTACTAGACCAGAATTTTTAGTGAATATACCAGACATTTTAGTTACTAGACCAGACATTTTAGTTACTAGACTAGAAATTTTAGTTACTAGACCAGAAATTTTAGTTACTAGACCAGAAATTTTAGTTACTAGACCAGAAATTTAGTTAGTAGACCAGATATTTTAGTTACTATACCACATCTTATAGTTACTAGACCAGAAATTGTAGTTAATAGACCAGATATTTAGTTAATAGACCAGATATTTTAGTTACTAGACCAGAAATGTAGTTAATAGACCAAAATAATTTAGTTATTGGACAATACATTTTAGTTACTAGACCAGAAATGTTAGTTAATAGACCAGAAACTTTAGTTTCTAGAGCAGATATTTTAGTTACTAGACCAGAAATTTTAGTTACTAGGCCAGAAATTTCAGTTACTAGGCCATATCTTTTAGTTACTAGACCAGAAATTTTAGTTACTATGCCAGAAATTTGATTACTAGACCAGAAACTTTAGTTACTAGACCAGGCATTTAGTTGATAGACCAGATATTTTAGTTACTAGACCACATCTTTTAGTTACTAGACCACAAATGTGAGTTATTGGACCAGAAATATTAGTTACTAGAAAATACTTTGGGGGGGGGGAATGTCATAGGCAGGGAAGAAAACAGTCTATTGTTTGTTCTCAAACTCCTGTCAGTGTTCAGGTTAGTAATTCTCCTACTTCCTCTTCTTCTTCTTCTGATCTCTGAAAACATGAGAGGATGAATACAACATATACTGTAGCTCATACCGTAAGGTCGATGAATCTTCTTTCTGAATATGGGCATATCATCATCAGGTGCCGAGTCGACTGGCGTAGACGATCATGGATCTCCACAACTCTCTATTGTCAATATTTGTTTTGTCAGGACCGTTGATGATTCGTTGCCATGCCACTATCTCTTTACATATGTATATATTTTAGAAACATATTTACACATTTTCTGGTGTAAATTTAGGTGAGAGAATGTTCTTACATTGTCTTGTGTTGATACAAAATTCATTACAAACGACATCTATCAAACATGGCGAAATGTGCTGGACAAAAAGGGGAGGGGGAAGGGTTGTAGAATGCAACTTTTTAAAAAACTTACAACAACAAAAAATATTGTCATTTTCTTTTTTTTTTAAATTAGATAACGATACGAAATGTATTACTTAGAGTAATGTCCCATCAGATAGGTAACAGATAGGTTATACACGGCCCTCAGATAGGTAACAGATAGGTTATACACAGCCCTCAGATAGGTAACAGATAGATAGATATATACAGCCCTCAGATAGGTAACAGATATGTTATACACGACCCTCAGATAGGTAACAGATATGTATCACGGTCATCAGATAGGTATATACAACCCTCAGTCTATTGCAGTATGGAAAGCATGTAAAGGTGAGGAAGGAGGGGGAGGGGTTAAGGCCTTAGATACGTTGCCATTAAGGGGGCGGGTTGGATGTGTTACTTAAAAAAAACATAAAAGGTCAAAGGTGCGTTTTCGTGAACCCTTAAATCAAAATATTACCCTCCCCCTTTTGATGCATATTTTGTTATACATCTCTAAAGGGAAAGGTTGGCATTAAGCCAAGTGTTCCTAGTGCTAAAAGGCATATTCTGATTTGCTCATTAAGAGGGAGGGGGGAAAGCCCCCACACCTTATGTACGGTCTTGGCTGGGTTTGTAAGGTTAGAGTTCAGATACTTTCCTTAGGAAAATAAAACGGGATACAGTACACAGAAACGCAAGTACAGGATTACACACTCCCACACAAGCACAGGATTACACACTCCAACTCAAGCACAGGATTACACACTCACACTCAAATGTTCTGTCCAAATATTTATCATTATAAATTCCATAGAAAATAATTTTTCTGAGAGAAAACCATCCCCTTACCGAACTTGTCTTGCTGTCTATTCTATTTGTTTGTAAACCTACAAGACAGCGTGCGCTTTTTCTTGGTAAAACGGCATCTGATCAGAATTTTCTGAGGATGTCCGGCTCTAGAGAGCACCACGGACATCCATGCAAGGCCGTAAATGCGTATCAGTAAAAGGAGGGGGGGGGGTAAATAAAAAAGATGTACGTCTATTTTCGTAGGGGAACGCCAAACCCCCACCCTAAATCTTTGGTATTGCCACCAAGGTGCCAAGTTCAATCCCCGCCTCAGACAACTGTGCATACGAACTGTTCAGAAAGCAATGGCTACATAATAAACGAATTAATATTGCCTAGAAAATAATTATATCTATCTATTGTTATTTATATTTGCGACGTTACGCGTTATCGGCTTAATGATGGACCACCAAAATAAAAGAGGCGACAAATTCAACAATATACTCAGCACACACAATGACAGTCTCCAGAGCACTCTTCTACCCCTGACGCTGAAAGGCAACAAAGGGTTTAGCGAATAGATAGATAGAAGCGTCATTGGGGGGGGGGGACGTTGGGGTGTCTGTCTTTGGTCGTTTGGATTCGATTGGCCATGGTCATCCCGTGTCTCTTTAAGGTTTTTCTTTTTATTATCCAAACCCATCTAGTTTTTGGTCTTCCTCGTACCCTATAGTCAGATCTTATACTCATCAGGTTACAAAACCACATGGTTTGCTGTCTCTCGATGTAATCTAGGCTTTCTCATCAGGTTACAAAGTCACCTGGTTTGCTGTCTCTCGATGTAATCTAGGCTTTCTCATCAGGTTACAAAGTCACCTGGTTTGCTGTCTCTCGATGTAATCTAGGCTTTCTCATCAGGTTACAAAACCACCTGGTTTGCTGTCTCTCGATGTAATCTAGGCTTTCTCATCAGGTTACATAGCCACCTGGTTTGCTGTCTCTCGATGTAATCTAGGCTTTCTCATCAGGTTACAAAGCCACCTGGTTTGCTGTCTCTCGATGTAATCTAGGCTTTCTCATCAGGTTACATAGCCACCTGGTTTGCTGTCTCTCGATGTAATCTAGGCTTTCTCATCAGGTTACAAAGCCACCTGGTTTGCTGTCTCTCGATGTAATCTAGGCTTTCTCATCAGGTTACAAAGCCACCTGGTTTGCTGTCTCTCGATGTAATCTAGGCTTTCTCATCAGGTTACAAAACCACCTGATTTGCTGTCTCTCGATGTAGTCTAGGCTTGAAATATTCTTTCTTTCTTTCATATTTCCATTCCTCCCTCAGGTAATGTGGTGGCATTTACAGATTTCCTCAAACATCTCAATCCACAAACTGCAATATTTTTCGCTAGTGTCTTTGTCAAGAATCTATGCTTGACATTAGTAACACAGATCTGGTATAAAAGTATTGTTTAACATCGTCGTCTCGAAGAAAATCATTACAACCAAATTATGCTGGATTAAGTGGGCATTAAATATGTCAGGTTCAGTCACGCCTACAAAAAAAGACGTTACAAGGTCAAATTGTAACCATTCGTTTCAGCAGTGGATTGATCGCTAAACCCAGAATATGCCTATAGCACGACATGGATCAAGTCTATCCACGGTCTCGTCTATGGTATGTTTCCACATTTCTCAACATGTCGAAGTGGAAGTTGTGTTACCATATTAAAGTACACTAGTGTCAATAGACTGGAACAGATGTTGACACAAATGAACAAGTTACATGGTTATATTGAGAACAATAGTTTATTCTACATCCGGTGCTATATGGTATTAGACCTAAGTCAATTGTATTACTACGCACAACACTTCTAAATACACGTCAATGTATGTATGGTTATCGAAACCTCGGACTATGGAAATAACATTCGAGTAACTAAAATGAAATGAAATGGATAAAGTCAAATATCTTGGCATCATTTCTACATCAGTTGACCGATGCTTTATTGATATAAAGAGCAAATCACAAGCCAAATCAACATTAAAAAAAAAATTGAAATATTATATTGCAATGAAACAATAGTAATGTATATGCGAATTCGAGTGTTATGATGTCATATTGAACAAATTCGAGTGATATGATGTCATATTGAACAAATTCGCGTACTATGATGTTATATTGAACATATTCTAGTGTTATGTCATGTTGAACAAATTCGAGCACTATGATGTTATATTGAAGAAATTCCAGTGCTAGGATGTCATATTGAACAAATTCCAGTGCTAGGATGTTATATTGAATATATTCGAGTGCTAGGATGTTATATTGAACAAATTCTTCTTTATGGTTGTGAAGCATAAACAATAAACAAAAAAAGCTGGTGAGCTGAAGGCAACTAAGATGCGGTTTTTGAGAAGAAGGATGAATATTTCACAGAAAATTCCAAGCAAACTAATATAGAAGTTTAGAGATGCCGATATTTAAAAACAAAAAGATTTACTATAGCAAAAACTAGAGGCGGAGCCGTAAAACATACGCCAGAAAACATAGGCTACTATGGAATAATTCCAGTTTTGCTGTTCACAGAATGACAATCTGACTCGCAGGAGCTTCTCTTCAAAACAAGTTGTGGGGAACTCAAGATGACATAAAACAAACCGCTCTATACCTGAACAATATTGGACATTGATCGCAGAAGTTGTGTACTAGCATAGACGCGTCATCAAGTGTTGTGTAGTAATCACACGAGATGACCTAAATCTTACTGCTCTACACAAACACAATATTTGGACTGAATGTTTAACTGTTGATCACAGAAGAAGAACAGATATTCAGGGAACGTAATGAGAAAAGCAAAACTTGAGCACGTAATAACAACGGTAAATATCAAGAGGTCAAGAAGAGACAAGGGAAGACAAAAAGAGAAATTGTTGGAAGGTTTATCTCTGTGGCACGAAAGAATTTCACAACTGAATTTATTAACAACACAAGAGACAGAGAGTTGTGGGGATACATAATCGCATACGCCACACGGCATGGCACTTGATTGATTGATTTGTTGAATTATAATGAAGTTAATAACAGTATTACATTGAGATTGAGCAGTGGACAAATGCTGCTCACGTGACTGCGGTAATACAAGTGTATAGTAAATGTAATATTCTATCAAATATGAAGCAGCACTGAAACGAAGTGTACTCTGTTGCCGCAAAAGAGGTCACCGAGTAGGGACGCCATGTTGGCCATTTTTAGATGTTAATGGCCATAAAATGTATTTTGATAATTTAATTTTTATCTGTTTTAAAACTGTCTATTTTTCCATATATATTTTGTGTAAGTTTGACTACAAATTGTTGCATATGAATAGTAACTAGTTGATAAATGTTGTCTATTCTACTCCAGTATAAACACGTAGAATGAAGAGTCACATGGTACAGAGATTTGATAATACTTGTCTCAGCATATCTAAGTGGAAACTTTGTTTGGATAGTGAGACATGATGCAGCAAGCAATAATAACAGACATTTCAGTGGTAGCATAAATCACTAGATAATACTTGGTTTAACTAACTAGATAATGCTTGGTTTAACTAACTAGATAATGCTTGGTTTAACTAACTAGATAATGATTGGTTTAACTAACTAGATAATACTTGGTTTAACTAACTAGATAATACTTGGTTTAACTAACCAGATAATACTTGCTTTAACTAACTAGATAATACTTGGTTTAACTCACTAGATAATACTTAGTTTATTTCACTAGACAATAGTTGGTTTAACTCACTAGATAACATACCATTAGAAATTATAAGAGCAGCAGGAGAAACAGGATTATATTGGCTACACAGAATTTTTAACACAGCGTGGAGGCAACAGAAGACACCAACAGACTGGAGAAAATCTATCATAGTGCCAATATGGAAAAGGAAAGGCAGGAAAAGAGACTTCTTAAGCCATGCAGGAAAATTATATGCCAAAATTGTAGAGAAAAGATTAAGATCTATAATAGAACAACAGCTTAGTAATACACAAATGGGTTTTAGAAGAAACAGAGGATGTACTCATGCAATATTTATTCTGAAACAGTTGGCAGAGAAGTCAATAGAATACAACCAAAACTTATACATATCCTTCATAGATCAAGAGAACAAAGATATTACACTAGAAACAAAGATATTACACTAGAAACAAAGATATTACACTAGAAACAAAGATATTACACTAGAAACAAAGATATTACACTAGAAACAAAGATATTACACTAGAAACACAGATATTACACTAGAAACAAAGATATTACACTAGAAACACAGATATTACACTAGAAACACAGATATTACACTAGAAACAAAGATATTACACTAGAAACAACGATATTACACTAGAAACAAAGATATTACACTAGAAACAAAGAAAGCGCTTTTCAACACCATTTTTTTACCAACGTTGTGTTATCAGTGTCAAACTTGGACATTAGATTCTAGAACAATTCATAAGATTAACACCACTGAAATGAAATGTGTGAGACGTATGATTGGAGTTAGCTTTAGAGACAAAATCAAGAATGAAGCACTAAGGAAACAATTAGGGATCAAGTCAACAATAGAATACATCCAGAAGCAACAAGTTAAATGGTACGGCCACATACCCAGACAGAAAGAGCAAAGTATTATCTAAAAAACATTTAACAAACGATTCGAACCTGTTCGACGCCCTCATAAAAGATGGATAGATAGTGTATTAGAGACACTCGGAAATATAACAGCAGAAGAGGCAAATAGAAGGGCAAAAGATCGTACACTCACTCTCCCCTCAACACCGAAAGGTACATGAGGAGAGAAAGAAGAGAAAAGAAAAACTCACTAGATAATACTTGGTTTAACTCACTAGATAATAGTTTAACTCACTAGATACTATTTGGTTTAACTCACTAGATAATAGTTGGTTTAACTAACTAGATAATACTTGGTTTAACTAACTAGATAATAGTTGGGACAATAATTTTACTCCAAATGCAGATACTATAAAGTGAAAAGTATAACGATCCGTGTGTTGACGTGAGGAGCAAAGAATAAAAACACTATTTGCCTTCCATGCATGTCGTAAGAGTCGACTGAAAGGTCATAGGGAGTAATTGGCTGTCCCATCCCATATAGGATCAAAGTTATCCAGAAACGATGCTGAAGTCGGGTGTATCTGATTGATAGGCGCCTATGTCGCAGCAAAACAGTAAACTATGATACAACTTATTCCGTTCTCCGGACTACATCCTGCTAATATGTGGGAGTTTGAGAACGAACGCAGAAGAAGATGAAGGATAAAATGGTGTGCACTTTTACTATGCACGCAATTTGGAAGTATTTTCATTGTCGCTATATCTAGACCTAGCCCATGCTCTCAATATAATATTAGCTGTAGTAACAAGGAAGCTAGCAATAACATATACTTGTCACTGTGTGACACGAAGCTAGCAATAACATATACTTGTCACTGTGACACGAAGCTAGCAATAACATATACTTGTCACTGTGTGACACGAATTAATGCTCTCAATATAATATTAGCTGTAGTAACAAGGAAGCTAGCAATAACATATACTTGTCACTGTGTGACACGAATTCATGTTGGTAATTGGAGAGAAATCATATACGTTTTGAAAATTCAACATGTTTAATAATTTACATACAATATTGAAATTCGGCCATTTAAATTTTTTTAACCAACAGTCTGGTCAGAAAAAGTTCCAACCTACTGGCAACCCTGGACAGAACAGAAAGTGTACAGGTAGATTGAAAAGTAGATATTACAGATAACAAATATGTATCTCTTATCGATGAATCAACTGATGTTATTTTTTTGCGTTCATTCTCAGACTCATGCAGGTTAACATAATGTAGTCCAGAGAACGGAATGCGTTGTGCTAGGTTTACAGCATAGCTGCGATATCTTATATTTTTGGTCCAAAATATCAAATTTCACCATAGCCTATCTGTCAATTTGACCATCTAAGGAATGAGAATAAACTCTATCTCCAAACTTCTTAAGTTGTCACGACATGCTGGCAGGTAGCAGTGCTATCTCCAAACTTCTTAAGTTGTCACTTACGACATGCTGGCAGGTAGCAGTGCCGCTATTATTTGCTTCCCGTTCAAGACCTGACATCACGCTTTACAATCTGATATCGACAACAAAAATCGCAGCTGTAGTGTTACAATAAATGAGATTTTTGTAACACAAACTGCATTCATCATGTTTGTAACACAAACTGCATTCATCATGTTTGTAACACAAACTGCATTCATCATGTTTGTAACACAAACTGCATTCATCATGTTTGTAACACAAACTGCATTCATCACGTTTGTAACACAAACTGCATTCATCACGTTTGTAACACAAACTGCATTCATCACGTTTGTAACACAAACTGCATTCATCACGTTTGTAACACAAACTGCATTCATCACGTTTGTAACACAAACTGCATTCATCACGTTTGTAACACAAACTGCATTCATCACGTTTGTAACACAAACTGCATTCATCACGTTTGTAACACAAACTGCATTCATCACGTTTGTAACACAAACTGCATTCATCACGTTTGTAACACAAACTGCATTCATCACGTTTGTAACACAAACTGCATTCAGCATGTTTGTGATCAACGTTTGTCACATCTTCGATTCCTCACAGTAGGCAGATTTCCGTCTTTCCAGATGATAGTATTAGGCCTATTGTTGTGATTTAAGATATATGACACAAATTAACACAAGATGAAAATGTGTAATATCTTGGAACCCTGTTAACATCAGAAGGTAGATGCTCAAGTGAGATAAAGAGCCGAACAGCACAAGCCAAATCAGCATTCAAAAAAATGAGAACCATTGTGTGTAACGTCTATCAATGCACACCCGAATTCGAGTGCTGGGATGTTATATCAAACCAATTATTTTTTATGGATGTGAAGCATGGACTGTAAACACAAAAATTCACAGCGAATTAGAGGATACAGAAATGTGGTTTCTAAGAAGAATGATGAAAAGACCACGGTCAGCTAAGAAAATGAATGCAGTTGTTCTCATTGATGCTTGCGTAAAAAGATCAATCATATCAAACATTAGGGGCAGACAATCAAGATTTTTAGGGCATGTGCTGAAAAGAACACAGCTTGAACACTTAATAAACACTGGAAAGATCAAGGGGAGAAGAGATTGGGGACGACAAAGAGAAAAGTTGCTAGATGTACTAGTATTGTGTCACGGTAGAAGTTCACCGAATGAGCTTATTGACAACACAAGAGACAGAGAGTCTTGGAGAAACATGATCGCTTACGCCAGTCGGCATGGCACTTGATTGATAGATAAGATATATAATCTACGATCCATGATGATGATGGAGACAAGTCACATGACCAGTCTGACTTACGAAGATTCTTCTTCAAATAGTTATTAACAGGAATTGCAAATTACAAGAACTGTTGGAACAACATCTGTGCTCAAATATATTCAAAAACAGAGATTGAAATGGTTCGGCGACTTAACGAGAATTAATACCTATTGAACATCAGCAGCCTGTGTGTTGCCAGGGCTCAAGAGGGAAGTAAAGAATAACAACACTTTTTACCTTCCATGCATGTAGTAAGAGGCGACTAAAGTGATTATGGGATGGAGTTGGCTGTCCCATCCCATATAAGGTCAGTGACCCAAAGCCAGACTGAAGTCGGATCTGTCAGGCCGAAAGACGCATATATCGCAGCAGTGCTGTAAACCATGACACAACGCATTGCGTTCTCCGGACTACATCCTACTAATCTGCAGGAGTTTGAGAACGAACGCAGAAGAAGAAGAAGAAGAAGATCAGCAAGAGCATACAACACGAAAATGGAAACAGCAGGAGGCCGAGGAAGATGAAAAAGAAGGCGGATTTCATGAGTTGCCACCGCTCTGAGATGTCACAATATAAGAAGTTACCACCGCTCTGAGATGTCACAATATAAGAAGTTACCACCGCTCTGAGATGTCACAATATATGGAGTTACCACCGCTCTGAGATGTCACAATATAAGGAGTTACCACCGCTCTGAGATGTCACAATATAAGAAGTTACCACCGCTCTGAGATGTCACAATATTATTGCATAGTAAGCAACCACATATACCATAGGCCGAGAACCGACAAACCGATCGTTATTCAATCCTGCCACACCTTACAGAACAAGCAGAGGTAATTGACATCAACATTGTTGATATGTTTCGTGGACATCTACCATAGCGACATATGCACTTTCTGTAACATTATCATGTTTGAATGTTACAATTTCTGTAACATTATCATGTTTGAATGTTACAATTTCTGTAACATTATCATGTTTGAATGTTACAATTTCTGTAACATTATCATGTTTGAATGTTACAATTTCTGTAACATCGTCATGTTTGAATGTTACAATTTCTGTAACATCGTCATATTTGAATGTTACAATTTCTGTAACATCGTCATACTTAAATGTTACAATTTCTGTAACATCGTCATACTTAAATGTTACAATTTCTGTAACATCGTCATGCTTAAATGTTACAATTTCTTTATTATTGCCATACTTAAATGCTACAATTTCTGTAACATCGTCATGCTTAAATGTTACAATTTCTTTATTATTGCCATACTTAAATGTTACAATTTCTGTAACATCGTCATGCTTAAATGTTACAATTTCTTTATTATTGCCATACTTAAATGTTACAATTTCTGTAACATCGTCATGTTTGAATGTTACAATTTCTTTATCATTGCCATGCTTAAATGTTACAATTTCATCAATGATTTTTCCTTTGACTTTTGCCCAAATAAGTTATATGTGAGTTAAGCGAGGACGATATAGAAGTGGTCGTGATAAAAAGTAGGGCAGGAAATGAGAGAATATATCAACTAGCTAAGGAGGGCGTTACCAACCACCAACTAGATGTACTAATCACTTACCACCAGAAAAAAACAAATGATCAAATCAATCAGAAAGTCAAAAACACCAACACAATCACATTATGAACAGAACAGAACAGGTTGCGATTCTAGACCCAAAATATGACACAACTGACTCGGCATGTGCATACAATTCAGGATTGGCAATACTGCCATGTTTACATGTGGACAGGTCCAGTTACGACCCAGTAAGTCTTATGAAAGCAACACAGAAAACAATAGACACCTACCCAGAACAATGGATTCATGTCTATACAGATGGATCTACTTTAAAGCCACCATCAAAGCAGGCTATGGTGTCTATATAGAATATCCAGACAAAACATCTGATGAGTTGTTTGATGCCTGTGGGGAGATATGTTCTAACTATGAAGCTGAAATAACAGCACTAGAAATTGCCTTGTACCACCTGAAGACCATATTTGATGCCTTTCTATCAAAAGTCCAAAACATTGTCATTTTTTCAGACTCTATGTCCACTCTTCAAGCACAGAATGTGATGGACATTGTAAACCTGAGCTAGTTGAAATATATCACCATGCCAACCAGCTGCTCACATCTTATGATGTCAACATTGTTATGTGGTGGATTCTTGGCCACTCAAACACACATGGCAATGACAAGTCAGACAGACTAGCAAAGAAGGGAGAACAAGAACAAGAAACGCCATATACACAAACAACAATGCACACAGTTAAAATGATGTTGAAATCTGTGAACAAAGAAAATTGGATGAACAGATGGGTCATGTGAAACACTGGGAGGGAAATCTATAAATATATGACCAATCCAAATCCTAAAGACAATATCAACCTCCTGGAAAGAAAAGACCAGAGTTTACATGTGGACAGGCACCACATGTTTTCAGGACACAACCATGATGTGGACAGGCACCACAGACTGCAGGACACAACCATGTTTACATGTGGACCGGCACCACAGACTGCAGGACACAGCCATGTTTACATGTGGACAGGCACCACATGTTTGCAGGAAATATACTTCAAGAACGTTCTAAGTATGAGATAATGATACAAACATGCAGCGGCATCAATAGGGTAGATTGGGGAGGGGGATCCCGACCGTACCGGGTGATACCATCACATGGAAGTGACAAATGCAAAATATGGTTGAATATGTATATGGTTCTGTGTCACTCTATGAAATTATTCGTATGCATTGTTTCAGCACAGTGACAAGAATTTATTGTTGAAATATAACAATATCTCTGTTCTGGTAGTTTTAAACACAAAAACCTGTTATAGTTTTGCGTGTATAATAACTTCTCTGGAAGATAAAATTAGCATAATAAAAGAAACGAACAAATTAATGATTAAACCTAACGTTTCTTTGTACTAACTTGTGATAAGTTGCACCGAAATAACTGCCAAATTTAAAATAATTGCAACAATTCACAGATTAGTCACGAAAAACGAACTTTATAAATGGACGGGTTGAGTGCAGTTTCGCACAATTAGCTAGTTGACGTCTAACCTACAATATTGTTTGTTTTGCTATGCTTGTGTCCAGTTAATTTGATTATTATCTTCATGGGTGTAGTGATGCCAGTGCGGCAGTATTTGACGTTATAATATTCATAGTTGAATGGAGCTTCCTAGAATCTCTCCCGTATCTCTCAGTGAGCCTATAATTATGTATTACCATCTGTGTGCCTGTGGCTTCATGTGAGAGAAGTTTTTTTCAAAGCTGAAGATTATACAGAACTATTTTCGATCTACCATGGACAGCCAAGGCTGTCTGATCTTGCAATATTATCAATAGAAAGTGATTTGACGAAAGAAGTTGATTTCTATGAAATAAGTAACAAGTTTGCAGATTTAGAGACCATGAAAGAAGTTGATTCCAATGAAATAATTAACAAGTTTGCAGATTTAAAGGTCAGCAAAAGAAAGTTCTGATTTAGTCGAAATTTAATATAACATTGTAATTTATACTGTTGGATACTATTCTAGCAGTTGCTGATTGTGCAAACCTTATACAGAACAAACCCATACAGAACAACCCAATACAGAACGACCCTATACAGAACGACCCTATACAGAACGGTTACAAACTAATCTCATGTAACAGTAAAATGTAAAGTTTAATGGTAAAATAAAAAGGTAGCATATTTTCTATGTAGTTCTTAACTTCTTAAAAATCTTTTACCTCCGACATGGAATTCAATTTTTCTTCTATGTTTTTTGTAAATATAGGACCTACATTTACAAACGTTTCTTCTTCTTCTTCTGCATTCGCTCTCATATAAGCACATCGAATAAATCATGTGATTTCTGCCGGGGAGTGTGAAGTATGTTGTACTGTTAGTTCCACATGTGAACTGTGTTATTTGCACCTCGTTGGCTCACTATGTGGCCCGGACATCTGAGACCCAGCACATCCGTTTTGTAATGTCTTACTTCAGTCAGCGAGTTTGTCTCGTGTAATTAGACGTTCTGTGCCTGTGCCCATCGGGTACTGAACCTTTTCTCATCCGAGAGCCTGGTTTCGGTTAAAGAACAACTCGACAGAAGAGTTCGGCCCGGGCTATGTCGCCTTAATAGCCAAGGTGTCGTTCACCGACATCATGAACTCCTCGTCCGAGCCTCACCACGCGTTTGGGGGGGGGCAAAGCGTGTTCTAGAGATGAACGACTTTGTCCCATGTATGCCTCCGCAGATTGGGTACTGAACCCTTTCTCTCTGCGAGCATGTTTCCGTAGAGAAACGTAGAGTTGGGCCAGGACTGCGTTCTTTACTAGGCGCATACGATTGGGTATCTGCCCGTAAGGACACTGGTAACTTCAAGCTTGTCTCGAGCTAACAGAGCTTGTAGTTCTGTTTTTCTTAGAAAGTTTCCCCTTTCTGTTTGCACTAAGCGCTTCCTTCTGGTGCTGTGCTACCCTCTCAATATACTCAGTATGTTATATTTTCGTATCTCACCATGCATCTAATTTTTCATGTCGTTTTAATTGACCGCCCCTCCAATTCTCTGGCCGGACTGACTAGCGTCACTGTGTCAGTGTGGACAGTACCGCTGCATCTGTTGACGCAGTGGTGTCGGAAATATTGCATGTCTCTTATGCAGTCAATCCTCTTTTCATCTGCTACCTCTACATTCTCGGACACGATCCCCGAAAGGTTTAGACCAAATCAACACGAGCAACTGTATTTCTGTTTCCAGGGTGCACCACGAGGAGGTACATTTGAATCTTAGTTATCTGCTAACCCTAGGTCCGCCGAGAGCAGTCCGGTACCCTTTGCACCTCACAAACGTTACTAATAATTCTGGTCACTGACGGACTCGAAAGAGGTTCATGGGGGATAGTCGTGAGGGGATGACATCATGTTTTACATCACTGGGTGACATCAACCCTAGTGACGTCATGTTTTGAACGCACTGGATGAATTCAACCCTAGTTGCACCACTATAGAATAAAATCTCTAAATAATCTGTGTATGAACTGCAAATCTCTATAGACGGATCTTGAGTCCTGGCATTCCTTCTATATGTTTAAACATTATTCTCTGTGTAGATGTTAAATAGGCTAGGTGATAAAATACATCCTTGTCTTACCCCTCTTTTTAAGACAAAGATGTATTTTATCACCTAGCCCAGGAGTGGGCAAACTTTTTGTGCAGAGGGCCACATTAAAAATTGTAAAGCTAATGGAGGGCCACATATAATATTATGTACATTTTTGTTTAAAATTCTCGGTAAGTAATCAATTAAATATTTGTATTGTAAAGAAAGGTAGTTTTACATAATATAGATAACTTAAATAAATTACATTTCTAACAGACTTACACTATAACAGTATATTTTCTAATATGGATAAAAGGTTTTGCAAATATTTTAACAATATTTTATAAAAAATATTATGTTGCATACAGTTACAATATGGGTTCATATCAATAGTTTTAATGAAGATTTTAAAAAAACACCATACAGATACAATCACAAGAGTTACAACTTTATTGATATTATTAATTTCTAATGAGATGTATGTAATTGTTTGAAAGATTTTATAATTCCTTTGAAATCTGGAACAAGTTTACTTGTAGAAATTTGCATGACTGCATTTAAGTTGCAATCAGATAATAAAGACATATTCTTAGATTTGTTGATTTTTAAGCAAGAAAATGTCTGTTCACAAATATATGTAGATCCAAATAATGACCAAAATTTAGCTGCAAAGTTTTTCAAGTTTGGGAATGATTGTTCAGGCAAAGAACCATAGAAATCCAACAAACATTCAGACTTAAATTTTTCCTTCAGGTAATGATTGGCTTGTAATTCAAACTCCAGATGTATGTGCTCTTCTTCCAAACTCTAGCTTACTTGCATCTTGAAGTTGAAGGGTCAAACTTCATTTATCTTTTCTACACGTTTGACCACAGTTCTTCTGGATAATGTCATCATCATCATCATCAGGTGCCATGCCGGGTGGCGTAGGCGGTCATGGCTCTCCACAGCTCTCTGTCCACAGTATTATGTATCAAAGTCGTTGTTGTTTCTTTGCCGTGCCAGGTTGTCAAACTGTCTAATATTTTCTCACGTTGTCGCCCTCTGTCTCTGGTGCCTTCAATCTTGCCTGTTGTGATTATGTTCTCTAAACCTGCCTGTCTCATGAAGTGGCCAAAAAAAGAAGATTGCCTTTTTCTTATATTGTTGATTAAGGTCCGTTTCGCATTTAACTCTTTTAACACCTCTACATTAGTTTTTCTGGCAGTCCATGGTATTCTCAGCATTCTTCTGTAGAACCACATCTCTGTTGCCTCCAATCTCCCACTTTCCAGTTTGTTTATTGTCCAAGACTCGCACCCATATGTTAGTATAGGGGTTATATAGCACTGCAGAACTCTCTTTCTCACCTCTAATGACAAGGTCATATTACACAGTATATTTTTCATTTTTCTGAATGTTGTTTTTGCCTGTCCTATTCTCTGGATAATGTAATACTGTCAAATTTGTTGTTTTGTTCTGGACACAGAATGTTTGTTGCATCTAGTAAACATTCCTTAATAAATTCATCATCAGAAAATGGCTTGTTGTATTTCATAATTTTGTGGGACAGCACCAAACTGGCCTCTGTTGCAGCATCTTGAATTGAACACTGTTTTGTAAACACAGTTTGTTGTTTCTCCAGACTTTTTACCAACTCCATGCATTTTCTTTTCCTTTCTTCAGATGTTAGATTGTGTCCGAAATTGGAATGTTTTGTCTAGTAATGTCTTTTAAAGTTATATTCTTTAAAAACAGCCACTGATTCGTAACACAGCAAGCAAACAGATTTGTTGCCAACTTGCATAAAACAATATTTGCTAATCCATTCGTCTTTGAAAACCCGACACTCGTCTTCAATCTTACGTTTTGTGGATGCACTCATTATAATAAAAATATCTCAAAATGTTGCAAAATAAACTAAAAACAAATGTGCTTTCGGCAGCGCGAATATAATTATTTAGATTTAGAAAACTCAGTTGCAATATACATACGGTAAATTATGAATGGAAACTACACATGTGATGGTTATTAAAACACACTGGGAATTCCCCAGGTACTGCGCGGCTTTAAATGATTGCAAATCGAGTATTTGCGCATTCCATTTGTAGGATATGAGGGGGGGGGGGTTATTTCTTACGATACATTATTGTTGTAACGATGTATTATTAATTATAACAGCTTTGAGCGATATTCTATTTTGTATGAAACATCCTTTTAATATAAACTAGACATACATCCTGACATAATGCTTAAAAGTTAAAAACAATTAATTATATATAATTTGAAAGGCAGTCTTCAACCTTTATAAAATTATAATTGAGTACTTATAATCACTGAGAAACATCCAGCCAATCAAATTACGTCAATTATATAATAGTAAATTACTCAATATTAAACACTCATATTAAACGTAGTAAAATTTCATTGACCATATTTATATATACATCAATATTAATATTTAAATGTCAAATTGGGAAAAAAAATTGTATATTTAATATATAAGAAAGTCGAATTAAAATTCCAATGGATTTCTGCGTAATATTAATGGGGGGGGGGGGATCATTTGTGACGATCGTTCGTTTATTTTAAAATGTGTTTGAGGGCCGCAAAATATCAAATGGCGGGCCGCATGCGGCCCGCAGTTTGCCCACCCCTGACCTAGCCTATTTAACATCTACACAGAGAATAATCTTTAAACATATAGAAGAAGGAATGCCAGGACTCAAGATCAGTGAGAAAATAAACAATCTGTGACATGCAGATGACACAGCCCTCTTAGCAGAAAGTGAACATGAATTACATAGACTAATAGATTAGGTAACGAATAAAAACATCCAAAAAAACAAAAACTGCCATAATTAGCAAAATCGAACAGGAACAAGCGCTAAACATACATGGAGAGATGAAACAACAAGTAAAACATTATCAATATTTTAGACACATAATCACAAATGATAGCAGATGTGAAACAGAAGTTAGAAGGACAGTAGGAATGGCTACGTAGTAGATGACTAAGGAAATTCGGAGAATGTGCTGATAAACTGTCACATGTGGAGAAAGTCATTGTCACTGCATGTCTTGCTTCAATTTCTGGCTTTTATTCATTCATTCATTCATGTTCCTTTTGCGCTGACGTTAGCGCATATGGCAGATCTCTCCAATTATGTCTGTTCAAAGCTAGTCTGTGCAGTTCTTGAATAGTATGAATATTGGTTGTTTTACTTTCTCTAAGTATTGTTCTTCTGAGTGTTTCTTTTGGTCTACCACTTGCTCTTTTGCATGTAGTTATCCATTCAAGAGATTGGTGGTGTATTCTGTTGGTGTCTGCGCGTAGGACATGCCCGATGTAGGACCAACGGCAATTTCTGGCTTTGCTTTCTGTCAAATGGTCACCAATGGATGACAGAGAGATGCAGGCCACCGAATATTGCACCTTTGTACTTGTTTTGCAGACTCCTGGGTGGCGAGAGATGCTAGTTATGTCATCACTTCAGATGGGTCAACAGATCTGACGAAAGAATGATAACTGGTTGGCTCAGACGTATTTGCTGCATTCCTGGTAGGACCTGATTATCTTTGGATATTACCACACTGGAATGCCTCCCTTCGGGGGACTAAACATGTCAACATGAACCACACAACCATGATTTTGAGACAGCAAACAGTATGCACTTGAGTGTGAAATCGGTTACTCAAATCAGGAGGATCTATGCTTATTATCAGAAATGCTGTGGGCTGTTAAGAGCTACCTGCTCATAGCTAAAAGGGCTATTTCATCATCATCTAAGGTATGTGGCGGAGATTTCGATTCTGTAAACTCAACCGCATCTCTGACATCAATCTCACCACCTCCAATCTTCTGATGAAACTGTTCGATTGCAGTTTTCCTTGCTATAATTTCTGTTTCATAGTTGGAACCGATTTTCTAAGGAGTACTCTAGTTATATGTGCTCCTATCTGGGTGCCTCAAGTGTACACCGCAACCAGCATATGTGGTAACATTAAATCGCAACCTTCAGTGTAGGCATGTATAAATTATGTGTTAGAAACTATAAACATGTCATTATGATTTTCAGAAAATATTTCTGTTGCTGTTAACCTTTATGTGAAACTTCGAAACAGCGTAATGAAGTTTTTTTGTTTGTTTTTTTTAAAACTTTGGTTACTGCATGCTTTCCTGTGAAGGAGTACAGTGAGACCTTCTATGGGCTGTGGAAATAAAGGCTGCTTCATGAAGTTTTGTTAATCGCAGGAAACACACACAAATCGACGATTCGGCATAAAAGCCTTTATTAAAAAACACATGACACACGACGTGAAAGGAATGACATTGTCCACGATCACATCACAGCTACTAAAAGGATATTTGACGGAAGAATATGAATGATCTACAAATAGGAATGACATGTATTAGTCCCATACAGAATGTAATGTACCAAATTGGTGGATACATGGAATCTCGAGAACCTTGCAAAAACATCCGATTAGCGTCGCAGAAGCAAGAGTGGTGCAGCAGCTGCAGAGAACCTCAGAACATGAAGTTGAGCAACAAAAACGGGCTGAAAAAAGGCAAGAGCTGCTCAATGTCCCTGCGCAGTCTGGCACACCGCAGACATCATCATCTTCATCCCAGTTGAGCTGAACGGTCATCATCGACTCCGACGGACGACCAACACCAGTGCATGTTGAGTTCGGTTATCCCAATAGCACTTCTGAGGATGTGACGGGAGTCAATTTCACTATTGAATAGCATTTTACATGTGCATACCGTAAGGTCAACTATACCATAATTTTCAAACGCAAGAGACTGGTTAGAGAGCGCTGACCACGGGATATACATGGTTTTGAGGTGACTGTCATTAAATCGTGCATTTATTCATTTTTAGCTATTGTGATGTTTTTGTGAAAAGTGCAGTCCGTTACGCGTGTATTATATTTATTGTGTTCTGGTAAAAGCCTTTAGGTCACAACGTCGATTTTATGTGGTATCCTGTGATTAGTAAGAATTCCTTACCCTGTTTCCAAGTTTCACCAGACGTTTTAAAGTAATACTACAGTTATTACATATTAGCTGCTTGTATTATGTGGAATTATTTTTATTTCTTATATTTATACTTTAATTTCTAACGTATTCAAGTTGTGTCCATAAAATAGGACTCTCTTTTATAGATCCCCTTCTGCAGATCTGTAATGACTTATTCCTATGTTTGGGAGATATAAAATTAATATATGTAGCACTTGACCACACAAATTACAGTAGTGTTTTATTTCAATTTATTTATTTGAAGCAATACATATAACAACTCTTAAAGCAGAAATCTAAACTTTACAGGGTAAAATTTCATGGTATCAAAACTGAGTGTTACTATCCGTTTACACCGTAATCCATGCGCAACGGAAAGGCCTTGACACACATAAGGATCCACGATGATGGCTGGTCGAGAGACAGTACTGACCGCACGTCGCGGCATTCAGGTCAGAGAGGCACGGGGTTAGCCTCTTGTAACAACACACTACATCAGAATATCTTTAGGAAGCTGACTGTAACAGGTAAATCATACATTATTGTTGTAGTTGTGTTCTGTACTTAGTTGTAACCGAAAGTTCAACCACGAGCTCTGCATGCCGTTTGCTAGCACGGAACATAATGATAATGACGTAGCGTAGCCTTAGCCTAGATCTAGATTTGTCAGTTGATCGTTCTGCTGGCTTACTCATTCCTAGTAATTCCAACATTATTTAGTTTACTCGTGATTCAAGACAAATACAGGTACACCAGACTTACTCCATGCTTCGAGTCACACATGTAATAACGATACAGGATGCGCTAAAGACCAAGTAGAAACTGAAAGCTTTCACGACAAGTTCAATGTTTACTTGCGGGCCTGGTTGAACACCAGGCCTTGGTCGGGTCTCCGTTTATGTGACCTAGACCGCGTCCTCTGTCAGGACATTTAAGGGTGGTTTCCTGCTTAAGAGAACCGTGGAACAGGAATACAATGAAACACCTGCAACTAGGCTGTCCTCGAAGTGGTCAGGGAGGTTAAACACGGGATCTATTCTCACTGCCGTGCTGGTAACAACTACACAGTGTGTTACCGGTGTCTCTGATCTTGTGTTGATAAAATCTAATACGTTTAACACAGCAACACAATACAAACTGCTCTGTTTTAATGTATATTTTGAATACGCATATTGTATTACTAACCATCTATTTATTTCATAAAATTGTTTAGGCCATATATGGAAAAATAACAGAAAAACAATCACACAGAGTGTCATATGTTGCGATTGTGTGAAAGTTAAACAACACACGACTCATTGAAATTATTCTTGCATTCATTGTTGTCATATAGTGAACACAGACATAACAATCCGATGTGTTACTGATGTCACTTCAAATGAGGAGCATATTCTTTAAATGTTATGGCCATAATTATACATATATATGTAAATCATTCACTTTGTGAAAGCACATATATTGGTAATCTGAGAGTTGAATGCAGTTAGAGCAGGCAGGTACTGTAAGTCAGATGGTAGACTGTTCAAACACTTGTACTAAGCTGAGAATCTAGGTCACAAAGATAATGCTACGACATAGACTTGAAACTAAGGTAGACAGTTGCAGTGAAATCAGCACTTCTGTTTGTAGTTTTATCTGTGCTACATGCATTATCTATCTCAAGTAAGTTTTGTATGTTGTAGTGTGGCATTCTCAAGTAAGTTTTGTATGTGCTAGTTGTAGTAGTGTGGCATTCTGAAGTTGTGTATGTGGTAGATCTATCTATTCTCTAAACCCTTTGTTGCCTTTCAACGTCAGGGGTAGAAGAGTTTTGGCCCTGTGTGTTGAGTATATTGTGGAGTTTCTCACCTCTTTTATTTTGGTAGTCCATCGTTTTTGTAGTCAGTCTCTAGGTCTGACGTGTCTGTGTAGCATAGCTTGCTGAGGTATGCTGTCTGATGGTAGTCTGCTGATGTGTACAAATCATTTTATTTGTTGTCTCTTGATATATTCCAAGATTGGAGTGGTACCGGTTCTTTGTCTGTGTTCATTTCTCACTCTATCTCTTAGCGATATTCCTAGGATTCTACACAAGCATGCCATTTCAGCTGTCACAAGTTTACATTTATCTTGTCCTGTTGTGTTCCATGTTTGGCATTGGTAACACAGCGTTGGTATAATGTTTTCTTCCATTGTCTTTGCTACTTTGCAAATGTGATTATGTATGTTATGAACAATAGCGGGGATAGTACACATCCTGTCTTACTCCCGAGTGAATTTGGAAATTTTTCGATGTAACTGCTCGTTCTTACTGCACATTGACTATTGACATATATGCTTAGGCATAGGCGTATCAGATATTGGGGAACTCCGTATGTATGTAGTGTTATCCATAGTTGTGCCCTGTCCACTCTGTGATAGTTGCAGTGTACAATTTTGAAGCAAGGTGTGTATGTGGTAATTGTAGCCAAATCTGAAGTAAGCTATTTCAATATGTGATGTTTTTACTAAAACTACCATGTAATGTAGTAACGGATTCAAGGATTTCCATTATGTTTAATAGATTTATATCATGGTTCGTTAGACCTTATTTAATAGCTTTGATGTGGTCACCAAGGGGCAAGAGAAAACGAGGAAGACCAATAGAGACCTTATGTAGAACTATTACAATAGAGAATTTCACCATCGGTGTTAGAAACAATGAAGACCTAAAACAAATTGCAATAAAACGCAAGACATCGAAATCTATGACATCCGCCATTATGTGCAGTCTTTGACCCTAGAGGAATAACTAACTAATCATGTAAGTATAAACGTCACAGATTGAAATCTCTGCACATTTTGAATAATCATAAACTGACATTGAGCATTGCTGATAAGCTGACACTAAAACTATTTCCTCTTCTGTTGCATTCAATCTCAAACTTTTGTCAAATAACAGAACAACAATGCGGAGTATAGAATATGTGGGTGTGATGTATGTGAAAGTTTGGCTGTATTATCTACATATCTTAATTTAGCACACAACATTTCTAGTCACTAGCTTTCCATGAAATTGTTGGGTAGCCAGATTTTCTTTATAGTTTTATTGCAGTATCCCAGTCATTCAATGTGTGTCTTCTACGACAATACTTATTCTGTGTGTCTTCTACGACAATACTTGTTTATTCTGTGTGTCTTCTACGACATTACTTGTTTATTCTTTGTGTCTTCTACTACACAACTTGCAAATATATATAGAAGCAAAGAATAACTGCAGACAATGGTCAAGTTCATGCATAAGACTTGCCTGACACTGTAGACATCAATTAGCAAACACAAGAAAGTAAATTATAAAATTGTGAAATGGGACATGTAAACCCAAAACCTTGCTAGGACATAAAATATCCATTGAAACCAGTTTAACTCCTGGACCCACCCACAATGTGTTGATTTGATTTATATTTGATTATTGTAAAGAAATGCGGTAAAACGTTTTAAGTGAACACTCTATTAAATATAAATATTATCCAGTCCCTTGATTGTGTAGTTAAATAGCATATTAACTTCTCCTGGATTAAGCAGAAACTCTCTAGCGAGGGAATGCAAATGAAAAGTACATCTTTATGTGGAAATTTCCAATGTTCGGAATGGGAAAAGATAAATAATTTCAGGAGACAAGTTTAGCCTTTATACAAATAGATCAGACAATTCTTTCTACCTGCCTATGTAGGGAGATAAGGAAAAACAGGACTTTATGACATGTCTGCCTCCTAAATTATGCAGAAAATGGAATTGCTGTTTAGTCCACCTCTGTATAACACTAGCAGGTGCAAACATCAAAGTGTATTGTTAGCATATCCTTTTCACGACATAGTGATGAACCCAGCACTTTTACTTATAATAATTTTCTAAGCAATATAAATATATTTAGTAGGTAGCCATTACCGGTACTTTCTGAACAGTCTAGATGAACAGTTGCCTTTGGTTGGGTTTCAGCCTGGCACATTTTGCAGTGCAATGCATGTTCTGTATCTCTCAATATAAGACAATACTACAGTGAAACAGAACAACAATAGTACTTACGTAGAATGCAGGTTTTTGATGTTTCACTTGAACACAAACAGGTGGGCTAAGACTAAGTGGCAAAAATCTGTATTCTACGTAAGTACTATTGTTCTGTACCTCTCTGAAATAAAATTGGCAAAGTGTATTACGCAATACTGTACCAACATAGATTATTCTCGCACACGGAAAAGAACTTGTGCACATACACAAACTCTCAATCAGAACAGATTGCAAACTCTACTCTGGGCTTTTTTGTTGGTAATCATCGAGTCTGCGCCAGTATTTTCCAGGGCTTTTCATTTTACTACAAACGAACAAGTCATCACTAAGACTTCACCAGTTCTTTTGAGGGCTGGAAGTTAATCAGTATCATATGGAGCTTCAACTGATGCTGTTTGGGATTGACTTCTCCATGTTTCATACTTACTCAGTGCTTATTAGATAATACTTCAACTTCTACCAGTCATTTTTAGAATTGCCAGTCTTTCTCATGGCTCCACCTTAAATACCAACCAATACTCCCACATGTTCCTTTTTGGGATTGTCAGTTCTTCTCAGGGCTCCTTTATTCTTACAAATTAATTGGTCTGCACCAAGGACATCCAACATTCTCTTTATGGGAGTGTTATACGCATGTGGTTTTGTCTGTGGGTCTCACCAATGGCCCACTAGACATACCACCCATACAACAGAAGACCTTAGTGGATAACATGCCGTTATATTGAGGTTATCTTATAGAAGCTTCATTGCATGTCATCTATACAACTATGCTTTTATTTTGTTGTTGAAATGTGTTTCATGTTTACCTGAATATATATGTATGCACCCTCTGTGGTTAGGAGGGAGCCAGAGATGTACTGTGCAACACTGGGGAGGAGGAAACTGACGGCACTGTTTTTTCCTATGGCTGAAACCCATCATAGAGGCACAGTGACTCAGGATGTGACAATCCTTTTGACTTGAACATTTGGTTGCATGCCTGGAGCAATAGAGATGTTTGGCATAACCAGTAGTCAATTGGTGGCGGGGAATGAGCACAGTGAACCCTATCTTGGCTACAGTGGCTAGGCGCAGTGCATAGGTTGAAACCTACCTTCCTGGAGGTGTGATAGTTATTCTCTGGCTCTGTCCCGGGGTGGGCCGAAAATCCACAGACTTCCCAGCAATATAATGCCATTTAATGGCATTAGGTCAAAGGGCATGAGCCCATGGACAGCTGGATCAGCAAGCAACCAACCATGGGAGTGTTAGCTTTCTCAGCAATCTTAGATTTGTTAGCTTTCGTTGCTTGATATCACACCAATCAGGCAGTACCTTGTTCCACCGATTTTTGTATGATTATTATTCATGTTCAAGGCTCCTGCTCCACTTGACTTCATGTTTGGATATTTGAATTCTTGGCATTTCCCTCTGGTTTAAAATTATCTTTTTTCGTTGCTTGATGGATAAACATAGTTTATTGATTGCTGCTTGATGGATCTGCATAGTTTCTTGATTGATGCTTGATGGATCTGCATAGTTTCTTGCTCATTAGAGGTGGGGTATTTTCTCGTGAAGCTGCCACCATCTGTGATCTTCTGTTTTGGTATCTTGGTGACCCCCACCGCATCTGTGACGCCTTATGGGTCACCACTGCTTTTATATGTCCTGTCTTTCCTTTCTCGATACATTTTTTTTTCTTGCCAGTAGTTTTCTTCTTTTTCCCCCAACCCTTAGTCCCTACATTATACTTTATACCACTATCTAGTGCAGTTCTAGTCTATTTAGTTTCTACCGTCTAGTACAGTTCTAGTCTATTTAGTTTCTACCTTCTGTCTAGTACAGTTCTAGTCTATTTAGTTTCTACCTTCTGTCTAGTACAGTTCTAGTCTATTTAGTTTCTACCTTCTGTCTAGTACAGTTCTAGACTATTTAGTTTCTACCTTCTTCTAGTACAGTTCTAGTCTATTTAGTTTCTACCTTCTGTCTAGTACAGTTCTAGTCTATTTAGTTTCTACCTTCTGTCTAGTACAGTTCTAGACTATTTAGTTTCTACCTTCTTCTAGTACAGTTCTAGTCTATTTAGATTCTACCTTCTGTCTAGTACAGTTCTAGTCTATTTAGTTTCTATAGTACAGTTGTAGTCTATTTTTTTCTATAGTACAGTACTAGTCTATTTAGTTTCTACCTTCTGTCTAGTACAGTTCTAGTCTATTTAGTTTCTACCTTCTGTCTAGTACAGTTCTAGTCTATTTAGTTTCTACCTTCTTCTAGTACAGTTCTAGTCTATTTAGTTTCTACCTTCTGTCTAGTACAGTTCTAGTCTATTTAGTTTCTACCTATTGTCTAGTACAGTTCTAGTCTAGTTTCAGATCTGTAAACACATTTGTTATTCAGATATGTAGATTTTGTTATCTTTCTTTATTTATTGTATCATAGGCTACTCGTTGTGCTCTTTCTTCTTATCCTGTTGTACAACTTCTTCATTCTCATCCTCTCATTTATGTCAACCTTTACTCCTCCGTTCCTGTCCTACTATGTCTATGTCTAATATTCATGTTTGTTGTTGTCCTAATGCCTGTTTAGTGGAAACGTCATATTGTGTGTGCTTGTTGTTATTATGTTACATACTTAAATATTGGCAACACTGCCTTCATATTTCCATTTATTCCCTTATATTGCCTTATATTGCAACAGCCCCACAATGTCTATTATGTTACATACTTAAATATTGGCAACACTGCCTTCATATTTCCATTTATTGCCTTATATTGCCTTATATTGCAACAGCCCCACAATGTCTATTATGTTACATACTTAAATATTGGCAACACTGCCTTCATATTTCCATTTATTGCCTTATATTGCCTTATATTGCAACAGCCCCACAATGTCTATTATGTTGGATTGTTCACAGACACTAGATATTTATCTCTGTAAAAATATTGTGAATAATTTATGTTTTATCAGAAATGTCACGAGTTATTTTGTTATGCTTCTATTACTTGTTACTTTCCCTCGAAACTGAGGGCAACAAACGAAACTGCATAATTGGTTGATAACACAATTCTGTGTCAATGTACAGAAAAAGCAACATTCTGCTCTCTCCCAATCATTCAATTCTGTATCATTGCATTAATCTCAGACCTACTACTTAATATAAATGTACACTACTATTTCTGTGCTGAATATCACGTTAAATCTAGTCCACCTCCACATATCACTCTTTGAAACACGGTTATATTTTATTTAAACATCATAACTTTCCTTAACATTCATTTCATGAACGGGAACAGTTACATAGACTTAAAATTGACAACACTGACCCATTAAAAATATGTCAGTAATAATATATTTACTTATGACGTAACTCTCCTAGTGTTTGGCTTGTTTTATACATCATTCACAGACCAGTTAGTCCATACCTTGTGCGTTTACTGACACGTTAATACCTGTGTGATGGCATTAGCAGGTAAAATACAGTTAAAGGTTATTGTGATGCAAATTGAAGGGCCTGTCCATAAATGGTGTCAACAATTGGGGTGGGAGGGGGGTAAGACAATTGTCCACATATATGATACATATCAATGTATGTGTTCATATTTTATCTGCTCACAAAATTGTGCGCATTTTTTGGCGTAATTAAAGTAGGTAATTCTTGGCAGTTGTTGATAATTGGGGGGGGGGGGTGTTGTGCAAAAATTTGACGTAATTTATGGGAAGCCCATGGACCTCTTCATAGAGTGAAGCATATTTCCACTGTCTATAAGATTTGTAAAGATTCTTCTGTCTTTGATTAAACTCAAAATGACTGGACTAACGTAGCCCTACTATCCAATGTTGGCAAGTCACTGATAACAAATATGACATTAACAATGTGTTGTTCATTTGTATTAAAAATGTTGTGTGTACTGGGGACATTATGATTCTCAGGCTGCAGGCATAATTATGACCATAGAAACATTGGTCACCGTAGATGTTTTCTTTTACCTTTCTTCGTGTGCATTCTAAACTCACTGTAGCACTCTCATATGACCGGACCCATCATGCGCTCCAGAACTGCTACATGTAATATACATTTGGCGCGATTTAACCCTAGGGGAGCAATGCCCGTTAGTCGTATGGGTGATGTCAGGTTGTTCCGTCATTTCTCTGTCTTGTTTTGCAGATATTTGGAAGTGGTTTTTTTTGGTGTGTTTCACCTCTGACCTAGTTTTTACCCTTCCGGATTATATCCTTACTCTGCTCTGACATGTCAGCGTCAATAGTGATGTTCTTACTCGTATTTTTTTGTGTATGTAGTCTCTATAAAGGCTTTTTAGTCGAAACGTCTATTATGTGTGTTTCTAGTGGTTGACAAAACTTCACATTATCCTATTGCAAGCGTCGTCTGTATGATTATATGAGAATACTAGACATGTCACCTGTGAGAGAGGTACATATGGTCTTCAAGACCTTCTAGATGTCAGCACGTTTCTCCATCACAAGTTGTCTAGACTGCAGACGGCCTAATTTGTCATCTGGCTGCAGCTAGATGATTCAACTGTGGTAGAGATTGTCTGAGCTATGACGTCATCGTCTTGCCTGATCATCATAACCTAAGCATCGCATGCTCTGTACCGGGTAAGGTTTCAGATGCTCTGAAATACATTTGATATTCACTACCAGAAATATTGATACAGTATGTGTTTGGGAGATTTACTATCAATGATTATATCCAAATTTTGTGTCAATGATTTCATTAAAATTTAGGGGAATTTAATTTGTCACGTATTTTCATTAAATTTTTGGGGAATTTTGTATCAAGGATTTCATCAAAATCAGAGGTATTTAGTGTTGATAATTTCATAACACATTAACACACTGAAAGTTAGATTTAGTACCGATTTTATCATAGTAAATACGACAAGACGTGGATTTAGTACCCATCTTATCATAGTAAATGCGCCGAGACTCACGCATACGGTTGCGTCTGTGGGTCTCATCAATGGTCCACTAGACAAACAACTATGATACAGAAAAGTGGATTACATGTCATTTTTAGTGAGGCTCTCGTATGGAAGCTTTGTAATATGTCATCTATACAATTCAGAAGGCTAAACGAGGGATCAGTGTTATGACGACCATCGACATGCATAATGGGTACTTTTTCTGCTTCTGCAAATGATGGTGTTATCTGTCATAGATTATGGCCTCGTCCTACTAACACTGTCACAGACACAAGTCGATAGATTGGAAAAAGTCTGCTATGAGATTTCTGCTTGATCTCCCCAGCATTAGAGTGCGACATCAGGTAGCACAAGTTAAGTCATACCTTAAAGTGACAGAATACAACCACCACCCATTACACCATCGTCTAGATGAGTCAAAGGGAAAATGAATCAAGCGTGGCAGATCATGGATGGCAGAGGTTGAAGACACACTGCGAAGAGTATGTGAATTGGAAGAGATAAGAAAGGGAAGTGAATGGGTGGAGGTAGGCACTGAGAAGAAATCACTGACTAAAGTAATAAAACAACTAGATAAAACGTGTCGAAAGTGGATGGACGTCAGGACTCAGGATACAGTGCATGAACTCGCCCGACTACACTCGAAACCACAATACATAATTATATACACAGATGGCTCCATTATCAGAAACACAAATTAAAAAAATGGAGATAGAGGGAGTTACAGCAGCACTTAATTGGTTGATAACTGATACATCAACACACTCGGTAATACTCATAGACTCTCAAAGCATGTTGCGCAAGATAGAAAAGTTCATGCTAAGAAAAGAATGGTGGGATTTATTGAACAACTCAGTTCTCCAGAGCATTACATCGATACACTGCCCTGGTCATGCTGGGGTCAGAGGAAACGAGAGAGCCGACTTACTGGCAGGCAATACGGCGGTAGACGGCACATTGCTGAGAAGAGATAAAGCAGACTTAATGAAGGCAGTAATAAATTCATTTCAAGATGCAGATGATGTCAATGAGGTTGAGAACGTACATCTACAGAGAATGTTAGAGATCGGAGTATTCAGAGGTGAGAGAAGGAAAATAATTATTTTTGGGGAAAGTCCTGAAGATCACACAATCAACTCCTGACCGGAACTATGAGTCTACATACACTGGGATGGCTGCTGGAGCGGAGGGCGGAGCACTTATTGAAATGTCCCGCGTGTTGTGAAGCCAATTTCTAATCAAGAATCATCTATACAATTATAGACCCCCTCAGAGTAGAGGGTTCTTTCAATAGACATTGCACTAAGCCGAAATTTGAAGTCTCCTGGGTATGAAAGAAAGATCATAAAACTACCCCACTGCACTTAGGAAGTAAGAGCTAATCTCTTGCAATTCCCGGGGGTTCCTAAATAGAGAACAACAACGCTGAGACTTGGGTTTAGTACCGATGTTATCATAGTAAATATCCCGAGACTTGGGTTTAGTACGGTTATCATAGTAAATATCCCGAGACTTGGGTTTAGTTCCGATGTTGTAGTAAATGCGCCGAGACTTGGGTTTAGTTCCGATGTTGTAGTAAATGCGCCGAGACTTGAATGATGATGCCGATGTTATCATAGTAAATGTGATGAAAGAAAATGTGATTTAGTCAGAAAAGTTTGCTATAAATAATTAATTGAATCGACCGATGTTGGCAGAATCCAAATATCATTAGTTAGCATTACATAATGTACACACGTTATTGGTCCATCATGTAATGATGATGACCATTAGAGTTATGTCATTGAATATAAGATCGCAAATGTCTAATAAGCAATATTATGGCTACAAATGTCATTGGACAGTTCGCGATGGGATGACCACTGCAGATGGTTTTTGGTGTAGCAAAATATTTCTGCACAGTAAAGGGATAGTGCACACATGTGTACTGTGAATATGTCGGCAGCCTAATTGTGGCGACGTCATAAACGTGAGACTACAGAAAGTACCTGTTAGAGTGAAACATCAGGCAGACAGGAAAGTCTGTTATGCTAATCACCATCCGGACATCTGTAGTGAATGTCTTAACGTTGGAGTAGCGAGCAGACGTACAGGGTTAGGATATGCCAAAATACCAGTTTGAGAGTTCTAATAAAGTGGAACTTCCGTGGGGGGGGGGGGAGGAGGAGGGAGAGATGTCGACCAGACTGTGACCAGGTAATGTTATGCTTGTACGCCTGACTGACTCCAGATTTATCAAGGCGTGAGATCGCTGTAACATGGTTGAGCAGTTTCTTATTGCAATACTAAATATGCTCTGGCAGACGTCTCTGGTAAATGTCTTATCTCTGTATTAATATATCTGTGTGCCTTATCTCTGTATCGATATATCTGTGTCTTATCTCTCTTGTGAGTACAAGTATTTTTTACATAGATATTCACATAAATATTTGTTTACATAGATATTTGTCTGCATAAATATTTTACATTTATCTGCATAAAAATTTGTTAATATAGATATTTGTCTGCACAAATATTTATTTATGTAAACATTTGTTTACATAAATATATATCTGCATAAATATTTGCTTACATAGATAATTGTCTGCATAAATGTTTATTTGACTAACTATTTGTTTATACAGACAATTTACATAGATAATTGTCTGCATAGATATCTCCTTATTTTTTTTATTTGTCCGCATAATTTTTTATATAGATATTAGTCTGCATAAATATTTGTTTCTCCATATATATGTTTGTTACAGTTAAAAAAAAAGTTTTTTAGGGTTAGGATAGGTGTATTTTACATAACTTACCCACACCCTAAATACCTAAATAAATATTTCAATTATTAAATGATGAGCATGAAATTTAGAAACGTGGACAAGGCAAATAAGTAAACATTGTGCTGTCTACTTGTTCTGTACCATTATGCTTTGCTGCAATATCAACACCATTTGTCCCGACACAGACTTCAGCATGGCTTCTTGGTCACTTTGACCGTATATGGGATGGGACACCCATGACCTCCCTAATCGCCTCTTACAATATGTATAGAATGTAAATAGTGTTGCTTTTCTTTGCTCCTCTTTTGTGCATCAGCAGGGTATACATGGTTTCTAATATTTCTGTAGATATTAGGGTTCTTGTTTGGAATGCGTGCCTACCTATTTGATTATTTTCCTTGGCTATGTTTATCAGTTTATGTTTATAAATTTAAAATGTATTTAGGGTTATGGTAGTTATGTTATACATAACTCTACTAACCCTAACATAATTAATATTTAAATTAATTATCCCTACAATAAGTAGGCACTCGTTCCAAACAAGAACCGACATTAGCTTGTGCGAATTGTCTATACATATTCTAATCTGGGTGTACATTTTTGTTCATGCTTCTTATTTCTGTAGATACTATTCATTGTAGATTTTGTCGGTAGGTCTTAGTCTCTAGATGTTTTTCTGTTGGCAGGGCCGTAGACACGTTTTCAGTAAGGATGTACACATTAAAGGTTTGTTCACAATATTGAGGCGTTTTGGGAAATACGGTGTTGGACCTGTATTTTTCACTGACACTTGGGAGGCATACCTTGAGATGAAGTGGTCAGCATCGAGTCCTCCTTTACTTTCCGATATATAAGATCTGTTACCCATTTTTCTTAGGTTGGGTCGACCTAAGAGCCTTTGGTGATTTATTACACATTTGTGCAGTTGAATTAGAAAATTGAACTTACGACTCACACCTGTTTGCGAAAAATCGTTACACGAGTGGTGTTACCTGTCCTTTGTTTACACGAGTGGTGTTACCTGTCCTTCGTTTACATTTCCAGTATTCAATGTTATGTTCTGATTATGTGAGGGGGTGGAGGAGACAACCCCCCCCCCTTCCCACACATCTACGGGCATGTCTGTTTAAGTGATAACTGTTTCACGATAAAGATCAATATTGGGCCGTAACGGGAAGAAAAACGTCCATGTTTCTCTATTTTTCTGTTATTTCTCATGGACATTAGTTTTACTAATTGCTATTTATATTAGTTACCAGTAACACTAATACATTAGCATAGTTGTTATTACTTGTTAGCTTTGTTACTGTGGTACTCTCCACCTTGTCGGATATCCTCGGACAGTTTGTTACTGTGACACTCTCCACCTTGTCGGATATCCTCTGACAGTTTGTTACTGTGACAGCCTCCAATTTGTCGGATAACCTTTGATAGTTTGGTTATTTATACTAGTCTGTTGAGTTGGTTTGGCATTCAGTGCTGTTCAAATCATTCTTCCTACCAACTTGCTTAGCTTACAGTGTAGGCTGATTCTGACCGTACTATCTGATGCATGTGTAGAAATGGCAAGACACGCCGTGAAGAAACATGATCAGTCATCTAGTAATGAAGTGAATTCTGCACAAGACGGAAGTGAGATCACCACAAGATGGCGTGAATGACGTACGCTACATAATCCATCACGGTTCATCAAACAAGAATTATTCAACTTGTGTCCATCTGCGACTAATATTTTATCAGATACATTTCATGCCTGTCGTGGTTTCCTCGCGTACATCAGATATTAATCCGACAACTTGAATGGATAATATTCTTGTCTTTTTTATTACAAGCCCGTGAGCTGAGGTTTTTTATTACAAGCCCGTGAGCTGAGGTTTTTTATTACAAGCCCGTGAGCTGAGGTTTTTTATTACAAGCCCGTGAGCTGAGGTTTTTTATTACAAGCCCGTGAGCTGAGGTTTTTTGCACGCACACACACACGTGTGGGGGGTGCGAAAACTGAATGGCTTGGACATGTATGCCGATATGATTCCTTGTAAAAAAACAATACTGCAGAGAACCAGCGATGAGAGAGAAAGAATAGAGGCGGACATAAAAGCATGGACAGACATCAAGGACTGGACAAGACATGATTTGTCCTCATTCATCCGCATCGTACAAGATAAAAATCTCTGGAAAACTATGTGTTATGTTTTGTTACTACAGCACTCCCCACCTGGTCGTATATCCTCTGACAGTTTTGTTACTGCAGCACTCCCCACCTTGTCGTATATCTTCTTGTCACCATTATGCAACGCCGCTGAGTAGTACCTATTGCATGAAGGTGAAATACCGAATAGTACTGTCTTCTGGACAACGTCTATACCACTGACGTAATACTGAATGTACTCCACTCGTGAACTCCAACATAAATGAATGTGACAACGTTTATTATATTTACATTTCCTGAATCACCAATCAGAGGTGGAAGGTTACAACAGCAATGAAATCAAAGGTAGTCATCTGCATGTAAGTTCTGATACAATCCGAAACACGCTATGGTCCTACACACTTATATGTTCAACCGTAGGTCCTACACACTTATATGTTCAACCGTAGGTCCTACACACTTATATGTTCAACCGTAGCTCCTACACACTTATATGTTCAACCGTAGGTCCTACACACTTATATGTTCAACCGTAGGTCCTACACACTTATATGTTCAACCGTAGGTCCTACACACTTATATGTTCAACCGTAGGTCCTACACACTTATATGTTCAACCGTAGCTCCTACACACTTATATGTTCAACCGTAGGTCCTACACACTTATATGTTCAACCGTAGGTCCTACACACTTATATGTTCAACCGTAGGTCCTACACACTTATATGTTCAACCGTAGGTCCTACACACTTATATGTTCAACCGGAGTCCTACACACTTATATGTTCAACCGGAGTCCTACACACTTATATGTTCAACCGGAGTCCTACACACTTATATGTTCAACCGGAGTCCTACACACTTATATGTTCAACCGGAATCTTAAAATTCACTGTCTTCAATTACAAGCGGGCTTCTGAAATTATATTCTCTTAAGTTCTACACTGAGTCTATTCTACACATCTATTTTAGCACAGGAGGCATGGACGTCTTCAACTAACTGCATCCTCAAAATACTGTCCACAGTAAACTCCATCGTTGACTGTCCGCCCTAAAGCTCTGTGAAGTCTCACTCGCTGTTCTAATATGCTTGTTCCTGGATTCTCTCTCCAGTCCCAACTTCCAACTGCTATCCGGGACTATGTCCCGAATTTCACTGCTCTATCCTGGACTAACTTTCCAGTCCGAACGTCGAACTCCCTAACCACATCCTTCAACTCTCTGTCCTAGACTGTCCTGAGAGAACTATCTCTCGGCTGTCCCCCTGGACTGTCCAGCGTAAAGAGTGCCTGAACTGGTAGTTAATGATTTTGCCTCTCTTTTTGGAGAGGCATGCCTCTTTCAACCAGCAGACAACAAAGTCCAATTAGGTTATATCAGGACACAGTACCATAAAATATTCGAGGTAACAAAGACCTCAAGATTCACGTAAGGAATTCTTACCTCTCCAACTGCCTGAACTATAAACAAAAACTCACCTTTATATTCCACAATTCTGATCCTCTCAAACATTTTAGGTGCCTCCAAAATGATATCCATTCATTCAACATCACCCATTCAGCAAACTAATTATTTCACTAAATATTCCCATAAAATGTCTGGGTTTTCGCTAATCTGGCGCCAATCAATCTTTTGCCAGTAAATGTATTACTTGACCCTTACTTTTTCTGACCACTACTTATCAAGTATGTGATAACAATCTTTGCTTCACTTGTTGCCGGGGAATGACTATCAAACATTCTGATCAATACTTTCAACTACAAAACATAATGTACTGTATGGTCCGTCGCTACCTGACCATACAATAGATGGTTCAGGTTTCTGGGAGATACCAATCTTGATCTCACCTTTGTCGTACGAAGCATTCGTAGACAAAAAAAACCAATGCTTTCCTTCTACAATAGCAGGGATGGCTATAAACTAACTTTCTAATATTCTCAGAGACCACCCTGCTACACTCTGACAGTTTGTTACTGCAGCACTCTCCATCTTGTCGGATTTCCCCTATCGGGTTACGGGATTATAAGACAGGATCCCCATGGGTTATGTTGGCGATCGGTGAGTTTCTTTGTTTCACTGCTTGTAATTGTGTTCATTATAATCTTCTCATAACATTCATTATCGGCGCCGTCCAGTCATGCCGATGTCATCGAGAAATGTCATCATCTACCAGTAATGTCATAAACATACCAATAATCTGATGGTGTCGGTGATGTCATCTGCCGGTAAAACCATGAATTATAACGATGCCCTTGCCTGGCGGTACAACCATGAATTATAACGATGTCCTAGGATGCCAGTAATGTTCATGTCTGTTAATAATATTCGCGTCTATTGGTCCCCATGTGTACTTACTGTTGTTTGGCTAACTTGAAAGTGCCAGCTGCAGAGCACGGACACAGTAGCTCCTACCGCAGTATCCTATTCCCATCTCATAAGCTTCTATTATCAGTTGTCAGCTGGGTGGGTATATGAGAACACGTGACATTGCTAGACCGACTCCTGTCACAGCGCGTATCCAAGCACACATTCAGTGTCTTGTTTACCAAACCATTGTTCACATTTAACCACGTTGATCTGTTAGCAGCAGTGCAGACGTTCAGCAGAAGTACATTTACTGACATATTGGGGAAATGGGGGGGGGGGATGAAGGTTGTTTCAACAGACGCCTCTACCCAGAATTTAGGTTTCGGTTTAGGTATGTTGATTATCATCAGTGCACACATCTCCCCTTCAGTACATCTCTCGAGGTAGAGTGGCTTATGGTCCCTGTTCTATGTTAGTTCAATACTGTTTGAAATTTACCTGAGGTGTTTTCCGACTTCACTCCCGATTCCCGCATTCTCGATACTGTACCACACTCATTCATCACCAATTTCATCCGATCACGCAGATTCTCGGCATTAAAAATGTCTGCTGTGTCCAATGGTAACAGTAACCGCCAACTTGTTAGCTCGTTCTGTTCCCCTAACATCTGCATGTGTATCATCCTGGAACAAAGATTGCCAGCATTACTTCACGGATATCTAGATATATGGATGTGCTACTGGGCGTGTAAATGACACGGCATGGTTTTATACACAAATATTACTGGGAGTATTTTTATAGTACTAAAGTTTTCTGGCATGCGTTTGAGCTATACTGTAGTAGAACTTGAGGTGGTTATGACGTCGGTGGAGAAAATTTTCACTGGTATTGCTAGAAAATGTACATACTGAAAGTGAACTCATATCAATCAATCTGTGTTTACAAGCAACTCTTACTGTGACGTCGCCAATTCTGTGTCATAACCTCATAGCTAGAGATCTGAGTGTACTTGCACAGACATTCATAAGAGCTTAAAACTAAGACCACATGGGAAATCTGGAGTGCCTCACCTGTGTAATTGCTGTGGCAGGTGCATTTCGCACCTATCCTCATCTCCGGACACCACATAACCTAGTTTCTGACTTCTCTAAGCTCGTGTAGCAGCAGGGGTCTAGACATTTTAGGGTGCAAAGAGTATGGGCATTGTTTTCTTTCCAGACATGTCGTAAAGGGCAACTAAGGTCGTTGTTAGAAAGACTGACAACCTGTCACCGTGAAAAAAAATCATTGTCACAACTTGTCTCAATTTCTGACCTTTCTTCTAACAAATAATCCTCATGGATGACGCAGAGATGCAAGCCAGCGGGATTTGAACTTTTTTCTTTCTGTGACAGACTCCTAGATGACGGGTAATGTTAGGTGTGTCACCACTGCGGGTAGGTCAACAAATCTGACAGAAGAATGATGAGATAGTTGGCCCAGAAGCGTACTCCGCGCAAGACTAGGCAGACCCAAGTTACTAGCACATTATAATGTCTCACTTCGGGAACTAAACGCGCATCCATGAACCTCTCTTACACAACCATGAACCTCCCTCCTTACACAACCATGAACCTCCCTCCTTACACAACCATGAACCTCCCTCCTTACACAACCATGAACCTCCCTCCTTACACAACCATGAACCTCCCTCCTTACACAACCATGAACCTCCCTCCTTACACAACCATGAACCTCCCTCCTTACACAACCATGAACCTCCCTCCTTACACAACCATGAACCTCCCTCCTTACACAACCATGAACCTCCCTCCTTACACAACCATGAACCTCCCTCCTTACACAACCATGAACCTCCCTCCTTACACAACCATGAACCTCCCTCCTTACACAACCATGAACCTCCCTCCTTACACAACCATGAACCTCCCTCCTTACACAACCATGAACCTCCCAACTTACACAACCATGAACCTCCCTCCTTACACAACCATGAACCTCCCTCCTTACACAACCATGAACCTCCCTCCTTACACAACCATGCCTATGAGACACTCTTACATGAGTTACACAACTGAGACTTTTGTCAGGAAGACTGGGATATCAAGAACTATCTGCTCACAGCTACAAGAACTGTCTGCTCACAGCTACAAGAACTATCTGCTCACAGCTACAAGAACTATCTGCTCACAGCTACAAGAACTATCTGCTCACAGCTACAAGAACTATCTGCTCACAGCTACAAGAACTATCTGCTCACAGCTACAAGAACTATCTGCTCACAGCTACAAGAACTATCTGCTCACAGCTACAAGAACTATCTGCTCACAGCTACAAGAACTATCTGCTCACAGCTACAAGAACTATCTGCTCACAGCTACAAGAACTATCTGCTCACAGCTACAAGAACCATCTGCTCACAGCTACAAGAACCATCTGCTCACAGCTACAAGAACCATCTGCTCACAGCTACAAGAACCATCTGCTCACAGCTACAAGAACTATCTGCTCACAGCTACAAGAACTATCTGCTCACAGCTACAAGAACTATCTGCTCACAGCTACAAGAACTATCTGCTCACAGCTACAAGAACTATCTGCTCACAGCTACAAGAACTATCTGCTCACAGCTACAAGAACTATCTGCTCACAGCTACAAGAACTATCTGCTCACAGCTACAAGAACTAGCTGCTCACAGCTACAAGAACTATCTGCTCACAGCTACAAGAACTATCTGCTCACAGCTACAAGAACTGTCTGCTCACAGCTACAAGAACTAGCTGCTCACAGCTACAAGAACTATCTGCTCACAGCTACAAGAACTGTCTGCTCACAGCTACAAGAACTATCTGCTCACAGCTACAAGAACTATCTGCTCACAGCTACAAGAACTGTCTGCTCACAGCTACAAGAACTAGCTGCTCACAGCTACAAGAACTGTCTGCTCACAGCTACAAGAACTATCTGCTCACAGCTACAAGAACTGTCTGCTCACAGCTACAAGAACTGTCTGCTCACAGCTACAAGAACTGTCTGCTCACAGCTACAAGAACTATCTGCTCACAGCTACAAGAACTGTCTGCTCACAGCTACAAGAACTAGCTGCTCACAGCTACAAGAACTATCTGCTCACAGCTACAAGAACTGTCTGCTCACAGCTACAAGAATTATAACCTGTGGTATTCCTGACAGATGCAAGGTCAGTGCTTCAAGCTCTCCAGTCTGGAAAACTAACAGTCTTGAAAAAAACTACTTAGCGAATTGTCTTACCAGTATAGGATAACCATGCAGTGGATACCCTCTCACTGTGGAATACCAGGAAATGAAAAAGCAGACCAACTGGCTAAGGAAGGTGCTGCCGAAGACCAACCAGATATACCAATCACCTACCATCAGAAAAAACAGATGATCAAGTCAATAAGAAAACCACAAACACCAACACAAGATGACTATCATATTATGAACAGATCAGAACAAGTTATAATTCTACGTCTCAGAACTGGACACAACCGACTCCACAGTCACACATGTATACAAAGTTCAAGATTGGCAACACGGCCATGTGTACATGTGGACAGGCAGCACAGAGTGCCAAACATATACTTCAAGAGTGTTCTGAGCATGACACGCTGAGGCAGACATATTGGCCAGAGGAAGCAACACTGGAATCAAAACTCTATGGGACGCTGTATGAACTACAAAAGACAGTGAGTTTTATTAAGGAGACAGAATTACAGATATAGACATGTTCCAAGTGAACGAAAGAAGAAGAAGACTTAGTTGTCGAATTTTAGCCAAGCCTAGCTGCACTCCTCAGGAAAACATGCAGTAACGAAATTTATTCGGGTTTGGTAGTTTTATTTCACGGCAGAACATACATGAGAAAATGTTTTATCATTACAAGGTATTCTAGATGGCGTTACATTAGCCAGAAATGGAATCAGAGCATGGCGGAAACAGCACTGGCTTCGTGAAAGAAATTATAGACCGTAGATGCTTATGTGGCGGGATTAGGTGCATTAGATACTATATACATGCGTCACAGTCTGAACAAGTCAAATCTGTCATGGCTTCCAAAATGTGTGAAAATCGAAATAGACGAGTGTTAAACGAGGGCATGCAGAGACATGAGGGTTAGAACTGTCCACTGATGCTGAGGGAAGGAACGTGTAACAAGGGGACATTATTCTCAGCCGAAGTCATCGAATGGACGATAACAAGCAGACGAGGAAAATGTGCACGCGGCAGATTGAAAGACGTCTGCCAATATGACGATGAACGAGCATGTCGTAATTGAAATTGGGAGATTTACATAAAGAAGTAAGAGGGGGGGGGTGACAGCACAAGTGCGGGCGGGATGTGCAAAGGATTTAAGCGTTTAAATCTGTTTGATGGCTTGGGTTAACACCCACCCCTTTATCCCGCGGGGCACAGATAGGACATGTAAAGTATTTCTGTCCTATTTCTCCACAAACCTTTACAATTTTCTGTGTCTGAAAGTGTGCTTGTCCTGTCTGGTTTCAGATTCCAGTCCCAGAGGTGTACCACATGTATAAGTAGGCATAGGAGTAAAGGTAAACCCATAACATTAAACTGCCGTAGGGGTGTGAGATGTTAACGATCTCACATTTCAGTGGCTCTGATATATGAGGGCCGTAGCAATCTCATCTCCCTGGCAGTCATTACTTCCGGGACTGATTAGGAACCCAATTTATAGCTGAGTCTACCAGGGGGCCGTTGCGGTCTGAAAAACATTTCCGCCTCAACTGGGGAATGAACTACTCATATGCGAAACGAGTGCGCTAACCACTGCGCCACGCGGTCTCCCATTTTTATTATGTCCTTGAACAAATCTCCTCATTGATATGTCCTTGAACAAATCTCCTATCATTGACATGTCCTTGAATATATCAGTACCCTCTCATTGATATGTCCTGGAACAAATCTCCTCTCATTGATATGTCCTTGAACATATCAGTACCCTCTCATTGATATGTCCTGGAACAAATCTCCTCTCATTGATATGTCCTTGAACATATCAGTACCCTCTCATTGATATGTCCTGGAACAAATCTCCTCTCATTGATATGTCCTGGAACAAATCTCCTCTCATTGATATGTCCTGGAACAAATCTCCTCTCATTGCTATATCCTGGAACAAATCTCCTCTCATTGATATGTCCTGGAACAAATCTCCTCTCATTGATATGTCCTGGAACAAATCTCCTCTCATTGATATGTCCTGGAACAAATATCCTCTCATTGCTATATCCTGGAACAAATATCCTCTCATTGCTATATCCTGGAACAAATCTCCTCTCATTGATATGTTCTGGAACAAATCTCCTCTCATTGCTATATCCTGGAACAAATCTCCTCTCATTGATATGTCATGGAACAAATCTCCTCTTATTTATGTCCGTGAACAAATCTCCTCTCATTAAATATACTGTTTAAAAAATGAAACAACATATTATTGCAGTACTAATGGACGCCAAATTGCAATCGTGTACCAAAATTTTATTTTACGGAATTAATGTTTCAACCTTGGCATGATGAACCTTTCAGACTTTAACAATGAAATAATGTTCATTCAATTTGGTTATTCTCGGCCACTGAGATCTCAGTTTTAGTACGATGTATTGGCTCCTATCAGAGAACGACATCTTCGTGACATGAGTCAGATTTGCCCTTGGATTTGTTGTTGTGGGATGGCTGCCCACTTTTCCCGCAGTGCAAAAGACAACTGTCGGAGGTTGGCTCGAGCCACTTCTCGCTGGCGGGTTCACCCCTTAAGTGTTCTATGGGGTTCATGTCTGATGATATGGCTGGCCACGGAATTGTCTGGACGCTGTTGTCAGCGAGGAAATGGGTTGGGAGTTACGCCATGAGGTCATTTCTTGCATGAAGGTTGATTCCCCCCCCCCCCACATCAGTGCACTTCCACCACCATGTGGAGGAGTCTCATCAACGTTGTTTTGGACGTAGCGATTCACGGACTCTGCGGTAAACTCTTCTCCGTCAATCTTGTCGCTGATTACTAAACTAAACCCGTCTCCTCTCACTCCCATCGGTTTATTGACGATGCTGATATTCCGGTCTGTAAGAACAGGATCTCTATAGGGTATTCTAGCTGAAAGACGAGCGCCGGGAAGCTGCTGGCAATGAGGACGCAGATGCATATCGATTCCTGAGGTGACGCAGCCGTAGGAAGCTGTCTTTGGCAGGATTTGTGCCTCTGGGTCTTCCGCTGCGCGGTCGGTCAGCCACGGAGCCAGTTTGTTGAAATCGCATCGAAAGTCGACGTAATGGTGCTTCTAACCACATTATACTGTCTTATACACTTTTGATTGTCCAGTCTGTAAGCGTCTAATGATGATGTATCGCACTGTGGTGAGATGAACCATACTTACGCATTGAATATGAACTGAATTTATTCGAGGACTGTCAATCTTTTATAGGCTTTCACTAATATGGTCAGAGAGTTTTGTGTTCATTAAGTTTCATGGGATTCTCATGAACCTGTCACGAATTATTGCCAAAAATATTACTTTGACCGTGATCTCCTGAATCATGAGATGAGTACAATGTAGGTAAGCACGAGAAGTTAATGACCAGGTGGTCACAGTCGATAGGTTGAATGATTTCATTTAGCGAATATCTTATATAAAAGTAACTACACAAATTTGCCTTTCTTTTTTTTTAACAGTATAGTTGACTATGGCCCCGATACTTTGCACGTTCATCATGTTATCGATCTGTCTTCTGACTAGTACATGTTATCGATCTGTCTTCTGACTAGTACATGTTCTTCAATTTCTCTTTAAGATTTGAATCATTTGTTTGTGTGAGGATACTGTGCTGATAATTTACTGCGACACTGAAATATATGCACCATTCAACGCAACATATTTTCAATAACCGGTAACCATCTGAATATCATAAAGAATGTGGTAGAATAATCTTCGATTGAAATTGTCAGCTCAAAGATGTAACTTTCTGGCTTCAAGAACCAGTCCAATATTCCAGCAGTGTTTTCTAAGTCGTTGAGAATCTATGCAACCAAGCTGTGTTGACGAGGTCAGTGGTATAAAATCAGCATGGTCTGTTTTACAATGCCGATTTCTACAGAGATCTATGAGGATTAGCGTTCGAGCACATGTGTTGCGTATGGTGAAGTAGTGGTTCAGCAAATAAGATTTGTAGTGGTTCAGCAAGTAAGATTTCTAGTGGTTCATCAAGTAAGATTTGTAGTGGTTCAGCAAGTAAGATGTGTAGTGGTTCAGCAAGTAAGATGGCTTTATGGTGAAGTAAGATTTGTAGTGCTTCAAGTAAGATGATTTTATAATGAAACAAGATGACTTTATGATGAAGTAAGATGAATTGAGTGATAGTCTAAACGTCTTAGACTGTCGTCTTTGTCACTGTCTCCTTGACCAAATGTGACATCTATTTTCTTAACTGACCCACGTCGAAGAAGGCGAGAGGTAGTTTAAGGTTTCAGACTTGGCTATATTGTGTCTGTTAGTTCGTTTTGTGCATTCTGCCCTACTTTATATTGTCTGTCAAATTTAAGTCTTGTATGTTCGTTGCCCTAGATCTAAACACACATCAGCTGCAATGGATATACACATAGACAGACACAACGTGGACGTATTGTTAACATTGAAACCACATGAACGTTCTGTCCAGTCGTACGGTCTTCTAGTTGAACATAGTAGCTAAGATGAAGTCAACACGACGCGGCTGTCATGGCAACATCTAATCTATATGCTTGGCCGTGTGTAACCGATGGTTCGCGAGCATGCTCTAAAACATGATCCTGGTTAATAATCGTTCTAATTACATGCGCATATATGTCGTGTGTCTGTTAGTGACTACAGTTTTCTCATCTTCCAAGCCATGCTTCTTTCAATTTTAGTACGTCTACTGAGTAATATTAAGATGTGTCGTGACATTTGCCAGTTCCACTGGTACATGTTCTTGTATGTGCTCTCGTCTTGGTATATCCATGCTTATCTGTGTTTCTTATTTGATTATCATCGAATAGCGCTATTGATCCAGCTCAATAACAGCTGTGGCGCTAACTTCACTTCAATAACACAGCTGTGGCGCTAACTCCACTTCAATAACAGCTGTGGCGCTAACTCCACTTCAATAACAGCTGTGGCGCTAACTTCACTTCAATAACACAACTGCGGTGCTGTTACACCCACTCAATAACACTGCTGTAGCGCTGCCCACCCCAAGGTACTGGTTTCGAATCTCGCCTCAGGCAATTGTGCATCCGGTCATTTCAGAAAGCAATGGCAAACTACTGAACGTATTCATATTGTTTAGAAAATAAATATATTTATCCAAAAAATGCTGTGTTGATGGCTACATTTTGAATATGGTATGCAATTTCATTTATCGTGGGTAATTTCGTGATTTGCCCTGGTGTCCTAGTACGTCATGTTCTGGTGTCCTAGTACGTCATGTTCTGGTGTCCTAGTACGTCATGTTCTGGTGTTCTAGTACGTCATGTTCTGGTGTCCTAGTACGTCATGTTCTGGTGTCCTAGTACGTCATGTTCTGGTGTCCTAGTACGTCATGTTCTGGCTTCCAGTTTTCTACGGCCTTGATTAGCGTTCGCTGGTCATCATCATCATGTGATCTATGTATGCCGTAGTCAATGATGGACCTGCGCTGTCTAGCATCACGCTTTTTTTCTATAACAGGAAGTTCTACTCTCTCTCTCTCTCTCTCTCTCTCTCATGTTGTTAGTCTCTTCCTGCATTGATGTGACGGTTCTCAACCTGTATTGTCATTAGAACGATTGTCTGGTGGACATGCCCATCAAATAATCTATTTTGCTCATGTGCTCATAGTGTTTCAAATATAGTTTGAGCGCGCGTGCATGCATGTACATATACACGCAGCTCTTGCTACTTTCTCATACTCATTCTGGCTACTGTGATGTTGTTTATGTGATGTCTAGAACTTTCACTCAATTTCTACTTCTCTATGACATTTTGCGGGTGGAGCAGGTCAGAGGTTATGATTATCTGACCCGTAGGTTATAAATAATAAACGGCCCGCGTGATCATTTGATTTAGCCCGCCAAAAGCAACCGAGGCTGGACTAAAATTTCAATAAATCTAGTGTATTCAATAAATGTATGTGAAGTAAATCACATAAATGGCGTACGTAATATCCGTGGTATTGTAGTTGGATGGGTAGAGTGCACCGAGCTGATGGTTAACACGATATTCATATTCAAGTGTAGACATCTGTCTTTCGCGTTTCCCATGAAATATGTGGAGTGGGAGAGTACGGAGAAATGGACAGCATATGGGGAGAAATGGAACTGATGAAGGGGAGAAGCGGCCCATAAGTAGGATAATTAATCCATGAACATCAATCAATATAATTGTATATTATCAAAGGATATCCTGAAACGTTGATAGCTTTCTGTTCTTGTTGTACCCTCGCAGCAAATAGGCTGTGGTAAAATTGCCATCATGTGACTCATTTTAACATTCCATATATCTTCTCCAGTAGGTATAAAACTTTGTGAATTTTCTCACTTTTTCTTTAAAATCTGATTTCCACATCGCCATCTTCATCTTCAAGCTGCATGACTTTCCCAGTGAAATATATTATGTTTCCTGTCTCGAACTCACACACAACATAAAGACCCAGTTTTATGTCTGTACTTTCTACACCATTCATTCTGATATTGTTGTTTTCATGGTCACTATCACGTGCAGTGTCAGACACGTTAGAATCTGTGTCATCATCATCATGTGGTAAATTGTCAGTAGCATCATCAGAATCGCTATTTTCTTCAAGCACAAAAAACGTGATTTCTTGGCTTTTGTGTTTTCTGATCTGCATTTCAATTTCATTTCCATCATTGTCGGATAGGATGTTGCCATCATTGTCGGACAGGATGTTGCCATCATTGTCGGATAGGATGTTGCCATCATATTCGGATAGGATGTTGCCATCATTGTCGGATAGGATGTTGCCATCATTGTTGGATAGGATGTTGCCATCATTGTTTCTACCACGTTTTCTTCCGCGATTGTTTTCCCTACGAGGGACAGCTTAGGAGATCCTTTAAATAATTTAGAAGAAGAAAATGTTATGAAAGTTTCTGTTGGGGCATCATCATTTGGAGACACTGGACATGTTGTTGTCAGTGAAGCCAGATAGTTTGAAGTAGCACTGGTTGAGGCCCTTTAATCAGTTATGTCTAAGTTAGATAAATTGAAATAGTTAATGGTGCTTCTGTAATCTGAGGCCTGTCTGTGATGTCAGAAGGTAGAAAATATTCCTGAAAATATCCTCATCCAGTGGTCAAACGCCAGTAGCTTTGAACACAGACATTATATTTTGTCTGGTAGTGCCCTAACAAAAGCATTACCTCCAAGCTCTGCAAGTTGATAGATGGATAGGGTTTTCCCAACATTCTTTATCATCCAGGAATCTGCTAAATTGATAAATGCTGCTTTCATAGGTCCAAAGACAGTCCGATCCAATGGTTGCATGTTGCTTGTATGTGGTGGAATAGTGATGACATGAATATTGTTCTGCTTTGCCAACTCCAGAGCAGGAAATGAAATGTGACTTTCGTGATTGTCCATAATCACAATGATGGGATTTGTCTCTGAAGGTCTAATACATTTTATAATATGTTCAACCACTTTCACCAAATTTTCACAAGTCCTAAAGAGCCACCAGGCGCTCCATTTAACACAAAGTGTTTAAAATATTTTCTTGGCAATACAAACACTGGCGGCAAGCTGTCTCCATTAGCAGAAACAATGCAGCACATTGTGACAAGTTCACCTCGCTCTCTTGATGTGATTTGCCCAACCTGTTTGTTGCCCAACCATGTGGCGCAATGACTTTGGAAAAACTTTGTACTGTTGTCACACCAGTTTCATCGAGATTGTAAATTTGAGCCCCCACTTACATTCAGTGTTGTATACGAGACCTGTAGTAAATGTTAAAATCGTTAAATGCAGTTGCTCGTGCCAATGATGTTACTTCTGGCTGTCTTATTGACAATTGTTGATATCGTTTACAAAAGCCATAAAACCATTATCTACCTGTCATTGAGTTTTTCAGTCCATGTTTGTGGACATTTCAAATGATTTAATGTTGCCATTTGTAACATCACGAGTACGAGCATGCTGTGGAGTTAGTCCGTGCAACATGTTGGAAACACTTATCAAGATAATTGGTCAGTCTCTCTTCCTGTTCATGGTTAAACATCTGACTGTGTTGATAATTTGGGATGAATCTCATTACCGACAATTTTGACTTTTTAATATTGTTTAGCAGTGTTGTACTAGCTATTGCATATTCCCTTGAAACTTGTCTAACAGGCATGCCATCTGCAAAGAAATCACTCATAATGGACTCTGGTACTTTGCCTTGATCTGTTTTCCTCTGGAAAACACGGGACATGTTTTTACTGGAAAAGAACACATATAAAATAGGCCTAGATTGAAACTATTTCATATAGTTTCAATATATTTCTTCAATTGTTTAAACAAACTAAGATTAAAACATAATTTATGATAAATTTGTAATGGAATACTGAATCTCTTTCATGTGTGGGGAGAATTGGTCCAATGACGGTCCATTTCTCCTCACAGGTATTCAAATAGAAAAATATCACATAAACTCTTAAATCTCTTACTTTTTGGGGGGCCATAAAGAACATTATTTATGTATGACAATAGTAATGCTGCATATAAAATAACTTACCGTGCAATCAGCAAAACAGCAACATAAATTGAGCTTGTCATGTGACTTCAAAGACCGAACTTTTTCCTTGGTAAAAATGTGGTCACGGATTGTGAACATTCACGCAGGCTTAAAGAAACCAGATGTTGATCTTAGGAATGATCTAATACTGTTACCGCTTCCTCATTATGACCCAAATTAATATGGACCATTAGTTTTTGAGGTACAAATGTGGGTGGTTGTGGGTGGGGTTCCAATTCTCCTACCGGTACATATCAGTTGTACCGAATTGTTATAGACATCACACAAAAATAACTGTTTCTAATCGGGAAATGCAAAAATCACGTGTAACTCATTCATTAGTGGCAGATGTTAGAAATTGACCTTTTGGTGTCAACATGTCATCACAGACTATAGTAGCGGAAGATCATATAAATATCACCAAACACAGGGGTTGGGAGAGGGGCAGTGTGATGATGTGATAATTGCGCCGTAAGTTGTGAAATATTTGGTGCCGTGTCAATTTCTACGAGAAACATTCAACAAATGATGCGTGACAAGAGATAACTACAATTAAGAAATCCCAAGTCCTAGTGGACGTGACTGCAAACATCTGTGTGACACCTGAACACGGTAGAAATGTCCGAGTAGCAACACCATCTGTACTTAGGTAACAAGTAGCAACACCATCTGTACTTAGGTAACAAGTAGCAACACCATATGTACTAGGTAACAAGTAGCAACACCATCTGTACTTAGGTAACAAGTAGCAACACCATATGTACTAGGTAACAAGTAGCAACACCATATGTACTAGGTAACAAGTAGCAACACCATCTGTACTAGGTAACAAGTAGCAACACCATCTGTACTAGGTAACAAGTAGCAACACCATATGTACCAGGTAACAAGTAGCAACACCATCTGTACTTAGGTAACAAGTAGCAACACCATATGTACTAGGTAACAAGTAGCAACACCATATGTACCAGGTAACAAGTAGCAACACCATCTGTACTTAGGTAACAAGTAGCAACACCATATGTACTAGGTAACAAGTAGCAACACCATATGTACTAGGTAACAAGTAGCAACACCATCTGTACTAGGTAACAAGTAGCAACACCATATGTACCAGGTAACAAGTAGCAACACCATCTGTACTTAGGTAACAAGTAGCAACACCATATGTACTAGGTAACAAGTAGCAACACCATATGTACTAGGTAACAAGTAGCAACACCATCTGTACTAGGTAACAAGTAGCAACACCATATGTACTAGGTAACAAGTAGCAACACCATATGTACTAGGTAACAAGTAGCAACACCATATGTACTAGGTAACAAGTAGCAACACCATCTGTACTTAGGTAACAAGTAGCAACACCATATGTACTAGGTAACAAGTAGCAACACCATATGTACTAGGTAACAAGTAGCAACACCATATGTACTAGGTAACAAGTAGCAACACCATCTGTACTAGGTAACAAGTAGCAACACCATCTGTACTTAGGTAACAAGTAGCAACACCCAACACCATCTGTACTAGGTAACAAGTAGCAACACCATCTGTACTAGGTAACAAGTAGCAACACCATCTGTACTTAGGTAACAAGTAGCAACACCATCTGTACTTAGGTAACAAGTAGCAACACCATCTGTACTAGGTAACAAGTAGCAACACCATCTGTACTTAGGTAACAAGTAGCAACACCATCTGTACTTAGGTAACAAGTAGCAACACCATATGTACTAGGTAACAAGTAGCAACACCATATGTACCAGGTAACGTCATTAGCCTCTCCTATAAAAAGCAGTTCCCGCAATCACATGTTATTATGCGATAGCAGATTGGAACCTAAACCTTTCTAGTTTCCGTACGAAATTTCAATTATTGTCTCCGACAATACGTGCAGTGTTTACCCCACGCTGCGATCGTGCACAACTTGAGTAATATTTGGGAACATGCTAGAAACAAACTTATCATGACGTACTCAGCACGTGTCGGTTTCTGTAATCAGTTGTAGACAGTGATTACTGGACATCGATTCCAGTGTCCCGTCCAGTAGCAGTGTTACCACTGACGTTTTAACAACAATCCCAGATTGCCCTTTAAAAAACCCCAAGATAACCACTGTCTATTTAATTCAATATTTGTCTTCTTCTTCCGTTTGCTAATAATATCCGTATCTGCTATGTTGTTTCTTGTATACATTGAACACTTTTATCTGTGTTTTGTACCATAGAGTTTAACATGCATAGTTGTATCAGGCCAGTACACTTTAATTTGTCATAGCACATTCTTGAAGGATATAATCTGTGATTTGATTGGCTTACCCACATGTATACTTTGCTGATGTGCCAATTCTAAATTGTGCATGTATATGGTTGTTTAGTCTATCGTGTCCAGTCCTGAATCTAAATAGGATGACCCGTTCTTGTGTGTTTAGTAAATGATAGTAGTCCCGTGAAGGTAAGTTATTTTTCCGTTGTGCCTTTATCATAGATTTCTTTTGGTGATAGTTGATTGATCATTCAATATAAATATAGCCAGAGCGTTATGGCAATTCTTGTGTGCAATCCTATTGTTTTCGACTTTGGCTGACTATTTATAAAATATTAAATCAGAATGATTTACTTGTATTTTAACTAAATTCCTAGGATTTCATGAACACCCAATTTTCTCTCCCCCCTCCCCCACTTCCAATATTTATTCAAATTTGACTAAAATAACCCCAACTATCTAGACGTCGGTGAAAACCCCTTGATCTAGTTAAAAAACCTCAGCTGTGTCAACGCTATCCAGCAGATGGATCCCATCGTTATAGCATACAGCACAGTATCAGAGATAAGATTTCTTAGCTGGTTAATCAAACCCAGTCTTTCTTGAATTATAGTCCTGTGCATTCATCTCAATCATCCTTCAAAAAGTGCCGCTATTTGACTTATCCCGTGATTTTCATTGGCCGCCAACGCACAAAGTGACCAATGATATCACGGGAAAAAGTCAAACTGCATACAAGTATGGTAACCGATGAAGTCCACTGAACTATAATTGACAAAATATTCGATAAAAATATCAACGTAGACTGTCTGACAAAAGGCCTTCTTGAATTCACAGTTGTATTGCTATTTGATTGAAGTTTAGCCTGAGTTGTTTCTCCAACTGCTACTGTCGGGAGGGACAGGCTTGGTGGACATGTAGGGGGGGACACGCTTGGTGGACATGTCGGGGGGGGGGAGGAAGAGACACGCTTGGTGGACATGTCGGGGGGGGGGGACACGCTTGGTGGAGACATCTGTACTGTTGGTTCGTGACTGTCTCCACTTAAGAACTTCAAACAGAATTAATTAGGACCCCACTCGTTAAGTATTTGAGTATTGTTTGGATTTCGGTTGGTCACTATTTACATACTTGCAATCGCATGCCACAAATAGCCGACTCCCAAATACATGAATAGTGACCAATCGAAATACCAAAAAGGTCTTCGTCCTGTCACACGACAATTCTAGATACCAGGTTTTACTGGACACGGTCGTTGTTGGTCAGTCTAGGTATGTGTACATGGAACACTGTCCCGTGTTATAAGCATCGGTGTTGAGATATCGCCGTGTTATGCTGTGTGTGCTTCCGCTTATGTGTGTGCTGTTAGTACCAAATGTGTTTATTGACATATATTGTGTGTTACGTGACATCTATCTATCTATTCGCTAAACTATTTGTTGCCTTTCAGCGTCAGTGGTAGAGTTCTCTGGAGATGGCCCTCGTGTGTTCTGAGTATATTGTGGAGTTTGTCGCCTCTTTTATTTCGGTGGTCCATCGTTTTCGTGGTCTGCCTCTAGGTCTGCCTTCACTGTATCTGTGTAGTATTGCTTGCTGTGGTATTGTGTCTGGTGGTAGTCTGCTGATGTGTGCAAACTATTTGATCTGTTGTCTCTTAAAATATTCCAAGTTTGGGACGGTGCCGGTTCTTTGTCTACTGTCCCCATTCTGTCTCTTAGTGATATCCCTATAATTCTGCGCAAACATGCCATTTCAGCTATCACAAGCTAGCGTTTTTCTGTGCTGTCGTTGTCCATGTTTGGCATTTGTAGCAAAGCGTTCGCATAATAATAGTTTTGAATATTGTTATTTTGGTGTTTAAGTCTACATTTTTGTTTCAAAAGATGGATGTTAGTTAGTTAGTCGTCGGATCATCATCATCACTGCAAACTGGACATGTCCATAGTTTCTCCGATCTCTCCTTGAGTGTATCCGCCATTACACTTCTGCTGACAGTACCGGTCCTATGCTGGTTGACCATCATTCTTCTACATCCTCCAAAATGTTCACTTCTAGCAACATCACATTTCAACCCCTGATCTTTAATCCTGGCCATTGAAAAAGAAATCATCATCCACATTAGTCTCACTCTCGCGTGCTGTATTTCTTAAGGAGTTCAAAGCATCAACTCGATCCATTTCCCTGTGCCACAGTCGCAGATGACACCAGTTGATCTGCTCTTTCATTGCCTCGAATGTCCACATGTCCCGGCACAAAAATAAATGTAACTACTTTCAGCCTCGCCTTTCTCAAGACCTCAATCCACTGTTCGCGAACGAGACCCACTTGTGTCTTTCTTATCATACTCATAGAGTCCCTCAAGATGCAGACCTGCGTTACCTTCTGTGTGCATACCCACTCAAATGACCTGGTCACTGCTATAGTCTCCATGGTCATACTACTCGTAGTGGCCGCAAAGACCTCACTCTCCTCCCTGACTGCACACTGAGCTGTGAAGGCCCAAGCACTGCAAACATGTCTAGCCACAGATCCATCAGTGTATATAATCACATCCCCCTCTTTGGTATTCTCACTGACCAAAGCCTGCACTTTCTTCTCCACTGCTGTGTGACACATTCTGCATTCCCTGCTAAGTTATATTACTACTCTCAAACAAGTTTGTCAAATTCCCTAGGGCTTGGTATGCTTTACTACACCTATTGTGTATTTCTGTACATGCTTTGCCTTGCTCTTGCCACCTGTTGTTATATTGCTTCCTAGGTATATGCATTCTGTCACCTGGTTAAGTCTGTTGTTTTCAATATATATATATATATATGTGTGTGTGTGTGTGTGTGTGGATATATATATATATATATGTGTGTGTGTGGATATATATATGTGTGTGTAGATATATATATATATATATATGTGTGTGTGTTTCTATCTGTTCTTCCTATATTCATTACTTCGATCTTGTCTATATTTATCTTCATGTTAAAAGTTTGGCATGTTTGATGTAATATGTCTATTTATCTTTGTAGTTGCTCTTCTGATGATGCTACTAGTGCTTGGTCGTCTGCAAATAATAAATCGTCTAAGTTGCCCTTCAGATTGTTTTCTTCCGTTGTCTGCAAATAATAAATCGTCTAAGTTGCCCTTCAGATTGTTTTCTTCCATTGTCTGCAAATAATAAATCGTCTAAGTTGCCCTTCAGATTGTTTTCTTCCGCTGTCTTTGCTGCTACTTTGCGAATGTTATCTATGTATGTTGTAAACAAAAGGGGGGGGGGGATAGTACACATCCCTGTCTCACTCCCGAGTGAATTCGGAAATTATCGGATGTACCTGTGCTTGTTCTTACTGCGTATTGACTATTGGCATATATGCTCTAACATAGGCTTATCAGATGTTATGGAACTCCATATGTCTGTAGTGTTATCCATAGTTGTGCTCTATCCACTCTGTCAAAAGCTTTGTCTTGGTCCACGAAAGCCAAATATAAATCTTGGTTATGTTCTGTCGCTCTTTCTGAAAGTTGTTTTAGGGCGAAGATTGCATCTGTACAGCTTTTATTTTTTCAAAAGCCCATTTGCGTGTTGTTGAGATGTGGTTCTATATATGCGCACATCCTTATCTCTAATATCTTGCTAAAGATTTTTCCTACGTGGCTTAAGAGTGATATGCCTCTATACCTAGTGCAGTCCCTCTTACTGCCTTATTTCTTCCATATGGGAACAATTACCGCTGTATTCCACTCCTGTGGTGTCTTTTGTGTCTTCCATATCACATTGAACAGTCTGTGTAGCCACTTTATACCTGTCACTGTTAGCATTGTTATTAGTTCTATAGGTATGCCATCTATTCCTGGTGCTTTGTTATGTGGTTCATGTTTAACTGTGTCTTCAATTTCAGATTTCATGATCTATGGTTTTAGGTCTTGTTGTATTTATTGTTGTAATCACTTCTTCCTTTAAGTTTAACAATTGATTGAAGTAATTTTTCCATCTTTCCATGATTTCTTGGGGTCTATTTAGCATGTTGCCGTGTTCATTGTTGATATTTCTGTTGGTGCATACATGTTTTTTTTTTTACTTCTCATGTTTTGTGCTTTCTTGTATAACATCTTCGGTGCGTTTTGTCTATCCTTTTAAGCATTTCTCCATATTCTCGCCACGCTTTAATTTGTGCATATTTGATAATGTTCTTGGTATTATTCATTCAGCACTGTGTATATCCATTTGTACTGGGTGTGTGTGTGTGCTGTATCCACTTATGAGTGTGTGTGTGTGTGTGTGCAGTGTCTCCATGTCTTAAGTGTGCCGTTTGTATCTATATGAGAGTATGCAGTGTGAGTGTGTCCACCTGTGGGTGTGAAAGTTGTATCCTCGTGAGTGTTTGTAGATTTTCCATGTGTATGTGTGTGTGTTCGTGTGTGTACTACTATTTTGACCTGCCATAAGTCTGAACACAAAAAAAATAGCACATAAAAAGTGTGACAGAAAACAGACGTGTCTGCAAGTTTGTGATACCTTTCCTAATGTTCTTCACATTTCCCTAATCGTATGTCTATTTTCTAGAAGACCACCGAGTTTAGAAGTTTTTTATCAGAGCGCACGCGCGCATGTGCGTTTAAGAGAGGGAATAGAGAAGCTTGGCTGTCTATGATGTCTGGCACATGCGTGATCTGATCTAGTACTTGTATGCCAGGATGGATAATGTTGTATTCACGAGTTCGCAACTGACATATGGTGTTGTTGTTTTATCGGCTGCTGTCGTTTAGGCTATTGGTTTCTTGTTGCTGCTGTTGTTGTTATTTCTGCTGCTGTTGTTGCTGCTGTTCTTGTGGTTTTTTTTGCTGCCACTGTTCTTGCTGCTGCTGTTGTTCTTGTTCCTGTTGTTGTTCTTTTTGTTGCTATTGTTTTTGTTGCTGTTGTGGTTGTTCTTGTTGCTATTGTTGTTATTCTTGTTGTTGTTCTTGTTGCTATTGTTGTTGTTCTTGTTGTTGTTGTTCTTGTTGCTATTGTTGTTATTGTTGTTATTGTTGTTGTTCTTGTTGTTGTTGTTCTTGTTGCTATTGTTGTTGTTCTTGTTGCTATTGTTGTTGCAATTGTTGTTGTTGTTGCTATTGTTGTTGTTCTTGTTGCTATTGTTGTTGTTGTTGTTGTTCTTGTTGCTATTGTTGTTGTTCTTGTTGCTGTTCTTGTTCTTGTTGCTGTTCTTGTTCTTGTTGCGTTTGTTATCATTGCTGTTGTTGTTCTTTTTGTTGTCCTTGTTGCTATTGTTGTTCTTGTTGCTGTTGCTGCTGTTTCGTCTCCTGCTGCTGTTGTTGATAATCATGTTATTTTTGCTACTGTTGTTGATGATGTTATTGCTACTGTTCTTGCAGCTTCTGTTATTACTGCCATGGCTGTTCGTGTTGCTGCAGCTATTTTTAATTCTGTTGCTGCTGTTTCTTCTCCTGCTGCTGTTGTTGTTGATAATGTTTTTACTGCTGCTGTTGTTGTGAACTGCTAACATTTGCTGTTTTTTTTGTAGTTGATGCCAAGATCAGAAAGTAACGGAGTCTGAAGCGGGGTGTGAAGCTGTTATTGTTATGTAAAGTAAAGTTAACTCAAAGCATTTATTAATGCTGTAGGGGTGTGAAATGTTAGCGATCTCACATTTCAGTGGCCACCTTTACTTTTCATTAAGATCTGGTGCCCATTTCCTTAACACTAGTTGGTGGTCAAAAAATATTTAATTGACGTGAAAAATTGAACTTAGACCCACCTGACAAGGAAGCCACACTGCTATTCACAGAGTGACCTTGGCCTCAAATACTCTGACTGAAGTAGAATGCTATCAGCATCTCCAGGGCATGTCATCTTATGATGATGTCACTGCAGAACATCCTGCCTCTTGTGCTGTGAATCCTTTCCTTTATCAACTGTCAAGACGTGTATAGATCTTCTCTCTCTCTCTATTGTCTTTTCTCTGCTTTTGCTGTTAGTCATCGCAGGATTGAGTCATGATTGGTTTGTGGGCTATGTCACATTTGACCCCTTGATATACAGTCTATTTTTCATAAGATATTGTGCGATATTGCGTACTTACGTAAAACACACGGCTGTATCAGCTTTGAAATGAATTAAGATATGAGAAAATACATATAACAATATACGAGACAGTTTCAACGTTTCAACCTTACAGACTTTTTCAAGAAAATACAAGACAAACAGTAAAAAATAATGTCTCTATCACAAAAGCATTAGATGGCAGATATTGAACAGTGTAGGCATTCTTCTCAAGGAAGGAATTAGTCATCAGTGTCTTCCATCCTACTCTGTCTGTCTGTCTGTCTATCTATCTGTCTGTCTGCCTGTCTATCTGTCTGTCTGTCTTACCTACCTACCTACATACATACCCATCTATCTATCTACATATATCGCAATATGCTGTGGTCCTAGTTTGCCTGTCGGGGGGGGGGGGGGAGTTCTCTGGAGATGTTGTTCCTGTGACTTCTTTGATTTATGTGATCCATCTTTTACATGGTCTGTCTCTGTCTTTATAGCAGTGATGTCTATGTGTCATGGCCATCTGTGACATGCTGTCTGTCGGTAGTCTGGAAGCGTGTGAAAACCACTTGATGTGTTGTGTTTTGATGTGTTCCAATACTGGTATTGTTTTGTTTATCTAAAATCTGTAACAATATGAAGTGTGTGACCATTGAATGCCTTGCAGTTTTGCCTTGGACATGCCACATCAGGGTAAGAGAGGGATGACATCAGTTGACCAAGTGTTTGCACTTCTGGATGAGGATGATGATGACACTACAGATATCAAAGATCTCACTTCAGTAACACCTGTATCTTCATCATACTCATCACCTGGCAGGTACTCTGCACCCACTCCTAGACTGATACAGAGACCACAGTAAGTAGTATTGTCTAAACCACTGTTTTCCAACATGAGGTCCACGCCCGTGCGGGGGGGGGGCAATTCAGGAGGGAATAATACAATTTTTTAATATAAAAAAATATGTACTGGCATATGTTACATATTGGGGGGGGGGGGGGTCAGTATTTTAGAAAGACTTAGGTGGGACATGGTAAAGAAAAAAGATTGGGAAACTCGCTGGTCTACAGCATTGGTTGGGGTGAAAGGGCACATTGCCCGCTTGGGGTCAAATATAAATCCCAGTGGTAGTTATGTCCACAATGTTATATTTATACAGTCTTTTCTCTCCTCTGCCTACCTTCCATATATCAGCCTACCTTCCGTATCTCTGCCTACCTCTTTCCGACTTTACTCTCAAGTAAGGTCTTCAACAAGGTGTCATGTCTTTTAATGTTTCCAAAATATTGTATTTCTGTGTTATTTATTTCTTTTAATAATTCTTGTTTTTCATATGAAGTGTTGTTAGAATCTCTTTGTGTTCTCCTCTTGTCATAACCTTCTCTATATTCTTGTATATATCCACATCTCAAAGTCAAGGTGTTACTGTTATCACCAATAGAACCTGTTTTTATACTGTTATCATTGGTATTTTTTATATTGGTATAACTGTTATCATTGGTATAAAAGACTTTCTTGCTTTGTTATCATTGATGAATACTGTTTTTATACTTTCATTAGAAGCTGTTTTTATACTCATTTTTAGAAACTTTTATACTATCATTTTAGAAGCTGTTTTTATACTCATTTTTATAAACTGTTTTATACTATCATTTTAGAAGCTGTTTTTATACTATCATTTTTAGAAGTTGTTTTATACTATCATTTTTAGAAGTTGTTTTTATACTATTATCATTGGTAGATGCTGTTTTTATACTATTATCATTGGTAGGATTGTCTGTTTAAAAGAATAAAAAATGAACTGTTGCTCCTGTAAAATTAATAGCCAACAATTTGTGGGATCTACTTGAAGTAACCAGTGTACTGTCAACAAACATTGCTTCTTATTGTCTGTTGCAGGGAGGACCAAATAAAAAGACAAAGAGTCATGGAAAATGAGAACATAGTTGGACATATTGGCAAGAACAGCTACAGTAGAAACAGCTCCTCCAGCGCAACATCTGCCAACTTATCTATGAAGCAGAGAGACGTGAGTGAATACAACTATGCCCAGGCGCTCCTGAAACAGGCATCCAAGTTATCCAGTTCCAGAGATCTGGATAGGTCCAGCGTATTTCGGCTGGCACAAGCATATATCACCTTACAACATGGTAGGTCTATTGATCTGTCTTTCATGTCAGTTATTTATTAATATTAATCAGTCCAACGTTAGTGTTCATTAATCAATCATGTATCACCATATAATCAATCATGTATCACCATATAATCAATCATGTATCACCATATAATCAATCATGTATCACCATATAATCAATCATGTATCACCATATAATCCATCATGTATCACCATATAATCAATCATGTATCACCATATAATCAATCATGTATCACCATATAATCAATCATGTATCACCATATAATCAATCATGTATCACCATATAATCAATCATGTATCACCATATAATCAATCATGTATCACCATATAATCAATCATGTATCACCATATAATCAATCATGTATCACCATATAATCAATCATGTATCACCATATAATCAATCATGTATCACCATATAATCCATCATGTATCACCATATAATCAATCATGTATCACCATATAATCAATCATGTATCACCATATAATCAATCATGTATCACCATATAATCAATCATGTATCACCATATAATCAATCATGTATCACCATATAATCAATCATGTATCACCATATAATCAATCATGTATCACCATATAATCAATCATGTATCACCATATAATCAATCATGTATCACCATATAATCAGTCATGTATCACCATATAATCAATCATGTATCACCATATAATCAATCATGTATCACCATATAATCAATCATGTATCACCATATAATCAATCATGTATCACCATATAATCCATCATGTATCACCATATAATCAATCATGTATCACCATATAATCAATCATGTATCACCATATAATCAATCATGTATCACCATATAATCCATCTATGTGATATGTCCTTTACAGGACGTTGCCCTCACTTCCACTCTGTAAACCTCTCTGTTCTGTGCAAGCTGCCCAGTCTCTTCCAGTGTCATTCATAAGGTATTCGATATCCTGCATCCATTTTAGTCTTGGTTTGCCTCCTGCACTTTGTTCTGGAACTTTTCACTCCATTATTAATCTAAACCATCGTGTCCTTTTATGTGCCCAAAATGTGTTTTTGGAGAAGCCAGAAGCTGTCTTCTTCTATGTTCAGGTCTGTGCAGACGTGTTGGATTGTCTTTGCTGTCCATGATATTGTTAACATTTCATTTCGAATGCAGATATTTCTTTTCCATTGCAGATGTCCCTGCCTATGTCTCACAACCGTATGTTACCACTAGAATGATATAGCTTCTTAATAGTTGTAATAGTGGGTGTTTTTTTTGTTTGCCCCTTGCCATAAATTTTTCATCTGTGATGTTTTTGTAGGGACATTGCTAATCATACTTGTCAGCAAGTTCATTGTGTCCATGCTTGTCAGTAGGTTCATTGTATCCATGCTTGTCAGTAGGTTCATTGTATCCATGCTTGTCAGTAGGTTCATTGTGTCCATGCTTGTCAGTAGGTTCAATGTGTCCATGCTTGTCAGTAGGTTCATTGTGTCCATGCTTGTCAGTAGGTTCAAGCTACTTGTTTATGAGTCTACCATTATTTCTTATTCACAGGTCTACAGTCCTGGGAGAGCTGCGGTAACCAGACCAGATGGTGGCCCCCAAATGTAGATGGAGGGGAACTAGCACTGGCTGCCCAGCAGGTGAGAAGATGTCACTGTTTCATACGTGATGCTTACCAACATTCAGTATAACCTTAGTTTATGTTTGGGTATGCACAAGGCAGTGTACTAGATGGAGAAACAGCAATCACTCTAGTTATATAATTTAGTTGTGTGTTTGACATCTTGTGTTCTCATGGTATCCCTGTACTGAAATGGTTGACTGTGTCTTATATTCATGAAATTGCATGTTCAAAAATTGGCCTAAACATTATATTTAAATTGCATCTTTTTCTGAATTCACTAGGGATTGTTGCTTGAGCAACATAATTATGTGCTCTGAGTGATACATTTATACAGAGTTCTGCTCATGTTCTGTTCAACAGGCAGAGCACATATGGGAAACACAAGTACAGTGAAGTCAATCCTCTACACCTGATTATTTTATATAACATTAACTGAATACTAGTAATAAAAAACAAGATTTAGCACCTAAGAAAAACCAGATTGTGTAGCTGAGGCCAGATTGAATACCAAATTCAGCACCTGAGACCAGATTGAGTGGCATATACTTATAATATATACATCAGCTGTATATTAATTAACATTGCTAGAGAATGGCATGCTGGTGAATGACGAAAAAATCCCAAGCTGTTAGTCTTTCACTTATGTGTCTGCCAAATATGTACATCATGAGAATGAAAACGATCTCCAACTAAAAGCTTCATGCAGGTTGTCATTAAGATGACATGAATACCATCATCATAGAATGGTTCTGGTGTTGTATCAGACATGTGCTGTCATCAGCATGGGAACTAGTTCCATTATTACAACTGCTGTAAGATGGGCACCTAAGGATAGGAGAAAGCATGAAAGAACCAAGACTGCACATCTGGAACAGTAGAACAGAAATTGATTGAGAAGAGATAGGGGACGACAAAGAGAACATTGCTAGATGGACTAGTATTCTGGCACGGTAGAAGTTCACCAACCAAGCTTATTGACAACACAAGAGTCGTGGAGAAACATGATCTCCTACGTGACACGTGATTGATATACTAAGTACACAACTTGCTCGTGTATGCCAGATTGTTTTTTGACAATTCCATGCTTGTATATAAAATGACTATTATCAGCCAAGAAGATGATGTAACATGACTGACTCGTGATATTTGTGTTTGATCTCCAAAGCGTATTATATTTATAAATGTATTTGATAACACAACTGAAGGTACTCATATCTTGTGTGCAAGTTATCAATATCCTCTTATTTAATTCATAATCTATAATATAATAGCCATGTTCTGTCAGTCTCTCCTGAATGCTCTATAAATAGTGCATTTTCGTCATGGAATTCTGTGCGACATCCAATCAAAACAATCCCCATCAAAAATGAATGCAGAGAAATACCACCTTTAGAGCTGAAAGAACAACCCTCCCTGCCTGGCATAAGGAATAAGAGTGAGATGTGCACTCACTTTGTCATATTCATCCCTGGAAGTTAATGCTAGTGCAATGTATATCACTTTTGTATTTCATCCTCCATGGTGTATGTGTGCACCCCTACAGTATCTGTGTGAATATCCATGGTGTGTGTGTGCGTGTGCGTACAGTGTCTGTGAACATCCATGGTATATTTATATATATGAGTGTGTGTGTGTATATATATATATATATATATTGTGCTGGTGATCTCTTGCAGACAATGAGCTGTTTTGTACTAATCATCACTTCGAAAGGGAATGTGGTCTATATCTCGGACGCAGTGGAGGCACTGCTGGGACATGATCAGGTAGACAATTATATGCTAACGACAGCCTCTGTTTTTTGTACATCTTCATCTTGCTTGCATTCCTCTCCTATCACCCACATTGCTTCCCTGTCACCCACATTGCTTCCCTGTCACCCACATTCCTCTCCTCTCACCCACATTCCTCTCCTCTCACCCACATTGCTTCCCTGTCACCCGTATTCCTGTGCTTCTCACCACAGGAGGTGAATCCCTTCTCACGTAAATTGCTTCCCTCTAACCTCTATTGCTCATCTCTCACCTGTATTGCTCACCTGTATTGCTCACCTCTTACCTGATTGCTCTCCTCTTACCTGTATTGCTCTCTTCTCACCTGTACTACATCCCTCTCACCTGTACTGCAACTGCTCTCCCCTTACCTGCATTGCTTTCCTCTCACTTGTATTGGTCTAAGATGTGGGTGTTTAAAGCAATGAAAGAGCAGATCAACTGGAGTCATGCAAGATTGTGCTACAGGGCGATGGGGCAATGGATCGAGCTGATGTTTTGAACTCCGTAAGAGATATAACACGCAAGAGTGAGACTAGTGTGGGTGATGATTCCTTTTCAATGTCCAGGATTAAAGATCAGGGTTCAAAATCGGTGTTGCTAGAAGTGAACATTTTGGAGAGCGCAGAAGAATGATAGTCAACCAACATAGGATTGGTACTGTCAGCAGAAGTGTAATGGCGGATACACTCAAGGAGAGATCGGAACAACTATGGACATGTCCAGTTTGCAGTGATGATGATCTGACGACTAACTAACTATTGGTCTTCTCTTACCTGTATTCATCATCCCTTTCATTACTGCATGTTTTTCTATGGAGCTCAGAGATGTTATCTGTGCTAGTAAAGGTAGCCTTACTACATCTGTCACGAAAGTGTGTACAAATCACATTTTTCTGTTATGTAAACTTTCCATTCCTCTCAATTATTTTAGACCTGTATCGTCAGCATTGTGAGACCAGCATTTTAATCATTTCACCTCATACATTATATCATCTGCATTGCTCTCCTATACCTTATGTTGCTCTCACATCTCTCTACACTCACGTGCATAGTTTACTCACACCTGCATTGTGCTTCTCTCACCTGCCTTGCTCTCATCTCACCTACCTTGCTTGTCTCACCTACATTATGCTTCTCTCACCTGCCTTGCTCTCATCTCACCTACCTTGCTTGTCTCACCTACATTATGTTTCTCTCACCTACCTTGATCTCGTCTCACCTACATTATGCTTCTCTCACCTACCTTGCTCTCATCTCACCCACATTATGCTTCTCTCACCTACCGTGATCTCGTCTCACCTACATTATGCTTCTCTCACCTACCTTGATCTCGTCTCACCCACATTATGCTTCTCTCACCTACCTTGATCTCATCTCACCCACATTATGCTTCTCTCACCTACCTTGATATCGTCTCACCCACATTATGCTTCTCTCACCTACCTTGATCTCGTCTCACCACATTATGCTTCTCTCACCTACCTTGATCTCGTCTCACCCACATTATGCTTCTCTCACCTACCTTGATCTCGTCTCACCTACATTATGCGTAACCCACCAAAAGATATTGTCTAGTTCATGCTTGAATTCTTCCCTCATTGTTTCTACATTTGTTTGAAAATCTCCCTTAAAATTTAATCCCCAGCTGAACCTTGTTGGTCGTTCTGTCGAGAGCCTTGTTCCACCTGAAGAGTTGTCAGTCTTTGCTGAACAATTCTCATCCTTGACAGGTTCATGTAAGTACACACACACACACACACAAACACACACACAAACACACACACACACACACAGCCGCAGCCATCCACACATTAGTATTGATAAGGTTCATAGAATCACACACAACTACATCAGACCATACAACCAAATCACACACATAACCAGATCACACACATAACCAGATCACACACATAACCAGATCACACACATAACCAGATCACACACATAACCAGATCACACACATAACCAGATCACACACATAACCAGATCAAACACTCAAGCAGATCATACACATAAGGTTAAAAAAGCACAACCATGAGAAACATTTAGAATATATGTTTTATATAAGATTTATATAAGTTAATATGTTAAAAATTTGCGATATATGTTGTGATTGTAGAATTGAACATTTGACTGAGAGCATACAGCAAATGTGTAGATAAGAAATAAACTAAAGATACATACAGGTGCACAAAAACATTTCAATATTGAAATGACAAACACTTGCATGTTTTGGATGTGAAATGACAAACACTTGCATGTTTTGGACATTTATGATGTTCGTCCGTCGTGATCGACGATGACCAAAAACTCAACCATAATAATAATAACAATAAATAATAAAATAATAAAGTTAATAGTGCGTTTTTAAATGACTAGCAAGTCCAATGCGCGCACAAAATGTTCTTTTACAGAATTGACAACAATAGAATGTATCTGTGTGAGGTTGAGATGTTTTTTCTTTTCTACGTGTCCGCTTCTGTCTTGCAGTTTCTTGTCTGAATTCTTCTGCCGCTAGTGCTCCCGTTCTAATGCTGTAACGCCAAGCCGTTCTATCCTGAGCGAGGCTCTCCCAAGCACCTACGTCAATGTTAAGATGTTTCAAGGATGACTTGAGCGTGTCTTTGAAACGCTTTTTCTGTCCACCAGCTTTTCGAAATCCTGCCTTGAGTTCTCCATAATATATTTGTTTTGGCAATCGCGAGTTCTCCATGCGCACAAGATGGCCTGCCCAGCGTGCCTGCGCCTTCATAAGTATTGTGTGGATGCTGATTGAGGTTGAATTTTCCAAGACCTCGTAGTCTGGTACTTTGTCCCACCAATGGATGTTTAGTAATTTACGTAGGCAGGTAAGATGGAAATGATTTAACTTTCTTGCATGTCTAGCATACACTGTCCACGTTTCGCAGGCGTATAGTAAGGTTGGTATAACAGCAGCATGATATACTTGTAGTTTGGTGGTTGTTCTTATACCTCTTCTGTCCCATACATTTTTGCGTAATCCGCCAAATACAGCACTAGCTTTTGCCAGTCTCTTGTTAACTTCCACATCAATGTTGACATCGCGAGAGAGAGTGCTTCCAAGGTAAGTAAAATTGTCGACTACCTGCAGTTTTTCCTTATTGACGATGATGGAAGTAGCAGTATGTTGGCTATTTGATGTTGCTTGGTGCATGACTTCTGTTTTTTTGGTGTTAATAGTGAGACCAAAGTTGTTGCAGGCCTTTGAGAAGCGGTCTATGGTGCTCTGCATGTTTACGACAGAGTCAGCATACAATGCACAGTCGTCAGCATAAAGTAATTCTCTAACAGTACTAGATTTAGTTTTCGTGTTTGCTTTTAGACGACGTAAATTGAAAAGACCACCATCCGTTCTGTAATTGATCATTATGCCTGCTGTTTCATTACTATGGTGTGTTTCCGTTAACATGGCTGTAAATAACAGGCTGAAAAGAGTAGGGGCCAGCACACATCCCTGCTTTACACCATTTGTGACAGGGAATGCAGGAGATACTCCTCCTGGACATTTATACAGACATGATCACTTGTCAAAAATAATACTGTAGAGGAATAGTCCAAGGTAGAAAAATCAGAAGTCAAAGAAAATAATGCACAAACATCAACGAAAGAAAAGTTCAAGATTTGTACTCAATCATCTGCATCATTGAAGATAGAAATCACTCCAAGACTCTGTGTATTGATGCATGCAATCTTCTTTCTTCAACGTTCATTCTCAAACTCAGGCTGGATCTCCCTTGTAACAGGGCAATGGTTTTACTAGATTTCCAGCAGGATGTAGTCTAGAGAATAGAAATGCGCTTTGTCACCATTTTATTTGTGTCGGTGGCCCGACACATCCATCTTCGGCGGATGGTACCCATATGACCCTGATGGTTTATGGATTCTGATGAATGGAATCTTCAAAAGTGAATGATGTCTTGTTAAAGGTCCTCTTCTGGTTCTCTCTTGTAAGAGCATGGTCCTACTAGACTTCCAGCAGGATGGTCCAGACAATGGAAATGCATTGTGTCGCCGATTTATTTGCGACAATGACCTGACACATTCATCTTTGATGGTTTTATAGGTTCAAACTAAACAAGCATGCACCGTTTCATCACTAAATTTAGGATTAGATGTACCATCTTCTCGATTTCTAAATGTCTCAATTGTATCCAATAGGACTATCCGATTTTGTTTTTTAGTCTTGATTGTATATGTTTGAGTTAATGTGTCATGATTGTATATGTTTGAGTTAATGTGTCATGATTGTATATGTTTGAGTTAATGTGTCATGATTGTATATGTTTGAGTTAATGTGTCATGATTGTATATGTTTGAGTTAATGTGTCATGATTGTATATGTTTGAGTTAATGTGTCATGATTGTATATGTTTGAGTTAATGTGTCATGATTGTATATGTTTGAGTTAATGTGTCATGATTGTATATGTTTGAGTTAATGTGTCATGATTGTATATGTTTGAGTTAATGTGTCATGATTGTATATGTTTGAGTTAATGTGTCATGATTGTATATGTTTGAGTTAATGTGTCATGATTGTATATGTTTGAGTTAATGTGTCATGATTGTATATGTTTGAGTTAATGTGTCATGATTGTATATGTTTGAGTTAATGTGTCATGATTGTATATGTTTGAGTTAATGTGTCATGATTGTATATATTTGAGTTAATGTGTCATGATTGTATATGTTTGAGTTAATGTGTCATGATTGTATATGTTTGAGTTAATGTGTCATGATTGTATATGTTCTTATGTATTCCAATGGCAGCTAGAGGAGGTTGTGCCGAACGATCATTCTATACAAGAATGCTGAATGCAAGACGGTCTGGACTCCAGCATCAGAGGTTTGAGCTGGTGCACGCAGTAGGACATATTCAAGAGGTGGCTTTAGCATCGCATGTCTCAAGTAGTGCAGGTCAGACATCACCTCTGATTAATGTGTTGTTCTATTGGCAGGTTCCCACTCACCACTGAAAACAGATGTGTCGGGCCACTGGTGCAAATAAAATGGCAACAGAATGCATTTTCAGTCTTTGGACTACTTCTTCCTGCTGGAAATCTAGTAGAACCATTATCTTGCCACAAGAGAGAACCAGCGGGAGTTTGAGAATCAACACTGAATAAGAATACCCCTGAATTCCTGAAACATGAAATTATCATTTATTTTTTGACCATTACATTTTATGCTTGATCTAAATTAGTCTTGGTTGTTTAAAGTCTAAACTTCCGTCTCAAGTCTCCTAGTTTAGTCTATTGTCTTTTCCCAGATCGTTTGTTATCCACTCTTGCCGTTAATCGTAGGGGTGATTGTGGCCTCGGCTGTGCTATGACGATGTTTGTTCAGGATGTCCCTGACGTTGTCACTCCAACTTTTTTGTGGTATTCCTCCAGCTTTATACCCTGTTCTCATTTGGTTATATGTCTGTTCGGGCTTGTCGTGATGCATTCTCATAATGTGATATTACTCAAGCATGCCTCAGCTAAATGGCTACTTTTGTTCCACACATACAACCATAGAATATTCCAAATGAAATCACAATGAATTGCACAATGAAAAACCAACTGGATTGTTCCTTGAAATATGTTTGTGCACAAATACTTCTATCAGCTTGCAAAGCCAGTCACAGAAGCTAACTTGGGTAGGACCTGAATGTTTACACTCATCGTTTAATGATAGACAATTCATTTCATTTCTCCAATATTGTCCACGTATGACTCTGATAATGCAGTGTAGGTGTAAAGATTGCCACATTTATGATTTGTCACAATTTGGTTTTCATTGCGATTAATATTTTAAGATTGGGGTAAGTTGATCATTTGTGAATTATCTCTTCCCCCCCCCCATAAAATATAATAACCCCTCTGTGGTGCATGCTATTCTTGGAAGCATGGCTATACACATTTTTGAGCTTTTCAACCTTAAAAGCAGTTGGTTTGCTGTACAGATTAAAACTGCTATCTTCAGTTCACAGATGAACTGAATGTCAGATGACAACTCTTTAATCTCTCTCATATTCTTAGCACCTCTCTATAACATTTCATTTCACAGAAAAATATTGACTTTATACAATATATTAATACAGGAAAAACAATTGTTAACTCAAAAGTAGAGACTACCGAAGAGTATTTGAGGTTTAAACTTCAGAGTCAAGTTATTTGTGTAAGTTTAGTCAAGTTATATGAACAGTACTTGTATGACATATGCTCAGACATATATTGTATGGTATATGCTCAGACTTGCATATTGTATGGTATATGTTCAGACTTAGATATCCCAAATATTCACACATACTCAATATTTTCTATTGCTTCCACATGGAAGTAGTTTTAACATATGTAAATCATCTAGGCATGTATTAACATATGTAAATTATCTAGGCCTGTATTTGTAATGTCTGGTAAAGTTATTTAATTCCACAAATATATATATGTTATCATGTAGGTCAGAGAGAAACCTGGTTGATGTGCGCCTGCAGAGTGATGGCTCCCCAGTTAGAAAATGAAGGAAGTTCTTCTCCCTGCACGGAGTGGGTGTCCCACAATGCCTTGGATGGTATTATTATCTACATGGATGCTCGGTAAGTTGTTCAGTTCTGACCTCAACCCTAGTCAACATCTGGTCTATCTACTTGAATAGTTAGTCCTGACCTCATCTCTGTCATCATCAGGTCTATCTGCATAGATTTTGGTGAGTTGTTTAATTCTGACCTCATCTCTGCCCAGTTGTCATTAGATGAGGTTATGCATGACTGATTGCAATCAGTCATGATAATCAGGTTATGTTAGACTGACAACAATTCCAGTCTGTTGATGTTCCAGTGTGTTTGAATGTTAAGCTGCCAACACCACTTTCTCCCCCCAAGTCTGCTCGTGATCATATACTGACAATCTCTTGCTCTCCCTCAGATCATGCCAAGTGAGTGGTTACCTGCCTAATGAAGTTCTAGGTCTGTCTCCATATTGCTTTATTCATCTGGATGACCAGGAGTATGTAGCCTTCAGTCACAATCAAGGTGAGCATTTCTGACTTCTAGTAGAAGTATGTAGCCTTCAGTCACAACTTTAAATGTTTGAAACTTTGAATGTTTGAAACTTTGGATGTTTGAAACTTTGAATGTTTGAAACTTTGAATGTTTGAAACTTTGAATGTTTGAAACTTTGAATGTTTGAAACTTTGAATGTTGATTGTTTTATGTTTTATCAAGACAGAACTCAAACCTAGACTGTTGATTGTTTGATTTGTCCTGTATTTTTGCAGCTCTCATCAATATAGGAGGATCAAGCTGTACTTACAGAATGTATACAAGTAGCCAGGATGTAGTTTATGTGCACAGTAGCTTCCAGCTGGCACGGGACAAACACACCAACCAGCCAAAATTTCTTTTCTGCCTTCATCGTCTTGTTGAAGAGTAAGTTGTTGATTGTACATGCCATTAGCAAATAACTGATGCTTATATACTTGTGTGCACTGCTGATGTCAGATGTGTCTGGCCATTGATGCAAATAAATTTGTGACATGGCGTACTTCTATTCTCTGAACTACATCCTGCTGGGCGTCTCGGAGGGCTGAGGTCCTGCAATAAGAGAGATCCAGTGGGAATTAGAGAATGTCCACACTGGTGGTTAGAATTTGGGTCTAATGAGCAGTTTGAGTGCTAGTCTGTAAAGATGGTTAGCGTATTGCTCAGTTGATGGAAGTACATGCCTTACCAAGTTGGTAGAGTACTTGTCTAGTCAGATTGTTATAGAACTATATAGATGCAAAGACATCTGTATTTTTGTCCTGCAGAACCAGGGCAAGCAGACAATCAAGATCCTAAAAGCGACTCCTCATGTTGCACCCTAGAAGCAGATTGTTTCGAAGCTCCTGTAAAGCATTCTGTCTAATAATTTATGGATCGTGTCCAGGCCGTCTCCAGAGAACCCTTCAGGACGCTGCAGGACATTAAAGGGAATAACGCGAAAAGAAAGAAGTTCAAGCAGTGTAGACCAACATAGAATGAGAATTTGTTGCAGAAGACACATAAGATCACAACGAGGTGTATGTGGGGTCATGAATGTGTAGTGAGGTACCTTCTAGAGATCACGACCGTGTGTGTGACACTGCTCAGTTCCTAAAGCCAAAAATGTCTGCAGCACAGTGTAAGACAGTGGCTGGCATGAGGGTGAGAATAGTGTGCAAGTCTCCATAGAAGTAAGACAAACTATTGAGTGCATGCACCAGGAAGCACGTTGAGGGTGCACAATGTGTGAGACAAACTATTGAGTGCATGCACCAGGAAGCACATTGAGGGTGCACAATGTGTGAGACAAAGAAGCAATGTTGATTCTCAAAAACAATCTCCACCTTGTAGCAGGTAGTGTGCACAAGGAAAAGACTGGATACTATACCCTATGGATATGAAGAAATATGTGGGTAGAAACTTAAAGTTGGGTGAGGTGTTCACGATGTCGGTGAATAAAACCTCAGATAAGAGGGAACCAACCATATTCCAACTTTATTGGAGCAATTTCTTGTACCAGAATCAGTGTCACAGTGAAAATAAGGGTCAGTAACTGAGGACTATTGATCCTTTAATTACATGGAACAAGTTGACTGACATCGGAACATTTCGTATGTGATAGACATAGTAGTTTACTCATCCTTGTTTACCTTTTCCTTGAAAGCTGCCACTCAAGGACATATTTTAACATGTTTTAGTAAAGTTCAAGGGCACGATAAACCATCATGAGATGGAGCTAACATACAGTTGGTGTTTGGCGACAGGTAGGAAGACTGTCATAAGTTAGGGACGCTCATTTGAATTAGCACATGCCAAAATTAGATGTGTTAGGCTTACATAATCCAAATCAAATGGTAGCACAATGTATTTCACATTTTTGGAAATCACACGCAATTTCATGTTGGTTGTCAGGGAACACAATACATGCAGAAGAATAAGAGAACACAATACGTGCAGAAGAATTAGAGAAAGAATGGAGATATAACATAGTCTAGATCTGTTTGTCTTTTCTCTACTTTTGCCATGAAGCGTTGCAGGATTGAATGAGATCGATTTTCAGACTATGTCATGATTGGTCGCTTGAAATGCAGTAATATTGTGCTGTCTCATAATGTTGGCAACTTATTATTCAATCCACATTCTTCTTGGTCTTCCTCTGCATCTTGCGGTTTCCATTTTCATGTTTTATACTCTTGCCACTGGCCAATAAAGGTTCATTCTCATTAGGTAGCCAAACCATTTCAACCTCTGTTTTTCAATATATTTGACCTCTGATGTTGTTCCAACAGTTCTTGTAATCTATTCATTCCTCACATGATCTCTTCTTGTTCTGTTTGATGCTTTTCTTAAACATCTCAATTCACACGTAGTAAGCTTTCTCTCTTGTTCTTTATTTAGTCAAGAGGTTTATATGCATATCCTGACAAAAAGTGGACAATTTCAGTACAGTGGTTGCTTCATTGGTCAAGTGGAATCCTGACACAGTTTTAGACATATGAAGGGTCTGTGACAAGAACTATTAGTCAAGTGGAATCCTGACTTACAGAGTCAGGCACATGAAGGGTCTGTGACAAGAACTATTGGTCAAATGTGTGTTGGGTATCCGCTATCGAGGCATAAGATCAATGTGTTTGTGCATGATAGAATTAGTGTAGTAATGGGTCAGCACATATCGCTCTTAACAGTCATGAAACTTGGTGAACTCTGGTGATACAGGCTCATGATGAGACATTCCTACATGAATAACAATATTCTTCAGAGCATCGTAGAGGGTGGAGTAAGATGAGATGGCCAGAAGAAAACATGATTAACAATATTCTTCAGAGCATCGTAGAGGGTGGAGTAAGATGAGATGGCAAGAAGAAAACATGAATAACAATATTCTTCAGAGCATCGTAGAGGGTGGAGTAAGATGAGATGGCCAGAAGAAAACACGAATAACAATATTCTTCAGAGCATCGTAGAGGGTGGAGTAAGATGAGATGGCCAGAAGAAAGCATGAATAACAATATTCTTCAGAGCATCGTAGAGGGTGGAGTAAGATGAGATGGCCAGAAGAAAGCATGAATAACAATATTCTTCAGAGCATCGTAGAGGGTGGAGTAAGATGAGATGGCAAGAAGAAAACATGAATAACAATATTCTTCAGAGCATCGTAGAGGGTGGAGTAAGATGAGATGGCCAGAAGAAAACATGAATAACAATATTCTTCAGAGCATCGTAGAGGGTGGAGTAAGATGAGATGGCCAGAAGAAAACATGAATAACAATATTCTTCAGAGCATCGTAGAGGGTGGATTAAGATGAGATGGCAAGAAGAAAACATGAATAACAATATTCTTCAGAGCATCGTAGAGGGTGGAGTAAGATGAGATGGCCAGAAGAAAACACGAATAACAATATTCTTCAGAGCATCGTAGAGGGTGGATTAAGATGAGATGGCAAGAAGAAAACATGAATAACAATATTCTTCAGAGCATCGTAGAGGGTGGAGTAAGATGAGATGGCCAGAAGAAAACACGAATAACAATATTCTTCAGAGCATCGTAGAGGGTGGAGTAAGATGAGATGGCCAGAAGAAAACATGAATAACAATATTCTGTCGATAAAACAATAAATATGTGCTATGAGTGATACTCTCAGAAAGCCCACGTTCTGCATTGTTGTTGAGAGAGGCAGAGGAGGGTAACCTAAGTACAATGTAGTCACATATACTATAACATATGGGGTAATCTGAGTACAATGTAGTCACATATACTATAACATATGAGATAAACTGAGTACAATGTAGTCACATATACTATAACATGAGATAAACTGAGTACAATGTAGTCACATATACTATAACATATGGGGTAATCTGAGTACAATGTAGTCACATATACTATAACATATGGGGTAATCTGAGTACAATGTAGTCACATATACTATAACATATGGGGTAATCTGAGTACAATGTAGTCACATATACTATAACATATGGGGTAATCTGAGTACAATGTAGTCACATATACTATAACATATGGGGTAATCTGAGTACAATGTAGTCACATATACTATAACATGAGATAAACTGAGTACAATGTAGTCACATATACTATAACATGAGATAAACTGAGTACAATGTAGTCACATATACTATAACATGAGATAAACTGAGTACAATGTAGTCACATATACTGTAAGATATTATCAATGTTTTGTTGCTAATTGATGTCTTCTACCAGTGAACATGAAGGCATAGAGCAAGTACTTAGACACCAACAGGAGCTGATGTGGGCCAAGTCTGACCCCTCCATTAAGTACAGTATGACAGATATTGAGAGGACTGTCAAAGCTCTGCAGCTAGAAGGGAGCAGCTCACCTCTGGTCATGTCTCGGGGTGGTATGAAGACCAGTGTCTTGACTGATAGTTGTGCTGCTGACGGAGGTGATCTGCTTGCTGTCAATCTTAGCAATCACATGCAAGTACCTGTGATGATGGTACAAAAACAAGAACCGGGCCTGTCAACCGCTGGAGCACATTGCCAACAACAAGGGGCGCAGAATTTCTATACTTCTGCCGGAAGTCAGTATCAGCGACCTCGCAGCCAAATGTCAACAGCCTTATCCAGCGCAGGTGCAGACTACGGAGGTAGCTATGGATATGATGGAGGTATAGGACGCCCCATGCAGCAGCAGCAACAACATCAGCAGCATATGTACAATAGACAGATGTCACAACAACAGATGTATTCAAATATCCAGCAGCAGTATCAGCAACAGATGTTGCTCAACACTTCCAACTCCACATGTCAGACAGTACTTCCCAGCAGTAGCAGTGACAGTCCAGTAAGTGGCGCCAGTACTGGCTCATTTGTTGATTATCTGTTTGACACTGCTGGACAGCCAACTGATGGTCAGCTGATGTACAACGCAGATTCAGCTACAAACCAGTCCATCATCAGTCCCACAGGACGAGGACGTGGAAGAAGTAGAACAAGAGGCAGACCTCGGGGAAGTGGACGAGGTGGAAGGGGGGTGACTAGGGGTGTGAGAGGGACACGAATCAGTCGAGGAAGAGGTAGTCGAGGAAGAGGGAGAGCTGGAGCCATGACACAGATCTCACAATCTCATGAGCTCCTAGGAAATGTCAGACAGCCAGAGTCTCTCATGTCACAAGGCAGCTTGTCTCCCATTTCTATACATGGAAGCATGTCTCCAAGAAGCAGCCTATCTCCTATGGCAGGCAGTGGGGACCACCTGTTCATGAGCCCAGACTCAGGTATGGGTCTTCAGAGATCTTCCACAGTGGGAAACATTTCTCATCAGCAGATTACTTCTGGCAGGTCAAGGATGGACATTCAGCAGATGACTTCAGGTGGATCAAGGATGGACATTCAGCAGATGACTTCAGGTGGATCAAGGATGGACATTCAGCAGATGACTTCAGGTGGATCAAGGATGGACATTCAGCAGATGACTACAAATCAAGAGAGCTCCAGTCAACATCTTCACTCTGGTAATATGGCTGACTTGCAACAGATTCATTCAGACAACATATTCCAGCGAATGTCATCCCTTGATGGCATTGACATGCTTGACCCCAGCCAAGAGTTTTCTTTACATCAGACTACCAATCTAGAGATAACACCGCGAACATGGGCAGCCCAGGAGCAAACACCCGGTATTCAAGTCTCACCTTACAGGACCATCCCTGGCAGTGATCATATGCCAGGCAAGAGAGTGGGACGTCCCAGAGGCAGTAGGAACCAGCTGGAGAGACAGCAGCATTTCCAGAGAACTGTATCCATAGACGACCAATCTATCCCATCTCACCTGGAATTTGGACCACATCAACAGTCATCCCTGTATGGCAGAGATTCTCCCTACCACAGCCGTAGCCCAAGCAGTGCTTCGTATCCAGTAGAGAGTTCTCGTGGAGCAGGTGGCGCTAGTAATGTGTCATATCAAAGTCAGGCTCCTACTAACAGTGTCTCCAGCAGTGTGCAGGGTCAAGGGAGCTTCCAGAGATCATTATCCTTTCAAGGTGCAGCTGCTGGACGGATGGCCCCAGACACAGACCCAGAACATTCCATTTTGGGAAACTTACTCAAAGGGAGGGCTGGATCCAGGTCATCAACAGGCAGTAAGTCTCCAGCCCAAACTGGACTGACCAGTGTAGGCAGATCACCTGGCCATTCCATTGTACCAGACAGAAATGGAAGGTCGCCTTTGCCCCAGCCTGCTATGTGTGACCGAGGTGGCAGGTCTCCGGCACACTCTCTGATATCTGAAGCCATGTCACCAGTATCTGTGTTCTCCCCAGACTCTAGCAGAGCTACACCTTCAGTTATTAAAGGTAAGCTTTCTTCTAGGTGCTTGGTGTAGTTGTAGACTAGTGGTGTAGGTGTACTTTAGTTGTTGTAACTTGAGGTGTGATACATCGGTTATTGTAGTTGGAGGTGTGGTACATCGGTTGTTGCAGCTGGAGGTGTGGTACATCGGTTATTGTAGTTGGATGTGTGGTACATCGGTTGTTGTAGCTGGATGTGTGGTACACCGGTTGTTGCAGCTGGAGGTGTGGTATATTTATTGTTGTAATTGGAGGTGTGGTACATTGGTTGTTGTAACTTGAAGGCATGGTACCTTGGTTGTTGTAGCTGGAGGTGTACATTTTCTGAAATCTCAAAACTTCCACTAATTGTTTTCATTAGTCATAAAACTTCTCCATAATTATTGTCAAAAAATCCAATTGTTTTCACTAGTTACAAAACCTGCAGAAAAGTACTTGTAATTGTGTTTCTCCTGCTTATTTGCAATTCTTGAACCATGAAACCTGGCTACATCATGCCTGGAATAACGTCAGACCCACTGCTTGTCTGTCACAGATGAACCAGAAGTCATCTCTACTATGGATGAGTCCAACTATTGCCCTCTCATGTTTGGCAGCAGCAGTCCGAGTCAGCAGACACAGCAACAACAGCAGCAGCAGCACGATGACATTCTCAATTTTGTGCTGGATCAAGGTACGTCTTGTATGATCGGACTAAGTTTCTAAGACTATATGTTAAATCTCAGGTAGATCAAGGTAAGTCTTGTACGATCGAACTAAGTTTCTAAGACTATATGTTAAACTTCAGGTAGATCAAGGTAAGTCTTGTACGATCGAACTAAGTTTCTAAGACTATATGTTAAACTTCAGGTACATCAAGGTAAGTCTTGTAAGACTGGACTAAATTTGTAAAGTTATGTGTTAAACCTCAGGCAAATCAAAGTAAGTCTTGTTTGACCGGACTGAATATGTAAGGGTATATGCCTATGCTAAACCTCAGGTAAATCAAGGTAAGGCCTGACCACCCTGTATTTTTAGATGTACAAATACACAAGTAGAGTCCTTACACACAGCATGAGTGACATCTGTGTCACACAATCTGTACATACAATCACTAGCCATGCCAGAGGCAAGTCTATCACATCTGTGTCACACAATCTGTACATACAATCACTAGCCATGCCAGAGGCAAGTCTATCCCATCTGTGTCACACAATCTGTGCATACAACCACTAGGCATGCTAGAGGCAAGTCTATCCCATCTGTGTCACACAATCTGTGCATACAACCACTAGGCATGCTAGAGGCAAGTCTATCCCATCTGTGTCACACAATCTGTGCATACAACCACTAGGCATGCTAGAGGCAAGTCTATCAAGTCTGACTTGTTCACTATTATTTGATACATTTATTGGTATTAGTAATACTCAACTGTTGGAACAATGTCTGTGCTTAAATATATTGAAAAACACAGAATGAAATGGTTTGGCCACTTAATAAGAATTAAACCTTATTGTCCAGCGGCAAGAGCATACAATATGAAAATGGAAACATCAAAATACAGAGGAAGACCAAGAACAATATTGAAGGAGTTACCAATGTCCTGAGGCATCGCAGTATTACTTCTTATCAAGCAACCAAATGTGCCACTGCCTGGAAACCAATCGTCACTCAATCCTGACACCTTGCAGCCATCGCCATTCAATGCTGACACATTACAGCACAAGCAGAAAAAAGACAGATTGGTAAATAGTAATACTAAACATTTGGTGCAGACACAGATTGATGAAACATCAAGACTGAGATGACACAGAGATTGATCATCACAAATCTATCATCACAAATCTATCAATCATCACAAATCTATCATCACAAATCTATCATCACAAATCTATCATCACAAATCTATCATCACAAATCTATCAATCATCACAAATCTATCAATCATCACAAATCTATCATCACAAATATATCATCACAAATCTATCTATCATCACAAATCTATCATCACAAATCTATCATCACCAATCTATCCTCACAAATCTATCATCACAAATCTATCATCACAAATCTATCATCACAAATCTATCAATCATCACAAATCTATCATCACAAATCTATCATCACAAATCTATCATCACAAATCTATCATCACAAATCTATCATCACAAATCTATCATCACAAATCTATCCTCACAAATCTATCATCACAAATCTATCCTCACAAATCTATCCTCACAAATCTAAAACAAAATGTGGAACTAGTAGAAGTAATATAAGATAATACTACATGAAACGGAACAACAATAGTACTTATGTAGAACACAGGTTTTTGAAAGTTTCACTTGAACATGACGGACTGTTGCTAAGGGGTTATGTGGTGTAAACATGAAAACATACAAATGACAATAATCACCTTGAACTTTGTATTGGTTACACGTCAATAGTGTATCTAGTGCCTCTGTGGTGGTAATATTGTTTTTACTGTTTTATTGTTTTTCACAGTATGTTTTATATATTCTTGAGAAAGACCTAACAGTTGAAAATGTCTTGTGTATTGTCGTTTGTATGTTTTTTTGTGTTTACACTTTATAACCCCTTAGTCTTAGTGATGTTCCAATGTGTTCAAGTGAAACTTTCAAAACGTGTGTTCTTTATAAGAACTAGTAGAACTAAATTCTTGTACTACAGAATGTGAAGTGTCATGTGGTGGATCTGTGACATTGACTGATGCCTGTGAAAACATTGACAGGTCCTGTGGTGGAGCTGTAACATTGACTGATGCCTTTGAAAACATTGACAGGTCTTGTGGTGGAGCTTTAACATTGACTGATGCCTTTGAAAACATTGACAGGTATAGTGGTGGTGCTATAACATTGTGACTGATGCGTATGAAATGATTGACAGTGTCTGATTTTATTTTTTAGGGGAACACAAGAACCCACCTGAGATGCAGCTGTTCACAACACAGCTCCGCCAGAAGCATCACTCCTTGAAGCAGTCATTTATTTCCCAGGACAGTGTTATACACCAACTGGAGTCTAGCATTCAGCAAACAGCCAAGGACTCAAATGCTGAGGCATTGTGTGTCAAGCTAAACTTAATCAAGGTAACTTTAATTTTAGCTGGAAGTCAAATATTTCAAATGTTTGAGAGATTACTAATCATATTTAATGACTGAGAAGTCTCAGGTTTAAATTCTCACAATATGGTCTTATTCAGCTTGACAGTCTGAAGCAAGCCTGTGCTGGATGGAGTCAATCTGGCATGAGCAAAAACATAAGCATGGGAGAATGCCATCTCTGGACTGTTACAGAATAAGCATGGGAGAATGCCATCTCTGGACTGTTACAGAATAAGCATGGGAGAATGCCATTCCTGGACTGTTACATAATAAGCATGGAAGAATGCCATCTCTGGACTGTTACAGAATAAGCATGGGAGAATGCCATCTCTGGACTGTTACAGAATAAGCATGGGAGAATGCCATCACTGGACTATTCCAGAATAATGTGGGGATATGTTTGGTCAAGTACGGAAAACTTGTTTACTTGAGTTTCAAGGCTATTATGTTCTGCTAGAATGGACTTGGTTCAATTCCTGTCAGCTGTAAGAATTATTTTCCTTTTCCTCATGCTTCTTACTTTAATTTACTTGTATTGCAGAAGTCAACATTGGAGGGGACAACAATATGCTAAACAATATTACAGAAGAGTTAGAACCAAACATATTGCTAGCAGAAATGTAAAATGTTATACAATGACCCCATCAAACAAAGCAGCAGGACCCGATAACATACAAGTCAAATTAATCACAGCAGTAGAAGATATATGGATAACATTTTTATATTGGTTGTTTAATATAATATGGAACAAACAAGAATTACCAGAGGACTGGAAAAATGCTGTAATAATACCTATTTGGAGGGAAAAAGACAGCAAAAGAGATTTTACAAAGTTCAGAGTTATTTCACTTCTAAGCCATACTGGAAAAATTTTCAACAGGATTCTAGAAAGAAGATTACAGGCATTCATAGAACCACAGCTTAGCAACACTCAAATGGGATTCTGTAAGAACAAGAGCTGTACAGATGCCATTTTTGTACTCAGATAATGACAGAAAAATAACTGAAAATGACCAAGAATTATATAATGCGTTTGTCGACCAAGAAAAAAGCTTTCTACAGAGTAAACAGACAACAACTTTGGAAAATACTATCAAAATATGGGATTCCATCTAATCAACTTGTGTAGAAGTAGTTAGACAGTCTTCAATGTGCAGTTAGAACGAGTGTTCAGATAAATACCACTTACATAAACAGGAATCCCTCTATAGAGCATCCTATTATAAAAAATTTCCAGGTTGACATTGCTTAATGGGACTACCATTCCAACATTTTATACAATATTCTCTGTACCAAAATGTTGTGAAACACTGACTGCCTGCTCAATTCTAGATACAAAATGGCTACCGTAAGTTATGTTAGAGATGTAGTAAGTCTGCTACAGTTGCGAAGACTGTTGCAGGATGTAAACATGTGCACGCCACCCACTGAGGGAACCCAACCCACGTTCGCTCCACCCACAGAGCCCAACTGATGCAACCCTATTAAATAAAATATCTTGATCTCCGACCACTGATGGGGTAATTTATAGCCAAGGAAAATAATCAATGAAAAAATGAATTTCATTTCGCTTTCTACAAAAAAAATGTAGTCCTGTTAAGCAATTATTTCCCCATTTACCACTTTTCAAAATGGCTAATTATATTTCTTCTTTATTGTTTATATTGAATAAAGCAAATTTGTATTAATACATATATATTTTGTCAGTTTGGACTAAGTTGTAATGGTATTTGATTTTATACGCACTGGTCCCCGAGAACAGAAAATATCTAGTCATAAGTTAATCAGTCAAACTGTAAAATATAATGCTAAACAGTGATATAAATACATTTATTACATCAAACTATTTTTACTTGAAAAAATGTTCAGTACAAAATAGACTTCTGGAGACAGTGACAACCGCTAGCTTGGAGGCAACATAAGCTTTTACTTCAAACTTAGCACGTCTTTTGAAATTAAACAAGCATCTTGGCAACATACCTGACAACCTCTGGAAGGTCAAAGAATAAAAAAAAACCCTTATTGTTCAGCTGACAGGCTTGACCATCATTCTAGTCGAACAAACTAGAGTTTAGTATGATGGTTCAATAAAGGATCGCCCACATTTGCTAGATTATCAAGAATATTACAGGAGCAAGTCAGCAGTTATCTTACAGATGCAGGCAGCAGACCCAGCATCATATGGTTATAATATTTCAGGAAGCAGGATGTGTCAGTCTATTGATGCAAATAGAACGGTGACACAGCACATTTCCGTTCTCTGGACTATCATCATTTTCATCTTATTCCAAGCTTGGCACATAGGGCAGATGTCATAGCTCTCCATGCTTGCCTGCAAGCTTGGCACATAGGACAGATGTCATAGCTCTCCATGCTTGTAAGCAAGCTTGGCACATAGGGCAGATGTCATAGGTCTCCTTGCTTGTCAGCAAGCTTGGCACATAGGGCAGATGTCATAGCTCTCCATGCTTCTCTGCAAGCTTGGCACATAGGGCAGATGTCATAGCTCTCCATGCTTGTCAGCAAGCTTGGCACATAGGACAGATGTCATAGCTCTCCATGCTTGTAAGCAAGCTTGGCACATAGGGCAGATGTCATAGGTCTCCTTGCTTGTCAGCAAGCTTGGCACATAGGGCAGATGTCATAGCTCTCCATGCTTGTCAGCAAGCTTGGCACATAGGGCAGATGTCATAGCTCTCCATGCTTGTCAGCAAGCTTGGCACATAGGACAGATGTCATAGCTCTCCATGCTTGTCAGCAAGCTTGGCACATAGGGCAGATGTCATAGCTCTCCTTGCTTATTTGCAAGCTTGGCACATAGGGCAGATGTCATAGCTCTCCATGCTTGTCTATCAACAGAGTTGTTCCAGATCATTCATTTTCATACCAGCTGTTTGTGATTTCTTTTTCGATAGTTCTTTTCAGTGTTGTTTTTGGTCTTCCCCTCTTTCTCTTGCCGCTCGGTGACCATGTAAAGACTTGACGACATGGTATTCTGTCTTCATTCATTCTAAGTGCATGACCGATATATGCCCAACGCCTTTTTCTAATAATGTCTGTGATGTATTCTTGTTTTGTCTCTTCTCTTAGTGACTTGTTTGACTTAAAGTCTTTCCAATTTGCGTTTGTGACTTTCCTGAGACATTTATTTTCGAAGGCATTAAGTTTGTTTTCTAAAGATATAGTTGATTTTCAGCTTTCACACCCCGTACAGAAAAACTGAAATAAGACATGCATTGAACAGTCAAAGCTTTGTATTAATGCTGAGTTTGTACCATTACATATTGTCTCTGGAATATAACCAGCTGGAAATCTTGTAGGACTATTGTCCTGCTATAAGACAGATCTAGTGGGAGTCTGAACATGAACAGGAAAAAAAACACCAAGATATTCATGATGATGATAGATTTGTGAGGATAGATTTGAATTAAGGTATTAGTGATATCATGACAAATATCTTTTTTATATTATATTACTGGTGTATTTCATTCAAAATCTGTCACTTTTTTAGTTACACAATTAGTTAGTCACACAATTAGTCACTTGGTTGGTCACACAATTAGTTAGTCACTTGGTTGGTCACACAATTAGTTAGTCACTGGTTGGTCACACAATTAGTTAGTCACTTGGTTGGTCACACAATTAGTTAGTCACTTGGTTGGTCACACAATTAGTTAGTCACTGGTTGGTCACACAATTAGTTAGTCACTTGGTTGGTCACACAATTAGTTAGTCACTTGGTTGATCACACAATTAGTTAGTCACTTGGTTGGTCACACAATTAGTTAGTCACTGGTTGGTCACACAATTAGTTAGTCACTTGGTTGATCACACAATTAGTTAGTCACTTGGTTGGTCACACAATTAGTTAGTCACTTGGTTGATCACACAATTAGTTAGTCACTTGGTTGGTCACACAATTAGTTAGTCACTTGGTTGGTCACACAATTAGTTAGTCACTTGGTTGGTCACACAATTAGTTAGTTTGATTGTTCCTTTCTTGATAAAGAGATTTTGGTTGAAAGTCACTTCTGTGTATGTCACTTGTGTGTGTGTCACTTCTGTGTATGTCACTTGTGTGTGTGTCACTTGTGTGTGTGTCACTTGTGTGTGTGTCACTTCTGTGTATGTCACTTGTGTGTATGTCACTTGTGTGTATGTCACTTGTGTGTGTGTCACTTGTGTGTGTGTCACTTGTGTGTATGTCACTTGTGTGTATGTCACTTGTGTGTATGTCACTTGTGTGTATGTCACTTGTGTGTGTGTCACTTGTGTGTGTCACTTGTGTGTGTGTCACTTGTGTGTGTGTCACTTGTGTGTATGTCACTTGTGTGTGTGTCACTTGTGTGTGTGTCACTTGTGTGTATGTAACTTGTGTGTGTGTCACTTGTGTGTGTGTCACTTGTGTGTGTGTCACTTGTGTGTGTCACTTGTGTGTGTGTGTGTCACTTGTGTGTATGTCACTTCTGTGTATGTCACTTGTGTGTGTGTCACTTGTGTGTGTGTCACTTGTGTGTGTGTCACTTGTGTGTGTGTCACTTCTGTGTATGTCACTTGTGTGTATGTCACTTGTGTGTGTGTCACTTGTGTGTGTGTCACTTGTGTGTGTGTCACTTGTGTGTGTGTTACTTGTGTGTGTCACTTGTGTGTGTGTGTCACTTGTGTGTATGTCACTTCTGTGTATGTCACTTGTGTGTATGTCACTTGTGTGTATGTCACTTGTGTGTATGTCACTTGTGTGTGTGTCACTTGTGTGTGTCACTTGTGTGTGTGTCACTTGTGTGTGTGTCACTTGTGTGTGTGTCACTTGTGTGTATGTCACTTGTGTGTGTGTGTGTGTGTCTATGTGCTGTGCCCTTCTTTGTGGATGTTAACCTTGTCTTGCTCCTCTCAATCTCTTGTCATGTGACTGAGCGACTAACTTTTCTATTGATTGTACCAGGCAAACAAGAACGTGCACGAGAAAGAGCTGAGAGTCATTCAAGCAAAACTGGAAGCACAGGTACAACAGCATCAACTTCAACAAAGACAACCTCCACAACAGCAACAGCAACAACAACATCATGGTCTGCAGCAACATCGGCTCACTTCGCCTGCAGCAACCAACACTCGCCGTATGGCTATTGTTCCTCCTCTTCAACGCCAGCCTACAGAGGAAGATTTGAACCCTATTCTTTCACAGGCCAGCCCTGGAGACCTGAAAGCTGGCCAGAGCAGTGGAGGTATACAACAGAGCTCACCAGATGTAGGAGCCAAGCTTCAACAGCCAGCCCCTAGCTCATCAACCCAAGAGACAGGAACTAAATCTAACCCTGCCTTAATGATAACTGCCCAGCAGCCAAATTCTAGAACATCAACACAGGAAACATCTGCTAGAGGAGATGCATCCTTTTGCTCTGCTGCACCTGCTCAGAGTGCCAACCAGCAGCTGCAACCACCTCAACAGTCCCCATTTAGTCTACATCATCATCACCATCACCACCATCATTACCACCACCACGCCCTACCACAGCAGCACATCAATTTACCCAGTTCCCTTAAAGAGACGCCTCCACCTGCTTACGGTTCCTATGACAGCTCTGTGTATTCAGCATCATCTGTGGCAGTAGCTTCGGTAACACCTGGACCTCTGAGTATTTCTGTCTCCTCAACCACAACCTCCCTGGCATCGCCTATAATTTGTGAAACATCACCCGTGTCCGTGGATGAGTCTCCCAGTTGTGCTAGTGACGCTTCATCGGGATACCATAGCTTATCTCACAGTGCTGATACTTTGCCCAACATATGCGGTGCTCCATTCAACAAGCCACACTGTGTAGATATCGCTTCCACTTCCGCAGGACCAACATTTAGTTCGAAAACTCCGCCTACTTATGATCAATCTATGAAAAGTGCAGGCAAGTCCCCAGACATGATTCCTTCCTCAGTCGCACACATTAGTAATAATTTGCCAATAGTCTAAGATGTGGAATAACAGACATGGGTATCTGTGACAGACACTGGATGAAGCATGACAGTTATTTGTTCACAGAGCATCGCTGTTAGTGTGTGACTTTATAGTCACGTGTAACATAGACTGGACAAAACAGACCATCTTTAGCCTGTGACATATCTTAATCTGTGACTTTATAGTCATGTGTAACATAGACTGGGCAAAACAGACCATCTTTAGCCTGTGGCACATCTTAATCTGTGACTTTATAGTCATGTGTAACATAGACTGGGCAAAACAGACCATCTTTAGCCTGTGACACATCTGACATGTGTGACATAGACTGCATTAATGCTCCTCAAGATAATACATGAAAGAATTAAAAACAAGATGGACACTGAGGTCAGTGAAGAACAATTCGGTTTTAGTAAAAACAAAGGAACCAGAAAAACTATACTGAATATCCGGCTAGTGATAGATAAATATATAGAAGTCCAAAAAAAGTATCTATATTTGCTTCATAGACTACAGCAAGGCCTTTGACAGAGTCCAACATGAAAAATTAATCAATTGTCTTCAAGAAATAGGCATAGAGGGAAAAGTCATCAGACTAATTAGAAATATATATTGATCATTGTTTGTTTCATACATCTAATAGAAATCTTATCTATTTACTAGAACATGATACTTAACATCTCACAGATATAGTATCAATCTATCATAACATCTCACATGAATATTGATCTAACCAGTGGACATCTTGCCTGTCGATAGTGGTTCAAGACAGAGACAAACAGGTTAAGCATGCAAGACAGTGGTTAGCTTTGAGTTTGGTGGCCAGCGTGTATGAAGAATAAGCAGCTCTCTTGTATGGATGACCTACTAGCAATATGGTACAGCTGTTTGGTGCACGTGGTAACTAACACTGAATGTATTGGTTACCCACGCAGATGTCAAACCATTGCCGCAAATAAAATGACAACACAGTTCATATCCGTTGTGGACTACTTCCTGCTGAAATTGTAGGATCATTGTCTTGCTATAAGGAAGATCCGTTGGCAGTTTAAGAATGAGCTGCAAAAAATTGATTTTTTTAAATCTCACAAACCTAGTACAAATCTATCCCAAAATTTCACATTATTGATATAAATCTATCCTAACATCCCACAATCTTTGTATAAATCTATCCTGCACTGGAATTAACAAATTCAGATTGCCAAGATATCAGTGCAACTGGATAAAATTGAGAGCAGAGGAGATTTAGTAAATCTGAGAAGATAATAAGTATATAATAGAAAATAGTCCATGTGAAGTGTTTATGAAGAATTAAAATTGATCAAAGCAACTAATTCACAAATAACATCAATCTATGGATGAGTCAAACGCAGGAGATTTCAGAAAATAAATCACATCAATCTATGGATGAGTCAAACGCAGGAGATTTCAGAAAATAAATCACATCAATCTATGGATGAGTCAAACGCAGGAGATTTCAGACAACAGATAACAATCTAAACACAAGTCAAACAGAGGGTGGTACTCAGGCAACAAGCTATGTGCCAGAATATTAGTACAAAGATGTCATCTTGACAACAAAAGAGACAGATGAAAGTAGCCAATTACCGAACAATTTTGGTAGGAACATGTCAGATCTAGTTGCAGATTGCGTGAGATATTCATATGAAATAAGATACCCAGTCTAGATCTAGATTGTGTGATGGCTGCCAAATTGTGTGTGTAATTATCATGTGAAACAAAGGTGTCGACCAGTACAGATTTTCTGTATTAGTACAGATTTTGGTGCCCTCCCCTCCCCCCATCCATTTTTTTCTACGAAAAGGTCACTTGATCTTAAATTTCCTAGTAATTATAACTGCTGCAGACATTTTTATCTCGCACACTCATATTGAGGGGCAAGAAAAAAATAAATGATTGCGGTTCGGAGTGCTAAATGCTGACGATTTTATTGAAATACTGAAATAAATTGTTAAACATACGCATTTAAAACAGTAAGTTGACAGCTATGATGTGAAATAAGATGTCCAGTCTACTTCTAGATGGTGTGAGATTATAATGTGAAATAAGATGTCCAGTCTAGTTCTAGATTGTGTGTGATTATAATGTGAAATAAGATGTCCAGTCTAGTTCTAGATGGTGTGACTAGACTTTCAAATTGTGTGACGACTTTCAGATTGTGTGAGTAGATTGCCAGATTGTTTGACTAGATTGCCAGATTGTTTGACTAGACTGCCAGATTGTGTGACTAGACTGCCAGATTGTGTGGCTAGATTGCCAGATTGTGTGGCTAGATTGCCAGATTGTGTGATTAGACTGCCAGATTGTGTGACTAGACTGCCAGATTGTGTGACTAGACTGCCAGATTGTGTGACTAGACTGCCAGATTGTGTGACTAGACTGTCAGATTGTGTGACTAGACTTCCAGATTGTGTGACTAGACTGCCAGATTGTGTGACTAGACTGCCAGATTGTGTGACTAGACTGCCAGATTGTGTGACTATACTGCCAGATTGTGTGATTAGACTGCCAGATTGTGTGATTAGATTGCCAGATTGTGTGATTAGACTGCCAGATTGTGTGATTAGACTGCCAGATTGTGTGACTAGATTGCCAGATTGTGTGATTAGACTGCCAGATTGTGTGACTAGATTGCCAGATTGTGTGATTAGACTGCCAGATTGTGTGACTAGACTGCCAGATTGTGTGACTAGATTGCCAGATTGTGTGACTAGACTGCCAGATTGTGTGACTAGATTGCCAGATTGTGTGACTAGACTGCCAGATTGTGTGATTAGACTGCCAGATTGTGTGATTAGACTGCCAGATTGTGTGATTAGACTGCCAGATTGTGTGACTAGACTGCCAGATTGTGTGACTAGACTGCCAGATTGTGTGACTAGACTGCCAGATTGTGTGATTAGACTGCCAGATTGTTTGACAAGGCTCAGATTGTGTGAGATTATCAAGACGTACTATTGGTATAATCTATCAATCAACTTGTAGGGTTCAGTTACATGGATATGATTCAGTCATTATCTTAGTTTCTGATCACAGCATTTGTTGTATGTTGTTACTGTGACAACCTGTGTGAGGTTACATTGAAAGTCTTCCAGTGCTTCAATCAGGGGTGAGCTCAAATTCAGGAGAGGTCTTAGATCTCATTCTAAGACAGACAAATGTTTGTGTGTTACAAATATGCAGTATCTACAATATGCTGTATATATCTTACAATACAAGTGTTTGGTTTTCTATTGTATATGTGTACAGGTGTAAATGGTAAGTCCAGGTGATAAGTAAGCATTTGAGAAAGGAATAGACATGTCTTTTTAAAATTGTGAAAGAAAATTTGGATCTCACATGTCATTTGTACAGAAACATGGACTTGTCACGACGATGACATTTGTACATAAATATGGACTTGTCATGATGACATTTGTACAGAAACATGGACTTGTCATGATGATAATGTTTGTAATAAATGCTTTCTAGTATCCAAGAATGTGTTAATGCTATGTAAGCTATGACTGGATGTGTATGAGTATGGCTGGAGGTGTGTGAGTTTAGTTAGTTAGTTAGTTAGTTAGTTGTCGGATCATCATCACAGCAAACTGGACACATCCATAGTTGCTCCGATCTCTCCTTAAGTGTATCCACCATTACACTTCTGCTGACAGTACCGGTTCTATGCTGGTTGACCATCATTCTTCTGCGCCCTCCAAAATGTTCACCTCTAGCAACACCGCATTTCAATCGCCAATCTTTAATCCTAGCCATTGAAAAGGAATCATCATCCAGATTAGTCTCACTCTCATGTGTTATATCTCTTAAGGAGTTCAAAACGTCAGCGCGATCCATTGCCCCATCTCCTTGTGCCACAATCTCACATGATGCCAGTTGATTCGCTCTTTCATTGCCTCGAACGCCCACATGTCCCGGCACGAAAATAAATGTAACCACTTTCAAGCTCACCTTTCTTAAGGCATCAATCCACTGTTCGCGAACGAGACCCACTTGTACCTTCCTAATCATACTCATAGAGTCACTCAAGATGCAGACCTGTGTTACCTTCTGTGTGCGTAGCCACTCAAATGCCTTGGTTACCACCATAGTCTCTATGGTCATACTACTCGTAGTGACCGCAAAGGCACGACTTTCCTCCTTGATCGTTTTACCTGCGCACTGAGCTGTAAAGGCCCAAGCACTGCGAACATGCCTAATTACAGATCCATCAGTGTATATAATCACATCCCCCTCTTTGGTATTCTCACTGATTAAAGCCTGCACTTCTTTCTCCACAGCTGTGGGACACCATTCTCTGCATTCCCTGCTAAGTGATATTACTACTCTCAAACAAGTTTCGAAATCTGTGGGTAGACTTATCTATTCCGCACCTGTTGCTACATCCTGCAATCTGCACACTCTTTGTATGACATTCTCAGCACGTCCCATCCACGACCTTCCTCTCTTGAGTCTGCTGCCTTTAACTTTCTGTATTTCGGAATGCAACGGGTGTTCCTTATCTGCATGTATTTGAAGGTACGCCCGTGCACGGCAATACTGTAATCTATGCTCAGCTGTCGGGCAGTCAAGTAGGTATCGCATAGCTCTTGTCGATGTGTCTCTTGTGCATCCCAGTAGGTGTGTGAGTATGAGCTGCCAGTGTGGAAATCAGGACCTGGACTTCGAGTTCATGGTACAAAGAATAGGGTCAATACCTTCTTTCCTGGCATATCATCGGAGACGATTAAGGAAGGTTGTTGAGACTGTTAATGTGAAAAAATAATTGTCACATCACGTTACAATTTCTGACATTTGTCTTCTATCAAATGATCTCAGTGGATGATGACAAGATGCAGGCCAGTGCACCCTGTGTCCTTTTGTGGCATATTCCTAGGTGATGTGCAACTCTAGATATGCCATCACTTTGAATGGATCAACAAATCTGACAGAAGATTAATGAGATAGTTGACGCAGCAGTGTTTGCTATGCTTCTGGCGGGATGTGGTAAGCCTGGGATGATGTTCCTGCGAAGGTGAGCGTGGCATTAAGACATCAAGTTTGCGGGTTTGATTGTTTGTGAGTCGGCCTCCAATGAATCCAATCTAGACTGAAAGACATGTTGTTATTCTGAGATACTGGCATGCTGTAAAGCCTCCCTTCGGATTAAGTAAAAAGTAGTTATTTATTAATACCGTAGGGGTGTAGATGTTAGCGATCTCACATTTCAGTGGCTCTGCAAATGTGAGCGGTAGCCATCTCCTCTCCCTCGCAGTCTTTACTTCCTGGATTAATCCAGTACCCATTTCGGGATTGAACTTGCATCCAAAAACCTCCCTGACACTAACATGCCTGTGAGACAACCTCCCTGACACTAACATGCCTGTGAGACAACCTCCCTGACACTAACATGCCTGTGAGACAACCTCCCTGACACTAACATGCCTGTGAGACAACCTCCCTGACACTAACATGCCTGTGAGACAACCTCCCTGACACTAACATGCCTGTGAGACAACCTCCCTGACACTAACATGCCTGTGAGACAACCTCCCTGACACTAACATGCCTGGACACAACATTTGACTGGGCAATATTTTTTGGTGATGTAGACATTGTCCCAGTCATCTTGGTTATCAACATTTTTATGTTTGTGTTTTCTTAACCATTATTTATTTCTTGAGAAAGGTCCCAATTGGACCGGTACGTTGATAATTGTCTTTGTTCTATATTTTATTATTGTTTTATATCTCGATGGTTAGGTATTCACAGTAACCTGTTTAATTTATTTAGGATTCACCTTTTATTTGTCTGATTTCTACGCACTTTCCATTTTGTCAGACATCCTCTGATATGTTGGTTATATTATACCCGTATCCGAAGTTTTGTTTCTTCTATAAACTTGACTGTGTTTTGTAATTCGTACAGAGGTTCATAGAGTTTTTCTTCCATTGTTATTTCTAGGGACCACTGTATTTGTCTCAGCATTTCATATTCTAGTCATTCCTGAAGAATACAATCTGTTGTCGGGGTTGCATGTTCACATGTGCAGTGTTGCCACTATTGAACTGTGTATACATTTGGCTGTGGCGTCGGTTGTGTGGGACTCAGAATGACAAATTGGTATGGTCTGTTCATAATCTGAACAGCAAAGATTACTAATGAAGAATATCTTAGAAGAATGGATATGAAAAGATGAATTATTGATAATATAAGAAAAAGACAAGTCAACATTTATTGGGCACATAATGAGAAGAGGGGGCATTGAGAATATAGTGACAACAGGAAAGATAGAAGGGAAAACATCAAGGGGAATACCCAGAGAAAAGATATTGGACAGTTTGACTAAATGGCTTCGATTGACGACACCAACAGAGATGATGACATATATGAGAGATGGATGTACATGGAGAAATATGATCGCCATTCGGTACAACACTTGATGATGATGATGTTGATAATTTGGCCGTCATCCAGAGTTTGGCTTGTTTAATTGCCTTGATCATCTGTTTATTTTGATGGAATGTTATTGGTGCATCTTGTTGATCACCAGCAGCTCCCTCCTTAGCCAGATGATCTGCTTTCTTGTGTCCAGGTATTGCACAATGTTATGGTATCCACTGTAGATGCTACTTTACACTGATTGCTTAGTTTGATCACTAGTATTTGAAGGTGTGGTAGTTTTCTGCAGCAGAGAGTTCAAAGTGTCTAATCTTGCTTCTGTCATACATATTAAGGGCTGTGAACTAAGATTGTTGAATTCTTATACAGGCTTTGAACCAAGATTGTTGGATTCTTATATAGTCTGTGAACCAAGATTGTTGGATTCTTATATAGTCTGTGAACTAAGATTGTTGGATTCTTATATAGTCTGTGAACTAAGATTGTTAGATTCTTATATAGTCTGTGAACCAAGATTGTTGGATTCTTATATAGTCTGTGAACTAAGATTGTTGGATTCTTATACAGGCTTTGAACCAAGATTGTTGGATTCTTATATAGTCTGTGAACTAAGATTGTTGGATTCTTATATAGTCTGTGAACTAAGATTGTTGCCTTCTTATATACTCTGTGAACTAAGATTGTTGGATTCTATAATGGCTGTGAGCACTCCATTTGTATGTGTGTGTCTGTGAGCACTCCGTTTGTATATGTGTGTCTGTGAGCACTCTGTTTGTATGTGTGTCTGTGAGCACTCCGTTTGTATGTGTGTCTGTGAGCACTCTGTTTGTATGTGTGTCTGTGAGTACCCCATTTGTATGTGTGTCTGTGAGTACCCCTTTTGTATGTGTGTCTGTGAGCACTCCATTTGTATGTGTGTCTGTGAGCACTCCGTTTGTATGTGTATCTGTGAGCACTCCATTTGTATGTGTGTATCTGTGAGCACTCCGTTTGTATGTGTGTATCTGTAGAAAGCAAGTCAGTTCTAGATTTCTTGAGATAATTTGACATGTGAAAATTTCCTGAGATAATTTGACATGTGAAAATTTCCTGAGATAATTTGACATGTGAAAATTTCCTGAGATAATTTGACATCATGTGAAAATTTCCTGAGATAATTTGACATCATGTGAAAATGTCCTGAGATAATTTGACATCATGTGAAAATTTCCTGAGATAATTTGACATCGTGTGAAAATGTCCTGAGATAATTTGACATCATGTGAAAATTTCCTGAGATAATTTGACATCGTGTGAAAATGTCCTGAGATAATTTGACATCATGTGAAATGTCCTGAGATAATTTGACATTATGTGAAAATGTCCTGAGATAATTTGACATTATGTGAAAATGTCTGACTATATACTTAACAATCTGATGATATTGAAATGCAAGATCTAAAACAGGAAGGACATGTCACACGTGAAAGCTGTCACCTGTCTTGACCATATCTGACAAACAGAATCAAGACAGGTAAGAGATAACACAATTGTTACATGTAAGTGTCTGTGTGTGTATGTTCGAGGTGTAATGTGTACGCGTCCGGAGCACAGAAACCCTTATAATTAAGTCAGTAGTCACCATCCGCCATCATCATTTCAAGTCACTTTAAGCAATCTCATACCAGGAGTCACTTCAAGCAATCTCATACCCGGAGTCACTTCAAGCAATCTCATACCAGGAGTCAGTTTAAGCAATCTCATACCAGGGGTCAGTTTAAGCAATCTCATACCAGGAGTCAGTTTAAGCAATCTCATACCAGGAGTCACTTCAAGCAATCTCATACCAGGAGTCACTTCAAGCAATCTCATACCAGGAGTCACTTCAAGCAATCTCATACCAGGAGTCACTTCAAGCAATCTCATACCAGGAGTCAGTTTAAGCAATCTCATACCAGGAGTCAGTTTAAGCAATCTCATACCAGGAGTCAGTTTAAGCAATCTCATACCAGGAGTCAGTTTAAGCAATCTCATACCAGGGGTCAGTTTAAGCAATCTCATACCAGGGGTCAGTTTAAGCAATCTCTTACCAGGAGTCAGTTTAAGCAATCTCATACCAGGGGTCAGTTTAAGCAATCTCTTACCAGGAGTCAGTTCAAGCAATCTCGTACCAGGAGTCACTTCAAGCAATCTCATACCAGGAGTCACTTCAAGCAATCTCGTACCAGGAGTCACTTCAAGCAATCTCATACCAGGAGTCACTTCAAGCAATCTCGTACCAGTAGTCAGTTCAAGCAATCTAGGAGTCACTTCAAGCAATCTCCTACTAGGAGTCAGTTCAAGCAATCTCGTACCAGGAGTCAGTTCAAGCAATCTCGTACCAGGAGTCAGTTCAAGCAATCTCGTACCAGGAGTCAGTTCAAGCAATCTCGTACCAGGAGTCACTTCAAGTAGATTACATATGTACACATTACAGACATGTACACGGAACAATTTGATTAGATATGCCTGTGTTTGTATCATATTTATTCAAGTTGGACAAATCAGGTTCAGGAATTAAATTAAAATCTACACATAAGTCTAAAATTATTGCCATTGCAACATCTATCCGCGCGACGACTAAGTCCCGGTCTAAGATGATGTTTGTGTTCCACGTCATCAGATTATGCCGTCAGAATGGGCTGACAATATGCAGTACAAGCACATCCGCTGTGGATAGACATATAATATTGTAACATACATTTCACATACAGTAACATACATTATACATACAGTAACATACATTTCACATACAGTAACATACATTTCACATACAGTAACATACATTTCACATACAGTAACATACATTTCACATACAGTAACATACATTTCACATACAGTAACATAATTTGACATACAGTAACATACATTTCACATACAGTAACATACATTTCACATACAGTAACATACATTATACATACAGTTGCGACAGTTGAAAAATAACACAAACACTGGAGAAAAAATTAAATTCTGACAATAAATGTTTTAGAAGAGTTAAAAATTGGTTGGGAATAATTCAAATCAAACAAACAAGAGGCGATACCAAACAGAAATATGTTTCTACAACAATAAGAAGAAAACGATAAACTTGTATCAGACATGTACTTAGAATAAATGAAAACAGACTGTCACTACAAGCATTAAAATGGGTACCAGATGGCAAAATAGAGGACGACCATGACAGTCTTTGCACAACCATCAAAGAAGGTATGACTATGGGTCTCAACAACATGCAACAGTTACACACAGTAACATCACATCGGTCCAACTGGAGAGCTCTGGTTTCTGCTGTATGCACCTCTGCTGGTATACAGAGTTAATTAGACAAACAGTCATTATAGTGCAATGCTGTTATATTATAATTATACCAGTAATGCTGTTGTTAATTCTATGACTGCAAAGGTCATCTGTTTCTCCCTGAATAGCAAGCAGTCACAGATACAACGACAGCCAGCAGTTGCAGGGGCTCTATTATTGGTAGGGAACACGACTACAAGTATCTGGGGGTAACTTTCAACAGAAATTTCTCATTCAGAAAATATATTGATAGCTTTAGTCAGGAAGCAAGTAGATGAATCGGTGCTATCAAGATCATAGTGGCTGCAGACATGAATATATACTATCGATTATACCAATGTCTGCCTGCTCATACTGTCACAGACAAAATGTGGATATACTGTCACAGACAGAAGTGGATAAACTGTCACAGACAGAAGTGGATAAACTGTCACAGACAGAAGTGGATAGACTGTCACAGACAGAAGTGGATAGACTGGACATAATTGAAAATGAGTCTATAAGGGCAATTCTAGGACGTACTAAAGATACCCCATCACGGCCATAAGATTATTGTTGGATTTGTCCAGCATTAAGGTACGGCAACAAGTAGCACAGGTAAGGTACGAAATAAGTGGTCAAGTAAGGTATAACATCAAGTGGCGCATGTAAAGTGCGGTTCACGTGGTATATAGTGATTATCTCTCCCATATTGTGATTATCTCTCTAATATTGAATGTTTACGTAGAATAAATACACGAAATGGACTTGTCGACCAGCGTGTCTTTACCAAGATAAAGACACACAACTACAGAAATGTAAAAAAACATATAGACTAGTGTAGCAAAACTGTTTGTTTTATTAAGACAATATATATGTTCGTTGAAACTAATAAAATAGGGAGAATATCATGGGAAGAGAAGAAAACAAATAAAGAGGTGCTAACAACGCTTGATATGAAGAAAGTATTACTAAGAAAAATAAAGATCAGGTAAATAAAATATTTTGGACACATTAAAAGGCATGACACTTGGTTGAAGACCTTACTTGAGGGTAAAGTCAAAGGGAAGCGAGCAAGGGGTAGACAGAGATACAAGTGGGAGAGTAACATCACAAGATGGACAGGTTACAGTCTAGCAGAGTGCACCACCAAAACGAGATGGGATGTTGGAGGTCTTTTGCAGCCAGTCAACCTTCGTTGCGGAGACGGCACTTGATGATGATGAGTTGAAACTGGATTATGTGTATATATTGAACATTAAAACTTGGCTTAAACAGATTTTATTTCCTTGCTATATTTTGGCTACATGGAACACAATTTTACTGCAATCTCTCTTTCATTCAAACTCATTCACACAGAAACGTTGGTTTATCTTGATCACAGTGATTCTCATGTTGAACATTAAACTCACCTCAAACAATAGCTTCCTCCTGGGCATGTCATGGTTTCACAAGGGTCAACGAAACACTCCCAGATCGGACACACGGATCTGCCTGTAGAAGACACAATGTCTTGTCATTTAGTGCTCACAATTAACAGAAACATTATGTCATTATTTCCTGCTGTTTAATTGTTACTCACCCACACCCTCTTCGACGGAGAAACTCAGTAACAGAAATATGTCACACATTTACTTTGTGTGTTTGTCCGAGTACCTCGTCACGTATACAGTCCTGTGGATTCATCGATTATCATCCTTCAGAAATGACTCTAATTGACTGTAGCTGTGATTGTCAATAGTTGACACAAAGCACACGTATAGTAAGCAATAGCATCATAATGGAATCTGAAGTGCTCTGATGTCATCAATGTTACTGGCTTGTACGGTCAATCGGAAGTGCTCTGATTTTCTCAATGTTCCTTGTTTGTAAGATCGAATGTTATTTGAGTTTTATGATGTATGTGGCATAACATTTGCTAACACTGGCGGCGGTGTCTCCATCAATCAATATAATTTCCAATGTCTTCTTAGATGTGCTAGTGTTGCGACTATTCGTCCGTCGTAATCGACTATGACAATTTAGCTCATCTGGGATGAAGATGTTTGCGGTGTGCCTGACTGTGACTAATGAGTTCTATGCGTGCCTGGAATTGTCTACCGTAACCTGATACGCTGGTGAAACATGGACAGTGTATATACAAGGAAACTTAATCGTTTTCACTCATGTCTCATAAGTTATAGACATCAGATGGCAGGACATGATTCTAGATACCACTGTGTCCTTGACATATCTGGTATCTCTTGCATTAACACTATTCTCATGTACATACAGATTCGTTGGTCCGGTCATGTGGTACGTATTACAAATCAACGCCTGTCATAGATACTTCTCTATGGTGAGTTGCAGTAGGACATACGATGTCAAGGTGGCCACAAGAAGCACTGCAAGGACTCGTTAAAGATGTCACTGAAATCCTTTGAAATATACCAGGATACATGGGAAGAACTTGCACAAATTAAATCTACATGTAAATTAAAATTACATCACCTTATGAAAAGAGTAGAAATGCAGCAGCTCAACAGCGGAGAGTAGCTAGATAGTCACGAGTAGACGAACAAAACCATTCACAGCGGTCATCCCATGCCTGAACTATCCAAAGACATATGCGACTAGAATATTGTTTACTAGCCGTATAGGAACTCCTAGTCAATGACATAACTCAATAGAATATCAAAAGTGTATGTAACAAGTGTTCATCATCATCATGTGATGAACGAACAACACCGCACTCTGAGCATGAGTGGGGTGTATCTGTGGGACATTCAGTAGCTCTTGCAGTTCTACCAGCTCGTTTCTGTTGCTCGTTTCACGGTGTCTGAGGTTCTCTGCAGTTGCTGCCTCACGCTGAACTATTATGATGATTTATAGCTTCTATTTATAAACTAGATCTGAAATGTTAAGGCTCAGACAACAGTGTTGCCCCTGCCAAGCGTGTCCTAAGAGGCGACTAATGAGGTTTAGGGTGTGTGGTTGGCTGTTCTATCTCATAGAGGGCCATAAAAATCCAGAAATCACGCTGAAGTCGGATGTGTAAAGAGCAAAGGCGCAGATTTCGTAGCCAAGCTGTAAACTGTGAAGCAACACATTATGTTCTCCGGACTATATCCTGCTAATCTGTAGGAGTTTGAGAACAAACAGCAGAAGGAGAAGGTTTTTACTTTCTCGGAGAATCTGAATTCCTCACATTGTACAGCACTAACAAATTCTCTGAGATGCGACTTCACTAACAAATTCTCTGAGAATGCGACTTCACTAACAAATTCTCTGAGAATGCGACTTCACTAACAAATTGAGCTTTCTGAGTTGTAAATAAGCTTCCGCAGAAACCTACCCACCGCCTATTGCAGGAAAGGGTACAAGAGCTCAATTATTCGGATTTCTGTTCGATTAAAAAACAAAGGCATTTGTAAGACGAACTTGATTGACAGATCAAATAACAAAAGGAAGCCACACACAGGCCTAGTTCTTACCTAGACACAGCATCCCCTGATCAACTGCCCACCTTATTTAATGTACTCAATACAACATCCACAAGTCTACTTGTCCACGTTTTTTAATGTTCTCAACACAACATCCTTTAGTGTACATGTCCACGTTCTTCATTGTTCTCAACAAAGTATCAGTGCTATATCAAAGAGTTACATAATTTTCAATACACGGTGTCTAAAATATATTCCCAACACAACGCTTACACAAATCTGCTTACCATCAGCGACAAGTAGGCGACACAACTCCTCTTACCATCAGCGACAAGTAGGCGACTCAACTCCACTTACCTTCAGTGACAAGTAGACGACACAAGTCTACTTACCTTCAATGACAAGTAGACGACACAAGTCTACTTACCTTCAATGACAAGTAGACGACACAAGTCTACTTACCTTCAGCGACAAGTAGACATAAAGCTAGAATAAACAAGCTGAAGATAATGATGGACTTCATGTTTGTTGTAGACTAGATAAACTTTAATCTTGAAGATAACAAACAGTGTTGCCAATGTTTCAGACTGGAAACTAGTCATGAATGAGCCTGTATGTTCACATTTATACGGGTCGTGAACTGGACCTTAGTTTTGACCACATAAAAATTAATTGCCTAAAATAGACATGTAGCCTATATCTTGGTATACGCTTTACCTGCAGCAGCCGACCGGAAGTTGCTTGTACTGGACACGAATAACTATCAGACTAGATAAGGACTAAATCCTGCCTTGCACAGGAAGCGAATTCAAGCGACAACAAGATCACGAGATTACTGTAAGATATAATTAGTCTGTGTCTATACGTACGGCTGATTCCAATTTAATTTATAATTAGTCTGTATATATCAATCAATCAATAAACCCGTAACCCTTCAGGGGTCGTAGCGGTACCACATTGAATACTTCAGCACATAGAGTCCTCCAGCGAATTATATCCTCAGCGATGCAGATGAGTGTGGAAATATCTTGTCCTGTCCATTCCTTGATGTTGTCTATCCATGCCTTTATTTTCCCTTCTCTGCTTCTTCTCCCTTCGACAGTTCCCTGCAGTGTTGTTTTTGACAATGAATCATGCCTGCATACATGTCCGAACCATGCTAGTATTCGTCGTTTCACTATTGAAAGCAATGGTTTCTGAACACCTGCACACATCTCTACTTTATTTCTTACGTACACATTGATCTTATGTTCCCTATAGAAAATTCGTAGAATTCGTCTGCAACATTTGTACTCAAAAGCTTGTTATTGTCTCTTCATGTCTACAGTGAGTGTCCAACTCTCACAACCATACAGAACAACGGAAAGCACAAGCGACATATACAGTTTGACTTTCACTCCAACACTGATGTTGCTTTTCCAAATCACCGTTAGCCTTGACAAGGACGCTAAACCCATCTCCAGCCTTATATGTATATATACGCCCGACTGATCCCAGTTTAATATATAATTATTATGCATCTATACGCGCGACTGATTCCAGTTTAATATGGTTGGTTGCTGATCCAGCGGACCATGGGATCATGCCCTTCGACCCAATGCCTTTTTACTGGCATTATATTGCTGGGAAACTGTAAAAAAAATCTGTCAATACTGCATTTTACCAGTTTAGGCGTTGCAGGGAGGGGATTGAATAGCTGTGTGATAATGGCTGCATGCTTTATATTGCTGGGAAGTCTGTGAATTTTCGGTCCTCCCCGGGCCAGAGACTTAAAATAACTATCACACCACCAGGACGGTAGATTTGAACCTATGCACTGCTCCAAGCCAATGCAGTCAAGATAGGGTTCACTGTGCTCATTCCCCGCCACCAATTGACTACTGGTTATGCCGATTTCCGATGCCAAGTGACATCTTTAAAGTCCTTGTAGTGCTTCTTGTGGCCACCTTGACATCACATGACCTGACCAACAAATCTGTATATGCATCAGAATATTGTTAATGCTAGAGATACCAGATCTGTCAAGGACATGGTATTGCTCCAAGCAAGCAACCAAATGTTCAAGTCAAAAGGATTGTCACGTCCTGAGTCAGTGTGCCTCTATGATGGGCCATAGGAAAAAACAGTGCTGTCAGTTTCCTCCTCCCCAGTGCTGCGCAGTACATCTATGGCTCCCTCCCAACCATACATTTAAAAACAAAAATAAAGCATAAAATACATTGCAGCAATAAAATGAAAGCATGAAAAGCATAATTGTATAGATTGACATGCCATGAAGCTTGTATAAGAAGATAGCCTCAATATAACGGCATGTCATCTACTAAGGTTTTCTGTTGCATGGGTGGTTTGTCTAGTGGGCCATTGGTGAAACCCACAGACGCAAACCATGCAGCCAGTTTAATATAAAATTATTATGTATATATACGCGCGACTGATCCCAGTTTAATATAAAATTATTATGTATATATACGCGCGACTGATCCCAGTTTAATATAAAATTATTATGTATATATACGCGCGACTGATCCCAGTTTAATATAAAATTATTATGTATCTATACGCGCGGCTGCCGCTAATTTAAGGATGCTAGGAAACCATGTGATGTGCAAGTGAACAAATCGACCTCCCAAGATCGCTTGCAATGGATGCGATTTTGTATTAATCTTTGCAAATTGATTATTCGCGCGGTTACGCAAGTACACGCGCGTTCTTGCTGTCGCATGTAGTTGATGCTAGTGAACAGTAGGATTGAGTCTCAAACAAGAAACACAATCACAAGAGTATCGATCAATTGGTTCTCACATCTTTGAGCGTGACTCCCACTGTTTAGAAGACCTCTCAAAAAATTGTACACCGGGGAGAGTTTATATTGTGGGTATGCAGTGCAGCTCTGCAGAAACCACCCACATTGTACTTAGGAAGTAAGAGCTAATGGTTCATAGTTCCTGGATATCGATATTGTTAGTCGTCCATTACAAGTGGGGATAATCCATTTGTTACATCCTATTTGAAAATTTAGTTCGAGTTATCGCTTAACAATGAGTTCGTAGATGGCTAGTAAGAACAATTATGGTTTCAAATGAAATATCTTTGCACAGTTTCGGCATAGAAACGCCACTGTCAGGTCCGTAGATGGGAAGGGGGTTGGTATGCTAATTCCCCCCTTAGCAAATCGGAACATGACTTTTAGTACTAGGAATTTACCAAAAATGGGGACAAACAATCAATTGACAACCCCCCCCCCACTCCACTTTTAGATATTTTCTGCAACGCACAATATTGTGCAAATGACCTTTTTTTCTTCTTAGTAGCCCCACCCCACACAATCCCTGTAAAGAGAACATACCTACGGTTGTTGTTGCCAGGCGACGAATGAGTATCGACTCTACGCCGTGACGGTTTATCATCACTGTGTCCTCGGTCAAATCATGTCCTTGGGTGGCAATCTACAAGGAGGTGGTGATCAATGATTTAGACTTGGATCTACTTACATGTTCCATAGACACCCTTTATAGTTGTTAATTTTGTACAACTTTATGTGCTCGCATTTAAAAACGCACTATTAACATTAATATTCTTTACTACTTATTGTTAATATTTTGTTATGGTTGAGTTTGTAGTCATCGTGGATTACGACGGACGAACATCATCATCAGACTTGGGTAGACAACGTTTAAGTTATACTCGGTGTTCAGCTGCGAGTGAAACTGTCTCGTGTAACTAGACCCGTTGTCCATGTGTCCATCGGGTAATGCTCCAGTATAGTGGGCATTCTACAGTAGATTTGGGTCTGGGTTCGGTCGCCCTCTCAGCCGAGGTATCATTCACCGACATAGTGAACCACTAGTCCAAGCCTGAGTCTCTACACATCTTGGGGCACTGGAGGAAATTTGCTTCTTCTTTTCCACGAGACATTCTTCTTGGAAGTAACTACACGATTGATCTCAAACTGATCAATAGTTACGATTTCCAAATAACGTTTTCTCCAGTCTATTTGCAGATGAAGCTTCCTTTTAGAGCTGTGCTGCCCTCTTTTTTGTACTCAGTAGAGTTAGCGTTACGTCTCCGGAGACGTGCATACGATTCTCAATGCATTTACAAATATCTGGACATCGAGTTTTGGCCGCCTCTCCAAAGCATCTTTATTTCGGCTGACCGAACCCTAATGCCTGGCGCCACTGTATACACAGTGTTACTTTATGTGTTGGCGCAGAAGGTGTAGGAGATATTGCTTGCTTTGTTGCAGTTAATTCTCATTCCATCTGCAGCCTGAACATCCAAGGGCATGATCCCTAAAACTGTTGGCCAGGAGCACAGCACGAACCACCGTGTTTATGGTTCCAGGGTGCACTACGAGGAGGTACTATTAGGATCTTGGCACCACTGGGGACGGATGTGTTGGGCCAGTAGCACAAATAAAACTGAGAAACAACGCATTTCCATTATCTGGCCTTCATCCCGATGGAAATTTAGTAAGACCTTTGTCCTACTACAAGAAAGATCAAGCGGGAGTTTGAGAATGAACGCTGACGAAGAAGGATCTGAGTTATCTTCTAACCCTGGATCCGCACGAGAACTGAAGTATCCTATGTACCGCGTTGCACCGCGTTGAGATGCTGTATGTCTCCTCCTTTCACAAGATGATGCGTCTTCTATTAGATATATATCTCCATATAGCTCCATTTTGTGTCATTCCTTACACTGTATATTGGTCTAGTTCACAGACTTTCAGTGAGGTCATTGTGACACTTCTCTGGTCATCTTAAGAACGTATATCCTTCTGCAACTCATCATGGGAATCGATACAACAACACCAACACCATGATAATCGATACAACAACAACATGGGAATTGATATAACAACAACATGGTAATCGTTACAACAACAGAATGGTAATCGATATAACAATAACATGGTAATCGATACAACAACAACATGGGAATCGATACAACAACAACATGGTAATCGATACAACAACAACATGGTAATCGATACAACAACAACATGGTAATCGATACAACAACAACATGGGGATCGATACAACAACAGCAACAACAACAACAGATTTGAATCCCAGTTCTCATATCACAAAAATGTATTGTGACACTTAAGCAGATTTCGATTCTTGTTTCTGTAACTCTAATTTTTTTCTTATTTTTTCTTCAGAATTCGTTCTCAAACTCCTGCATATTAACATGATGTTGTCCGGGGAAAATAGGTGCGTTGTGTCGCAGTTTACAGGTTAACTGCGATATCTACGAGTGTAGACGTGACACATCCGACTTCAGTGTATATTCTTGGTCACCTGCACCTACTATGTGATGGGACAGCCAACTCGATCCAAAAGATCCTTGGCCGCCTCTTACAACATGCATGGTAAGTCAATGTTTCGTGATTATTTACTGCACTTTTGGATCACATCATAACACCTGCGAAGCTTAATCAACATACCGTATAATTCTGTTAGCATGACATTTGTAACTTCCTATGTTAATTTTTGTATTAAAACACAAACGTTTTCAATAACAAGAACATGTTGTAGACGTATTGACCCAAGTTCAATCAAATATATGTTATTTAACAATGGAAGTATGTCTAGTACAACAGATGAATATCTAATCTATCTAATCTATTTATCTAATCTATCTAATCTCTTGATCTAATCACTTTATCTAATCTCTCTATATAATCTTTCTATCGAGATCTCTCTACTTTATCTAATATCTTTAATCACTCTGTCTAATCTCTATATTAATCGTTCCATCTAATATCTCTATTTAATGTCTTTAACTAATCTCTTTATCTAATCTATCTATCTAATCTCTCTATCTAATCTCTCCATCTCGTTTCTTTGCCTCTCCCCATCTCTATATCTATCAGTCTCTCCATCTCTATATCTCTTCATCTCTATATCTCTGTGTCACCTCATCTCTCTCTCTGTGCTTCTCTATGTCTCTCCCTCCCATCTCTCCATTTCTTCCTCTCTATTTCACACTATCCCTTTCTATCTCTTTATCCCTCTATTTATCTCTCTTTATCTATCAATATATATATATTTGTCTTTTTTTATATATATTTCGTGTTTTTTTAATAGTTTTGAGGAGTCATTCTTCTTCCATGTTCAGATCTTTGCGGACATTTGCGTCTGTTCGTCTTTTTGCCAATGATATTTTTAGAACCATTCTATAACATTTCATTTCGAATGCCACTATTTTATTATATTTTCCATTGCGGATGTCCTTTTCCACGTCTCACAGTTATATGTTGCCACTGGAAAAATATATCTTCTTAATAATTGTAACTTTACTTTTCTGTTTGCCACTTGCCATAGATTTTTCATATGATTTTGTGTTTGTAGGACTATTGTTAATTTCTTTCGAGGTCATCGTTAGTTTTTTGGCATTGTATACGCGGCGAATATATGATAAGGTTGATGTGGATGTGGATGTTGATGATGATAATATTGATGATGTTGATAATGATGATTAAGCAACCTCTCTGGCTGTAGTTGTTGACAGTTCACAGTCTGTCTGTAGTTGTTGACAGTTCACAGTCTGTCTGTAGTTGTTGACAGTTCACAGTCTGACTGTAGTTGTTGACAGTTCACAGTCTGTCTGGCTTAGCATGAGTCCTATTGAGTTGAGTAACCGAGGTTAGATCCGAACTCGTATATGGTTCATTGTCTCAAAGATAGGGAGATTTATTGCTGCATGTTTGTGCTAGAAAGATTTATGGACGCATGTTTGTGTTAGGAAGATTTATGGGCGTATGTTTGTGCTAGGAAGATTTATGGACGCATGTTTGTGCTAGGAAGATTTATGGATGCATGTTTGTGCTAGGAAGATTTATGGATGCATGTTTGTGCTAGGAAGATTTATGGATGCATGTTTGTGCTAGGAAGATTTATGGATGCATGTTTGTGCTAGGAAGATTTATGGATGCATGTTTGTGTTAGGAAGATTTATGGATGCATGTTTGTGCTAGGAAGATTTATGGATGCATGTTTGTGTTAGGAAGATTTATGGATGCATGTTTGTGCTAGGAAGATTTATGGATGCATGTTTGTGCTAGGAAGATTTATGGACGCATGTTTGTGCTAGGAAGATTTATGGATGCATGTTTGTGCTAGGAAGATTTATGGATGCATGTTTGTGTTAGGAAGATTTATGGATGCATGTTTGTGCTAGGAAGATTTATGGATGCATGTTTGTGTTAGGAAGATTTATGGATGCATGTTTGTGCTAGGAAGATTTATGGATGCATGTTTGTGTTAGGAAGATTTATGGATGCATGTTTGTGCTAGGAAGATTTATGGATGCATGTTTGTGCTAGGAAGATTTATGGACGCATGTTTGTGCTAGGAAGATTTATGAATGCATGTTTGTGCTAGGAAGATTTATGGATGCATGTTTGTGTTAGGAAGATTTATGGATGCATGTTTGTGCTAGGAAGATTTATGGATGCATGTTTGTGTTAGGAAGATTTATGGATGCATGTTTGTGCTAGGAAGATTTATGGATGCATGTTTGTGCTAGGAAGATTTATGGATGCATGTTTGTGCTAGGAAGATTTATGGATGCATGTTTGTGCTAGGAAGATTTATGGATGCATGTTTGTGCTAGGAAGATTTATGGATGCATGTTTGTGCTAGGAAGATTTATGGATGCATGTTTAGTCTCCGAAGGCAGACATTCCAGTGCACCAAGTATCTCAGGATCATCACGTCCTGTCAGACACTTCAGTCCCTGCTTGCCGTCTTGAACTAGATGTCTAATCCCTGCTTGCCGTCTTGAACTAGATGTCTAATCCCTGCTTGCCGTCTTGAACTAGATGTCTAATCCCTGCTTGCCGTCTTGAACTAGATGTCTAATCCCTGCTTGCCGTCTTGAACTAGAAATCTAGTCCCCGGTTGCCGTCTTGAACTAGATGTCTAGTCCCCGGTTGCCAACTTGAACTAGATGTCTAGTCCCCGGTTGCCAACTTGAACTAGATGTCTAGTCCCCGGTTGCCGTCTTGAACTAGAAATCTAGTCCCCAGTTGCCGTCTTGAACTAGAAATCTAGTCCCCAGTTGCCGTCTTGAACTAGAAATCTAGTCCCCAGTTGCCGTCTTGAACTAGAAATCTAGTCCCCGGTTGCCAACTTGAACTAGATGTCTAGTCCCCGGTTGCCAACTTGAACTAGATGTCTAGTCCCCGGTTGCCGTCTTGAACTAGATGTCTAGTCCCCGGTTGCCAACTTGAACTAGATGTCTAGTCCCCGGTTGCCAACTTGATCTGTTCGCATGCACATACATGAAGAAGAGAAAAACATATGAACAGATTATAATTTAAGCACATCGACGTTGTACACAGACAGGAGTTGTACACACACATGAGTTGTTCACAGACAGGAGTTGTAGACACACACATGAGTTGTTCACAGACAGGAGTTGTACACACACACATGAGTTGTTCACAGACAGGAGTTGTAGACACACACATGAGTTGTTCACAGACAGGAGTTGTACACACACATGAGTTGTTCACAGATAGGAGTTGTACACACACATGAGTTGTTCACAGACAGGAGTTGTACACACACATGAGTTGTTCACAGACAGGAGTTGTAGACACACACATGAGTTGTTCACAGATAGGAGTTGTACACACACATGAGTTGTTCACAGACAGGAGTTGTACACACACATGAGTTGTTCACAGACAGGAGTTGTAGACACACACATGAGTTGTTCACAGATAGGAGTTGTAGACACAGACATGAGTTGTTCACAGACAGGAGTTGTAGACAGACATGAGTTGTTCACAGACAGGAGTTGTACACACACACATGAGTTATTCACAGATAGGAGTTGTAGCCACACATGAGTTGTTCACAGACAGGAGTTGTAGACAGACATGAGTTGTTCACAGACAGGAGTTGTAGACACACATGAGTGGTTCACAGACAGGAGTTGTAGACACACATGAGTTGTTCACAGACAGGAGTTGTAGCCACACATGAGTTGTTCACAGACAGGAGTTGTAGACAGACATGAGTTGTTCACAGACAAACGTTGTACAGAGACAGGAGTTGTAGACAGACATGAGTCGTTCACAGACAAACGGTGTACAGAGACAGGAGTTGTACACACACGCATGAGTTGTACACTGACAAACGTTGCACACAGACAGGAGTTGTAGACATGCGTTATACAGAGACAGGAGTTGTAGGCATGCGTTGTACAGAGACAGGAGTCGCACACAGACAGACGTTGTACACAGACATTGAAGAAACATGGCGAGCTCTGGTAGGTATATATATATATTATTTATTCAAACACCAATATTTGCAGATATATTGTATATATATATATATATAAAGGTAAGATCGACATGTGATGCCAAAAGACGGTTTAAGGTCCAAACTGTGAACATAATGTTTGTGTCGAGGATTGAAGCTAACATTGATGCCCAGGGCACACATTGCAAATTGTCCTCTTCTTTCAAGGCAGAATGGGTTGGCAGGATCCCAAACAAGGACATTTGCTGTGAAAAAATTGATATAATATTGTCAGTTCTTTTATTGCCATGTCATTATGCAACAAGCAATAACGTTAATTATTACTTTTATAATAATCATGAATGTACACATGATGATGATGATGTAGTGAAAATGTTGATGTGATAGTTTTTACTGACCACACGTGTCCCAAATGTAGGAGGAGATTGTATGTCAGAAGTCTGACCACACGTGTCCCAAATGTAGGAGGAGATTGTATGTCAGAAGTCTGACCACACGTGTCCCAAATGTAGGAGGAGATTGTATGTCAGAAGTCTGACCACACGTGTCCCAAATGTAGGAGTAGATTGTATGTCAGAAGTCTGACCACACGTGTCCCAAATGTAGGAGGAGATTGTATGTCAGAAGTCTGACCACACGTGTCCCAAATGTAGGAGGAGATTGTATGTCAGAAGTCTGATCACACGTGTCCCAAATGTAGGAGGAGATTGTATGTCAGAAGTCTGACCACACGTGTCCCAAATGTAGGAGGAGATTGTATGTCAGAAGTCTGACCACACGTGTTCCAAATGTGACAGGGAATTCTATGCCAGAATATTTACCATTAACATTTGTATCGTATCCTTTTCAAGAGGCAGCCATCAACTCAGCATTTTTGACTGTAGTGATTTTCAAGGCAATATAAATACGTTCAGTACTTTGCTATTGATGTCTAACCTGTCGGATTGCACAAATGCATATGACAGGATTCGAAAACGGTACCGTGACCGCAACATATGCGCTATTTATTACGCCGCCACAGAGCCGAAAATGTCCATAGGTGTCCCAAATTCTATACCGGAATATTTTGACCATAGGTGTCCCAAATGTAGCAAGGAATCATGTGCCTAACGGACAGATGCAATAACGCACATCTTAGGCTGATGTCATTGTGCTCTGAAATAACCGGTTATTATTATCTCCTCAAGTATCGTGTTGTGCATGGGCCTGAAATAGGAGTCCAAAGATTACCAACACTGTTTACCTTCCATGTAATTCGTAAAAGGCAAATAAGGAAGTTATGGGGTGCAATTAGATGTCCCATCCCATATATGGTCAGAGTATCTAAAATGTCACGCTGAAGTTGGATGTAACTGATTGAGAGGCGCAGGTATCGCAGTAAATATGTAAACCATGACACAACGCTTTCCGTTATCCGGAATAAAGGTAAAGGCATGTCCTATGGCAGCAAATTGCCGTCGGGGATGAGATAACTTTTCATGTACTATGCCGCAGAAACTATTAGGTCGGGTGGCCAGTTCCCTTCCTTGCTGTCTTTACCTTCGCTAACTCATGCGTTAGGTACGCATTTGCAGCTGAGTCGACTGGAGGAGTGGTCGTGTCAAACGAGAAATAGCAACCTAGACTGGTTTTGTCCGGACGTGGTTTCGAACCTGGCACGCTGTAGCAAGCAAGCTAACTATCAACTAAGCTACTGCGCTTCGGACTACACCCTGTAATCTGCATATGAGTTTGAGAAAGAACGCAGAAGAAGCAGAAGAATCTCCCACCACAGTCCGTGCCACACTGTATATCCATCTTCTTCTTCTTCTTCTTCTTTTGCGTTCAGCATCTGTGGTCATGCTATACCGTCAGGCCTGTCGTCAAGACGAAGTCCACTGTCTTCTCCAGGTCAGAGCGGCTGCCCCATAGCTTTTGCCTCAAGTCTGTATCTCTGGCCAGGTCTGCTGTCTCTGCTCTTTGTATGTTGGGCAGTCCTGAAGTATGTGTTCCGGGGTCTGGGTTCCGGATCCACATTGTTCCGGTTCCGGATCCTTAATCGGTAAAGGTGACCCAACAGTCTGCAGTGGCCTGTTCTAAGGCGAAATATTGTGGTCTATTGATATCTTTGGAGGAGATGTATTGTATCATGTTCGTATTCCCCTTCCATTTCTTTCTTCCACTTTGCTGTGTATGTGTTGCGGATTATTGTTTTTACTTCTCCGTAAGACAGTGGGCGTCTGTGTTGCTCCATTTCACTTCCTGCCTTTGACAGAGCATCCGCTTTCTCATTTCCCATGATTCCACAGTGTGATGGTATCCACTGAAGGTCAATAGCTGTTGATTTTTGGATCTGTCTTAGTTCATGTCTGATGTTGTACAGAAGGCTTTCGTTTCTGTTGCTCTGGATTGATTCCGAGTAGGGATCTGCAATCTGTGAATATGGTTATCTTCTTTGGTCTTGGCAGTCCTGGTTCAGTGAAGGCTTTCAGTGCTCGATGGAGTGCAACTGCTTCTGCTCTAAAATTAGAGGAGTATTTCCCGGTTGGAAAAGCTTTTGATATTGTCTTCCCATCTTTGAGTCTTATAAAAATTCCACCTCCTCCATTTCTTACTGCTCCTTCTGCCGATCCATCTGTGTAGACACGTGTCCATTCCTTGGGATTGTATTTTATTTCTATCATCTCCAGTGTCAATGCTTTTAGTTGAGGTGGAGTTTGGTATTCCTTATTAATTATTCTAGGAACCTGCGTTATTATGGAGACATTCTGGAGACTATTGCCTGGCTCTTAAAAGTCCGTTAGTGTTTCAATTTCATTTGGGAGGTTTGTGAGGATTTCTTTATGTTGTTCATGGAGATCTTTGGAGATGTGACAGAAGCTGGTTCTCTTCAACCTGCTTGTGGTTGATCTAGAAATTTGCGCATACATCGGATGGTGTGGCATGCTCTTAATTTTTTCCCTTTGAACAAGCACTCATTCTTCTCTTCTGTCATCAAGTGGGCGGATGTTTACATGTTTTTCGATTGCATGGATTGGAGTGGTTTTCATCCCTCCAGAGATAAGTCGAAGTCCTGCATTTTGTACTTTAGATAGGTGATCAGTATTTTTTCTATATATGCTGATGCCCATGCTGTCATTCCATATTCTACTATAGGTCTGACTGTACCTATGTAGACTTTTTGAAGAATATTTCCATTTGCTATATCCATCTACTGCCATGGAACGTTAGATACAGACACATGCAACGTTATTAGTAATGTCACGGTAATAGTTGGCTGTACACATATACACGGTAATAGTTGGCTGTACACATATACAACGCTATTAGTAATGTCACGGTAATAGTTGACTGTACACATATACACGGTAATAGTTGACTGTACACATATACACGGTAATAGTTGGCTGTACACATATACACGGTAATAGTTGACTGTACACATATACACGGTAATAGTTGACTGTACACATATACACGGTAATAGTTGGCTGTACACATATACAACGCTATTAGTAATGTCACGGTAATAGTTGACTGTACACATATACACGGTAATAGTTGACTGTACACATATACACGGTAATAGTTGGCTGTACACATATACACGGTAATAGTTGGTTGTACACATATACACGGTAATAGTTGGCTGTACACATATACACGGTAATAGTTGACTGTACACATATACACGGTAATAGTTGGCTGTACACATATACACGGTAATAGTTGACTGTACACATATACACGGTAATAGTTGACTGTACACATATACACGGTAATAGTTGACTGTACACATAATCACGGTAATAGTTGGCTGTACACATAATCACGGTAATAGTTGACTGTACACATAATCACGGTAATAGTTGACTGTACACATATACAACGCTATTAGTAAAGTCACGGTAATAGTTGACTGTACACATATACAACGCTATTAGTAAAGTCACGGTAATAGTTGGCTGTACACATATACAACGCTATTAGTAAAGTCACGGTAATAGTTGGCTGTACACATATACAACGCTATTAGTAAAGTCACGGTAATAGTTGGCTGTACACATATACAACGCTATTAGTAAAGTCACGGTAATAGTTGGCTGAACACATATTATCTACTGTACACATATCATCTACTGTACACATATCATCTACTGTACACATATCATCATCTCATGTACACATATCATCATCTTATGTTGTTTTCCTTGCAGATGTCCATATATTACATCGACCATTTTTGGGGGCCAATATTTACCCCTCCCCCTCTACCGTGTGTCAACAACTGTCAAGAATTCAGGGACCTTTGTTTAATTATAGCAAAAATTACCCACACTCTCACCCTCACAAAATTTTTTAGCAAAGTAAGGACGCAAAATGTCCCACACTCTCACCCTCACAAAGAAGTTTAGCAAAGTCAGGATGCAAAAACATACATGATATCTGGAACATTTGTAGACACATTTGTCAAACTGAAACCATTTAATTGGTGTCTATAAAAAAAGGTGGATTATAAATCCTCTCCCTACCCTCTACCCCGTCAACAATTGCCACATATCTCCAGACCTCCCCCCCCCCCCCCCCCAATTGCTGAGGTACTGTACGTACATGTCCTGATACTAAAAATGTATATATTTTATAACTGCTAAACGTAACCTTGGATAACAGTTACCATGTTGTTCCGACAGGCCGACGTTCTGCTTGAGCTAGGCCGGGCACGGCGTGGGTGGGCGGAAAAACAAAGAAACCTGTTGCAAGGGCCAGAGTTGTGTCATGATGTCGACGTCTGTTTTGGCGGCATTAGACTCGAAACAGCATCCAGTCGGATGGCTGCTGGAACAGAGGGCGAAGCACTCATGGGAATGTCCTACGTGCTGTGAGGCCAGTTTCTAATCAAGAATCAGAATATTTTATAACTATACTGGTGAAAATTGTAGCTGGACAACGTTATACCCAATGTGATAAGTTTTCACTAGTAAATGTCTAGAAAACTGTCCACGAACTTCCAGCAATGCTTGTTTAAATCCAGCTGTTGCCGTGACGTGGCTAATCGCGCTGCATATCCTTGAGATCTAGAGATCCATGCTCCCATACAGATTTAATCAGATTTAATCCAAAACAGATTTGTATAGTTCGTAATGTCGTTTATGTTGTCCCTGTGACTTTCACCAATACAAGAACTACCATCATAATTCAATCCTAGACATCGACTTTATTTATAAGACCTGTACACAGAATAAATTAGGACTTCAGTTTCTTACGTTTATTATTATTATCGTGATTTTCGTTGGTCACTATTTAGTTCTATATACTTGGAGTCACCTTGGCTATTTTTGGCATGCGACTCTACGTATATAAATTGTGAGTAACATACATCACGACAATAATAAAATAACGTAATGAATGAAGTGCTAATGAATTCTGTACAGATGTATATTCTATAAGGGGGTCATGATTCATTCAAGAGTTGTGAGTCTTTTTACTATTATTTCCGTGAATTTCATTGGTCGGCGTAGGAAGGGGATACACAGTATATAAATAGTGACCAATGAAAATACATTTACAAAACCTGGAGATGGTGGTGAAAGGGTTACCAGAACCGCAACCTCCACTAATTTTTGATCGTTCTAAAGTTGCAATACACAAAACTGGACTAACGTTCGCGGTTGAAAGGTTCGCACCTCATCACAAATGGTATATTTTACTGAACTATAAACACAGCAATAATAGCAACAAAAAACATCATAAAGCTGATTCTGCTTTGTTCTGTTAGGTCTTATCAAGCTCTGACTAACATCACGAACGAATTATGATACTGCTGTTGGTCTTATCACGTGCTAACATCACGTGTTAGGTCTTATCACGTGCTAAAATCACGTGTTAGGTCTTATCACGTGCTAACATCACGTGTTAGGTCTTATCACGTGCTAACATCACGTGTTAGGTCTTGTCACGTGCTAACATCACGTGTTAGGTCTTATCACGTACTAACATCACGTGTTAGGTCTTATCACGCTCTGACTAACATCACGTGTTAGGTCTTATCACGTATTAACATCACGTGTTAGGTCGTATCACATGCAGACATCACGTGTTAGGTCGTATCACATGCAGACATCACTTGTTAGGTCGTATCACATGCAGACATCACGTGTTAGGTCTTATCACGTGCTAACATCACGTGTTAGGTCTAATCACGCGTTCACTAACCTGATACAAATGAATCCTCGTGAACATTGTGTTACTAGACAAGGATCAACAAAACATTCAATCTGTGGACAATCGTCTGCTTGTAGTGATGCACCTGTACATTTAAAAAAAAAAAAACATAAAACATCAACAACATTTACAACCAGTTTGAACTTTTTGCATTATAAAAGACTATTTCAATATTGCATGTTTCCCGTTGGGTAGTTGCATGGAAGTGTAATCTTGCTGCAAGTATAACTTTATAATTACTATTTCTTATTTATTCTTTTTCTGTTTTTATAATCAAACACAGCCTTAATCCACAAGCTTAAAATCCCCTCTTCAATCCTTAACAGGAAAACATGCAGTAATGAAAGTTAAAAGTTAAAATCAAACTCATGTAGTCTGGTGGTGGGTAGTTTGGTGGTGGGTAGTTTGATGGTGGATAGTCTGGTTGTGGGTAGTCTGGTGGTGGGTAGTCTGGTGGTGGGTAGTCTATGTCGTGAGATTGACTTGGAATTGTTTCATGGAAGCTCGCCAGCACATCTGGTAGAGTCTAGCAAGCATTAATTGTGCAGATATCGCAGCCAAAGTGTGTATTCAGTGGGACTGTATCTATTTACAAATAATTGCCGTAAGACATGAAAACGAAATTAGAAAAAGAAATTGAACTATACAAACCGAAATACTTTCAGTAACAAACATAAAATGACACTTAGACAAGTCTACCTAGCTTTAGTAACAAACATGAAATGACACCTGGACAAGTTTGCTTCCGTGACAAGCAGACAGAACACAAGTCTACATACCTTCAGTGACAAACAGACTTGATGCCAAAATCAAGAAAGTGGTTAGAATAATGAACTTCATTGTTGTTGAATAAGTTACAGAATTTTTGACATAGAAGTATAAATTGACTGTCGGTGTCAAGACTGCAAACTATCATACTTGTACAGGCAGGCTACGTGACATTTATACGTTGATATGAAATGGACCATAGTTTGGTCATAGATAAAAGAATTCTTTAAGACGAACATATTGGCCATTACGCTTATTATCTGTAGTAGCCAACCGGACATTGGAAAAGCACGACATCATGCACAATTTAAATACGGTCAGATTAGATAAGGGAGCACCTAATTGGACGTTAACTAGATAATCTATTTCAGCCTACGCAGTTTATGATGACGAATACAGATGAAGATGGGGATGATAGTAACGATTGTAATAAAGATACTGTGAAGGAACACACCAGGTTAATACAACGATGTTTTAATGAAATATTGATTATTTTAAGATAACGCACACGCTAGACTTACACTTAACAGCTGGTATGTTGTCCCAGCCTATGTTTCTTTCAACCTCAGACGTTATTTCCATTTTGCTGACACGAGAGCTTTTAACAATCAAAATATAGTGGAGGTTGCGGTTCTGGTAATGCAGTGATCATGACCTCTGGGATATTTTAATTACAACAACATCCCTATGTACGTCATTCATCAATGGAAAATACGGACACAATATTGTATTCCCCAATACGAATTAATGGTGTGGGAAACGGCAACTACCTTTTCGTAATTCCTACTAACTATACCAGAATCAAGCAGGTTACCCTCTCAACATAGGAAACTAGGTGTTTAAAAATGAGTGCCTATTAAAAAAACTTACACATATTGACAAATTCGACTATAGATAATTAGTTCGAGATTCAGGCTGTGAGTTATGAATATATGACTGCAGATTATTATTAGACGTGGCTTTCGCCAATAGAAGACATACTTAAAGAATTCATAAGAAGACCTAGAAACACAATTAAAAAGAAGACCTACCAACCGATTTCTATAGAAGACCTACCAACCAATTTCTATAGAAGACCTACCAACCGATTTCTATAGAAGACCTACTAACTGATTTTTATGTAAGACCTACCAACCGATTTCAGTTAGAAGACCTGCCATCCGATTTCAATGGAAGACCTACCAATCGATTTCAATAGAAAATGGACGGATTTCACTGCTCGGGATACAGTGCATGAACTCACCCAACTATATTCAAAAGCACAAGACATAATTATATACACAGATGGCTTCGTTAGCAGAAAAACAAATAAAATAGGGTTTTGTTGCCTACAGAAACGGCGTGAAGTTAGTTGAGAAATCTTCAGCATATTCCACTGTTACATCGAGCATGAGGATAGAGATAGAGAGAGTTACATCAGCACTTAATTGGTTGATAACTGATACATCAACACACTCGATAATACTCACAGACTCTCAAAGCATGCTGCGCAAGATAGAAAAGTTCATGCTAAGAAAATAATGGTGGGACTTATTGAACAACTCAGTTGTCCAGAGCATTACATGGATATACTTCCCTGGTCATGCTGGGTTCAGAGGAAACGAGAGAGCCGACTTATTGGCAGGCAATGCGGCGATAGACGACACAATGCTGAGAAGAGATAAAGCAGACTTAATGAAGGCAGTAATAAATTCATTTCAAGATGCAGATGATGTCAATGAGGCTGAGAACGTACACATACAGAGAATGTTAGAAATGGGAATCACTAGAGGTGAGGGAAGGGAAAACAATTTTTTTTGAAAGTTCTGAAGATCACACAGTCAACACCTGACCGGGACTGGGATGGCGTCTGGAACGGAGGGCGGAGCACTTATGGGAATGCCCCTGGTGCTTTGAAGCCAGTTTATAATCAAGAATTCAATGGAAGACATAGCAACCGATTTCAATAGGAGACCTGCCAACCGGTTTCAATAGAAGACCTGCCAACCGATCTCATTGGAAGACGTACCAACCGATTTCAACCAAGCCTGTTAGATCATGTATTCTATTATTCCCATGCATATCGTGGGTCAGTGTTGACAGGAGACACCCGAACGACACAAAGTATATAAATACTGACCAACCACAAGTACAGCAATAATCTATTAAAACTCGGAAGACGTGGTGACTGTATTACCAGAACAGCGGCTTCTACTATTTTGTATGGTTGTGTGACAGACTGTCAGTCTTGCCAGGAGTCGGACAATGAAATTCATTCATTCATTTTCCTTTTGTGCTGAAGTAAGCGCATGAACAAAGGTCAGATCTCTCCAATTCTGTCTGTTCACAGCTATTCTGTGCAGTTCTTGAATAGTATGGATATTGTGTGTTTTACTTTCTCTAAGTATTGTTCTTCTGAGTGTTTTTTTTATCTACCCCAGCTCTTTTGCCTGTAGGTATCTATTCAAGAGATTAGTGGTATATTATGTTGTATTCTTTTGATGTTTTGTGTGTATCTTGATAAAGATCTTTTGGTTGAAACGTTGAATATGATTTGTGTATTGTAAGTTATATGTTTTCTTGTGTGCGCATCATTACTCACTAGTTTTTGTTACATTCTTTCGTGTCTTATTGAAGCGATTATATAAACCTGTGTTTTACGTAAGTACAATTGTTGTTACGTTTCCCGCAGTTACCTTGTATTGTATGTTTTGGACAGTATTCAAGCAACAGACGTTAGAAAAGCACACGCAGAAAATGCTACATGCGAAAGAGAAATTCTTGATAAAATCGATCGATTTTTTCGTCAACACAATAGACTATCACAGTCGTATCAGATAATGCATGATATCAAAATAAGAGAGATTCGGAATGCTGCTCAAACTGGAAGAGACATCCCAATAGTAAACATGGTCTTCAATCGCGATCGTCAATCTGATTAACGACGCTATAATGAACCAACATCTAATGATGTTAGAATAGTTTTCGTCAACGAAGATGGAGAACCAACCTTTATCCGCGACATTCGCATTTTCCCATTGAATCCAGAGAATCCAACAAAGCAGTTCATTAATATCAATATACTTAGCTCGAATATGGATCCAATGTCATACTCGCTTTTGTTTTCATACGTTGAGCCGGGTTGGCAAGCACATTAGCAATGTGAGGCATATTATGGTAAGTACCCACATAAATTTCGTCTCAACGGGATCCAAACAAATCTAGTATCTTTTATAAACGCCTCCTCCTCCATTTTGTATTGGCTCCCTCAGCCAATACATCTGTGTACACGTGTCCATATTTTAGGATCATATTTGTGTGCAATAATGTCATGTGCCAGAGACTTTAGCTGAGATGGTGTTCTCTGTTATTGATGATCCCTGGGACTTCTTTCACGATGGAAGCTAGTTCTCTTCAATCTGTTCTTTGTGTAACTGTTCAAGCCATCATTGGATGGTTTAGCATGCGAAGAATCTTCTGTCTGTGTAAGAGTACTCTTTTTGTGCCCCTGTTTTCGAGTGGCCATATGTATATATGTTTTTCCACTGATAAAATGGGGTTGTCTTCATGCCCCCCCCCCCTCCGTTTTTAGTCTGAGGCATTTTGGACTTTCTGTATGTGTTCTGTGTTTGTTCTGCATGCTTTCCCGCTCATGCTTTCATCCTATCCAGGAAACTAGCAATGCTTCAATAACTTGTCTTCCATTACAGACAATCTTCATCTCCTATTGTAACATGTATTTATCTCCCCCTATGCTGTTATGCGTCGCGGGTCTGGATGCAGATCGGTTCTCTTATGTTGTATTTATATCTAATTTCACGTTAAATGTTTTTTTAAAGCACGATCATCCAGATCCGTGACGCCTAACAGTACATTCAGAATTGATGATGATGATGTTGGTTGGTTGGTTGGTTGGTTGCTTGCTATCCTCAAGAGTTACGAGCGATTAGCTCTTACTTCCTATGTGCACTTGGATGATTTCTCAGATCTTTCTTTCGTTCCCCAAAAATTGCGATCGATTAGATCTTATTTCCTATGTGCAGTGGGGAGGTTTATCCGAGCTTTCTTTCATACCCAGGAGGCTTCAGTTTTCGTCTTTGTGCAATGCCTATTGAAAGAGTCGTCTACTCAGGGGGGGGGGGGGGGGTAAATGTCACGAGACGAGCTGACAGTCTGCTTGGGTCACCTATTGTGTGTCTTTCCTCCGATGAGGCGCTTCGCAGCCAGCGAGCTATTCCTCATGTAGCAAGACCATACAATTACCACCCTTCGTGTCTCTAGGTCCCAGACATATTTTTTTCTGTATGAGCCCTATTTGGCAACGGCGACAGTTGAATTAGATTCTGTACGAGCCGTATTTGGCAACGGCGACAGTTGAATTAGATTCTGTTTGAGCCATATTTGGCAGATTCTGTTTGAGCCGTATTTGGCCACGGCGACAGTTGAATTAGATTCTGTTTGAGCCATATTTGGCAACGGCGACAGTTGAATTAGATTCTGTTTGAGCCGTATTTGGCAACGGCGACAGTTGAATTAGATTCTGTTTGAGCCGTATTTGGCAACGGCGACAGTTGAATTAGATTCAGGCTTGATACATCTTTCAACGGTGACAGTTGAATTAGATTCTGTTTGAGCCGTATGTGGCAGCGGCGATAGTTGAATTAGATTCTGTTTGAGCCGTATTTGGCAACGGCGACAGTTGAATTAGATTCAGGCTTGATACATCATTCTGGATGAGGTGCTGCTTTGCCAAACACATCGGGGGGTCTGGAATTTGATCTGTGCACTTCTCATGCACACGCCTCGTCCGTTTCTGATAGCCTTCCAACATATCGTAAGGCTCGGCCTGGTGTTTTAACTCTCCGCCGTTGCGTTTATCACCCAAAGACGTAGGTAAATTGCGTCTATCCCGGAAAAAAACTTCGCAGTCGGCGAACATATGTCGTGTAAGAAAGGCATCATTCCTCTCTATGCCCCTGGGTACTGAACCCAATTCTCTCTGTATGAACCGTGTTGGGCAACCCCGACGGTTGAGTTAGACTAGGTTTGCGATGTCCTCGAAGACAAGGCCTTGCTTCCCATCTACGTTGTCCACCGCTTCCAGAGACTGAGTCTCAACACTGCTTCCGACAGAAGTTGTGGAACAATGTGATCCACGAAAGTTGTTCAATGATTTTCCTGTCTGCAGTTTGTAGCTGTATTAAAAGCTTCTTCCCATACCCAGGAGGTACATGTTCAAGTCGGCGTATCCAATATCTGAGTCATGATTGCTACTTTGAATGGGATCAATTGTGATGGGACTCTCCCTCTGTATCCCTCTCTCCCTCCTATCTTTCTCTCTCTATCCATTTCTATCCCCCTTATCTCTCTATAAATATATGTATATATCTCTCTGTATCTCTCTAACTCTATCTATATCTATGACATATATATATATATATATATTAATTGCCTCTTGTTCTCTTGCCCGGAACGTTGCTCCCCAAGATTAATCTGTCTAAACCATTGTGTCTCTTTATTAGTTCGAAAAATGTTAGCTTGCGGTTGTTCTGTGTTAGTTTTTACGAGTCATTCTTCTTCTAATTTCATGTATTTACAGATGTCTGTATTGGTTCGTCTTTCTGTCCTCGATATTCTTAGCACTCTTCTATAACATTTCATTTCTAATGCTGATATTTTCTTTTCCATTGCGGATGTCATTTCCCACGTCTCACAGTTATATGTTGCCACTGGAAAAATATAGCTAATTAATAATTGTAACTTTACTTTTCTGTTTGCCACTTGCCATAGATTTTTCATGTGAATTTGTGTTTGTAGGACTATTGTTAATCTCTTTCGTGGTCATCGTTAGTTTTTTGGCATTGTATACTTGGCTGTCCAGTGGCTGAACATGGATTGCAGTGTTGCCGTGCACTGGCGTGCCTTCAGGTGCATGCAGGTGGGGAACGTCCGTTGCAGTCCGAGGTGCAGAAAGTTGGGGGCAGTGGACTCGGGGGGGGGGTCGTGGATGGGACGTGCTGTGGGTATCATACAAAGCGTGTGCAGATTGAAGTCTACCCACAGATTTCGAAACTTGTTTGAGAGTAGTGGTGTCACTTAGCGGGGAACGCAGAGAATGGTGTCCCACAGCTGGGGAGAGGGAGGTACAGGCTTCGGTCGATGAGAGTGCCAGGGAGGGGGATGTAGCTGTGTACACTGGTGGATCTGTGGTTGGACATGTTTGTGGTGTTTGAGCCTTCACAGTTCGGTGCGCAAGTGGGCGATCATGGTGAGGAGTGGTGACTTTTTGGTCGCCGGAGGTGAACATTGTAGAGGGCGTGAAGGAGTGATGGTCGGCCTGCGTGGGACTGATGATGCCAGCAGAAATGTAGTGGCAGATACACTCAAGGAGAGATGGGAGCAACCATGGGCGTGTCCAGTTAGCAGTGATGATGATTAGATGACTAATTTACTATTGTTTGACATATTTGCAGTATTGGTACATCTAACATTCTTCTGTTAGATTGTTTAACACATTTGCAGTATTGGTACATCTGGAATTCACCGTCACCTTGGAATCTGCCACAAAATAACAAAAGTGCAATGTCCACGGGCGTACATCTCTTAGCCATTCATGGGGGGGGGGGGGGTCATTTGGTTGAATTTGTATAAGACCTGCAGTGACATGATTATTTTTTCCACAGGTAACAGGTTGTCAACACATTCCCCAACTTTCCTTAGTCGCCTCCTACGACATGCCTGCAAAGAATAAAGGGGTTATATTCTATGCACTCTGAACTAGAAGTCTAGTCACCGGTTGCCAACTTGATTTGTTCACATACACAAGAGAAAGACATATGAACAGACTTACTTTAATCACATCGACGTTGTATAGAGACAGGAGTTGTATGCATGGGTTGTACGGAGACAGGAGTTGTACGGAGACAGGAGTTGTATGCACGCGTCGTATAGAGACAGGAGTTGTATGCACGCATCGTATAGAGACAGGAGTTGTATGCACGCGTCGTATAGAGACAGGAGTTGTATGCACGCGTCGTATAGAGACAGGAGTTGTATGCACGCATCGTATAGAGACAGGAGTTGTATGCACGCGTCGTATAGAGACAGGAGTTGTATGCACGCATCGTATAGAGACAGGAGTTGTATGCACGCGTCGTATAGAGACAGGAGTTGTATGCATACGTCGTATAGAGACAGGAGTTGTATGCATACGTCGTATAGAGACAGGAGTTGTAGAAGACGTTGTACACAGACATTGAAGAAACATGGCGAGCTCTGGTAGGTATATATTTATTCAAACTCCAATATTTGCAGATATATTGTATATATATATATAAAGGTAAGATCGACATGTGATGCCAAAAGACGGTTTAAGGTCAAAACTGTGAACATAATGTTTGTGTCGAGGATTGAAGCCAACAGTGATGCCCAGGGCACACATTGCAAATTATCGTCTTCTTTCAAGGCAGAATGGGTTGGCAGGATCCATCACAAGGGCATTTGCTGTGGAAAAAATTGATATAATATTGTCAGTTCTTTTATTGCCATGTCATTTTGCAACAAGCAATAACGTTAATTATTACTTTTTATAATAATCATGAATGTACACATGATGATGATGATGTAGTGAAAATGTTGATGTGATAGTTTTTACTGACCACGCGTGTCCCAAATGTGACAGGGAATTCTATGTCTAATTTTGACCATTAACATTTGTATCGTATCCTTTTCAAGAGGCAGTCATCAACTCTAGTTTTTCTAGGCAATATAAATACGTTCAGTACTTTACTATTGATTTCTAAACTGTCGGAATCGAACACGGTACTTTGGCCGCCACATACACGCTATATACCACCCTGTCACAGAGCCGGGAATGTCCATGTGTCTCAAATGTGGCAGGGAATTCTCTACCTAACGGACAGATGCAACAACACGCATGTTAGGCTGATGTCGTTGTACTCTGAGATGGCCGGCTAATATTATCTCCTCTAGTATCGTGTTTTGCAGGGACCTAAAATAGAAGTGCAAAGATTACCAACGTTATTTACCTTCCATGCATACCGTAAGAGGCAACTAAGGAGTTTATGGAGTTAAATTGTCTGTCTCATCCCACATAGGAACATGTCTCAAAAACCATGCTGAAGTTGAATGTATCTGACTGAAAGGCGCAGGTATCGCAGCAAATATGTAAACCATGATACAACGCCTTCCGTTTTCCGGAATAAAGGTAAAGGTATGTCCTATGGCAGCAATTTGCCGTCGGGGATGAAGATAACTTTTCATGTACTAAACCGCAGCAACTATGGGATGACCAGTTCCCTTCCTTGTTGTCTTTACCTTTCCTAACTCAGGAATCAGGTATTCATTTGCAGCTGAGTCAATTGCAGGAGTGGTCGTATCAAGCGAGAAATACAACCCCGAATTTTTTTTGTCCGGACGTGGTTTTGAACCTGGCACGCTGTAGCAAGTAAACTCAGTATCAACTAGGCCACCGTGCTCCGGGCTACAAGTTCTAAAGTTCTGATATAACAAAACTGGACTAACGTTCGTGGTTGAAAGGTTCGTACCTCAACAAGAAAGGCATATTTTTACTTAACTATAAACACAGCAATAATTGTTTTTTAAATAATCATATAAGAAGGTGGATTCTGCTTTGCTCTGATTGTGCTGTTATGTCTTATCACACTCTGACTAACATCACGTGTTATGTCTTATCACACTCTGACTAACATCACGTGTTATGTCTTATCACACTCTGACTAACATCACGTAAGTGTTATGTCTTATCACACTCTGACTAACATCACGTGTTATGTCTTATCACACTCTGACTAACATCACGTGTTATGTCTTATCACGCTCTGACTAACATCATGTGTTATGTCTTATCACGCTCTGGCTAACATCACGTAAGTGTTAGGTCGTATCACACTCTGACTAACATCACGTAAGTGTTAGGTCGTATCACACTCTGACTAACATCACGTAAGTGTTAGGTCGTATAACGCTCTGCCTAATATCACATAAGAATGCTGCACCCTCTGTCTAACATCACGTAAGAAGGCTAATTCTGATGTAATGTCTTACCACGCTCTGACTAACATCACGTAAGAAGGCTAATTCTGCTGTAACGTCTTCATACATTCTGACTAACCTGATACAGATGGTTCCTGGTGAACAATGAGTAACTTGACAAGGGTTAACAAAACATTCAATCAGTGGACAATCGGCTGCTTGTAGAGATGCACCTGTACATTTAAAAAAAACATCATTTAAAACCAGTTTGAACTTTGTTCATTATGAAACCTGTCACAATATTGCATGTTTCTCGTTAGGAAGTTGCATATAAGTAGTACGTGTTGTTGCATGTATACCTTCCTTTATAATCGGGAGTTGCATGGAAGTGCTACCTGGTGTTGCAAGTATAACTTTATAATCGGGAGTTGCTGGGACGTGCTACCTGTTGTTGCAAGTATAACTTTATAATCGGGAGTTGCTGGGACGTGCTACCTGTTGTTGCAAGTATAACTTTATAATCGGGAGTTGCATGGAGGTGCTACCTGTTGTTGCAAGTATAACTTTATAATCGGGAGTTGCATGGAAGTGCTACCTGTTGTTGCAAGTATAACTTTATAATCGGGAGTTGCTGGGACGTGCTACCTTTTGTTGCAAGTATAACTTTATAATCGGGAGTTGCTGGGACGTGCTACCTGTTGTTGCAAGTATAACTTTATAATTGGGAGTTGCATGGAAGTGCTACCTGTTGTTGCAAGTATAACTTTATAATCGGGAGTTGCATGGAAGTGCTACCTGTTGTTGCAAGTATAACTTTATAATCGGGAGTTGCATGGAAGTGCTACCTGTTGTTGCAAGTATAACTTTATAATCGGGAGTTGCATGGAAGTGCTACCTGTTGTTGCAAGTATAACTTTATAATCGGGAGTTGCATGGAAGTGCTACCTGTTGTTGCAAGTATAACTTTATAATCGGGAGTTGCTGGGACGTGCTACCTGTTGCTACAAACTTTATAATTACTATTTCTTATTGATTCTTCTTCTTCTAATGTGTTTATAATCAAACTCATGTTAGCGGTGTGTAGTTTGATGGTGGGTAGTATTGCGGATGGTAGTCTGTAGAAAGGAATGCACTGTGTTGTCGTTTTAGCTTGGCAGCACATCTATGATCTGACATGTAGCGGACCCGTATGTCGTGAGATTAACTAGGGATAGTTGCATGGTGACTCACCAGCACATCTATGATCTGACATGTAGCGGACCCGTATGTCGTGAGATTAACTAGGGATAGTTGCATGGTGACTCACCAGCACATCTATGATCTGACATGTAGGGGACCCGTATGTCGTGAGATTAACTAGGGATAGTTGCATGGTGACTCACCAGCACATCTATGATCTGACATGTAGGGGACCCGTATGTCGTGAGATTAACTAGGGATAGTTGCATGGTGACTCACCAGCACATCTATGATCTGACATGTAGGGGACCCGTATGTCGTGAGATTAACTAGGGATAGTTGCATGGTGACTCACCAGCACATCTCGTAGATAGAGTCGAACAGAATTGATTTGTGCAGATATCGCAGTCAAGATGTGTTACACACATTTATTCTTCTTCTTCAGCGTTCATTCTCAAACTCCTGCTGCATCTCCCTTGTAGCAGGACCATGGTCCTACTAGATTTCCTGCATGATGTAGTCCAGAGAATGGAAATGCGTTGTGTCTTTTTTGCGCTAATGGCCCGACACATCCGTTTTTGGTGGGGCATTTCATTCAATTCTATGGACTTCTATATTTACATATAATTGCAATAAAACGTGAAAACGAAATTAGAATTATAAATTGAAGTATACAAAACGAAATAACTTAAGTAACAAACAGGACATGGCAGACAATTCTACTTACCTTCAGTATCAAACATGAAATGACACTTAGACAAGTCTAACTAGCTTCAGTAACTAACATGAAATGACACTTAGACAAGTCAGCGTAGCTTCAGTAAATAACATGAAATGACACTTAGACAAGTCAACCTAGCTTCAGTAACATACATGACATGACACCTGGACAAGTTTGTTCTGTGACAAGCAGACAGAACACAAGTCTACATACCTTCAGTGACAAGCAGACATGTTGCCAAAATCAAGAAAGTGGTTAGAATAATGAACTTCATTGTTGTTGAATAAGTTACAGAACTTTTGACATAGAAGTATAAATTGACTGTCGGTGTCAAGACTGCAAACTATCATACTTGTACAGGCAGGCTACGTGACATTTATACGTTGATATGAAATGGACCATAGTTTGGTCATAGATAAAAGAATTGTTTTAAGACGAACATATTGGTCAATACGCCTATTATCTGTAGTAGCCAACCGGACATTGGAAAGGCACGACATCATGCACAATTAAACTACGGTCAGATTAGATAAGGGAGCACCTGATTGGACGTTAACTAGATAATCTATTTCAGCCTACGCAGTTTATGATGACGTTTACAGGTAAATATGGGGATGATAGTAACGATTGTAATATGTGAAGGAACACACCAGGTTAATACAACGATGTTTTAATGAAATATTGGCTAATTTAAAATAACGCCAACGCTAGACTTACACTTAACAGCTGGTATGTTGTCCCAGCCTATGTTTCTTTCAACCTCGGACGTTATTTCAATTTTGCTGACACGAGAGCTTTTAACTATCAAAATATAGTGGAGGTTGCGGCTCTGGTAATGCAGTCATCATGACCTCTGGGGATATTTCAATTACGAACGTAGTGCTGACCACAATATCCCTATGTATGCGATTCATCAATGAAAATTACGAGTACAATATTGCATTCCCCAATACGAATTAATGGTGTGGGAAAGGGCATACTACCTTTTTGTAATACCTACTAACTATACCAGACATCAATCAGGTTACCCTCTCAACATAGGAAACTAGGTGTTTAAAAATGAGTGCCCATTTAACAAAACTTACACAAATTGACAAATTCGACTATAGGTAATTAGTTAGAGATTCAGGCTGTGAGTTATGAATATATGACTGCAGATTATTATTAGACGTGGCTTTCGCCAATAGAAGACATACTTAAAGAATTCATAAGAAGATCTACCAACATAATTCAATAAATGACATACACGCAGAATTCAAAAGAAGACATACAAACATAATAAAATGTAAGAAATACCAACCAATTTTACTAGAAGACCTACCAACCGAATTCAATAGAATACCTGCAAACAGAATTCAAAAGAAGACCTTCAAACAGAATTCAAAAGAAGAGCTACCAACATTATTCAATGTAAGACCTACCAACCGAATTTACTAGAAGACCTACCAACCGAATTCAATAGACTACCTACAAACAGAATTCAAAAGAAGACCTACCAACATAATTCAAAAGAAGACATACCAACCGATTTAAATAGAAAACCTACCAACCGATTTCAGTTAGAAGATCTGCCAACCTATTTTAATGGAAGACCTACCAACCGATTTCAATAGAAGACCTACCAACCGATTTGAATAGAAAATATGCGGGCATCAGGGCTCAGAATACTGTGCATGAACTCACCCAACTACACTCGAAACCACAAGACAAAGTTATATACACAGATGGCTTCGTTAGCAGAAACACAAATAAAAGCGGTTGGGGTTTTGTTGCCTACAGAAACGACGTGAAGTTCGTTGAGAAGTCTTCAGCATATTCTACTGTCACATCGAGCATTTTTTCTCCTTTCCACGCTACCCCAAACTCGTTTAATGTTCAGAGCGTCATTATTTTCATTGTCCTTCCGAAACGCACAGAGAGTAAAACGTAATCATTTCTTCTACGCGTTACACAGAAAGTGTGTAGCACAAAAGTAATGAAGACTACAGAAAATATCAACAGGTAGTACCTTTCTGAGCTTTGTAGAACAACCGATTCCTGATCATTTCTGTGAAGACATACCGTTAACCGTCATGTTTGTGCTAGCAGCAACCATATTTTTTTTAATTGTAGCAACGAATACCAGTAAATTGTCATGCGCGGTGACTATCTAAAAAGTGTGATAAAAAAACTGAACGGTTTACCAGCCTCTACTAGTAATGTACCCGAAGACTTTCTGAACATGACATTGGAAGAGGCTGGGCAGCTTGCACATAACCGAGAGGCTTACATACTGTCATTCAGTATTACATAGCAAATAAGGCTTCATAGTACTAATAGAGATTCACGGAACTAACAACGCTTTAGAGAACTAACAGCTTCATAGACGCACAAAACGAAGAGTGTGTAACGGAACTAACAGACTCACAGAATTAACAGGGCTTTGTATAACAAATAAAAGCTTCACAGAACGAGCGAGTTTATATTTTGACACTGAGATCCAACAAGATTTCTTCTTCTTTTGTTCACTTGAAACATGTCTATATCTGTAATTCTGTCTCCTTAATAAAACTCAAGTCTTTTGTAGTTCATACAGTGTCCCATAGAGCTTTGATTCCAGTGTTGTTTCCTCTGGTCAATATGTCTGCATCAGCATTTCATGCTCAGAACACTCTTGAGGTATATGTTTGGCACTCTGTGCTGCCTGTCCACATGTACACATGGCCGTGTTGCCAATCTTGAACTTTGTATACATGTGACTGCGGAGTCGGTTGTGTCCTGTTCTGAGACGTAGAATTATAACCTGATCTGTTCATAATGTGATAGTCTTCTTGTGTTGGTGTTTGTGGCTTTCTTATTGACTTGATCATCTGTTTTTTCTGATGGTAGGTGATTGGTATATCTGGTTGGTCTTCGGCAGCACCTTCCTTAGCCAGTTGGTCTGCTTTTTAATTTCCTGGAATTTTACAGTGAGAGGGTATCCACTGCATGGTTACCCTATACTGGTAAGACAATTCGCTAAGTAGTTTTTCTAGTCTGTTAGTTTTCCAGACTGGAGAGTTTGAAGCACTGATCTTGCATCTGTCAGGAATACCACAGGCTGTAGGCCAGAGTTGGAGTTCAGCAGTTTTTTAGATGCCACTCTAATTGCCTGGATTTCTGCATCATAATTATTGCAGAATTTCCCTGTCGGTGTTCTGATTGTATCTCTAGGCTTGTGTGGATATTCTATATGTACAACTGCACCTCCTTTCCTCACAGCATTCTGTGCTGACCCATCTGTGTATACTCTGACCCATATGTCTTGTGGATATTCCTCATCCAGGAAACTGAGGGTGACTGTCCTTCGCTGCACACTTTTCTGTTCGTTTTTACTTAGTATTCCTTTCACATGGGTCTGAATGTATATTGGCATTCCATGCCTTTCACTCCACGGGGTTTGTTCTGGTACAGACCTTAAGAGGCTGTCAACTTCAGGTAGGTCTGTAAGTTGTCTACGGAGTCGTTTAGCTTGATGGATAAAGCTGCTTCTTTTCAGTCGCCCCATTGCTAGATTTTGGAATCATTCCTTCATTGGATGACTTGGCATACAATGAAACATTTCTGCTTGAATTAGTAATTTTGTGCCTCTGTGTTCGCCAAGTGTTTGCATTCTTCCCATTTTCTGCATCTCTGCCATGGGTGTTGATTTCATTGCTCCCAACATTATTCTAAGTGCCTGGTTTTGCACTTTATCTAGATCTTGTAAAGTGGTGTTTGATGCAGGACTTAACGCAGCCGAACCATATTCCAGGTGTGGTCTTATGCCTTGCTGGTAAACTTTACTGAGTATATTCCCACTGGCTCTCCATGTGGTTCCACTTAGTTTTCTCAGGATAGCTAACTTCCTCCTGGCTTTTGTTGTTGCTTTGTTTATGTGCTGCTTCCATGTCAGCTTATCATCAAAAGTAACTCCGAGGTATGTGGGTTGTTTGTCTTCTTTCAAGAGCTCTCCGTCTATCTTGATATGACCGGCTTTTTGTTTTGGTGAGAGGGTAAAGAGTGTAGTGCTGCACTTATCTGTGTTAATGCTGACACACCATCTATTTGCCCATAAGGTTAGGGCATCGATAGCTCTTTGTATTTGTTTACTGGCCACTGTCGCATGTTCTTCCGTGCACCAGATCACCAGGTCGCCAGCATACATTGCCACTTTGATCCCATGTGGTAGTTCAGCAACTAGGTCATTGATGTAAACCAAGAAAAGTTTTGGTGACAGGACTCCTCCCTGGGGGACTCCATGACGCAGTAGGACTTTCGTGCTCTTGCGACCATCTAATTGTACCCCGGCTCTTCTATTATGCAGGTATGCTTTTACCCATATTCGTGCTGCTAGTACCAGTTTCTTATCTTGGAAGGCATCCTCAATCTCTTGGGAGAGGTAGGTTGCCTGATCTTCAGTAGAGTAGCACTGTCTGAATCCTGCTTGCTGCGATACCAGAAGGTTTTCACTTTCAAGGTACCACTGCATCCTAAGATTGATAATGCGTTCCATTGATTTGCATAGACAGCTTGTGAGGCTGATGGGCCTGTAGTTGGAGACTGTGTTGCCATCTTTTCCTGATTTGAGGAGTGGTATCATTATTGCTTCTATCCACGCCTGTGGTACATTACCTGTGGACCAGCTTGTGTTAAAGATCTGCAGTAGCATTGCTCTTGCTGCAATTCCCAGGTTTTTAATCATTTCATTGGACACTCCATCAGCTCCAGGGGACTTTTTCATTTTCAATTTGGATATTGCATGCTCCAGTTCTCTCATTGTGATTGGTGCCTCCATGACTTCAGGTATAGGTTCGGCGTGTCCAATGTTTTGCTGGTTCTCTCGAACCACCTATTGTTTGTCTGGGCTGATTTTGATGTTATTATCTTCTGCAAAGGAATCTGCAAAGTAATCAGCTGCATGTTTGCCTGGTAAAATGTTTTTATCTTTATAAAGTGTGATCCTGGTATTTTTCCCTGTACCTTCATCATTTAGTTGTTTTACAAGTTTCCATAGTTTCCTAGTATCTCTTTCTAGGTTCAGCGACTCTGTTTTTTTTCTTTCCAGCTGCTCCGTCTGGCTTGTAACTTGGCTCTTTGAAATTTAGCCTTTGTTTGCTGATATTTGTTGTGATGTTCTTGGCTAGGTCTGTTCTCAGCCTTCTGTCTAGATGTTTCCATCTCATTTTGCAGCTTTTTACCGTTCATCATTCCAATAGGGTTTGTAGTTTTTGCGTGCCCCCCTGGGTATGGTTTTACTAGAAGCACGTAGTATACATCTATTAAATTCACTCACTGCTCTATTGATGTCTTTGTCCAAGGTCATGTCCTTAGCTAGAACACTGGTTAAAATGCTGGTACATTTTCCAGTCTGCCCTCTTATAGTTCCACCTAGTGAGCTTGCTGCTGTCCTTGGTAAATTCATTGTGGATTTCCAGAAATACTGGTCTATTGTCACGCACTACCCCCAAGCTGTTTTCCAACGACACGTGTGATGTTCCATTCCAGGCCTGGTTAGTAGAATGCCAGGTCTGGTGTAGAGGTGGTGTGCCATGCTCTCGAGTAGAAGGTTGGTGAGTCTGCTGGCTGATTAATAAGGATGAGATTATTTTCATCCTGCCAGCTCTCAAGTTCCTCACCTCTCTTGTCGATATGATCATAGCCCCAGCTCTGAGAGTGACTGTTGAAGTCACCACACACCATAAGTCTCTCTTTGTCTGGAATTATGTCTAGTGCTAATATGCCTTTGAGATGTGGGTATATAGAAGAATAGGAAGAACATCATGGAAAGAGAAGAAAACAAATAAAGAGGTGCTAAAGACACTTAATATGAAGAAAGAACTACTAAGAGAAATAAAGATCAGGCAAATAAAATACTTTGGACACATTAAAAGACATGACACTCTATTGAAGACCTTACTTGAGGGTAGAGTCAAAAGGAAGCGAACAAGAGGTAGGCAGAGATACAAGTTGGAGAGTAACATTACACGATGGACAGGTTACAGTCTAGCAGAGTGCACCACCAAGACAAGAGACAGGACATGGTGGAGATACGTTGCAGCCAACCTTCGTTGCGGAGACGGCACTTGATGATGATGAATGGTTTATCATTTGGGCAGTAGTAGTTCAGGAGATGGAATTCTGCACTGTCTGTTTTTAGGTGGAGCATCTGGTATTCTGCCCCTTCCATATATACCTTCAGCTGACAGGCGCTGATATTGTTTTTAACAAGTGTCAGAATTCCACCCTTTCGCCTGTCCTTTCGGTCAGACAGGTAGCACTGGTAGCCTCTGATTTTGAAGGCTATGTCGCTGCTCAGGTGTGTTTCTTGGATACAGCATATATTAACTTGTTCTTCACTTTGGACATTTTCAAGTTCCAATTTTTTGCTGTATCCATCTCTTTTACTGTTGACACCCTCAGCATTCCAGTGCATTATTTTTATTGGTCGTTTGTTTGTTTGGCCAATAGCTCTATTCCCTTGCCTCCTGGCTCCTCGGGGCAATTGAGAAGGACTTCCAGTAACTGAGGTTGGGCCCTTTCGAGGTATAGGGCCCGGCACCGTCCCTGCCTAAACGTCCGCCACAGGGCAGGCACCATAACTGTTTATAGATGCAGACATATTTCCATTGTGTTTTGTGCGTGGCATCCTGATTATCTGTGCGCTTTTTGACTGGTTGCCTCCGTCTTCAGCACTCTGCTTACTTGGGCCGGACTATGGTCCTGCTCGAGTGGGACTGCCCGACCACTATTAGTCTCCAGCCCCTGATGGCTGAACTAAGCCATGTCACCACTTCAAGGTGCTGGCCTCGATGAGGACCAACAAAATAATTCATTATAGTTCCCACTGCTGATGGCGTCACATGGAACCTGCGTTATTTTTCGCCTTCCGGCCCAACACATCAGTTTTCAGCTTACTTACTAATTTTTCATTACCAACAAAAACAGCAATGTTACCCAGAACTGGACCTATCCATGTATAGATCGAGTACATTGTTCTGAGCCCCACACATCTAGGGACGATATTGTTCCTAAACAATACACTATCAATAGCATGATACATTAAAACTCAACAAGAAAGAACGTATACAAGAACGTATACAAGAACTTATACAAGCACTTATGCAAGAACGTAGACAAGAACTTATACAAGAACTTATACAAGAACTTATACAAGCACTTATACAAGAACTTATACAAGCACTTATACAAGCACTTATACAAGCACTTATACAAGAACTTATACAATAACTTATACAAGAACTTATACAAGAACTTATACAATAACTTATACAAGAACTTATACAAGAACGTATACAAGAACTTATACAGGAACTTATACAAGAACTTATACAAGAACTTATACAGGAACTTATACAAGAACTTATACAAGAACTTATACAAGAACTTATACAAGAACTTATACAAGAACTTATACAGGAACTTATACAAGAACTTATACAGGAACTTATACAAGAACTTATACAGGAACTTATACAGGAACTTATACAAGAACTTATACAAGAACGTAGACAAGAACTTATACAAGAACTTATACAAGAACGTAGACAAGAACTTATACAAGAACTTATACAAGAACGTAGACAAGAACTTATACAACAACTTATACAAGAACTTATACAAGAACTTATACAACAACTTATACAAGAACTTATACAACAACTTATACAAGAACTTATACAACAACTTATACAAGAACTTATACAAGCACTTATACAAGAACTTATACAAGAACTTATACAAGAACTTATACAAGAACTTATACAGGAACTTATACAGGAACTTATAGAAGAACTTATACAAGAACTTATACAAGAACTTATAGAAGAACTTATACAAGAGCATATACAAGAACTTATTAAAGAACTTATACAAGAACGTATACAAGAACGTATACTAGAACGTATACAAGAACTTATACAAGAACTTATACAAGAACGTATACAAGAATTTATACAACAACGCATACAAGAACATATACAAGAACTTATACAAGAACTTATACAAGAACATATACAAGAACTTATACAAGAACTTATACAAGAACGTATACAAGAATTTATACAACAACGCATACAAGAACTATTACAAGAACTTATACAGGAACTTATACAGGAACTTATAGAAGAACTTATACAAGAACTTATACAAGAACTTATAGAAGAACTTATACAAGAGCATATACAAGAACTTATACAAGAACTTATACAAGAACGTATACAAGAACTTATACAAGAACTTATACAAGAACTTATACAAGAACTTATACAAGAACTTATACAGGAACTTATACAAGAACTTATACAAGAACTTATACAAGAACTTATACAAGCACTTATACAAGAACTTATACAAGCACTTATACAAGAACTTATACAAGAACTTATACAAGAACTTATACAAGAACTTATACAGGAACTTATACAGGAACTTATAGAAGAACTTATACAAGAACTTATACAAGAACTTATAGAAGAACTTATACAAGAACATATACAAGAACTTATTAAAGAACTTATACAAGAACGTATACAAGAACGTATACTAGAACGTATACAAGAACTTATACAAGAACTTATACAAGAACGTATACAAGAATTTATACAACAACGCATACAAGAACATATACAAGAACTTATACAAGAACTTATACAAGAACATATACAAGAACTTATACAAGAACTTATACAAGAACGTATACAAGAATTTATACAACAACGCATACAAGAACTTATACAAGAACTTATACAAGAACTTATTAAAGAACTTATACAAGAACGTATACAAGAACTTATACAAGAACTTATACAAGAACTTATACAAGAACGTATACAAGAATTTATACAACAACGCATACAAGAACTTATACAAGAACTTATACATGAACTTATTAAAGAACTTATACAAGAACTTATACAAGAACGTATACAAGAACTTATACAAGAACTTATACAAGAACTTATTAAAGAACTTATACAAGAACTTATACAAGAACTTATACAAGAACTTATACAAGAACTTATACAAGAACTTATACAAGAACTTATACAAGAACTTATACAAGAACTTATACAAGAACTTATACAAGAACTTATACAAGAACTTATACAAGAACTTATACAAGAACTTATACAAGAACTTATACAAGAACTTATACAAGAACTTATACAAGAACTTATTAAAGAACTTATACAAGAACTTATACAAGAACTTATACAAGAACTTATACAAGAACTTATACAAGAACTTATACAAGAACTTATACAAGAACTTATACAATAAAAGAATATACTATAATTTACACAGATGGCTCAGTAACACAAGAAACAAGCAGGGTGTGGTTACACAGACGGCTCAGTAACACAAGAAACAAGCAGGGTGTGGTTACACAGACGGCTCAGTAACACACGAAACAAGCATGGTGTGGTTACACAGACGGCTCAGTAACACAAGAAACAAGCATGGTATGGTTACACAGACGGCTCAGTAACACAAGAAACAAGCAGGGTGTGGTTGCACAGACGGCTCAGTAACACACGAAACAAGCAGGGTGTGGTTACACAGACGGCTCAGTAACACAAGAAACAAGCATGGTGTGGTTAAACAGACGGCTCAGTAACACAAGAAACAAGCATGGTGTGGTTACACAGACGGCTCAGTAACACAAGAAACAAGCAGGGTGTGGTTACACAGACGGCTCAGTAACACAAGAAACAAGCAGGGTGTGGTTACACAGACGGCTCAGTAACACAAGAAACAAGCAGGGTGTGGTTACACAGACGGCTCAGTAACACAAGAAACAAGCAGGGTGTGGTTACACAGACGGCTCAGTAACACAAGAAACAAGCAGGGTGTGGTTACACAGACGGCTCAGTAACACAAGAAACAAGCAGGGTGTGGTTACACAGACGGCTCAGTAACACAAGAAACAAGCAGGGTGAGGTTGGGGTTTCATAGCCTACCAAAATGGCAAGAAATTACATGAGAAGTCACTACCGTACCCCACTACAACATCGAGTATGAGAATGGAAATAGAATCAGTGACAGCAGCTCTCACTTGGCTGGCCACGCAACCACCATCAGACTCAATGATTGTATCGCTCTCAAAATATACTGCACAAGATAGAAAAGTGTATGATCAGAACAGAATGGGTCACTCTTTCAACAACGCGCGACAGTCATGGATGTGCTGTCCAAGTCATGTTGGAGTCAGGGGAAACGAAAAAGCCGATGTGTTGGCTGGCAAAACCTTGGTAAAAGACATGGAGTTAAGAAGAAAGGGACAGGATTGAATTCATTAGAGCAGTCATGAATAAATACCAGAAGACGAGGAGGAAGTCGAACGAGACAATGAATATATTCAGAGAATGGTAGAAATGGGAGTGACTAGAAGCGCTGGGAGAAAGTGCCCACTCTCCTGAAAGATCCGAAGAACGCGTAACTGAAAGGGACAATGAGCTTATACACTTTTAAATGGCTGAGGGAACGGCAAGCAGAGCATATAAGGGAATGTTCCCAGTGATGTTACGCTTGTTCCTAATCAAGAACTTCAAGAATCAAGCCAGAATTGTTGAAAATCTATGACATTTATCAACTTGTCCAACAAACAAGGAAAATAAAACACGCGAAAAACGTCATATATAGATGAAATAAATCATGCATTATTTATTAATAAACCATTATTTTAATGATCTGGCGAAGAACACTGTCAATGCCTTAGCTCATGACCTGTGGATAGGCTGTGTGATCTTTCTTGTGTTGCGAAGTTTTCAATCAATGACATAGCATGACACTTTACACCAACAGTCTCTGTGTGTGAAAAAATAACTCACAATTAAGGTAGAATAACAATTCCTGCACTGTGTCTTGATATTTAAATTGTATAATAATAGTTCAGATATAAGGTAGAATAACAACTGGAGCACAAGGTAGAATAACAATTGTGACATAAGGTGGAATAACAATTAAGATATAAGGTTCAATAACAACTCAAATATAAGGTTCAATAACAACTCAAATATAAGGTGCAATAACAACTCAAATATAAGGTTCAATAACAACTCAAATATAAGGTTCAATAATAACTCAAATATAAGGTTCAATAACAACTAAAATACCAGGTTCAATAACAACTCAAATACAAGGTTCAATAACAACTCAAATATAAGGTACAATAACAACTCAAATACAAGGTGCAATAAATACTCAAATATAAGGTGCAATAACAACTCAAATATAAGGTGCAATAAATACTCAAATATAAGGTGCAATAACAACTCAAGTATAAGGTGCAATAACAACTCAAATATACGGTGCAATAACAACTCAAATATAAGGTACAATAACAACTCAAATACCAGGTTCAATAACAACTCATATATAAGGTAGAATAACAACTCAAACTTAAGTTAGAATAACAACTCAAACATAAGGTAGAATAACAACTCAAATATAAGGTTCAATAACAACTCAAATATAAGGTGCAATAACTCAAATATAAGGTGCTATAGCAACTCAAATATAAGGTACAATAACAACTCAAATATAAGGTGCAATAACAACTCAAATATAACGTGCAATAACAACTCAAATACAAGGTTCAATAACAACTCAAATATAAGGTAAAATAACAACTCAAATACAAATTCTATTATATAAGTTACATCCTACTAGGAAACAGAATTTACATAGAGGAAACAGTCTACAAAGTGAACAAGTCATGTGACAGTCAACAAAGTGAACAAGTCATGTGACAGTCAACAAAGTGAACAAGTCATGTGACAATCTATAAAGTGATCAAGTCATGTGACAGATTACAAACTGACCTGATTATGTCACGGTCTATAGAAATTGGTATACGTCAGATTCATAACAGTCTCGTGACTAGTACAGACAATGGTTACTCACACGTGACAAGCAGTTCCTGTAGGACAATCAGCATCATTGCATAGGAAGTTAGGGCACATGAGCGGAGGGCATGCTACAACAGCACCTAAATAGAGCAGAGGTTAAACTCAGAACAAAATGAACGGAAATAGGAACAAGTTTCATTGACTTATATTGATAATATTTTTACCTATTTCTGTTTGTTTTGGTATTTGCCTTATGTTTTCCTAGCTCACCCCCCCCCCCCCACACCCCACTCCCGTTTTTGGGGTTGTTTCCCGACACTTTAATTTTCTTTCTTAAACTCCTAAAAATAATAAATCCCACAACCCGTCAGCGCCGTAGGGGTGGCACTATAGAGGCAAAAGCGCCGTAGGGGTGTCACTATAGAGGCATCAGCCTCTTTTACCGAGTTTGGGACATATCTACTATTCAGAAGATTTGATGTTCATTTTTTTAGTCATTAGATCAAATGAAAAAAAACATGCTCCTATCACAGTGCCAACAAACACTGTTACCTCACGTTATAAAAATGTATTAAATTTGTAACATTAAATATGTGGCATAGTCACTTCCTATGTATCACTGTTCAGAACCATGGTTTACATCTTGGCAGCGACAGCTTGTCATTTGATGTTGTGTGAGCTAAGGGACAAGTTCATACAATACTATTAAATCAGCTTTGTCGGCCTATAAAAATGACTGGGGGAGGGGGGGGGGGGGGGGGGGTAGACGTCGATTTTGACTAGTGTGACGTATTTGGCGCACTCGTGATTTGTGACTCGAGTGAGAAAGTCCAAGACATTCAGGAGTGTACATGTAAGCTACTAATACATGACATCACTTGGACATAAGACATTCAGGAGTATGATTGTTACCATCTAACAAATGCCATCAACTGGAGTTAGCAGGGGTTTCAGGCAAATTATTTCTCTTCTCTTGTAGCATGAAAATGGCGCTACTATATTTCCAGCAGGATGTAGTCCAGGGAATGGAAATGTGTCGCAGTTATATTTCCGCCAATTACCAGACACATCCGTTTTCGGTGGCTACGCTGATACACAGAGTAGATATTACTGGTGCTCTTTCGTGCCTAGCCTGCGTATCATTAGAAACAAGAAACATCCATTACATGATGATATTAAATGGATCAAATTAAAACCCTGGTTTAGATGCATCAAACGCCGAAGATGAGTGTGTAGATCTATTAAGCAAATAAAACGGCGACACAACGCATATTCATTCTATTTAATAAATCCTGACCAAAAACGTATGGCTTTGTGTTTGTAGAAGGTATCCAAGCTACGACCATGTTCGAGTTATCTCTTCATTTCATGAATTCATTAAGCATATTTTTAGACTGGCACTGGTAAGTACCGTCAGTGCATAAAGGGTTAACAAAAAAACCTACCTTCTGTAGCGATGAAGAAAGTGAGCACAAGGAATAAGCAACAGATTAGAAAAAACTTCATGTTTGACGTAGAGTTTGACAACAGATGGGCCAGATTAAAACGTTGTTCCTGAAAATATTCAGATAAAATGTGCATACATTTATATCACGCATTCACATGCGACCTTTGCCCTTCTACATGTGGGGGCGTGTCTTCGTAATTTGACAATCTGTGCAATTTATAAACTATATATTTTTTCTCTCTTCTGGTCAGCTGTGGCTTGAAATTACAAATAAGGAATACATGGAGAGGAAGATACTACACGTATTCTCACTTTTTTCTTCTGCGTTCGGCATGTGATAATCACCACTGCCGGGGAGCGTGAAGTACGTTATGCTACCAGTTTACAGCATAGCTGATGTTATTTGCACATCGAAAGGTCCAGCACATCCGATATCTGCATGCTTTTAATACGGGTACGCTTTCCTAGCCTGTGACAGCCTTTAAAAAATTACGAATGGAGTCCTAATGAATTCTGTACAGAGGTCTTCTAACGCTGGCGGTCATAGCTTATCACCCACTGTCACCTTGAACTTTGTAAGCCAGAACATATCCCTGGTTGGCAGCCACTGTGCCCTTGGACTTTGCATACCAAAACATGTCCGTGGTTGGCAGCAACTGTGCCCCTGAACTTTGCATACCAAAACATGTCCTTGGTTGGCAGCCAGTGTGCCCCTGGACTTTGCATACCAAAACATGTCCGTGGTTGGCAGTCTCCGAGAGGGCGGTAATCAAAGACAAAGATTTAGACGAGACTGCAGGCTGTATAGAAGACCTTCCAACAGAATTAATTATGACGTCCATTCTTTACGTTTTTGTTTTGATTATTGTTTGGATTTCGGTTGGTCCTATGTATATAATTGGAGTCACCTTGAATATTTTTGGCATACGATTCCAAGTATATAAATAGTGACCAACCGAAACTCCAACAATAATATAAAAAACGTAACAAATGAGGTCCTAATTAATTCTGTTGGAAGGTCTTTATTTGAGACGGCCATGGATTTAGACTTGGGTCGACTACTTCTATCTAGAACGAGATGTTCCCCTGCCAATGAACTCGCGAAATTAGACGTATTGTGCCAGTGACCGTAAGGTACTGAACATTTTCTCATCAGCGAACATGATTCTGGTAAGGTATGGGAAAAACTTGACAGTACGTTGGGCTTGGGTTTGTTTGCTTTCTTAGCCTAGGTCTCATTCACTGACAGCGTGAACCCCTCGTTCAAGTCTGAATATCTACATATTCAGGAGTACCGGGGACTAGACGATTGTTCTCAAGCTGAACACTACCTTAGTTCCGATTTCCATGTAGCGCTTCCCCGTTCTATTGGTACTTGGCGGTGCCCTCTGTCACTGTGCTGCCCGCTCATTGTATCAATATCCTTACGCAGACTAGCACACTACTCTTGATGTCATGAAGAAGTCTACACATTCTGTGACACTTGCAGTGGCTGCCCGTCTAATGGAACTGTGTTTCTGCTGCTCCAGTCAGCCTGTCTAGCGTCACTGTGTCGATTGTGCCTTTGTATGTGTTGGCGCAGTGGTGTCTGAGATATTGCTTGTCTTTTTGCAGTCAATTCTAATTCCATCTCCAGCCTCCACATTCACGGACACGATCTCCAAAATTTTTAGCCAGAATCAGCACGAGCAGCTGTACTTCTGTTTCCAGGATGCACCGCGAGGATACACTTTTAGGATCTTGGTTATCTGTTAATCCTGGGTTCTCACGAGACCAATACGGTACTCTTAGCACCCCACTAAAAGTATTGGTTACATAGAGAAGTAGATACTAAAATGATTAATTACCGAAGACAGCTATTAGAAGTATTGATTACCTGGAGATTAAAAGATCATTAAGATTTTTAACATATTATTCCAATGCTTAAGAATAAACCCCAACCCACCCAACCACAAGCACACCACTGTTTGTAGCGTGACCATCGACACATAAAGGCCTGCTGGCTAACTCGAAACAATGTTTACAAAGTGAAATATTTGACTTTTTCTGTGATTTTCAATCAAGTATAAATAAACAATGACGAACCACAAACAGGATAAAAGTTCAATTCATTCAACAAATCAATAGGCATATTGGTACATGCTACTCCCACTCATGCGTATCCCGTGTATCCACCTGTGTATCCACCCTTGACTCTGGCTAATAAAAGACCTACCAACTGAATTCAGTCAAGCGTTATGGGTCATGTGTTCAATTATTCTCTCGCATTTAGTTAGTCGACGTTGGGAGGCGTCACCCTTCGACACAAAATATATAAATAACCTCCAACAAAAATCACGGCAATAATAAAAAAAAACATCTCGTAAGAAGTGTGATTCTGCTTTGTTTTGTTTCTGCTGTTAGGTCTGATTTGTCGTTATTCACGAACTATCTCTGAATTCGGATATATCTTGATCTTAGAAATTATACACATTGTATCTATTATTCGCTGTGCATATTTCTTATCTATGGTGTTTTTGTCAAGCACCTGCCGACAGTCTCAGGGCGCAGGCTGTGCATCAAGTCACGCTAATAAAATTATTTGATTAGGAAAGATGCAACATTGAATTGTAATAGAGAACATTGATTAGATGGCCGTCTGTTACAGCAAAACGGACAGAAATATAAGGAACAGTAATACTGTGACCTAAAATATATGTCGTATGAGACGTTTAAGAAGGGTTGGGTAGTGTTGACTATTCTTTACTGTAGAAAATGAAAAGTAAACATTTCAAGAATGGCTGACTTCTTGACCGGGCGCCCACGATTGGGTCTCTGCTCATAAGGAGCACCGGTTACCAGAAGTTTGCCTCGAGCTAACAGAACATGTAAATCCGATTTCCTTGGAACGTTTTTCTTTTCTATTTGTACACGGCGCTGTCCTCTGGCGCTATGTTACCCTCTCATTGTACTCAGTATGTTATATTTTCGTATCTCGCCATGCATCTACCTTTTCGTGCCGATTGCATTGGTCGCCCTTCCAATTCTCGGACCGGATTGTCTTGCATCGCTGTATGCCAACACTGTCGCTGTGTGTGTTGTTGGCACAGATGTTTCGGTGAAATTGCTTGTCTGTGCAATCAAATCGCATTCCGTCTACAGCCTTCACGTTCATTGACACGAGCATAAACGTGTTTGCCAGGAATATAGCACGAGCAGCTGTACTTCTGTTTGCAGAATGCACAACGAGGAGGTACTTTTAGGATCTTGGTTATCTGCTAACCCTGGGTCCGCACGAGAGCAATACGAGACCTTTTTCTTTTATCCCACCAATGGATGTTGGGTTAGTTAGTTAGTCGTCGGATCATCAACACTGCAAATGGACACGTCCATAGTTGCTCTGATCTCTCCCTGAGTGTATCCGCTATTACACATCTGCTGACAGTACTGGTCCTCTGCTAGTTGTCCATCATTCTTCTGCGCCCTCCAAAATGCTCACTTCTAGCAACATCGCATTTCAATCCCTGATCTTTAATCCTGGCCATTGAAAAAGAATTATGATCTACATTAGTTTCAATCTAGCATGCTATATCTCTTAAGAAGTTCAAAACGTCAGCGACACCAGTTGATCCGCTCTTTCATTGCCTTGAACACCCACATGTCCCAGCATGAAAATAAATGTTACCACTTTCAGCCTCGCCTTTCTCAAGGCCTCAATCCATTGTTCGCGAACGAGACCCACTTGTACCTTCCTAATCTTACTCATAGAGTCACTCAAGATGCAGACCTGCATTACCTTCTGTGTGGATACCCACTCAAATGTCCTGATCACCACCATGGTCATGCTACTCGTAGTGACTGCAAAGGCACCACTCTCCTCCCTGATCGTCTTACCTGCACACTGAGCTATGAAGGCCCAAGCACTGCGAACATGTCTAATCACAGATCCATCAGTGTATATAATCACATCCCCCTCTTTGGTATTCTCACTGACCAAAGCCTGCACTTCTTTCTCCACAATTGTGGGATACCATTCTCTGCATTCCCTGCTAAGTGATATTACTACACTCAAACAAGTTTCGAAATCTGTGGGTAAACTTATCCATTCCGCACCTGCTGCCACATCCTGCAATCTGCACACGCTTTGTATGACATCATCAGCACGTCCCATCCACGACCTCCCTCTCTTGAGTCTGCTACCTTTAACTGATGTTGAGTAACTTACGAAGGCAGCTTCGGTGGAAGTAGATGAGTCTTCTAGCGTGTCTGGCATATACTGTCCATGTTTCACAGGCACAAAGGACTTATGATATTACTGCTGCCTACTATCCTGGAACGCCGTAGATAAGGAAAGGGTTGGGAGGGGGGGGGGTCTAAACCCCTCCTTAGAAAATCAGTATATAACTTGTAAGTACTAGGAACTTCACCAAAAGATCGGTGAAAATCCATACTTAGCGGTTTTTCACAAAAAAGGTCTTCAAAATTAGGTAAAACTCCCTCCTTAAGATAATCATATCTTCGGGCCTGCTGCCTGATAAATTATGAGTTTGGTTGTTGTTGTTATTCCCCTTCTTTCCCATATGTTGTTTTCGCGGTCTTCCAAATGTGGAACTAGATTTCGCTATTCTGTTATTTACCTCAGTGTCGATGTGTACATCTTGTGAGAGAGTGCTGCCCAGGTAGGTGAAGTTATTAACTGTTTGAAGCAGTGGCGTAGCGTGGGTCAATGGCGCCCGGGGCGGAATAATAATTTTTCGTCCTTGTGACATTAAAAAAATATGTCAGTGATTGTGATAGACTGGGCGAAAATAAATTTGTCGTTCTCCCTTTTTTTTTGTCACATTGTCGCTGACAGCAGCCCGGCAGAGAAAACTTACAACATGTGAGATGGACAGCCGCAAGAGTGACTAAACTAGAAAAATGAGAAATTATGAAATCAGGAGAAGAATTGGTATAAGACCATGCACAGAATACATCGAGAAATAAAAAATAAATGGTTTGGACACATTATGAGCATGAACCATAAACAACAAGAACATATAACATAAGAAGAAGCGGATACAAGGTCAGAGGAAGACATAGAAAAAGATGGATAGATAATATCAAGACAACACTGAAAAAATTCGGATTCAACGTAGCCAAGGCGGCACATCTGGCCTTGGATAGACAACTAAAGCTCCCAGTCACCACCCCCGAGGCTAAACGACAAGTGTGGATATTCTGACCATCATCAACCTAGGGGATAGACAATAGACACTTGATTAATTGTACACTATCAATTTGCTGGTTAGGATGAAATTCTGTAGAATAATAAATCGTTACGATAACTGAAATTCTAAACCATGTTTTACTCAGGTTGTCGGCTTTATTCAATTTCCTGTTGTTCGGACGAAGAGAATCAATAATAGAAATAAAACGTTTCGTAACGAAACTTTATGAAATACATTTTTTAAAATAGAAGTCACAACTCTGCTGGATGAATCATGTTTAAGAAGTTAGTCAGAAGTTTAAATCTACAAATAATATGATTTAGTATAGCTGTATAAATCATGTAGGCATAGTCATAAAATTACAGTTAGGCCTCCTCCCAGATCTTGATTCAGTAGTAAGTAGGTGTGTAAAAATTCCCCCCAGTCACAGCGCATAGGTGCTATTCATATTCTCTTTTCAATTTTCACGCAACAATTACGTCATCATCGTTACAATGGTTACCCTTTCTGCTGCTGCAAACACTAGTGTTATCTGTTATAGATTGGGCGGGTATGTTTGTTACCTGATTATCCGTCATTATCCTCTTAGCACACTGGACACGTCCCATAGGTGCTCATATCTCCACTTCAGTAAATCTCTCAAGGTATAACGGCTAATGGTTTTGGTTCTATGTTGGTTCACTGCTCTTTTTGAAATGTGTATTATGTGTTCTCTACAGGCCAAGTCCATACTCACTCCCAATTCACGCATTCTCAATATTGACTCATGCTCATTCATCTCAAAATCCTATGGTCATGAGGACTCACAAAGAGCAATGATATCTGCTCGGTCCATAGGCTGACCATCTTCTATCGTAGATTATGATCTTGGTATGCTCGTAACAGACACAAGTGTATAGATTGGAAATAATCCAAACGGAGTTAATCGTGCTAGGGCGTACTGTATTACTTAAGTGAGATACCCCACGATGGTCACGGACATGATTATTCTCGTTAGATCTGCCCATCATTAAGTAGGTACTTAAGAATAACATTTTAAAAATAATAGGGACCTGCTAGTTATTTTTAATATTACACAAAAATATGGCAAAATACAACTAGATAGCACTTACAAATTGCAAAATAAAACTAGATATCACTTGAAAATTGCAAAATACAACTAGATATCACTTGTAAATTGCAAAATACAACTAGATATCACTTGCAAATTGCAAAATACAACTGCGTAGGCCTCAGTACGGACTACTGGGACTAAGTGTACATCCATCCTGAAAAAAAGTTATTTTTTTCGAATTCATTTGACATGCACAGAATTTACATGAAACATAGGAGAATATAAACAGAGCTTGTTACCTCAAATTAGGCTGAGCTGAGAATAATTTCTCTATCTATTCCAAGTATATTGTGGAATTTGTTGCCTCATTTGTTTCGGTGGTCCATTGTTTTCTGCCTTCACTGTATCTGTGTAGCATAGCTTCCTGTGGTATGATGACTGATGGTAGTCTGCTGATGTGTGCAAACCATTTGATCTGTTGTCTCTTAATATATTCCAATATATTCCATTTCTGTATTATCTTAGTTATTTTCAATAAAACAACAGTCACCAACTATATATTTTTGTGTTTGTGAAGACAAGACGGGTCTGTTGATTACATCATTGCTGGAATTTTCAGATGCACAAAACTACTTTTAAAATGGCGGCTAATTAGCATAATTATAGTGAAAATAATTATATAACTATTAAAGGTTCTTTTCCAGATAAATGATTTACAATCTTTTGTGGAAAGTGAAACAAAATTTAGGCAATTATTTTCCCACAAACTATTTCAATTGTTTAATGTCATTTCTAATCAGTAGTTAGGGGTCAAGATATTTAATTTAGGAGTGTTGTATGCACAGGGCTCTTGGTGAATGGCATGCACATGGGGAGGCTCACAGTGGGTGGCACGTACATCGTCGAATCTGTCATCAGTCCTCATGACTAACAGAGTTTCTATGTCTTGAACAAACATACAATTACATTAGCCATTTTGTTGTTAGGGCTGAGCCAGCTGTCACAAAATATCGGATCGGCGTAGATTTTATAAAAAGTGTGAAGGCTTTAACTAGTAAAGTGAGAGCTTAAACTTCGGCTCCCCATGACGCCTAATGGCACACATGCATAGGACAATACGACCATAGAAACTGTATATTTTTAAGTTCACAAAAGCAAGACATATCTGTTGATCACATTGCTGCAATTTTCAGATACAGCCAAAACTAATTATATTTAAAACAGTGGCTAATTCGTATAATTAAAATTAATGTTTTTAAAAATAAATCAGTTTTCCACTGTGTCGAACATTCTTATTAGTTACATATATCAAAAGAAAAATTATTAAAGAACTTAATAAATCTAGTAGCCAACAAGTGCTCACTAAATTAAAAAACAATTATAATGGATTTAACTTACCTAGAGAGGTTAGCTGGCTGCTGAAACATGACACAGGAGTGTGTAGTGGAAGCCTAGTTCCTCTGCACAAAATTATATAGCAGCTACTCATATTTATACTTGATTAAGGTGTAATCTATTTATATTTGATTAATGTGTAATCTATTTATACTTAATTAATGTGTAATCTATTTACAGATTTGATGAGAAGGAGAATATTGGCAACTCCAACATTGCAAAGTCGTCTGTTCAAAAAGGTATTCGAAGTCAGATCCTTGAACAATTCCAGCACATAGAAGATTACCTGGATCAGATTATGCCTAAGAAAGAGCCCCTGAAGCTTGTCAAGTGGTATGACATCACTCTGTCATTTAACATGTAGCCGGTTTTCTCAAGACATGTCTCTTATTGACAGATTTAACAATACCTGCAAACGATAGTTCATTCTACGGGTAGAAGTGATTGTTATTAACGCATGCTGCCAAGTCCACAAGTGCTCCAATCTCTTGTCTCAATAAATCTGAATGTAGAAATTTACTGTACCATTTTCTTAGTTGATCTACTAGTGTGTTCATATATCTGTTGTTTCTATTTCTAGGCTGTTCCAACCTATACTCTTATATTTCTTAGTCTTCAGAGCAGCCATGATGTACATCTACAATTGATGTAGATCTACTTGAATTTCTTAGTCTTCAGAGCATCCATGATGTACATCAACAATCTACAATTGATGTAGATCTACTTGAATATCTTAGTCTTCAGAGCATCCATGATGTACGAGGCGTGTTCAAATGAAAACGGGACTTGTGGATTTATTTAAAAAGTATCATACGCAATTTAATATTTTCAACGGAATTGAACAAAGCAACCACTTGTGAATAAGAATGCACCTGGGTTCATCAGAAAAAATCTCCGTATGCATTTAGGCAAGCATCCCACTGTTTAGGTAGACGTCGAATGCCGTCCGAGAAAAAGTTGCGTGGCTGTTCTCTGAACCATGTGGTCACCGCTGTCTTCACGTCTGCGTCGCTGTTGAAACGCTGTCCCTTTAGTGCTTTCTTCAACGGTCCGAACAAATGGAAATCACACGGGGATAAATCGGGACTATAGGCTGGGTGATGAAGAACTTCCCAATTCTTCTTTGCCAATGTTTCCTGCACAATTTTTGCGACGTGTCAACATCAATGCCGCCCATTATAAAGACACTTTAGACAAGCTGCATAAGGCCATCAAGGCTAAGCGACCAGGCAGACTTTCTCAAGGTGTGATTCTTCTCCACGACAACGCTCGTCCGCACGTCGCAAAAATTGTGCAGGAAACATTGGCAAAGAAGAATTGGGAAGTTCTTCATCACCCAGCCTATAGTCCCGATTTATCCCCGTGTGATTTCCATTTGTTCGGACCGTTGAAGAAAGCACTAAAGGGACAGCGTGAAGACAGCGTGAAGACAGCGGTGACCACATGGTTCAGAGAACAGCCACGCAACTTTTTCTCGGACGGCATTCGACGTCTACCTAAACAGTGGGATGCTTGCCTAAATGCATACGGAGATTTTTTCTGATGAACCCAGGTGCATTCTTATTCACAAGTGGTTGCTTTGTTCAATTCCGTTGAAAATATTAAATTGCGTATGATACTTTTTAAATAAATCCACAGGTCCCGTTTTCATTTGAACACGCCTCGTACATCAACAATCTACAATTGATGTAGATCTACTTGTAGATGTTGTTCATCTATCACAGTTGGTAATGAACATTCAGCTCTACTGTGATGATGATAAAGATGATGTCTTCAGTGTGTCCAACTGTGACTAATGAGAATGAGTCCCATGTCTGCCTGAAATTTCTACCGCACTCTGAGCATGTGTGGGGGAATGTGCGACATTCCATAGCTCTTGCCTTTCTTCTAGCTCATTCTTGTTCTGCAGCATGATGTTTGAGGTTCACTGCAACTATGCTTCACTCTTGATTCTGTGATGCTAGTCATATCTGTCTTGTACAAATCTCTCCCATTAATTTTGGTCTATTTTGAAGTGGTCAGTGATGTCATAAGAGTGTCTTTAAAAATGCTTCTTCTGTCTGTCCGCCTTGCGCGAGCCAATCTAGACTTCTCCATATAGCATCTGTTTTGGCAGATAATCTTTCATGTGGATCAGGTGACATCCCCAGCGTGTCTGTGATTTAATCAACATTGTATGCATGCTTACAGACTTAGATTTCATCAGTATTTCACTGTCTGGTGTTGTATCCCACAAATGGATAAGTATCTGACAAATGCAGCATATGAATCATTGTCTGGTTATTGTATCCCACCAATAGATAAGTATATGACAAAGGCAGCTTGAAATACTGTTTCCTTGCTTGTCCGATGAATGAGCTGACTAATTACTCTCATGTCCAGGCACAAAAATAAGGATACATTTTCTGATTGCCCTAGTAATTCTACCTATTGCCAGCAGATGACTCCCAATTCAGCTTTGCAAATCATATTCATTGAGTATGTGTGTGTGTATGTGTGAGATACCTTCTGTATTTGTAGTATTGTTTAGTAATTTAACAATTCCAAAAATTGTAATCACACCTTGGTAAAAATCAAATAATATCTTAGCATAAAAGACTAGCTAACAATAAATGAAATTGAAGATTATGGCTTTTTATGTAAACACACTGAATATGGATGTGTTGGGCCATTGGCGCAAATAAAATGGTGACACAACGCATTTCCATTCTCTGGACTATATCCTGCTGGAAATCTAGTAGGACCATTGTCCTGCTACAAAAGAGACCCAGTGGGATTCTTAGAATGTCCTGCTACAAGAGAGATCCAGCGGGAGTTTGAGAATGAAATCTAGTAGGATCATTGTCTTGCTACAAGAGAGATCCAGTGGGAGTTTGAGAATGAACATTTTGAAAACTATATGTAAACAGAGAATTAGAGGCTACAGAAATATGGTTTCTGAGAAGAATGATGAAAATACCATGGACAGCAAAGAAAACTAATTCCTAGGTTCTCATTGATGCTGGCGTAAAAAGATCAATCATATCAAACATTAGAGGCAGACAGTCAAGGTTTCTAGGGCATGTGCTGAGAAGAACACAGCTTGAACACTTAATAACCACTGGAAAGATCAAAATGAAAAGAGATAAGGGTCGACAAAGAGAACAGTTACTAGATGGACTTGTATCGTGGCACGGTAGAAGCTCACCAACCGAGTTTATTGACAACACGAAAGATAGAGAGTCGTGGAGAAACATGATCGCCTACGCCAGTCGGCATGGCACTTGATTAATTGATTGATTGATATGTAAACAAGTATCTTTGCAGCATTTTAACATCAGATGGCAGGTGCTTCACTGATAACGCAGGCCAAATCAATATTTCAAAAAATGAGAAACATTCTATGCAACGAAGTAATATCAATGTATACTTAAACTTGGGTACTAAGATTTTATATTGAGACAATCCTTCATTATAGAAGTGAAGCATGGACAGTAAACAAAAGTATCTAAGATAAGCTGAAGGCAACAGAGATGTGGTTTCTAAGAAGAATGATAAAAATTCCATGGACAGCCAAAAAAACTAATGTAGAAGTTCTCAGAGTTGCTGGGGTAAAACAACAAACTATAGCAAAAATTTGAAGAAGATAGTCAAGATTTTTAGGTCATGTGATGAGAAAAGTAAAACTTGAATATTTAGTAACCTCCAGAAAAATCAAGAAGAAAAGAGACAGAAAGACAAAGAGAAATTTCTGGATATGGTGTCACTGTGACACAAAAAGAATTCACCAACTGAACTTATTAACAACACAAGAGACAGACAGTTGTAGAAAAGCATGATTGCCTACGCCACTCAGCATGGCACTTGATTGATTGATGTAAAGAAGATGTAACTAGCAGGAATCAGACTCGCAATCTCTTAAACACACAACAGGTTGCTTAACCATGATGCCAATAATATCTGCAAACCACCAAGTTAGGAAACAATGACAAAAGATATATATGGTTAAATCCTGTTATAACTACGTGGTCCAGATGACAAAACATTATGTAATAAAAATACACTATAACAGTACAAATAATATAGAATACATTTAATTAAACAGTACAAACAATATAAAATAAATAAAATTTTGAAAAATGTTGTTATATCAGAGTATTTGTTATAAAAGGAAGCACTATAGAGGGATTCCACTGTATTCAGATGCTATAATTGTAGGTCAAATTGTTTAAAGTCTGTACAGAAATGTAATTATACACAAACATTGAGCAATGTGATGTTCAAAAATCTTGATGCCGTGTGACATTGTCAGTGATATTGTTTGTTTTATCTCCACCAGTCACGAGCATATAGAGCTGTTATGTAGTCAAGCTGGAGAAGTTCTATTCTTCAGACAGAGAGAGGGTCCCTTATATCCATCACTGAAGCTGCTTCACAAATGTAAGTTCTCCCTTATGATAACAGATGTAATCAATCAATGATTTACTCACATATTCTTGTACATCATGGACAAATTCAAGAAACAGGATTATTTAGGGGACAAATTCAAGAAACAGGATTATTTAGATTAACATTTTCATTGCAGCTGGAGATAAAAATCATCACAGTACAAAGTCCCCTTCACTGCCATGGATGACTTTTATCATCTGTTAATACTACTTTTTTTGTGTGGGAAATTTTGCTGATCCGACATCAGTACCATATTATTCAGTTCAGTGCTTTCCATCAAATGAACATTGATTAAATAATGGCAAGTCCACTATTGGATCTATTTTGTGCAGATAATTGTAGATATAATTATTTTATTGCTTTTTTTCAATCAACACATCAAAATAACTGATGATACCTAAGTCCAAATATTCAGACTTTTAATGGACAGTGGTAATAAAACAGACATTTAGTGAACAGTTGTAATAAAACAGACTTTTAGTGGACAGTGGTAATAAAACACATTTAGTGAACAGTGGTAATAAAACAGACTTTTAGTGGACATTGGTAATAAAACATAGTGGACAGTGGTAATAAAACAGACATTTAGTGAACAGTGGTAATAAAACAGACATTTAGTGAACAGTGGTAATAAAACAGACTTTTAGTGGACATTGGTAATAAAACAGACTTTTAGTGAACAGTGGTAATAAAATATACTTTTAGTGAACAGTGGTAATAAAATAGACTTAGTGAACAGTGGTAATAAAACAGACTTAGTGAACAGTGGTAATAAAACAGACTTTTAGTGGACAGTGGTAATAAAACAGAATTTTAGTGAACAGTGGTAATAAAACAGACTTTTAGTGGACAGTGGTAATAAAACAGACATTTAGTGAACAGTGGTAATAAAACAGACATTTAGTGAACAGTGGTAATAAAACAGACTCTGAAGAATGAAATACTGATTTGGACTATGTTTCAAGTAATTAGTCACAGATTGATATGGCATAGCTCTGATGTTTCAAGTAATTACAGTCACAGATTGATATGGCATAGCTCAGAGGTTTCAGGTAATTAAGTCACAGATTGATATGGCATAGCTCTGAGGTTTCAAGTAACTACAGTCACAGATTGATATGGCATAGCTATGATGGGTCAGGAGTGAGTGGTGCACCTGAAAAATAGAAGGGCACTGCCATTACCAGACAATATCATCCATAAAATAAATGGAAATGAAATATTTTTTATCAAAACTTGAGATAAACATTTTGGAAGCTTATTCATGTCTGAAAGTTTCACTTGAGAACTAGTACATCCATTAATTCTGGTATAATAAAGCCTTTTGTGATCAATACCCATCATTCCTATGGGTAGATATCTTGTTGTAGGTCTCTCAGTTATTCATACTGGGGACAGTTCTGCAGAATATTTTCAGAGGCTTGTTCATCTTTTCCACAAGTGCACAGTGGCGTAGCACTCAGGCGCATCCTGTGCATGTGTTTGTTCAGTCTGTTGTGTCCTACTCTCAGGCGAAGTATGGTGGTCTGTCCCTGTCGATTTAGGTAGTGATAGGTGTCTTTTGTCAAGCTATGTTCACTTCTGTAGGTTTGTATAGCTCTCTTCTTTTCTTGATATGAGACTTCATTGTTATCCAGCATACACTCTCCTCCTTCTGGCTAACTTATGAGCCCTCTCATTACCCAGGACACTGCAGTGTGATGGTACCCATTAAAGAAATACAAATCTATCTTCTTCTTTTGTTCACTTGAAACATGTCTATAACTGTAATTCTGTCTCCTAAATAAAACTGACTGTCTTTTGTAGTTCATACAGTGGCCAATAGAGCTTTAATTCCAATGTTTTTTCCTCTGGCTAATATGTCTGCCTAAGCGTTTCATACTCAGAACACTCTTGAAGCATATGTTGGCATTCTGTGCTGTCTGTACACGTGGCAGTGTTGCCAAAATTTTGTGACATGTCTAAAAAAGTCAGATTTTATAGTAATATAACACAAATTGTATACCTGCTTAAGTAAAGTACTGAATGTTTGCCTATTTCTGAATCCACATAACTCTGCACTTCTTCCTCAGATCCATTCATACTACCCCACATGCAGGTAGATAAAGGAGCCATCAGGTTTGTTCTCAGTGGTGCCAACATCATGTGTCCAGGTCTCACCTCACCTGGTGCTCGCATGACCAAAGTTGACAAAGATCAGGCTGTTGTATCCTTTTATCTAGTGTTGTGCTGTCCATGATTGACTGTTACAGATAGCTAATGTCGTCTTAGTGCAGTATAATTTAACAAACATATATGTCCACTTTGGAATTCACATATAATTCCACTTTGGAAGACAACAATTAATAATATAGATGTAATTTAACAAACATGCATGTCAGTATGCTTCATCACTTCGATGATGATGTTTTAGTTCTTCACTTCGATGATGCATTATGTTTTAGTTCTTCACTTCGGTGATGCATTATCCTTTAGTTTATGATGAAATAATCCCTTTAACTTGATTCTTGATTAGAAGCTAGCTTTACAGCGTGTTGGGCATTCCCATAAGTGCTCCGCCCTCCATTCCAGCAACCATCCCAGTGTATGTAGACTCAGAGTCCTGGCCATCTGTTGATTCTGTGACCTTCGGGGACTTCAAAAAAAAAAAAGGTTTTTCCTTCCCTCCCCACTAGATACTCCCATATCTAACATTCTCTGTATGTGTACGTTCTCAACCTCATTGACAAAATCTGCATCTTGAAATGAATTTATTACTGCCTTGATCAAGTCTGCTTTATCTCAGCAATGTGTCGTCTTTCGCCGCATTGCCTGCCAATAAGTCGGCTCTCTCGTTTCCTCTGACCCCAGCATGACCAGGGCAGTATATCCATGTAATGCTTTGGACAATTGAGTTGTTCAATAAGTTCCACCATTATTTTCTCAACACATACTTTTCTATCTTGCGCAGCATGCTTTGAGAGTCCGTGAGTACTATCGAGTGTGTTGATGTATCAGTTATCAACCAATTAAGAGCTGCTGTAACTCCCTCTATCTCATCCTCATGCTCGATGTGACAGTAGAATATGCTGAAGATTTCTCAACAAACTTCACACCGTTTCTGTAGGCAACAAAACCTCAACTGCTTTTATTTGTATTTTTATTAACTGAGCCATCTGTGTGTGTGTATATATATATATATATATATATATGTCCTGTGGTTTTGAGTGCAGCTGGGCGAGTTCATGCACTGTAGCTCTGACACCCGTCTATTTTCGACACGCTTTATCTAGTTGTATTATTAATTATTACTTTAACTGTGAGAAAGTAGCTCTTGACAGCCCATAGCGCTTCGGGCAAAACACAGATTCTTCTCAGTTGTGTAACTGAGCTGACTTGTATAAGGTCTCAGAGGCATGGATGTGTAAGAGCTTTTAATGTATGCATGTTTAGTTCCCAAAGAGAGGCATTCAATGCGCAGTATCCCAGGATCATCACGAACTGCCAGGAGTGCAATATAAGCATATGAGCCAACTAGTTCATCAATCTTCTGTCAGATTTCTTGACCCATCTGTAGTGATGACACACCTAGCATTCCCCATCAACTAGGAGTCTGCCACATGGGAGTCTGCCACATGGGAGTCTGACACATGGGAGTCTGACACATGGGAGTCTGACAAAGGTGCAATGTTCACTGACCTGCACCTTTTCATCATCCATGGGAACTATTTGACAGAAGACAAAAGTCAGAAATTGAGACAAGATATGCAATGACAATGATTATTTTACAATTTGTCAGTACATCCCCCCAACTTTCCTGTCATACGACATGCTTGGAAAAAAGACAGTGGCCTTATTCTTTGCATTCTAAACTAGAATTCCAGACCCTGGTCACCTACAACATGCCTGGACAGAAGTATTCTTTGTATCCTGAACTACAGGTCCTGGTTGTGCCACACTAGCGACCATATCATATATAGTACATGACTTGTCAACTATTGTTACATTTTTAGGCACAACTGTTCAGTTGCATTGCCAGTGAAATCCACAGTATAACTCCTCTCTGCACATTGAAAAACGGGTCAGCTGTAATTATGTTCTAGCAGGAAATTTTGTGTTTTCCTTAACTAAATTCAGGCAATCATGGCAGAGGGCAAGCAACATGCACTAGCTGTAGGTGTTACTAAAATGCCAACAGAGGAAATGTGAGTTGCCTTATACTATTTGTGTCATCTGACAAACCGATATCTCTTATAATGTTATTTTCATGACATTTGTCATATGACATCTCTTATGTTATTTTCATGACATTTGTCATGCCATCTCTTATAATGTTATTTTCATGACATTTGTCATATGACATCTCTTATAATGTTATTTTCTTTATCATGTCTATCCTTGTGTCGCTGACCAGACTAGCCAGTTATTGAGATGCTCCACTTCGTGGGCGAGTCAACATCTTCATCAGAATGATTTCTCACCCTCACTAAGAAAGTGTCCGTGGTTTCTGCATATCCAAAATATTTTTGATAAAGACTTTTTCCTGTGTCATAATTCTCTTTCTACAAAACAAAAACTGCCACTACAATTATTTGTTCTTTTTGTGGTATTATATGTAGGATGTTGATTAAGTTAATGCCAAAATTTGATGTGCTAAGCCATGCTGTAAAATATACATGCAAATCACAAAGATAAATCTACATGGTCATGCTGCAAATCAGACAAATCTACATAGTTACACTACAGCAAATGCCATTCTAACAAATTGGCCCACACCAACGGAATATTTATATTATAACTAAATTTTGCTGTATAAAAATACAGGTAAGTTTAAAAATCAGGGGTGTGGACAAGTGTTGTTAAAAAGGGGATTTTATTAAAAATGTATGCGCTATTGAGGGATGCCAATTTGATCATCACATTTTATTGTAACGTAGCAATTTGTTGTGTCTTCAATATTTCAGATTGTCCAAAAACAAAGGTGTTGCTGTGGATAATGTTCATTTTCTCAATGACGGCCTCTGGATAATCAAAGCAATAAAATAGTATTTATGTGTAATATACTTATAGAAATTGTTTGATACTGAATAATTTTTAATGAAACCAGTTTGTGACTGGATCATTTTAAGTGAAAACAGTTTGTGACTGGATCATTTTAAGTGAAAACAGTTTGTGACTGGATCATTTAAGTGAAAACAGTTTGTGACTGGATCATTTTAAGTGAAAACAGTTTTTGATTAGATAATTTGAAATGATGTTAATGACACTGTGTGTGTGTATGTGTATGCTGTCAGACAAGAATAAAATCATCACTTGAACTCTAGAGCTATGGTTTCTGCCACATAATGCACCATATTTGATGCGGAAGGAACATAGATAGTGCCACCCTCCCATTTTCGAAACAGGTATCCACCACTAGCTCCTAGACCTATAGAAATTTCTTGTATCAAGTCATCCATCACTAGCTCCTGGACCGATAGAACTATCTCATATCAAAGCATTCACCACCAGTTCCTGGACCCCTAGAACTATCTCTTATCAACTTATGACCATCATTACATGAATCATGGTCCAATTCTGTAACTGATTCTAAGTTTGTTTTATCGCTATTACTAGCTTTGAAAGTCTGAATCACTCTGGACCGGGTATCATCAGCTACAGCGTCTATTTTGAAATGTTTGTTGAAAAAAACATCAGCTACAGTGTCTATTTTGAAATGTTCGTTGAAAAAACATCAGCTACAGTGTCTATTTTGAAATGTTCGTTGAAAAAAACATCAGCTACAGTGTCTATTTTGAAATGTTCGTTGAAAAAAACATTAGCTACAGTGTCTATTTTGAAATGTTCATTGAAAAAAACATCAGCTACAGTGTCTATTTTGATATTTTCGTTGAAAAAAAGCAATAATATTGAATCTACAGTTATCGTTGTTGAATTATCTCATAACTGGATCCGCCATATTGAAATGCTGAGAATTGTTTTTCGCGTCTATACAGAAAACTAGGAAGCAGACCACGTATAGATTGCTGAGATAGTCACTATGTTTCACACACACATACAAGACAGTCACTACATTTCACACACATACAAGATAGTCACTATGTTTCACACACACACACACACACACACATGAGACGGTCACTACGTTTCACACACACATATGAGACGGTCACTACGTTTCACACACGCACATGACAGTCACTACATTTCACACACACATATGAGACAGTCACTACATTTCACACACACACGAAACAGTCACTATGTTTCACACACATACAAGATAGTCACTATGTTTCACATAAAAAATTGGTAGCATATCCTATCCAGGACGTAGCTATCAACCCAGCATTTGTTGGCTGTGGTGATTTTCTAGGCAATATAAATATGTTCAGTAGGTTGCCATTGCTTTCTGAACGGTCTGGATGCACAATTGCCTGTGGTGAGGATCGAACTCTGTACCTTTGCCATCACAGACGTTGTTTCACATACATACAAGACAGTCACTACATTTCACACACACACGAAACAGTCACTACGTTTCACACACACACACATATGACAGTCACTATGTTTCACACACATACAAGATAGTCACTATGTTTCACTAACACACACACACACACACACATATGACAGTCACTATGTTTCACACACATACAAGATAGTCACTATGTTTCACTAACACACACACACACACATATGACAGTCACTATGTTTCACACACATACAAGATAGTCACTATGTTTCACTAACACACACACACACACACACACACATATGACAGTCACTATGTTTCACACACATACAAGATAGTCACTATGTTTCACTAACACACACACACACACACACATATGACAGTCACTATGTTTCACACACATACAAGATAGTCACTGTTTCACTAACACACACACATGACTAGTTTCCAGAGCATGTTACATGGAGAAAGTGACTTGACTATTGGAATGACATTTGTAATCAACAATAATGAAAAATACTGGTGTAGAGTTAGAAACATTCCCATGAAAAAAGTAACATTCACGGACAACAAAAGTCATTCATGGCAGTAAAAGAGACTTTGTGCGTCGACAACACAAATCAGCCATGACAGTGAAAGCGTCAAAATCAAACGGCACATTAACCCTGTCAGTCCCTGCCAATCAGGAAAAACTACAGACTTAATTCCTAGAGCAAGGAGAATAACTCCAAAAATAAGAAGTGATTGTACAAGAAAATTAATAAAAAATACAATTTGCAATCAATGTTTATGATTCAAAAGTCCAATTAACAGATAAATGTGAGAGGTACAGATCTGTGAATATATCTTTGTGAATGTCATGTAAGATAAGTTTACTTGTTATGTAACATGCAAGAAGGAAATAAGAATAAATGAGCACCAGTTTCATTTACTTGTTTGCTGATAAATGTTCAAATGAAAGTTGCAAGGAAGTCTCCCATGACATCATCATTCTGTAGCTGTTAACTGCTCCAAACATATAGACCTTCTTCTTCATGAACCCCAGGAATTGTGAGCAATTAGCTCTTACTTCTTATGTGCAGTGAAGAGGTTTCTTTCTCCTGGGTATGAAAGAAAGCTAGGAGAAACCTCTCATGTCACGAGACAAGATGATAGTTTGCTTGGGTCACCCATTGCTCGTCTTTCCTCCAACAAGGCGCTTCGCAGCAAGCGAGATGTTCCTCGTGTAGGAAGATGATTCCATTACCACCCTTTGTGTTCTCGAGCATGAACAGCACTTCCGCCAGTCAGTCGTATGCTGGACTATTCTAGCTTCATTGTCACTGAATTGATTCACACAATACACTGCCCTCTAGTGTGTGTTACCTTCAGCCAGTCAGTCTTATGCTGGACTATTCTAGCTTCATTGCCACTGAATTGATTCACACAATACACTGCCCTCTAGTGTGTGTTACCTTTTCCTAATTCTGTGTATACTCATAACATTACCGTATGTTAGGTATTGGTCGGCCCTCCAATGTTTCTGTTTTTTAAACTGGCCGAGATGGAATGCACAGATGCCTTGCATCACTGTATGCCCACAGTGATGTTGGATGTAATAGCATAGAGGTTTCTGAGATATTTCCTGTCTATCTGCAGGCAATGCTCATTCCATCCACAGCATCCATGGGCACAGGCATAAAAGTGTTTCAGGAATGAATATATAGCGGACGACGATTTCGACCGATATGGGACTGAATGTGTTAAAAGCATGGTTATGGTCTGCATATACCATAAGATCTATTCATCTTGTGACGAAAGCTACATGACAAATTCAACAAGCAAAGTGTTTGATCTTCTAGCCACCATAAGGAATATTAGATGTTTTACTGAATATTTAGTTTGCTGTGTGGTATTAATGTATTGTTGAGTGGCATTATATTGTGTACAACTATGTCAAATGCATTGTCTTACAACATTACATTTATCTGTCAAATTATCTCTCATTGCCATTGTTCTAGATATCAAATCCACTGTTGTATACCAAATTACAGTTGTAGCAGGCTATACATTAGCTGGTGTGAAGTGTAAACAAAATGAAAGGACTCATGCCTGTGACATTTTATCCTTGCCAAATAAAAACCAAAAGATATTGTGTGTTCATAAAGTTGTTTTATTTGTGTATGGTGTAAGCTTTCTCATGTGCCAAGTTGGAAAGTGTGCATGGCCGTGCTTGGTTATGTTTGATTTGTGTATGGTGTAAACTTTCTCATGTGCCAAGTTGGAAAGTGTGCATGGCTGTGCTTGGTTATGTTTGATTTGTGTATAGTGTAAACTTTCTCATGTGCCAAGTTGGAAAGTGTTCATGGCCGTGCTTGGTTATGTTTGATTTGTTTATGATGTAAACTTTCTCATGTGCCAAGTTGGAAAGTGTGCGTTAGATTTGTGTATGATGTAAACTTTCTCATGTGCCAAGTTGGAAAGTGTGCGTTAGATTTGTGTATGGTGTAAACTTTCTCATGTGCCAAGTTGGAAAGTGTGCGTTAGATGTGTGTATGGTGTAAACTTTCTCATGTGCATGGCCGTGCTTGGTATGAACCTACATTACACTCCGGGCAGATCCAATGGTGCTCAGTCTTCCCCTAGTTAGTTAGTTTGTTCCTTTCGTGCCACCGGCAGCACATAGGGCAGAGGTTTTGATTCTCCATGCGTTGTAGTCTGCTACCTGTACTTTTAGTTCTTGTATGGACTTTCTTATTATTTCTCCTTTAAGTGGGGCTTTTTAGGCTAATTTTGGGTCTTCCTCTTTTTATTTTCTCATGTGTCCACATAAGGGCTTGCTGGTTCCGTCTGTTTTTATGTAGTGTAAGAACGTGTCCCCGGTATTTCCATCTGCATTTTCCTATAACAATTGAAACATATTTGTTGTGTGTTTTATTTCTTTGGTTGCTATTTGTTATGAAATCACTCCATTTTATGTTCAACAATTTTCAGACATTTGTTTTCAAAGCTGTTTAACTTTTGGTCCATTGTCTGTTGATTTCCAACTTTCACTGCGATAAGTCAATGATGGAGTAACACAGGAGTTGAATAGTTTTAACTTGGTGTTTCTTCCTATGTCTTTGGATTTCCAGATGCTTGTTAGTTTACTGAATGTGCTTGCTGCAACTATCGGTGTATTTATTTCATCCACTAACAGATGATGAAAGGTATTCATATTGGTGGTTCCTGAGACCCGTTAAACATTCTTCTTGTTGCTCCTTGCGAGCGTCTTATTTGACACCTACCACACTTATTACTCAATTCTTCAAATCTTAGCCTTGGTGTTTTATCAATCGCAGTGTCCACAATCCAGCAAGCGTTCATTAGTAGTTTCAGCACACCCACCCTTATTCCTTGTTAACACCTCGTCTATTGGTGCCAGGGATGCAAGTCTGCATGCTCTATTGTGCCCTGGACAGTAAATCCAAGTGATGTCCTGGAGGTTGGATGTAGATATAGATGCTGTCCACTTATATCGATATCTGACATCTTTGATTTTTTTCAGCATGGGCTGGGAATCTGACACTGCTTTGGTGATTTAGGTCCCAACAAGCCATTCGAGGACAGCAGTAAAAGACATCTTTATACTGGATGTAGTTGTTTGGTATGCTTTGCAATGACTCTAACATAATAACTGTCTGTGAAGCCCCAGCCAGATTGCAGCTGTCTGTGATTCCCCAGCCAGATGATTGCTTTCTGTGACACCACAGTCAGATGATTGCTATCTGTGACACCCCAGCCAGATTATTGCTATCTGTGAAGCCCCAGCCAGATGAAAGCTTGGCTGTGATAGCTTCTGCCATGACACACAGATCCATCATATGATCCAGGTTATCAGCTGATCGATTTCTAGGTTCTGCTTAATTTCATATCTAATAATGTTGTCAAAATTTTCTGCTTTTGACTTTTTCCAATGACATGAGGTTTTGTCCAATGGGTAAACTATAATAAAACAAACAACATATCAATACAGAAAGTAAGTTATACACACACAAAAAACAACAGACTGGTAGGTTGTTCTGATCAAAATTGTTTTATCAGTTAAAAATACAGTGTATAGTAAAAATATGTCAAAACTGATACAGTAAATCTCATTATATAGGTAAAGCTTGGAACAAGGTAATAAAGTTTTGCTAATTGTACGAAACACACATAGGCACACACACACAAATCGACGTTTCGACCGAAAGGCCTTTATGAAGGATCACAAACACATATAAATAAAAAATAACAAGTACGGATGACACAACTTCCGTTCACATGTAGTAAGTTGGTCAAAGTGATAGAAATGAGGTCAACAGTGACACAAACAGGAAATGAACAGAAATAGGAAGTATACAAACACAAAGCTGAATACATGTTAAACCGAGAGATGACGGCAATCTCATTATAATAGCTTGGTCCGGACTAACAAAACTTGATACAGTAAATCTCATTATAACAGCTTGGGTCCGGACTAACAATATATGTATGAAATAACAGGAATTTTCTATATACAATACAAACAATAAAGAACATATAATTATTGAGTTGTAAAAGTGTTGTTTAATATTGTTGTGTCAAATTTGAGCAATGTAATGCTACTCTGTGTAATTCTTGCATGTTGTTGAGACCCATAGCCATACCCTCTTTGGTGGTTGTTCTGCGAAGAATCTCTCTTGGTCTTTTTCTTTTGCCATCTGGTACCCATTTTAATGCTTGTAGTGGCAGTCTGTTTTCATTCATTCTAAGTATATATCGCAAAATATTAGGTATAGATAAATTAACCTTTAACACTCTGTGTTTACAATTATGTAATTTCTCTCCTGCTGCTGAATTAATTTTTGAAAATGCTAAGTAATGGTGGCTGTTTTGAAATCGTGATAACTTTTTTGTTGTTAGAGATATTTAAATAATTTTTGTACATATAAATAAAGAATTGAATTCTGCATATATTGGTGTAGGTTTTATTTGTGTAATACGAGACATGTAAGACAGTCTCAAAGACAATTTTCCACAAAACTCCAGCAAATTTTGACCTTTAAAACGATAATATAATTATATGAAGTCTATTACATTATTTGTAAATATTCTGGAGTGGAAACAGTTTTACATAGACCTAAATAGCACGCCATTCATTGAATAATCATTATAATTTCAAGGATTAAACCTACAGGTATGTCTTAACATCCTTCTATAAACCTAGATCTAGTCTGTAATGTATTGTTCGAACTTAGGTGATGTTTTAATATCAATTTAGATAAAGCAGCATGGTGTAACTGATTTACGAGTGTGAAATAACTTATCTCTCCATAAATAATTTGAATCAAAATCCATAATGATTTTAATGAAAATTCCATAAAATAAAAGTCTATAAAACCCAATTCACCGTCATGGTGGTGCTTTTGTTTGAAACTGTCAATATATTGCGAAAATATTGATATTTAAATGACTTTTAACACATGGTTGCCACTAAAACTACAGGAAAGGGTAGTCAATAAAATATTGACTAGTGCCTAGAAACGGAGGCAAGTATACTTGCCGCTCGCTAACCAGAAAAGGGGAAATGTTGGTGAATAAAGTTGCCGCACGCGTGCTAAACGTTAAATGGTATAAGGCACCATTGTAGAAGCAAAGAGGGCTGATTGGTATGGGAGGCTAAGAATTATAGCACGAAAAGGACAACATTGAACAGACCCTGACGTATTAAAGCTTAGATCAAACGAGAAGAGAGAGATGGTAGGGCAGCTTCCAGATGTAGAAGAGGAATGACTAAGTAAGGTCACTAGTCAGGAATACTGAGTTAATCCTTGCTTGTGGACACCATAATTGTTGAACTCTTGTGATCAAGGTAGCCTTCTACCTCCTAAGTTGTATTAGATTTGAAACTCAATATTGTGCAGAGACAAAGAAGGAAGGTTAAGACACAGATAAAAACTGCAGCCCAGTGATGTAATATATCACAATGAGAAAGAAGGTTTAGACACAAGCAGCAGCCCAGTGATGTAATATATCATACGTCTACAACTGATTCAGTCAGCAGTTGTAGCCATGAGAAGACATGACTTTTGCCCATCAAACTTCAATGGATACATCAAATCATACTGTTCATCAAGACAAATAAGACCACATATTATGTCCTACCGAAGACTGATGTGTCTGGCCATTTTCACGCAATTAAAACGATGACACATCGCATTTCCATTCTCTGGACTATATCCTGCTGGAAATTTAGTAGGACCATTGTCCTGCTACAAGAGATATCCAGCGGGAATTTGAGAATAAACGCTGAAGAAGAACAATATTCTATGCAGACGCATGTAGTCTACTGATATGTTGAATATAAATTCTTACGTCTGCTAAATTATGAACTAGATTCTACGTGGGTCACTTTACAGCAGTTCCATATAAGCATGGCCGACCAAAGAAAGCAAGCCATGTGTTGGCAGAGTAATGTCTATACTGCACATTACTAAATCCAGACTGATCCAAGAAAACCCAAGTTTCTCTGTTTATATTGCAACCACCTGAAAAATATGGCCATATACACTGCAAGATATTCTGCGCACATCGAACGAATGAACCTCTATGACCAGCAACATGTTCCAGGTAAAAGAATGTTCCTCCCTGAGAAAAAAATACAGAGAAATATTATATCTGCATCTACAACTGTTCTCATCCTAGAAACATTACTGGGTACTCATTTTTTAAAATTTACTGTAACATTAATCGAAACTTCAAAATTAAATTATCTTGCATGAGAAAATCAAAACTTAAAGATTTAATAATTATGTGAGAGAATTCTTCTGTGTTCATTCTCAAACTCCCGCTGGATCTCTCTTGTAGCAGCACAATGATCCTACTAGATTTCCAGTCGGATGTAGTCCAGAGGGTGGAAATGTGTTGTGTTGCCATTTTATTTGCATCAGTGGTCCAACACATCCATCGTCAGTGGAATAACTATCTATAAAAATAGAAAGCTGTAAATAATGCATTCCTTTTTCAGGACTGCATCTTGCTAATCTGCAGGAGTTTGAGATCAAACAAACAAGATGAATACTAATTTTGGGTGCCAACTGAAACTAAATGACTTACAATAAATCCATGAAATACCTTACATGGTCATAGATTTACTATGTTGGATGTGGCCACACACAGTTCTCCAATGATTGATTGATATCAGTCTTGCTGAAGACAGGTATGTTTGGCCTTTGGCACAAATAAAATGGCAACACAGTGTATTTCTATTCTCTGTATCCTGCTTGAAATCTTAGAGCCATTGTCCAGCTACAAGAGAGATCCAACGGAAGTTTGAGAATGAACAGTATTCAACAGTGAAGATTGATATCAGTGATGATTGTAGACAAATTGTACCAGTGCAATCTCAGTCCATGATTGTCTTGATTTCCTCTGCTTCTTTCACCTTCTGCTGCTCTCTGTAGTATCATTGTTTTATAGGGGATCATTGTTGGCTTCATGCCCAAACCATGCTAATGTTCAACATTTTACTTAGGCCTATAGGGCCTACTTAAAATTTATATTAGCCCTGTGATTCTTGTGTGCCTCTATTTTATTTCTCATGTATACATTACTATCATTCCTAAGATCTTGCATATTCCCAGTGGTAATATGGCTATGGGTGTGAATCCTGGACAATCACCAACAAAGTTAAAAATGAAATAGCAGCATTTAAAACAAAATGTTACAGAAAAATCTTCAGAATACCATAGACCTATTCTTTCAGAAAACTACAATATTTTGGCCATATCAAACACCACGACAGACCAGAGAAGACCATAATGGAGGGCAGGGAGACGAACAAGAGGCAGACCAAGAAGAAGATAGATGCAAGACATCAAATACCACCTGAACATGACAGTAACTAACAGAAGCAGGAAGACTGGCTCAAGATTGAAGTTTTAAAAGGCTCTACTAATGACTGCTACTTGTTCAGGATATTCTACCTGATGATGTATATGCCTACATTATACAAGTGAAAAGGTAAATCTTGTATAAACCTACTCACTGATTTTAATACTCGTTTGACCTCTGCTAATACTGCGGCAGGATCTTGTACTGTGCACAAAGTAAGTGTACAAACCACAGCATCAAAGGAATGATTCTCGACACTGGACATGTTTTCTGCGAAATTTTTGACAAAACCAACTAGTTGTACATTGTTCTCAGACTTTTCCAAATTTGCTGTTAAATATGCTTCGTGGTATGGATTAGGATCAAGAGCTGTGACTTTTGTACCCTTTGGATAAAATTGGAAATTCATGCCACTCCCAGCGCCGATTTCTAATACTAACAAATCGCTCTTTGATTTGTTTCTGAGATCTTTCATTTGCTCAAACAGTAACTGTTTTTCTCTGTGAAAGAATTTTCGGTGTACCCAACCACACATTACATTTAATATAAATGCTTCCAGTTTTGCTTTTCGAAACCCGAAGACATAATTAATTATTATATACAAAATGAATCCAGGTATGACAACAAAGTAGATTGCTGAGCTGAGATGCGCATCTATTTCCGCCATATTAGTTACAATTTTTATTAACTTCTCTTGCTAGGTTGCCAGAAGAGTTTCGGGAATTTGGTTGTCATCATCAAACCTTTACCATTCAATGTTGTAGGGGTGCCACTCTGGAAACACTAACACACAAATTTCGTCTTGTCTCCATGTACTTAGTTTCTTTTTGTTAAGTGGAGAGAATCTTAATCATGTCCAGTCTTTAATATTATCAATCCATACTTACCGCCTATTCCCTCGTCTTCTTCCATACTCAACTGTTTCCTGTAAGATAGTGCATAATTACGTGGCCAAACTGCACACGTTTGCGACACTTTACCACTGCCATGAGATATTCTTGATGACTTGCAAAAGTATTTTGCTTCTCACGTTTATGTTGGTTTTATTTTCTTTATAATAGATGCACAATATGGTCTATTCATCTCTAAAATTTGTTTGCAAAAGCACATATTTTCCTCTTCATTTCAGCTGTAACTGTCCAACTCTCACATACATCCATACAAAAGAATAAGTATTATTAGAGATTGATATAGCAGATTTATATTTTTGGTATCATCATGAAAAAACTGCAACATACGCTGGAAGAAGAGATAGGCCTACATGAAGCAAAGGCAGGTTTCAGACAGGGCAAAGGCACCATATTTTCAATATGCGGAATATCATAGAGAAATGCAGAAATGTACACATACTTTACTGACTGCACCAAAGCATTCGAGCGTATACAATATCAAAAACTTAGGAATATCAAGTAAGACATGGATTTCCCGATACTCCTAATCGGCATCATAAAAACATTATAGTAAACCCAGGATCAGCCGTTAGATTAAGTGTAACATCTGATTGGGTACTGGTCAAAAATAAGTCTGACAAAGATATATCACCATATCTCTTCAGATATTTCTGCAGAGAACATAATGAGGTATATACAAAAAATGACCAACAGCGAAATAACTTCGACCCACTCAACATCGGAGGTCACGAGATAGCAGAACTAAGATATGCCCATGACACAACATTACCCAGTACCCTAAATCGCATTAAATCGTACCTAGTGGTACTGGGTAATGTTTCTACGTAAGGGAAACATTCCCTGGTCAACTCAGACATCAATTTTATGTGGTTTTGTTTAGTTTAAACGTTAATAGTTTATTGAAATAGATCCCATTTGGACCGCTACGTGGAAAATTGTCCTGATAAATAAATAATAATAAGTAATAGTTATTAGATAATAAAGTTAGTAGTGCGATTTTAAATGACCAACAAGTACAATGCAAGCACAAAAAGTTCTTCCAAACAAACGACATATATAGAGGGTGTCTATGAGGCGTTTTGTTTTTTCTAATTGCCCACGTTTGCCTTGCAGTAACTTGCCTGGTCTCTTCCGCCTCTAGTGCTCCAGTTCTGATACTGTAACGCCATGCTGTTCTATCCTGAGCGAGGCTCTCCCAATGGCCAAGAGCCTACGTCAATTTAAAGATGTTTCAGTGAGGACATGAGTGTGTCTTTGAAACGCCTTTTCTGTCCACCAACTTTTCGAAGTCCTGTCTTGAGTACTCCATGAGAAATTAATGTAAAAGATAGCTGGCTATACAGCATGGTTCTTTTCAGAAAACTACAATATTTTGACCATATCAAACATCATGACAGCATAGAGAAGGTCATAATTTAGGGGATGATGCCAGGGGGACGAACAAGAGGCAAACCAAGAAGAAGATGCACGCAAGACATCACATACCACCTGAATGTATCAGAAGTAGGAAGACTGGCTCAAGATCGACAGAAGTTTCGTAAGGCTGTGATTATGGCTATATCATGTCCAAGATATGCTACATGATGACGATGATAAAAGATTTAACTTCGCTGCTGTACTTATTTTGCTCTTCCATAGGATATTTAAATCTGGGCATTGCAGCCGAAGCTATTTCAAGTCAAATCTTTATTTCTTTGCTAGTGCTTCCATCACTGCTCATATAAGATCCTAAGTAGTTAAAGATATCAACCTATTATATCTTCTGTCAATTTATCAAGATGTTACCACCAGCAAGTGCCATCCATCCATAAACTCCAGTAAAAAAAAAACACACAAAAAACCCCCCCAAAAACAGTAATGGCAGCGCTGGTCTTGAATTGTAGTAGTAAGGGATGTTACTCTTGAAACATGTTATTTTTGCTATGCAAACGTTTTCTTGGAACAGGTTGTTGTGATATAATAAACTAAACTGATTGGCGCAGACTTTCATTTTTACATCATTTGAATTTCATGTGGGTGCAATAAGTAGTAATTTTGATATTTTCTTAGTCTAGATTCTAGGATTAAAAACAAATCTCATGTTATGGCAGACCTTAGGCTGGAGGATTTTAAAATAAATTTACAAGTCAGCTACTTTCTTCAATGAGACCTCTCTTCAGAAAATGAAAAATTTCTCTGTACTTGGACAAAATTTTCAAAATGTAGGATTAGCACAAGATTTTCAAAATGGGTTTACAGCATTATAAATACCACAGTTAGATAGCCCTATAGCCCTTGAAAATTGCAATTCAATGCTCTCAGCCAAGTCTCTACGTCAATTCTGAAAAAAGTTACGAATTTTTTTCGAATTAATTTTGCATCAAAATAATTTACATGGAACATATAAGGAAATATGAAATGAGAGTTGTCAAAAAGTTGCGGCCTTGCCTTAGAACCGAGCCACTAATTTATGAATATCAAAGTTATTTGCATTAAAAAATTTAACAAATTATACATTTTCTTGTTTGGAAAGACAAGACGCACCTGTTGATAACATTCTTCTAATTTTCTGACGCAGCCAGAGTTAATAAATAATTATTAATGGCGTCTAATTTGCATAATTACATTGTAATATTTAATATATATTTATTACATTTTTTAATTATTTAGGATAAAATATATAGCAAACTGTATGTTTTTGTGTTCGTGAAGACAAGACGCACCTGTTGATTACATTCTGCTAAAATTTTGATGCAGCAGAGTTAATAAATAATTAATAATGGCATCTAATTTGCATAATTACATTGTAATATTTAATATATATTTATTACATTTTTTAATTATTTAGGATCTTCTTCTTCTGCGTTCGTTCTCAAACTCCTGCAGATTAGCAGGATGTAGTCTGGAGAACGGAATGCGTTGTGTCATGGTTTACAGCATTGCTGCGATATCTGCGCCTTTTGGCCTAACACATCCGACTTCAGCATGGCTTTGGGTCACTGACCCTATATGGGATGAGACAGCCAACTCCATCCCATAACCTCCTTAGTCGCCTTTTACGACATGCGTGGAAGGTAAACAGTGTTGCTATTCTTTACTCCCCTTTCGGGCCCCGGCAACACACGGGCGAATTATTTAGGATAAAATATATAGCAAACTGTATGTTTTTTGTGTTCGTGAAGACAAGACGCATCTGTTGATTACATTGTGTTAATGTTCCATGCAACCAGAGCCAATTAATTTTTAATAATGGCATCTAATAAGCATAATTAAAATCTCTTCTATGCTCCCCTTTATGGCAACATGCATGTGGCTGGCAATCTGTCATCTCAGCCCTCTTTGTATCTGAAATATAATATTTGATTATTATTATTGGCATTTGGTATCACATGTACATAAACAATTCTGTCAAAGGTATGGGTGAAATACCAAGTAGATATGTGTACCAAATTTTCAAAAAGGTTTGACACATTATAAATTTTCTTTTTTCCTTTTTAGTGATACCTAATTAGCTCTATATAATTAAATACTTTATTACATTGTTCTGTAGATAGGCTTATGTAGAAAATTGAGCAAATTTGATAATAAACAAGAGATAAAGATATCAAAAAGAGTGAGATCGTTTGGAAGATGCTGAAGTTGACATTGTCTGCATTGATTTGATTTATTAGGTCTATTGAAAATAGAAAGCATCTCTCACATAAAAGTGAATTTTATGAAATACTCATGAGAGAATTATAAGCAATTGGACTTCATAAACAATATAAATAATATATATTTAATGTGAAATGTGTTTCTTGTATAATTATCCACATGAAACAGACCGATGTGACTAAGAAAACACTTCAGTCATCATGGCGACGGACGCAGGATAGTGCGGTAGTAAGTACACGCACCCGGCATGGTTTTGTACTAATATTTTGAATGATTTTACATACAAATCTTAGATTTTTTACTAGTATCATTTAAAAATGAATTAAAGAAATTAAAAAAGGCAAGAATTGTAGTTGTTCAACATCAATTTCTTTTAATATGAGACATTTCAGAATTATCGACGCGGCAGGAAAGAATAGCGCTAAACATTTAAAACAAGATGGATGCTAAGGAACGCGTGACAGATCTGCAGTGCGTTTGTTTAAAATTCGATATTAATTACAGGCAAATTCCAAAAATAGTGGAATTTCATTTATAAAGAGATAAATGGTTGCTAAATTTGTTAGACATGGTTACAACTTGGTAAAACATACTAAATAAAAAGATACACGTGTGCAAAGATGAAAAACACTTACCTAGGCTCGTTTAATCGCTTGCTGTAAATTTTACACAACATATTTCCAACTATAACCTTCGTAATCTGATGCACAAAAGAAAGAAAAAGCTTAAACAGTAATCTTTTTTTTAAAAATAAGGTTGTGTTGATTTGCCTGAAGACAATTGCTGTGGTCAGTGTTTCGCGTGATACAAAAATCGATCACTGGACGCTACCAAAACAAGGGAAGTAATTTAAACCACATTCACTTTCACGTCAACTTACAATTTCCTAATGCCTAATCAAAGCTAATTAATATTCAAAATGGCGGTTAATTTACATAATTAAAATTGAATTGAATTGCCTAATTATTAAACATTTCTGTTATGTATGATAAAATAAAATATGCTACAAACTATACATTGCTGTGTTCAGGAAGACAAGACGAATCTACGGATCACATTGACATAATTTTCATATGCAGTCAAAGATTAATATTCAAAATGGCAGCTAATTTGCATAATTAAAATAATTATTCAATATATTTGTGAATTATGATAAAATATCCTACAAGGTTTTTGTGCTTCAAATGTGATAAAACTTTCATGGATTATTCATGTACATAGTGATGTGATTTGTGTTTAGTTTTGTGAACTGCTTGTTTAGGGAAATAATATTCATAGAGTAGTAAGAATAAAGTAGACATTTTTTAATATTTTTCTTTCTCATGTCATGTCTTCCACCATCTAAATCCCATTGCATATATAATTTGTATTATTATGCATAGATCATGTTCTAGCAAAGCTGCTACTTGCAGGCAATGCAATGCCAATAGTCCAAAGAGTGCACATTGCAGCACATCAGTAGTGTAGTCACCAACCAAGTCGGACAGTTGTCATGACAACACACAACTTTTTGTAATGTCCACTTCTATATGCCAAATAGTATCAGGGACACTAGAAATCTAATTGAAACGTGGTCACTTCCTACGTGCATGGTCAGGAAATAGACTAGTTGCCATTTTCTTCAAGGGACATAATTTGTTTATTTTTTTTTGGACACCAAAGAGCTCTTTTTGCTAATGCCTAAAAATAGTGTTACATAATTACAAATAATATAATTAGATATCCCTTAAAAATTTCAATTCAACGATACCTCAACCAAGTATGTACGTCAATCGTGAAAAAAGTTATGAATTTTGTTCTAATGAATTTGACATCAAAATAATTTACATGGAACATATAGGAAAATATAAATAAAACTTGTGACTACAAAATGTAGCCAAGCTGATAATTTCTAAATTATCTTTGTTATTCAATAATACAATACACAAACTATACATTTTTGTGTTTGCAGAGATAAGACGCTTATGTTGATCACATTTCTGGAATTTTCTGTTGGACACAGAACTAATTGATATTCAAAATGGCTGCTAATTTGCATAATCAAAATGAAATAAATTATATATCTATTAAACATAATAAAATACCACAGAAACTATATATTTTTGTATTTGCAAGGACATACCGCATCTGTTGATCACATTGCTGTGATTCTCAGATGCACGTACAACTAATTAATATTCAAAATATTGGTTAATTTGCATAATTGAAACAAATGTTGATGTTTTAAATAATTAACTGTTGGTTTGGGCATTGTATTACTCTCTTAAAAGTTACATATATAAAAAGAAAAATGGTTACAGAACTTAATAAATCTAGTTTCAAACGCAACAAATGATGCGAACACTATTTTAAACCCTGTCACAAGAGATTTATAGCCTAAGCAAAATTTCCTAAACACGCTAATCCCAGATGTCCAAGTACCTACTCTCTACTGAGTAGAGAGTGAGATGAGATTTGGAGAATTCATTAAATTTTTCACAATTTTAGAGATGTAATATTATAAATACACCATATTGGGCGCAAGCCTGTCACGGGATTGCCCCAGTTTTGAAGCGCTGTCCGGCCGATTTTAATTATGTACCGGGTTCCATCACAATTTATGAACATAAATTGGTACCATGAGACTGAGAGTACGACTACCCTACTTCTGACTCAGTGAGAGTTAGTGATGTAGAGTGTCGAGAATAGTATTACTAATTAGGATATTGAAAACAGGATATTGAAAACACAGACACATGCCATAGAAAACATGGACACAGAATTTAGAAAATTTTTCAATATTTTCAAAAATTTTTCAATATTAAAATATTGAAAAATGGACACAGAATAATTAGGATATTGAAAAAACAGGATAGTGAAAACACAGGATAGTGAAAACACAGGATATTGAAAACACAGACACATGCCATATAAAACATGGACACAGAATATTGAAGACATGGACAGAAGACATGGACACATGATATAGAAGACATGATTACAGAATATTGAAGACATAGACAAATGATGGGAGTAGGTGGCTTCTGTGGTTGATGTCATGACAATACAAAAAAAATCAACAATTGCAATAGTTTGGTCATCTGGAAAGAATGCTGTGTGATTCATAAGTTTATAAATTATATATGAAGAGAAGAAAAACAGAAAGAAGAGCCAGGGGTAGACCTAGAGTATGCTGAATCAACATCAAAGAGACATTACACAAACACCAAATGACATTATCTGAAGCTGCCAGAAAGACGAGAACAAGAACATTGTATCTCCCTCGACACCCGTGTAAAGGGTAAAAGAGGAAGGAAGAAAAGATAGATGGCATGAAGATGGGTCAAAGTTGGATAGCAGTTTTACATTATTATCAATGTAATCACTACCAACCACTTATTATCAATGTAATGACTACCAACCTAGATTATAAATGTCTCCATAATTTTACACTTGCATTCACTGGTCTGCTCTGTGATGAAGTGGGACAGAGTGCGTCTGTGATGGCCAAGGTAACTTTTCGATTCCAGCCACAGGCAATTGTGCTTTCGGACTGTTCAGAAAGCAATGGCAAACTACTACATGTTTTTATATTGCCTAGAAAATCACCACAGCCAAAAAAATGCTGGGTTGATAGCTACGTCCTGAAAAGGATATGCTACCAATTTTTTTATTCATTGGTCAGTTCTTCATATTCAGTTATCTCAATATCGCCTGTTTGGTGCTGAGGCTCAAATGGGAAGTAAAGAATAGCAACACTGTTTACCTTCCATGCATGTTGTAAGTGGTGACTAAGGAGGTTGGGGGGGGTAGAGTTGGCTGTCCCATCCAGTATAGAGTCAAAGTGACTAAGAAGCCATGCTGGAGTCAGATGTGTCAAGCTGAAAGGTGCAGCTAAGCTGTAAACCATGACTCAAACATTCCATTTTGCCGACTACATCATGCTAATCTGCAGGAGATTAAGAGCAATGGCGGAAGTTAGTCAGCTACTTTTTTCTTCTTCAGCATTCATTCTTAAAATCCTGCTGGATCTCTCTTGCAGCAGGTCAATGGTCCTCCTATATTTCTAGCAGGATTTAGTCCAGAGAATGGAAGTGCTTGTGTCACCGTTTTATTTACTTCAGTGGTCCAAAACATCTGACTTTACTGGTGCTAATTAGTTTCATTTGAATAACGAGTTACATCACATAAGGCATTTCAAGCATAAATATGTGTTTTTACAGTATATTGACTTGTTGACAATGTCAACAATAGAATGGTTGGAAATTGAGGGTATCCGAAGCTATAGCCATGATGATGATTGTCAACGTATTACGTTCTTCAGACCACTTACTCTGTTGCAGGGAGCAAATGGCAGTGGTAAGACAGTAAGTATGACCAGCACATCTTTCTTCAGCGTGCTCATTTATTTTATTGCAGTAAATTGATTTGTTGACAATGTCAACGATAGAACGGATGGGGATACAAGGTATCCGAAGCTTTGGTCCAGATGTCGGTGACTACCAGCAAGTGAAATTCTTCAAACCTGTCACTTTGATTCAAGGACCCAATGGCAGTGGCAAAACAGTAAGTGTCTTTTTGAATACAGAGGAAAGTATTTGTGTTTGAATCCCCATTAACTGTCAGAAATTCTTCATCTGCATTCAGGAATCTTTTGTTCTTGCTAGATCTTCCAGCTAGGACAAAGCTCCCAGTCTTCTCCGCAGGTTAAAGTGGCTGCCCCAAAGTTTTTGTCTCAGTTCAGTCCAGCGTGACCATGTCGTGCCTCACAGTTCTTTGTACATATAATCTGTACTGTCTTGGAGTATGTGTTCAGTCCAGCGTGACCATGTTGTGCCTCACAGTTCTTTGTACATATAATCTGTACTGTCTTGGAGTATGTGTTCAGTCCAGCGTGACCATGTCGTGCCTCACAGTTCTGTGTACATATAATCTGTACTGTCTTGGAGTATGTGTTCAGTCCAGCGTGACCATGTCGTGCCTCACAGTTCTGTGTACATATAATCTGTACTGTCTTGGAGTATGTGTTCAGTCCAGCGTGACCATGTCGTGCCTCACAGTTCTGTGTACATATAATCTGTACAGTCTTGGAGTATGTGTTCAGTCCAGCGTGACCATGTCGTGCCTCACAGTTCTTTGTACATATAATCTGTACGGTCTTGGAGTATGTGTTCAGTCCAGCGTGACCATGTCGTGCCTCACAGTTCTTTGTACATATAATCTGTACTGTCTTGGAGTATGTGTTCAGTCCAGCGTGACCATGTCGTGCCTCACAGTTCTTTGTACATATAATCTGTACGGTCTTGGAGTATGTGTTCAGTCCAGCGTGACCATGTCGTGCCTCACAGTTCTGTGTACATATAATCTGTACTGTCTTGGAGTATGTGTTCAGTCCAGCGTGACCATGTCGTGCCTCACAGTTCTGTGTACATATAATCTGTACTGTCTTGGAGTATGTCTTCAGTCCAGCGTGACCATGTCGTGCCTCACAGTTCTGTGTACATATAATCTGTACGGTCTTGGAGTATGTGTTCAGTCCAGCGTGACCATGTCGTGCCTCACAGTTCTGTGTACATATAATCTGTACGGTCTTGGAGTATGTGTTCAGTCCAGCGTGACCATGTCGTGCCTCACAGTTCTGTGTACATATAATCTGTACGGTCTTGGAGTATGTGTTCAGTCCAGCGTGACCATGTCGTGCCTCACAGTTCTGTGTACATATAATCTGTACTGTCTTGGAGTATGTGTTCAGTCCAGCGTGACCATGTCGTGCCTCACAGTTCTGTGTACATATAATCTGTACGGTCTTGGAGTATGTGTTCAGTCCAGCGTGACCATGTCGTGCCTCACAGTTCTGTGTACATATAATCTGTACGGTCTTGGAGTATGTGTTCAGTCCAGCGTGACCATGTCGTGCCTCACAGTTCTGTGTACATATAATCTGTACGGTCTTGGAGTATGTGTTCAGTCCAGCGTGACCATGTCGTGCCTCACAGTTCTGTGTACATATAATCTGTACGGTCTTGGAGTATGTGTTCAGTCCAGCGTGACCATGTCGTGCCTCACAGTTCTGTGTACATATAATCTGTACTGTCTTGGAGTATGTGTTCAGTCCAGCGTGACCATGTCGTGCCTCACAGTTCTGTGTACATATAATCTGTACGGTCTTGGAGTATGTGTTCAGTCCAGCGTGACCATGTCGTGCCTCACAGTTCTGTGTACATATAATCTGTACTGTCTTGGAGTATGTGTTCAAGGGGGATCTGCGAGCAATAATTTTGTACTTGGGGCCTGGACTGTTAGCTCAAGGTGTAAATATCTGTTACAGATACCCTATCCCTACTAATAAAAAGATGATGAAAACAACTATATTAAAATGGATAAAGATGAAAACATAGTTTGTATATATATATATATATGTGTGTGTGTGTGTGTGTATGCATGTGTATATATATATATATATATATATATATATATATATATATATATATATATATATAGTTGTGTATGTAGGCACCTGTACACGTGTATACGTTTTATTCACATGTATGCTTTCATAACAGTATGTACATTTGTTGCTTATATGTGTATATTTTTGTCTGTATATATGTTAATATTCGTTTAGTTGTGTGATTGTTTGTTGTTGTGTATATATTTTGATGTAAATCTATCCCACATGCTATCAATTGCTATTCTTCCTTGCACATTTCTATGTTCTCTGTATCTATTTGTAGCCCCCCCCCCCGCATACTAAGTTATTTTTCTATCCTTTCCCCTTTTATCTTCCTTCCCTCTACTCCCCCCCCCTCCTTTCCATTCTTGGCATTGCGAATTGGTGTTCCATTTATTTATTTTTGCATTTTTCATCTTATACTTTGTGTTTTCATCTCATTATTTCTGTCTGTCAATATTGAACGCGTAATTCTGCACCTTGTCTAAATGATGCTGCAAAACCACGACTTGGGTAATGGCCTTTTGTAAGGAAGGCATTGTCTAGATGTGGTTGTTTTTTTACAACTTTTTATATTATTGTGTTGTCTTTGTTGGTTTTTGTTTCTTGATAAAGGTCCCAATAGAACAGACACTTCGATAATTGTCTTTGTTTTATGTTTTATTGTTATTTCTGATTATTTTGTAATGATAGTTATCTTCAGTAACCTGTGTACTTAACTTCGTATTTACCTCACATTTGTATTATAATGTCTATAAGAAATGCATAGAATTTTCTATAACACATGTATGGTTTGTGTCTAATCATCTCTCCATGTCTGCAGAGAGTGTCCAACTCTCACAACCAGATAGCATAAATAGAGAAAACTAATGAGTGAGACACATGTGTATTTGAAGACCTGTAACGTTGTCAGCATTCAAAAATATTCTATACATGTGTTGTTTGTGTCTGTAGTGGCCTGTTCTAAATCTCAAATGATGATTCCTTTTTTCCAAGCTTGTGGATGGTATGGATGAGTTTGAATTCATGTCCATGGCACTTTTCATGATGGACCTGATTAATGGAAGTGATACAGAACTTTTCTTTCTGTTCATGCTGACTGACTTCATGACTTTCTGTTCATGCTGACTGACTTCATGACTTTCTGTTCATGCTGACTGACTTCATGACTTTCTGTTCATGCTGACTGACTTCCAGTTTTGGTTAGCTGATCATTTCATTTTCTCTGATTTGGGAATGACCTAAATCCATTGCAGAAATATTTCTTGTGTTTGGTTCTTCTCTTAAGATAGAAGTGATTTTAAGGCATTCAGATCAAATGTGGTTGGATTCTGGAGAATGGAAATGCTAAGTTCCACTGTTTTATTTGCGCCAATGACCCAACACATCCATCTTGTGCAGATCAGGATCACAGTCCTGTCTATTCAGATCAGCATCGTTACGATTGAGGATAACAATTCTTGCTAACCCTACAGGTGGGTTGATGCCCAGTAACATAAGTCTCTTGTGGGTTGATGCCCAGTAACATAAGTCTCTTGTGGGTTGATGCCCAGTAACATAAGTCTCTTGTGGGTTGATGCCCAGTAACATAAGTCTCTTGTGGGTTGAACATATACACAGGAAGATCAATAATGTGACTGTGAGAAAGGACACAGTAACACAGATTTGTTACTGTCTACATCAGAAATTGGTATATTCTAGGAAAACAAAAGAAGTTAAGTTGTTACATTTGGAGGTTATTAATTCATTATTGAGAATTCTGGATCATATTTGGAGGAATATCAATCATGAACAAGGGAAGCAAGCCAGCGATATGATATTTTGACCTTTCTAAACTATTTTTCTAAATCATGAACAAGAGAAACAAGCTAGTGGTATGATGTTTGGAACCTGTCTAAGATATTGTTCAAGGTATTATAGAAGTTAAAAGTGAAACAAGCTAGTGATATGATGTTTGAGACCTGTCTAAGCTATTGTTCAATGTATTATAGAAGTTAAAAGTGAAACAAGCTAGTGGTATGATGTTTGGGACCTGTCTAAGCTATTGTTCAAGGTATTATAGAAGTTAAAAGTGAAACAAGCTAGTGATATGATGTTTGAGACCTGTCTAAGCTATTGTTCAAGGTATTATAGAAGTTAAAAGTGAAACAAGCTAGTGATATGATGTTTGAGACCTGTCTAAGCTATTGTTCAAGGTATTATAGAAGTTAAAAGTGAAACAGGAAACAGTTTCTGCTACTTTCATTCTCAGACTCCTGCAGATTAGCAGGATGTAATCTGGAGAACAGAATATGTTGGCTCATAGTTTGCAGATCGCCCGTTGTTGCCGGGCCCAAAAGGGGAGCAAAGAATATCAACACTGTTTACGAATTCACGCATGTCGTAAAAGGAGGTTATGGGATGGAGTTGGCTGTCCCATCCCATATAGGGTCAGGGACCCAAAGCCATGCTGAAGTCGGATGTGTCAGGCCGAAAGGCACAGATATCGCAGCAATGCTGTATACCATGACACAATGCATTCTGTTCTCCGGACTACATCCTGCTATCTGCTGGAGTTTGAGAATGAACGCAGAAGAAGAAGAAGAAGTTTGCAAATTTGCTGAAATATCTGTACCTTTTAGTCCGATATGCCTGACTTCAGCATGACTTCTGGGTCAATTTGGCCTTCTTTGTGACACATTAGATAACTCCAGCCCTAAAACCTCCTTAGTTGTCTCTTATGACATGTATGGCAGGTGATAGTGTTGCTATTATTTGCTCCTCTTTCAGATCCTGACTCAGGCAGAAAATATTTTGATTGACAGCATAAAAATAGACTTGCTTCAGAGTAGACAACATTCAGAAGTTATGACATAGCAGACAGACTTCACATGGGTGAACATGTAGAGTGTTCAAATGTGTACTGCTTCAGGTGTTGAATTAAAACAAAATTTGTGTCTCTCTTAGGTATTCAAAAAACACACAAAAACTCTCACAATTGAAACAAATTCTTTCTCACATCTTGAAACAAATTCTTCCTCATATTGTGAAACAAATTCTTCCTCATATTGTGAAACAAATTCTGTCTCACATCTTGAAACAAATTCTTTCTCATGTTTTTAAACTGTTTTTTTGTGTCTGTGTTTCCGGTGCCTGAAAAGGGAGCAAAAAATAAACAGTAGACTGTTTACCTTCCATGCATGTCATAAGAAGCAACTAAGGAGGCTATGGGATGCAGTTGGCTATCCCATCCCATATACGATCAAAATGACTCAAAAATCATGCTGAAGTCGAATATATCAGGTAGAAAGGCGCAGATGTCGCAGAAAAATTGTAAACCATGACACATCACATTCCATTCTCAGGACTATATGCCGATAATCTGCAGGAGCTTGAGAACAAACACAGAATAAGAAGAAGGAGCACTGTTTACCTCATGTTTTGAAACAAAACAAAATCTACCTCATTGTCTTTCTCATGCGTTTCTCATATTTTCTTGTTAGTGATGAACTGTGAAATTCATAGATTGTTGTGATCAATTATCTTAGACTATCATTGAGTGTTTGAAGTATGCAACAACTGGAGATATGCCACCTGGGAGCAAAGGTGCTGGTGCTGCATTTGTTCATGATCCAAAGGTAATGGATTGTTAGAAATATGAATAACAAATAATATTTGTGATTAGTCTTAGCTGTCAAAACAGCAGATAATGTATGAAAATTAGATATCATGATCTGATGTTATTACATTCTGTTGAGAATCTTAGATGTTCTAATTACTTGGTAATTTCACTGAACTGTCTCTATTGTGGTAGTCTCCCGCCAGACAGTGTTAGGTGGTCAGGAATCAGTGGCCGTGGTTGGCTTTGAACGTGGCGAGCAGGTGGGTATGGGAGCCCGATCTCTTGTGCGGCTGACCAGCTATACTATTTATATGTCCACTATTCAGAGAAAGTGTAAATAACACAGAGTGTATTAGTTACCAATGCTGAAGTTGGATATGCTGGATCAGTAACACAAATAAGATGGTGACACAACACTTTTCTATTCCTTGGACTACATCTTGTTGGAAATATTGTACAACTATAGTCCTCCTATAAGTGAGATCCAGTGGGAGTTTGAGAATGAATGCCCAAAAATAAACTGGACTGTCTATGCTAGATATCAGATAAACAAGAAATACAAATTTTTAAAAAACAAGGACTTTTCTCACATTACAGTCCAACTGGGACCTTTGTCAAGAAACAAACAAGAAACGCACAGAATTATTCAATTACAATTGCGAGAGATGGTTTCTCATCAAAACCATTCCCATGCAACGAAACAACATACATAACATAGTTGTGTAGTAGATGATAACTTTGGTGTACACCAAAAGTTTGCGCATTGTTGATCGACAGAACGTGGTAAGAGATATGCTATGAGAATTGGAATCATTAGTGTAAAAACAGACCAATAGAAGGACTCATGTCAATGATGAAAACTGTAAACACAGGCTATACAAACATACTAAGAAATGTGAATCAGGGATCGCAGACTGGGATCCCTGCTCTTGGGAATACCAGACTAAAAATGGGTGCTTCAAAATACTGGGATTGGATTTATGAAAACCAGGATTTTCGAAATTTTTTGTATTAAATTTTTCAAACATATACCAGGTAAATCATTTTTTTATGTTTCCAATGGTAACTTTCCATGCCAATAATTTATGTTATGTGCGAACCCTCACACCACATATCTCTTGTTGAGACATCACTGATGGACTATATCTGTGTTCTGTGTTTCATTTGTAAGGAAGCATGCATTGTGATTAGTTTTGTTTTTATATCGTGATATGTAGTGTGTAAGAGTCGAGTAATGTGAGTCATGACATAAATGTGCAGGATTGGTAAGTAAGTAAATGTTTTCATATTATGTCAAATAATTAATTAATATAGTTGAATAAATATTGAATTTTGACATAGATTAATAGTTTATTTGTAACATGAATTATATGGAAATAATAACACATTACACTTGAATCACAGGGTCAACTTTTTATTTAAAAAATATTTGATTGCTTGATTTCCTTTATTTATGTCAAAAGTACCTACATATTTAAAACTATGACTAATTCGTATTTTGATAATCAAATCCCTTGAACTCTACCACTGATAATAACGGCCATCATGCCGTCATGGAACTGTCACACTATGTTGATAAACTTGGGGGGCAGCCAAATTTGGCAAGCCCTTTCCACAGCTCATCACTGAGAAAACAAACCTCATTTTCAGTTTCCACAAGAAAATAAACCTCACTTTCAGATTCCATGAGAAAACAAACCTCACTTTCAGCTTCCACGAGAAAACAAACCTCACTTTCAGCTTCCACGAGAAAACAAACCTCACTTTCAGCTTCCATGAGAAAACAAACCTCACTTTCAGCTTCCACGAGAAAACAAACCTCACTTTCAGCTTCCACGAGAAAACAAACCTCACTTTCAGCTTCCATGAGAAAACAAACCTCACTTTCAGCTTCCACGAGAAAACAAACCTCACTTTCAGCTTCCATGAGAAAACTCTCACTTTATGGGCATGTCACCTTCATGTGACCTTCAGACCTTCTTCGTGTGGCAATTATTTAGTAAATATGATTCACTGAAGACGGATTTGTTAGTCCATTGGCACAAATTAAAAAAGGGCAACACAGCACATTTCCATTCTGTGTATTACATCTTGCTGGAAATCAAGTAGGACCATTGTCCTGCTACTAGAGACATCTAGTGGGAGTTTGAGAATGAACTCTGAAGAAGAAGTAAATATGAATAAATATAATTCTTGAATTTGTGCATATTTAAACATTTCTCTCTCGCTCTCTACTTCTCAGTATGTATGAGCCTACTTGTACTCTCTCACTCTCTACTTCTCTGTATGTATGAGCCTACTTGTACTCTCTCACTCTCTACTTCTCTGTATGTATGAGCCTACTTGTACTCTCTCACTCTCTACTTCTCAGTATGTATGAGCCTACTTGTACTCTCTCACTCTCTATTTCTCAGTATGTATGAGCCTACTTGTACTCTCTCACTCTCTATTTCTCTGTGTGTATATGCCTACTTGTACTCTCTCACTCTCTATTTCTCTGTGTGTATATGCCTACCTGTCCCCTTGGTGTTTTAATTAAGATTTACATTGGTAATTGCCATGATTTGGTTATTGAATTCTATTCAGTTGGCAAAAGAGAAGGAGATCAAAGGACAGATCAAACTAATGATTTGTGATGTGACAGGCACCCAATGTGTTGTCCAGCGATCAATGACTGCAAAAGTTAAGGATGGAAAGGTAGGCTACTCTGAGAGTTATTTGTACTCCCAACTCTAATCTACTCTCCCTTTCTCTTAGTACTTAGTGATATATATATTATTTGGACACAAGATTGATCAGCTTTACAATGAACGCACAGACTATCAGACAGGATATTGGTACGAAAAAATACTAATAACAGTAAACAAGACAATAAGTAATTTTTTTAAAAAGTCAACAAAAGATAACTAATCACTATTTTGACAGAGAAACAGGCTACCATGTTCCATATCAGGACAGGACACAGAATAAACAGTCACTTACATAGGCTAAGAACTGGTTCCATCACCTCTGTACTCATATGGACAGATGGCACAGTCTACAGATTATATTTTGCAAGACTTTAAGTATGCTAAACCAGTTGAGTAAGGAGCACTGGCTCACATAGACACATTCAGAGAAAGTTGTGTGAGAGTTTTGAAGAACTTTCAAATTCAACATTTATCAAGAAATCCAGACTTGTTGTGTAGATATAGTTAAACTGCAAATGAAGAGTCACTCATCTGTTACTTGCCACATCTCTGAAAAACTCCTTATACAAGAGAAGTTACTTGCCAAATCTCTGAAAAACTCCCTATACCAGAGAAGTTACTTGCCAAATCTCTGAAAAACTCCCTATACCAGAGAAGTTACTTGCCAAATCTCTGAAAAACTCCCTATACCAGAGAAGTTACTTGCCACATCTCTGAAAAACTCCCTATACCAGAGAAGTTACTTGCCAAATCTCTGAAAAACTCCCTATACCAGAGAAGTTACTTGCCAAATCTCGGAAAAACCTATACCAGAGAAGTTACTTGCCAAATCTCGGAAAAACCTATACAAGAGAAGTTACTTGCCACATCTCAGAAAAACTCTTTATGTTTGCCCCTAATTTTTGATGAGATTGATGTAATGTATCCCAGCATCAATGAGAAACTCTGCATTAAATTTCTTAGTTGTCCATGGTATTTTCAGCATTCTACTCAGAAACCACATCTTCTATAAACCTATTGGTTGAAATTGTTGTCTACAGTCCATGCTTCACATTCATCAAAATGAATGGGTTCGATATAAAATCTCAACAATTGAATCTGCATTGATAGTGTTGTAATGTACAAAATGATTCACATGTTTTGGTCATGTTTATTTGTTTTGTGCTGTTCGACACTTTATCTCATTTGAGCATCTACCTTCTGATATTAAGAAGGTGCCAAAATAATTCACCTTTTAAGCTTGTGCTTTGTGTCCTTAACAATTATATTGCATCTTGATGGTGTGAAATGTGATAAAAAAATGCTGGATTTGTGGTAATTGTAATTAATAAAATCGATTTACATTAATCATATTATTTTTCATTTGTTACTGTTAATTGTTGTTACTGTCTTATGTAACTACCGACTCAATTTTTACGTTACACTCTTCCACATTTCATTAGTGATTGTGTTACTTTTTTATGTAACTACCGACTCAATTTTTACGTTACACTCTTCCACATTTCATTAGTGATTGTGTTACTTTTTTATGTAACTACCTACTCAATTTTTACGTTACACTCTTCCACATTTCATTAGTGATTGTGTTACTTTTTTATGTAACTACCTACTCAATTTTTACGTTACACTCTTCCACATTTCATAAGTGTTTGTGTTACTTTTTTATGTACCTATGTATTTAGTGTTTCTGTAAGTCGGTGCTACTTTTTTCTTTAGCTTCTTTGTGTTATCAGTATTGGTGTTCTCATCAGACATTGTATTCATTTCAATGTTGTCCCCCTCCACCCAACACAACATCACAATCTCTGTACAACTTTCAATCACATTTTATGACACACCTCTATCTCCTACAAACTCCCATCTTTGCACCATCTATATAATATGTTCCTGCCTCTTAATATCAGACCATATCAGATGGCATAAGATTTCAGAAAGTGGACATGCAGTACAAATATCAAGAAGACCCACGTATCGTGAACACATAAATATATACGTCACGGATAAATTTAAAAATAACATAGAATATATTGTTCCATTGAAAGTGTTTAGTAATGGCCTTACAAAAAGCATCGCATATAAATCATCTATTCGCACAGGAGAAGACAATATCAGCATTTAAAATGCAATAATGTAAACATGTCCTAAGAATCTTTCATGGAAGCAAAGACATATCAATGTGATTTACATGAAGACTGACATATAAAATGAGTTATTTTGGAGGAAAAGTTCCTGGATCATAGAACAAGATGAATATTATGATGGATTACTGGATATAGAACAAGATGAATACTATGATGGATTACTGGATATAGAACAAGATGAATATTATGATGGATTACTGGATATAGAACAAGATGAATACTATGATGGATTACTGGATATAGAACAAGATGAATATTATGATGGATTACTGGATATAGAACAAGATGAATACTATGATGGATTACTGGATCATAGAACAAGATGAATATTATGATGGATTACTGGATCATAGAACAAGATGAATATTATGATGGATTACTGGATATAGAACAAGATGAATACTATGATGGATTACTGGATATAGAACAAGATGAATATTATGATGGATTACTGGATATAGAACAAGATGAATACTATGATGGATTACTGGATCATAGAACAAGATGAATATTATGATGGATTACTGGATATAGAACAAGATGAATATTATGATGGATTACTGGATATAGAACAAGATGAATATTATGATGGATTACTGGATATAGAACAAGATGAATATTATGATGGATTACTGGATATAGAACAAGATGAATACTATGATGGATTACTGGATCATAGAACAAGATGAATATTATGATGGATTACTGGATCATAGAACAAGATGAATATTATGATGGATTACTGGATATAGAACAAGATGAATACTATGATGGATTACTGGATATAGAACAAGATGAATATTATGATGGATTACTGGATATAGAACAAGATGAATACTATGATGGATTACTGGATATAGAACAAGATGAATATTATGATGGATTACTGGATATAGAACAAGATGAATATTATGATGGATTACTGGATATAGAACAAGATGAATACTATGATGGATTACTGGATCATAGAACAAGATGAATATTATGATGGATTACTGGATATAGAACAAGATGAATATTATGATGGATTACTGGATATAGAACAAGATGAATATTATGATGGATTACTGAATATAGAACAAGATGAATATTATGATGGATTACTGGATATAGAACAAGATGAATATTATGATGGATTACTGGATATAGAACAAGATGAATACTATGATGGATTACTGGATATAGAACAAGATGAATACTATGATGGATTACTGGATATAGAACAAGATGAATATTATGATGGATTACTGGATATAGAACAAGATGAATACTATGATGGATTACTGGATATAGAACAAGATGAATATTATGATGGATTACTGGATATAGAACAAGATGAATATTATGATGGATTACTGGATATAGAACAAGATGAATACTATGATGGATTACTGGATCATAGAACAAGATGAATATTATGATGGATTACTGGATCATAGAACAAGATGAATATTATGATGGATTACTGGATATAGAACAAGATGAATACTATGATGGATTACTGGATATAGAACAAGATGAATATTATGATGGATTACTGGATATAGAACAAGATGAATACTATGATGGATTACTGGATATAGAACAAGATGAATATTATGATGGATTACTGGATATAGAACAAGATGAATATTATGATGGATTACTGGATATAGAACAAGATGAATACTATGATGGATTACTGGATCATAGAACAAGATGAATATTATGATGGATTACTGGATATAGAACAAGATGAATATTATGATGGATTACTGGATATAGAACAAGATGAATATTATGATGGATTACTGGATATAGAACAAGATGAATACTATGATGGATTACTGGATATAGAACAAGATGAATACTATGATGGATTACTGGATATAGAACAAGATGAATATTATGATGGATTACTGGATATAGAACAAGATGAATACTATGATGGATTACTGGATATAGAACATGATGAATATTATGATGGATTACTGGATATAGAACAAGATGAATACTATGATGGATTACTGGACATAGAACAAGATGAATATTATGATGGATTACTGGATATAGAACAAGATGAATATTATGATGGATTACTGGATATAGAACAAGATGAATATTATGATGGATTACTGGATATAGAACAAGATGAATACTATGATGGATTACTGGATATAGAACAAGATGAATATTATGATGGATTACTGGATATAGAACAAGATGAATATTATGATGGATTACTGGATATAGAACAAGATGAATACTATGATGGATTACTGGATATAGAACATGATGAATATTATGATGGATTACTGGATATAGAACAAGATGAATACTATGATGGATTACTGGACATAGAACAAGATGAATATTATGATGGATTACTGGATATAGAACAAGATGAATATTATGATGGATTACTGAATATAGAACAAGATGAATATTATGATGGATTACTGGATATAGAACAAGATGAATATTATGATGGATTACTGAATATAGAACAAGATGAATATTATGATGGATTACTGGATATAGAACAAGATGAATACTATGATGGATTACTGGATATAGAACAAGATGAATATTATGATGGATTACTGAATATATAACAAGATGAATATTATGATGGATTACTGAATATAGAACAAGATGAATACTATGATGGATTACTGAATATAGAACAAGATGAATATTATGATGGATTACTGGATATAGAACAAGATGAATACTATGATGGATTACTGAATATAGAACAAGATGAATACTATGATGTATTACTGGATATAGAACAAGATGAATATTATGATGGATTACTGGATATAGAAGTATGAAAATGTTTTGCCATTGCCTGTTCACGGAAAACGAATTTACTTACAAAACTAATAATGACAACAAATATCTACACATATAAGACATGTACAAATTTGGAATACATCTTCAGAAAATTCCGCCCTTGTCTTTGTTTACACATTTAATAACATGAATACACTATACCTGGTACTGCTAGATATTATCATAGTACTCCCATTAACATACAGACCCGTGGATAAGGGAGGGGTTTGTGGTGTTTACATCCTTCCCTTATCAACTCTGAACACGGCTTTTAGTGCTTCAAAATTAGCCAAAATGTTATTTAAAACCACTCCCTCAGTGATTCCTAACAAAGGGCCTTAAATTGCTCATCAAATAGTGTAATTTAATGCGTGAAAGATTTTAAAAACAATTTTTACGTTAAAATCCCCCTCCTTACGGTAATCATATCTACAGCCCTGTTAACATAACATTTTGATGTATGCATGACTTTCTGTCATGTTTCTATATTATTCCTTCAGACGACTTTTTCTTTCATTAATATCACTGCTGTTATATATCTAGAATATATAAACAAAAATTCAAGAAATTCTGTGGTGGAGTTTGGAATCTGCATTCAAGATTAGAAACAGACCATACATGGATTTCTAGAGTTTCACAAGTCTTACTTTCTAAGCAAACTTTTCACTACAAAATCTAAAAAACTATAACGTGTGCCGCAATGCAACTGTACACAATTACAGATCTACTTATGTTGTATGATATTACTACAGTTTTCCAGTGCATATTGTGTTTGTATGTTAGTGGCAACATGTTTTTGGTGCTACGTAAAACCATAGAAACCAGCACGATTTCTTACACACAAAATAGCGTCATTAGCAACGAAAATCCACTAAAATCAAAGGGAGGTTACTTAATTAACACACAAAAAATGCAGTGCAAGAGGTGCTATGCAATTTGGTGCCATTGAATGGACCGGTTCAATTCCCGTTAGTCTCAAGAATTTTTAATTTATCCTCTGGCTTCCTTCTTGAATTTACTTGTATACCAGAGAAGAACTGTTTAAGAATAGAAAGCAGATTGGCATAGGAAAGCAGATTGACAAATTTGTGTTCAGGGCCAGATATGTGGAACAAAACAACAGCTCACAAACACATGCATATATCACACAATGGTATTGGGTCAAAGGGCATGAGCCCATGGACCGCTGGATCAGCAACCAACCAACCAACAAATTTGTGTTCTTTCTGGTTCTGTCATTACCACCGTTTTGAGAAATATAATTTGTACTACCGGTACATGGTTTGAGAATATATTCTTCTTGCGAATGTGTTCTCAAATTCCTACAGATTAGCAGGGTGTAGTGACTGCTGAATCAAGAACCAACCATCCAACCAGCAGGGTGTAGTGTGGAGAACAAAATACATTGTGTCATGGTTTACAGTTTAGGTGTAATACCTGCACCTTTTGACCTGGCACATCTGACTTAATCATGGCTTCTTGGTCACTTTAACCCAATATGGGATGGGACAGCCAAATCCATTCCATAACCTACTTAGTTGCCTCTTGCAGCATGCACAGAAGATAGGAAATACTGCTATTCTATGCTTCCCTTTTAGGCCTAGCAACACAGACATTAAGAACATATGACCTACGCAGATCTATTCTCTCTGAAAACTAATCAATGGATAAATTTGTCATGTTTATTTCTCTAGGGTAAGAAAGTTGAGTTGAAAACACTGGATGGAGTTCTAACTAGGATCAATGCTGATGGAGAGAAAAACTCTATAACTTCTAGGTGTGCTGACTTAAATAGAGAGGTGAGTCCGGGGGGCATGTTGGAAGCTGGGTGATGTATGGTGGGTGACCTGTTCTGTAAGAGAATTTAAATAGAGAGGTGAGTCCGGGGGGGGGGGGGCATGTTGGAAGCTGGGTGATGTATGGTGGGTGACCTGTTCTGTAAGAGAATGAGAAAGTGATGGGTATCAGAGAAATTTTATTTGGTTGTCTCTTTCCATCGGGTCAGGGAGATGGGAGTTGGGGAGTTTTAGTTTTATCTATGAGAGAGTGGAGTCAGCACTATTGGTCTATTCTGCTTATGAGAGTGGAGTCATGACTTTTGATCTATTCTGATTATGAGAGAGTGGAATCATGACTTTTGATCTATTATGAGAGAGTGGAGTCATGACTTTTGATCTATTATGAGAGAGTGGAGTCATGACTTTTGATCTATTATGAGAGAGTGGAGTCATGACTTTTGATCTATTCTGATTATGAGAGAGTGAAATCAGGACTTTTGATCTATTATGAGAGAGTGGAGTCATGACTTTTGATCTATTCTGCTTATGAGAGAGTGGAGTCAGGACTTTTGATCTGTTCTGCTTAGGAGAGAGTGGAGTCAGGGAACTGTTAATTGTTTGTCTGCTTCGTCCAACAGAGATATAGTTATTATTTCTATAGTTATGTTTTAGCAAGCAGAAATGTGTGCATTATTTCACTGATGTTATCAATGTAGTCAGTTTGTTGTAGACTTGTTCAGTTGATAAGCTGTAAAAATATTAATAAAGCCAGTTTGTTATAGATTTGTTCAGTTGATAAGCTGTAAAAATATTAATAAAGTCAGTTTGTTGTAGATTTGTTCAGTTGATAAGCTGTAAAAATATTAATAAAGTCAGTTTGTTGTAGATTTGTTCAGTTGATAAGCTGTAGAAATATTAACCTTAGGCATGCTGTGTTTACAATTACGCAATTTATCTTCTGCCGCTCTCATCAGCGGAATTGGTTTTTGGAAATGTTACGCAATTGCCGGTGGCTGTTTTGAAATCGTGATAACTTTTTTGTTGTTACAGATAATTAAATAATATTTTCACATATAAATAAAGAATTAAATTCTGCTAATATTGGTTTAAGTTTTGTTTGTATGTGTGTGATATGAGGTGTGAGAAAGTGATAAAGACAGATTTAGACCTATCTAGATCTAGGCCTACCATATTTTTGATAAAGCTGTTGAATATTATATATTTTTCATAGTGAAAACCTTGTGGAACCTTGTGTCTATTCTAATTAAACAAAATGAAGTACTTACCTTTCAATATTCCCACATTGAATTTGGAATAAATAATGATTTCACTGAATAAATCGATGTTAGAAAAGTATAATAAACTCGATTCACTGTCATGTCGCTTCTCTGCAAAGCCGATGCTTGAAGATTGCTCGGATTTCCATTCCATAATCAAACACTATAGTCTTTTGCCGGTTTGTAAAATCAGTGTGCTAAAGGTTAATAAAGTCAGTTTGTTGTAGATTTGTCCTATTGATAAGTTGAACTGGACAATGATATATCACATTTTGATAAGTTGAACTGCCAATGATATATCAAGGTTTCACTGGAGAATGAAATAGCAAATGTTCACATGTTTGACAGGACAATGATATAACAAGTTTTGACAAGTTGAAATGGACAATGATATCTCTGTAAGCTTTGACTTGTCATACAGATTTAAGATAACAATCATGAGATGTAAGCATAATTTGTCTGACTGTTCCATCAAATAGATGATTGGAGCTTTGGGTGTATCCAAACCTGTGTTGGAGAATGTCATCTTCTGTCACCAGGAGGACTCTTGCTGGTAATGCTAGACATGTGTACCTTTATATTAGGTTAACATTATTTGTGTATCTCATTTACTTATTTTTTGTGTATTTACCTATGCATGTGTATCTCAATTGTTAACATTATAAGTATATCCCAGTTATTTGCTAATATGATATGTAGGTAGATCACTGCTGCGTGTTAGCATTATGTGTGTATCTCAGTTATTTGTTAATATTCTATTTGTGTATCTCAGCTGTTTATTAACATGTGTGCATCTCATCTGCTTGTTAGCATTTAGCATTAGGTATGTACCTCAGCTGTTTGTTAATATTATGTTTGTATATCTCAGCTGTTTGTTAGCTTCATGTTGATATACATATGTTCTCTGCCCAACAATACAATAATATCATTTTCTAACAGGCCACTGAGTGAAGGCAAAGTTCTGAAGGATAAATTTGATGCTATCTTTGCTTCTACTCGTTACACCAAAGTTTTGGAAGAACTTAAGAAGCTCAAACAGAGCCAGGTTTGTTTCGGTTACTAGACTATTTATGTCAAGATCTCAGCAGATCTCTCACATAGAGGATGCATGTTTAATACACTTAACCATTTTCATCTGATTCTGTTTGATTGATACATTTCTATGACCTGCCATAGCATTAACAACATAGTGGAATCCCTCTATAACATACTTGTATAACAAATTTCCCTATTTAACAACACTTTTCAACCCCCCCCCCCATTACATTTCTGCTTTATTGTTTGTACCGTATGTGGTGAATTTCTGTTATTACATAAATATTTCAATGCTCCGGACCATGTTCCTATACTGGGATTTGACTGTAGCTAGTTGCAATTGTTTTTTTAAATCATATTTTCTTGGACAGGATATAATATCTAGCTCAACTTTGCATCTCAGCGCTAATATCCAAGTATTGTGAGATCTCTTAACTCCTTACATACCTACAACATTATGTGATTGGGGTTAATTTTACCATTAAATATTATGCCCAAGTAAAATTGTTAAAAAGGGCAACATGTTTAGTTCCAATTTGTTATAAGTATTCTGAACATGGGTTATCAATTTGTTATAAGTATCCTGAACATGGGTTATCAATTTGTTATAAGTATTCTGAACATGGGTTATCAATTTGTTATAAGTATCCTGAACATGGGTTATCAATTTGTTATAAGTATCCTGAACATGGGTTATCAATTTGTTATAAGTATTCTGAACATGGGTTATCAATTTGTTATAAGTATCCTGAACATGGGTTATCAATTTGTTATAAGTATCCTGATCATGGGTTATCAATTGACTTAGTATGCCTTCAATTTAAATTTGGAAAATTAACATTCTTCTCCAGCTTCTGCTGGATCTCTCTTGTTGCAGGACCGTTGTTCTACTAGATTTCCAACAGAATAGACATTCGCTGTCTCACCATTTTATCTGAACCAGTGGCCGGACTCGCCCGTCTTCAGTGGAAAATTTACATTTAAATGAAACATTTTGAGATGGATACTAAAATTATGAGTTCAGAAATGAAGAGATGAAATACTGAAAATATGAGTTTGGAAAATTTTGATATGAAATACTAAAATTAATGATAAGTAATTGTTGTTTGTACATTTTATATTTAAGGATGCGGAAATCCGTGAGGGCAAGAAGGAACTGGAATACTTAAAACAGCACAAACAGAAAGCTGAACAGGTAATGATTGTATATCGACAACATACAACTGAACAGGTAATGATTGTATATCGACAACATACAACTGAACAGGTAATGATTGTATGTTGACAGCAGAAAGTTGGACAGATAATGATTGTATGTTAACAGCAGAGTGATGAACTCATAATAATTGTATGTTGACAACATCTGATTGAAGAGGTAATGATTGTATGCTGACATCATGACAGTCAAAACCTAAGTGGGTTTACTATAGTGAATGCACAAGATTATTTTGCTTGACCATGTTTGTTACTTTCACACCAAACACCGACCACAAACATGGCAGCTGGCATCATGTTTTTATTTTCTCTTTCAGCAGCTGGCATCATGTTTTTATTTTCTCTTTCAGCTTCAGGGAGACCTTGAGGGACACAAAGCTGACTTAGAGTCATCGCTGGAAAAAGTTGGCAAAATTGAGCAGCAGCTGGAACCAATTAAGACACAGGTACAAGAGATTGATAATCGTTACAGTGAGATTCATAAACTTCAGGGAACAAAACGTGAGTGCACTCTTCAAGTCCATTAGTTGTACTGTCTACCAATTGTTTGTTTAGTAGTTATGTAAAACATAAGGTCCATCGGCTTTATCAGTTAATACACAGATTATTGGGTAATGGTATGAAAATATACAAGACATCAGTATACATGAGAGTTTCGACATTTCAATCTGACAGTTTTTCTCATGAAAATACAAGTTAAACAGTGAAAAAACTGTACAAATAAAGGCACTATCAGAAATTCATTTGATGGCAGGCATTTAACAGCTGAGACATCCAAGATAACAACGATGTATGTATGCACAAGTATTGTTGTAGAGACACACATTAACAAAATATGGGAAATGAGAACGAAATAAAACAACTATGTCTGAAAACCAAAAAACCAATGAGTAAGAACAACACTACTGACGTTCACATGACAGAGCTAAATATAGATATAACCCGGAAGAGTTAGAACTAGAAGGTCAGAGGTGAAACAAGACAAACATAAAATAGACAAAACACACCTAAATACCTTAATATCGATGAAACAAGACAAACAGAAATGGCGGAACAACATGATATCTATATGAATGATGGGCATTGATCCCAAAGGGTTTAATCATGTCAAATTGATATATATAGCGGTTATCAAATGTATGATGGGACTGAGAAACCTGTCTTAATTGCTAACCCTTGAATATCATGGTCATACTCATGACCCGTACCCTTGAAGTGGTCAGCAACAGGAATGCTTGTCTGTTTTTTGATGCTGTACAAATTTCAATTCACTGTCTCCATGTAAGAGAAAAGCAGAAGCAGTATGCAGAAACAAACAAGCAACCTCTCAGATTTGTGAAACTGTCTGCAAGACTAGACTCAACAGGCCATACATACAGACAGATGCTCTCAGAATCGGTATGCAGCCTCCTTCCAGTCTCAACTGTGTACTTGTCATGGTGCAATGATTGCAGATTATGGCATAGATGACAGTGCAGGACACACATGGGAACTTAGTTTTACTCAATGAGTATATATTATTGATTTTTTGCTGACATAAAACTTGTTCTTGTGTATTGACAAAACATCTTGTGTTCTTGTCTATTCATACCTTCTACGTTCGTTCTCAAATTGGTGCAGATTAGCAGGATATAATCGGGAGAATGATTCATGGTGTACAGCTTGGCTATGATATCTGCCCTTTTTGGCTTGATACATCCAACTTCAGCATGACTTCCTGGTCACTTGACCATTTATGGGATGGGACATCCAATCCTACTCCCAAGACCTCCTTAGTTGTCTCTTACAATGTGCATGACATGTAGCAGTGTTAACTTTTCTTTACTCCCATTTTGGCCCCGGCAGCACACAGGCAGTTGATTCATATAAAACTAGATGTTCATCTGTGTTGACACTAAAGTCTTATCTGTTGACAGAAAACTGGTTCTTGTCTGCTGTTCACACTATTGATGTTCTTGTTTCTTAATATAAAATTGGATGTTCTTTGATCACATAGAAAATTGTTAATGTTCTTGTCTGTCATATGATGCACTCCCAAAGTCAATGTTTTGAGCCTTTGGAACAAATAAAACGGTGACACAGTACATATTCATTCTCAGGACTATATCCTTCTGAACATCTAGTATGACCATTGTCCTGTTAAAAGAAAGATCTGGTGAGATTTTGAGGAATCTAGTAGGCCCATTGTTCTGGCTACAAAAAAAGATGTATTGAGAGTGTTAAAGAATGGGTATTAAAAAGAAAAGTGAACTTGATGTAAACTTCACTTAAAACTTGATGTTCTTGCCTGTGCACATAAAACTTGATGTTCTTGCCTGTGCACATAAAACTTGATGTTCTTGCCTGTGCACATAAAACTTGATGTTCTTGCCTGGGCACATAAAACTTGATGTTCTTGCCTGGGCACATAAAACTTGATGTTCTTGCCTGGGCACATAAAACTTGATGTTCTTGCCTGGGCACATAAAACGTGATGTTCTTGTCTGTTCACAGAAAAATTCACTAGTGAAAAAGAGCATTTGCAGAAAAGTATAAAGGACCTGACAGAAAAGATTACAGAAGATTTCCAAGGTAATTACATCAGTAAACATATGCCACAGCCAGATTTCACATATAAATATATTTCTCTCAGGAGTTGCACTACCTCAATCATCAGTGTACTTACATGCTAGTTGGTTGACTCAGGAGTTGCACTACCTCAATCATCAGTGTACTTACATGCTAGTTGGTTGACTCAGGAGTTGCACTACCTCAATCATCAGTGTACTTACATGCTAGTTGGTTGACTCAGGTTCAATTCCCAGTTCAACTGGAACATGTTTAACACCAAGGGTTGATCCAACATTTTTTGTTATAACATAAATGGCTTCCAGGTTGACCCAACATTCTTTTACATCATAAATGGCTTCCAAGCTGACTCCATCCATTTTATATAACAAAAATAACCCCTAGGTTGACGCAACCATTTTTTTATATCATAATTGGCTCCTAGATTGACACATTTTTTATATACCATAACTGGCTATTAAATTGACCCAACCATTTTTATATCATAAATTGCTCCAGATTGATTCATCAATTTATTTATATCGTAAATGGCTCTTAGGTTGACAACATTTTTTATATCAAAAATCGCTCCAGGTTGACCTAACCATCTTTATATGATAAATGGCTTCTAGGTTGACCTAACCATCTTTATATGATAAATGGCTTCTAGGTTGATTCAACTATTTTTTATATAATAATTGACGTCTAGATTGACCCAGCATTTTGTTATGCATTAAAAATGGCGCCTTGATGAATTAAGCATGCCTGGAATTGTCTACCATACTCTGCTGGGCATGTGTGGGAGGAGTCAGTGGGGCATTGAACAGCTCCTGCCTTTCTTCTAGCTTGTTTTTGTTACGCAGCTTGATGTCTGAGGTTCTCTGCAGCTGCTGCACCACTCTTGATTCTGCGGTGCCAGTCGGATCTGTCTTATACAGTTCTTCCATCAATTTGGGTCTGTTTTGAAGAGAGTCAGTGATGTCTTAAGAGTGTCTTTAAAACACTTCTTCTGGCCTCGCGGTAACCAGTCTGAAGTTCTCCATATAACAACTTTTGTGATAGATGATGATCTTTCATTCAGACCATGTTTCCTGCCAGCGTGTCTCCACCTTCATCAACATTGTGTACACACAATGTCCAAGTATAAACTAGTGTGATGGTAACAGATGTCCAATGTTAAGAGGAAGTTGTACTTGTTTTTTACTTGTGTGTATGTGCTCTTAGTTTTTTTTTACTTGTGTGTATGTGCTCTTAGTTTTGTACTTGTACTTGTGTGTACTTAGTTTTGTACTTAGTTTTGTACTTGTACTTGTGTGTACTTAGTTTTGTACTTGTACTTGTGTGTACTTAGTTTTGTACTTGTACTTGTGTGTACTTAGTTTTGTACTTGTACTTGTGTGTACTTAGTTTTGTACTTGTACTTGTGTGTACTTAGTTTTGTACTTGTGTCTACTAAATGTTGTGATTGTGTGTATGTTCTTAGTTTATGTACGTGTTTTGTATGTTTATATACATATGTTCTTTACATTGTAAAGTTGCAACAACAATATCATTTTGTGTATGCTCATTCTTGTATAGTGATTTAGCTAATAGTATTATTTTGCTGACCTATTTTCAATCATACTAAGCTTGTTCTTGTTGTCTAATGTCTGGCTCAGGCACAACGTTTCAGCTGAAGCAGACCCTGAGAGAGTTCTCATCCAAAGTTGAAGACAAGAAGGATGAGAAACAGAAAGTAAGAACAATCAAACATAAATAAAATTTGTTACAATTATATTCTTACTGTGTTCATTCAACATCAAGAACTGGACAAGACAAAATTTTTCCTCACTCGTCCACATCATTGAAGATAGAAATCACTCTAGAGGACTCTGTGTGCGGATGCATCCGATGTGGTACTCCTATGACCATAACGGGTTCTGTGTTTATACATAGATATAATTAGATTTCTTGATGTTCTGTACAAGGCATAAATCATTGTGTCTACAAATGTCTATAGTCATGTTGTTTTTAATATGCAAATATTCCAGCTCTGTGGCTGATAGCCATGACTGAGATGTAATGATCATGGTTCTGAAGCTCAGGGTAATGGGTTTTATCTTCTTTTTCAGCGTTCATTCTTAAACTCCCGCTGGTTCTCCCTTATAGCAGGACAATGGTCCTACAAGATTTCCAGCAGGATATAGTCTAGAGAATGAAAATGTGTTGTGATTTATTGCGTCTGTTTTATTTGCGCTAATGGCCAGACACATCCATCTTCGGCAGGGGTTTGATCTAAGCTCCTCTGCCAAAGATGGATGTGTCTGACCAGTGATGTAAGCACAACGGCGACACAATGCATTTCAGTTTTATGGACTACATTCTACTGAAAATCTAGTAGGACCATTGTCCTGCTGCAAGAGAAATCCTGTGGGAGTTTAAGAATGAATGATGAAGAAGAAGATTGAGCTGCATGAAGTTGGACAATTACACCATTCAGAAAGCAATATCAACCTACTGAATATAAATACTGCCAGAAGATAGTTAAACTAAAAATGCTTGCAGTGATGACTACGCCCTGAAAAGGATATATATTATTGATATGTAATACCAGGTGTAATATATTATTGATGTAATACCAGGTGTAATATATTATTGATATGTAATACCAGGTGTAATATATTATTGATGTAATACCAGGTTTAATATATTATTGATGTAATACCAGGTGTAATATATTATTGGTGTAATACCTGGTTTAATATATTATTGGTGTAATACCTGGTTTAATATATTATTGATGTAATACCTGGTTTAATATATTATTGATATGTAATACCAGGTGTAATATATTATTGATGTAATACCAGGTGTAATATATTATTGGTGTAATACCTGGTTTAATATATTATTGGTGTAATACCTGGTTTAATATATTATTGATGTAATACCTGGTTTAATATATTATTGATATGTAATACCAGGTGTAATATATTATTGATGTAATACCAGGTGTAATATATTATTGGTGTAATAGGAGGTGTAATATATTCTTGATGTAATATCAGGTTTAATAACACACTCAACTTTCTGAATAGGATATACTACTAGCTTTAAATGGGGTGCAAAGGGTTCCGCATTGCTCTCGGCGGATCCAGGCAACCAAGATCCTAAAAGTATCTCGCCATGGTGCACCCCGAAAACAGAAAGGCAGCTACTCTGGCTGTCTTTCTAGGCAACACTTTTAGGCTCATGGATGTGGAGGCTGTAGAGGAGTGAGAATTGCCTGGAAAAAGATAAGCAACATCTCTGAGATCTCTATGCCAACGCACCCAGCAGCACTGTTGGCACACAGTAACGTAAGATGTCTGTGCATTCCATCTCGGTCAGCCAAAGAAAGCAGAAACATTGGAGGTGCGATCAATGTCCAGATATGGGTACATCCCGCTAAGATCTGGCGATCTCTGCCCTGTACTATTCGCCCCAGCTTTTGCCGATTGATCCCATAGCTGCCTTCATACCTCATCTCCATGTGTTATTTGTTCAGAGTGTCAGTGTTCTAGATGTTTGTCATCTGTTGCAGTTTGAACAACAACAAGATCAACTGTCTGTACAACTGGACAAGCTTGCCAAGGAGGAGAGCAAACTTCTGCTGGAGGTGGGCAAACTCCAGAATGAAGCTGAGGTGAGTCATATAGTGTGTTAACTGTCAATGTGACGGCATAGAAAAATATAGACCAAACATAGACACAGATCACAGTTGTCATAGACATGTTCAAGTAGGAAATCATTTGATTAGCAGAGAGTAAAGACACATGAGACAAATGGTAGACAGAGACAGAAATAATGTTTGTTCACAGAGGAAAATAAGTCTGTTGACAGGTTAGAAACTTGTGTTGACAAAGTGAAAGAGATGACAGTGGAAACAAGGCTTGTGTTGACAGTGGAAGTAATCTTGTGAACATGTTGGAGGAAGTCTACTGTCTACAGTGGATATAGTCTTGTGTTGACACTGGGGAAAAAGTGCTGACAGGTTCAATGAAGAATTATGTTGACATAATTGAAGAAGTATTGTGTTGACAGGTTCAATGGAGACTTATGTCGACATAATGGAAGAAGTATTGTGTTGACAGGTTTGATGGAGACTTATGTCGTGTCGACATAATGGAAGAAGTATTGTGTTGACAAGATTGTAATGAAATGTTCTGATTAGATCTTCGTACCATAGTGGTTAAGGTATTTGATTTGTGCTCAAGAGGTCACATGTTCAAATTTGATGAGACATCTTATTTACAAAGAGGATTTTAGCTGAGGTTATCATTTGAAGCTGTGAAGCTACGTGCTATGATTGTTACTCATGGCAGACGGCATGCTACTTCGTTGAAAGGGACATACATATGGGAACACCTGAGTACAATGGAGTCAATACGCTTAATACCTTTTGTGCAGTCACAGACTGGAATACCATCTTGTGTAGACAGATGTGTGGACTGGATGTCATGTGACGTATTCCTTCCAGAACGTTGTCTTCCCAATGAACTCTCTGAACATCTCTCTGTCTTGGGCGATGTGGCTTGCATTTTCTAGCGATGTATTCATATTATCTTTAATGTCGTCAGTCCATCGTCTTCTTGGTCTGCCCCTTCTCCTCTTCCCAGGTACTCTTCCCTCCATTATTTGTCTTTCTAAACAGTTATGTCTCTTTATATGACCAAACAGGCGTTGTTTTCTTTTTGTTATTGTGTTTAGTAACCAACACTCTGGAATATTCAGTGTGTTTATAATATCTGAGTTTCTGATTTTATCCTTCCATGATATTCTAAGTATCTTTCTGTAGCATTTCAGCTCGAAGGCGTTGATCTTCTTTGCCGCTGTTTTACTTAGAGTCCATGTTTCACAGCCGTATGTTGCAACCGGAAAAATAAAAGTTCGTAACATCAGCACTTTATAATACTGGATAATAGAATAAAATGTATTAGTATGAACTGATATTGGTGCAATTTTGTGTGTTCTAGATTCACCAAGGCAACATTAGAAAGAGGGACAACTTGATCATTGAGCTTGCCCAGCTGTATGAGTTTGAAGGTAAGCAGATCCACACATCGTGTGGGGGTATATTGCTTTTCTCACACAGACTTTCTCTTTCATTACTCATTATTACATCACATTATAGAAGAAAATAATTGAAGTGTATTGTGTATAGGACATTAATACTCAACTACTGGTGAATTTTGAGACATCAATAATGATAGTAATCAATCAATAAACCCGTAACCCTTCAGGGTCGTAGGGGTACTACATTGGATGCCTCAGCACACAGAGTCCTCCAGCGAATTCTATCCTCAGTGATGCGGATGAGTGTGGAAATATCTTGCCCTGTCCATTCCTTGATGTTGTCTGTCCATGCCTTTATTTTCCCTCCTCTGCTTCTTCCACCCTCGACAGTTCCCTGCAGTATTGTTTTTGACAAGGAATCGTGCCTGCATACATGTCTGAACCATGCTAGTTTTTGTCGTTTCACTATTGAAAGCAATGGTTCCTGAACACCTGCACACATCTCTACTTTATTTCTTATGTACACATTGGTCTTATGTTCCCTATAGGAAATTCATAAAATTCGTCTGTAGCATTTATACTCGAAAGCCTGTAATCTTCTCTCCATGTCTGCAGTGAGTGTCCAACTCTCACAACCATACAACACAACGGAAAGCACCAGCGACCTATACAGTTTGATTTTCACTACAACACTGATGTTGCTTTTCCAAATCACAGTTAGCCTTGACAAGGACGCTAAAGCCATCTCCAGCCTTACTTTTAGTTCTGCTTTGCATTTACCATCGCTGCATATACTGGATCCGAGGTATTTGATAATAATATGAAATAATAAATTAATAATAATAATAAATGCAACAGTGTGACTTTATTATTATAAAGTAGCAAGCAAATATCTATGCTGCCTACCACCTCAATATGTAATAATATTACATCAATAACAATAACAATAATAAAAGATCCATTAAAGTCAGGGTATTGGGGATGCCACACATCAGCACAAAAAGCTTTTCACACAACTCTATCCTCAGCCATTCAGAGGAGTGTAGAAAAATCATGTGCACATCATTCCTTGATGTTATCAGAGGAGTGTAGATAAATCATGCGCACATCATTCCTTGATGTTATCAGAGAAGTGTAGAAAAATAATGCGTAGACGACTTCTTGATGTTATCGGAGAAGTGTAGAAAAATAATGCGTAGACGACTTCTTGATGTTATCCAATCCATGTTTTGCTTGGACTCACTCTTCTTCTTTCACCCTTGAATGTTCCCTGCAAAATAATTTTTAGAAAGTCAGTCGTGATTCGTTACTTGTCCAAACAAACAAGTTTACGCTATTTGTGTCATGTGATGTATTCTCCCCGTATTGTTGTCTTTCCAATGATCTCCCTGAACCCGTCACTATTTTTGGCCATACAGCTCTCATTTCCAATTACGTATTCATGTTATATTTAATATTATCGGTCCATCGTATTCTTGGTCTCCTCCTGACAGGTGTTCTACCCACCATTATTTGTCTTTATAAACAGTTGTGTCTCTTTATATAACCAAACAAACCAATGCCACATGGCATGGACTATAAGACGAAATTATTAGCAGTACATGAAATAGAAGACTGTGGAAAGACATGACAACCAACGCTGGGTGGCATTGACCATTAGAAGAAGAAGAGAACTGAAAATTGTATGACTTAGAGTCTTTTAGCAAGTGACATGGGTTACTATAGTAACTGTGGCTCATATCAACTGTATGCCAAATAATGATGATAGTGATGGTGATGATGCTGATGACTTTGATTGTCTCCAGGTTTTGATGACAATACAACAATAGATGACAATCTGTACAAGATTTTTTTCCAAAAGATGAAAGGAAAACTTGATTCCATGATGGAAGAGGCTAATAGAAAAAAGGTAACATGTTTTATTATTATGGTCCTTTTAACTCTTGCTATGTTGTAGTACAGTTTAGCAATTTTCAAGATAGGAATTAATGCTCAGTTTAGCAATTTTCAAGATAGGAATTAATGCTCAGTTTAGCAATTTTCAAGATAGGAATTAATGCTCAGTTTAGGAATTTTCAAAATAGAAATTAATGTTCAGTTTACGAATTTTCAAAATACACAACTCTTGAATGTGTGAAACCTTCATAATCTATATGTATCTGGTGTGAGCTGACTAAAATTTGATTTTGTTTACATGTAGGCTGAGTTTGAAGATGCAGATAAACAGTTACAAACAAAAATTGATGGGCTTAAGGAAAACAAAACAAGGCATGAGCAAAGTGAGAGGTTGAAGATGGAAACAATGGTAGGTTTCTATATATGTGTCCAACATCAGGTGTAGCCCTTGGGGCAACTGGGGGTTTGGACTTATAGTTTAGAGTGCAAAGAATAGAACCACTATCTTCTTTCCCTGCATGCCATGGTTGCTTGATGTGCAGTAATATTGTGATGTCTCAGAATATTGGTAACTTCTACAGTCCACCTTCTTCTTGGTCTTCCTCTGTAACCAATCTTGTTTCCATTTTCATGCTGTATGCTTTTGCCGCTGACCAATAAGGGTTAAGTCTCATTAAGTGACAGAACCATTTTATACTTTTTTCAATATATTTGCCCACCGATGTTGTTCCAACAGTTCTTGTAATCTCCTCATTTCTCACATGATCTCTTCTTGTTCTGTTTACTGCTTTGTTTAGATATCTAATTTCACACATAGTGAGTTTTCTCTCTTGTTCTTTAGTCCGTGTACGTGTATGGCAATGATAGCACAAGTGGTATAAAGATTGAATTTATGATATGCCTTTTGATTTCCATCAGGATAGATTTGTGTTTAAAAATTGGTGTAAGTTCATAATTTATGTAGTTGGCTTTTTGAATTCTTGTCTCAAGTTCTTTGTCCGTAATGTGTATGCTCCCAAGATATTTAAATTTTCACTATTGGTAACACTTCAGTTTGCCTATTTACTGTCATGCTCATATTTGCCCTGTGATACAGCAGCCCTCATTTCCAGATTTTTTCATTATCCTTGACAATCTGGTGTTGACATGACCCACATTCATCTACTGACCTCTCTGAATCAGACAACATAAGAGTAAGACTCTCTGCTGATCTCAATCAATCATTTAAGTCTAGTGCATGGAAAGTCGGAAGGTCATATCTCGCATCCACATTTCGCTCGGACACGTTAGTGTGTAATTCATACTTATCGTTTTCTTCAGGTCCTTTTGGTCGAAACGTCAGTTGTGTCCTGTGTATTGTTATTTGTATGATTATGTCCTATATATTGTTGTTATTGTTATAAAAACGTTCTGTTAACTTTATTATTGTTTATTACTTATTGTTATTATTATTATGGTTTTTTGTCATTTTTTCAGTTACGATGGACGAACATCGTTATTTGTATGATTATGCCCTGTTTTGCATTTTTCACCTGTCATTGGTAGTTTGTAAAGTTAGCCTTTGTCCAGTAAGACTAGATTACCTGTGTTCTACATATGTTCTATTTTTATACAGTTTTACCGCAGCACTATTACTTTTTATTGAAGGTCACAACAGTGACTCACCAGATAATCACAATGCAACATCAATGTGCAATAATTATGAATGAAAATATAATTTAAAAAGTTACCATTAGTAAAAATGACATACTAAGAACCAAACATTTCCAAAATCATCCTATCCTGTTGCTAAAAATAGTTTACAGTATCTTTGGTCTTATGCCGTAGAAACATCCTTGGTCACCAAGGAGCTAAAAATTCAAATCACAAATTTCTGCAGGAAAGGTTATGCTTACTGTCCCTGTTTGACAAAGAAGGGATCTTATCGGTGGACTGTAAAAGAGCCTAGTGTGAACATCTTTGCTTTCAGATACAAGAATATGATAGACAAACTTCATTCAGCCATGAAGTGTGAACATCAATGCTATCTGCTACAAGAACATGCTAGAAAAGTTATAGCCATCAAGAATAAGTGACTTGGCATGCTGTCACATGGAGTCATCTGTTGTCCGATAATTCTTGCCGGCATGTTGCAAAAGTTATGCAGGAAGTGTTAGCATGGAAATGATAGGAAGATCTGGCACATCCAGCTTTGACCTATCATCATGTGACTTTAATTTTGAACCATTAAAGAAAGCTCTAAAGGGACAAAGATTCCATTCTGATTAACATGCCATGGCAGCAGTGACCAAATGGTTCAATATGGAACAAAGGTCCATTTTCAAAGACGAAATTCACCATCCAGCCAGACAGTGGGATGCATGTTTGAGTCCACCCAGACAGTGGGATGCATGTTTGAGTCCACCCAGACAGTGGGGATGCATGTTTGAGTCCACCCAGACAGTGAGATGCATGTTTGAGTCCACCCAGACAGTGGGATGCATGTTTGAGTCCACCCAGACAGTGGGATGCATGTTTGAGTCCACCCAGACAGTGGGATGCATGTTTGAGTCCACCCAGACAGTGGGATGCATGATTGAGTCCACCCAGACAGTGGGATGCATGTTTGAGTCCACCCAGACAGTGGGATGCATGATTGAGTCCACCCAGACAGTGGGATGCATGATTGAGTCCACCCAGACAGTGGGATGCATGTTTGAGTCCACCCAGACAGTGGGGATGCATGTTTGAGTCCACCCAGACAGTGGGATGCATGTTTGAGTCCACCAGACAGTGGGATGCATGTTTGAGTCCACCCAGACAGTGGGATGCATGTTTGAGTCCACCCAGACAGTGGGATGCATGTTTGAGTCCACCCAGACAGTGGGGATGCATATTTGAGTGCCTATGATTACTTATTCTAACAACTCCAGGTGCATAAATGTTCCCTAATAATTGCTTGACTGAACTCTAACACAACTGCTGATATACATTTCATAATCTTATAATAGACCCACTTGGACGGGTTTCATTTTCATCACGACTCGTATATAAGCTCAATGCCCCACTTACCTATTGGTTGTGGGTTCTTCTGGTCTTTCCAGTGAAGATGCACTTCCTCCCCGCTACCCTGGTCACTCACATTCTGTGAACATGTATATTTTCTTTTTCATCATCCTCTTCATCGTTCTCTAGTGTGAAATCTGTTCTATCCCTAGAGTGTGAAATCTGTTCTATCCCTAGAGTGTGAAATCTGTTCTATCCCTAGAGTGTGAAATCTGTTCTATCCCTAGAGTGTGAAATCTGTTCTATCCCTAGAGTGTGAAATGCTCATCTGTCCCTGGTAACTTGTATATACATAGACTGAACATAATTGTTGAGAAACTAGTATTACATCCATCTTGTATAATTTTTGCATCAATTCCCTGTTTGACATTACAACATTGATCTGTGAATCTCAGACAAAGAACAATGAAGAAATCAAAGAACTGACCCACAAGTTGAATCGAATGTTGACCTCTGCTGACAAGTTAAACGGACTAACTGCCCAGCTTAGACGAGCGGTAAGTACATGTAGCATGTGGTCCATATTTATTCATTCTTGTCTAATTTCTTGGTAAGTGTACATCTGATATCTTCATTCTTGTCTAACTTCCTTTCCTCCTAGTTTACCTTTGCTGCTAGTGTATTAGCCAGCCTCCATTGTTGCAATATGATCATGGCTACCACAAACAGCTGACATCAAATAGGTACTTGCTCAACTGATGCCCACATACAAGCCAGCCTCCATTGTTGCAATATGATCATGGCTACCACAAACAGCTGACATCAAATAGGTGCTTGCTCAACTGATGCCCACATATCCTGATATACTTTTTTGTGTGGCTGCTGTGTAATGGAAATTGGAATTACATATTTTTTTCTGATGAAACGCAACTCCTTCAAATATTTCTGCGAGTCCATTTTGGGTGTATCAGTATGTATAACAATTTTTTTAAATGGTTATCCCATGTTTTTTTACCTTCCGGATTCGAACAATACATTATCAATTAGATGCTTCACATTTTGTTCTTCTTCTGCAATCAATTCACTATAATAGTAATTACAAATCCATATCCCATGAGGGTCGTAGGGGTGTCACAATGAGATATTTAATGCAGAAAGAACCTAACATATCTCCATCCTGATGAGTTTGGAAACTTCACACCCTATCCAGTCTTTGATCTTATCTAGCCATGTCTTCTGGCCACCTCGTCTTCTTTTACCCATCACCGTACCTTGAAGAACATCATCTGTCATCAAGAATGTCTCATCATGTGCCTGTACCACAGGAGTTTACCAAGTTTCACAATTGTTAACAGTGGTTCTTGTTGATCCATGAATACATTAATTCTATTATGCACAAACACATTGGTCTTCTGTCCTAGGTAGCAGATACCCAACACACGTCTATAGCATTTATTTCAAACACCTGAATTATTTTAAGTCCGCAGTTAGAGTACAGGTCTTGCAACCATATACAAATATTATTTATTAATTTAAAACTCCTACTTAATGTCTGAAAGTGACAATTAATTAAGGTTTGTTTTAATATGATTTCGCCCAGTTCCTCTCCGAAACTCCCAAAATTAAATGGCCATAGAAAAAGATAGCTGTTATTGCATGCCATTTTACCTTAAGTTCCATTGGTGTACACTCCATGACTACACATCCAGTCTGATATTGGTCATGTATTACGAGGTTTGTTTTAGATGGCTATGATTCCGCACAATCTGTTTTGCAGAGTTGCTTGTGTGGGCCATACTGTCGTTCTGTGAGCCAAGACACTGGGACAAAGAGCTTCAAATACAAATAATAGAGGATTGACACTCCAGAGCTGTGATTTCAACCAACACTTCTTATGGATCTCACAAAAATATACTGTATATACTCGATCTAAAGCTGACCATTGGGTAGGGGGGATTTTCAATGAATAAAGTTCGCCGGGGTGGGGTGGTCGTCGGTCGGTTTATGAATGAGCTTATTTATCCTATAGTCAACAATTTTTTTGTACTGTTCATTTTGACAGCGTACAACAGCTGACTGTTATTTATTATGTTACATAGGAAGCTCTAACTTATAGGTATATTCCTGCATATGCGCAGGTACAGTGCACACTCATTGACCAAATGTTTACCACCATTGTTTATGAAAGAACCAATGTAAGAAATAACATTATATCGTAATCTTGAAAATGAAATAGTGAAATAGTTCAGCATAAGAAATAACATTATATCGTAATCTTGAAAATGAAATAGTGAAATAGTTCTACACATAAGAAAGAGATGTCAGTAAGTAGGACAACAGTAAATCTTGTATTACCCCATTTAGTAGATAACATCATTGAAAGATAACAATAATAAGTAATGATGTATTTTCACTTTTTCTGGTTTTCCACTTCTCAAATCAGGGAGGGGGGGAATCGGCTTATAGCGGGTGAGCACTGTTTTGTTTTTTCTCCTTCCAAAATTGGGGACCTCGACTTGCGATCGAGTGGGCTTTAGAATGAGTATATACGGTACTCTATAAACAAGACATCGCGAGTGGAGCACAAAAAAGAATGACTAAACATGGGAGATCTTTGAACTTGGGTACAGTGTTCAGAATGGTCACAAGCTGGGACAGTCCTGTAGTATATGTTCTGGTATCTGTAATATTGTTCCACAGATGCATAGTTGCTGATGCTGATTCAGTGTAAGTGTGGTTAAATCTGTTTGACAAAAATTTAATTGCCGCTCGTCAACCAATGTCGAGTACATTCATCCAATGATATATCATGTTAAATAGACGTAGCACAGCCTAATTGGTTCATGTACATACTCGGGGGGGGGGGGGGAGCATGCACAATTGAAACTGGTACATTTCTACGTCCATCATGTCTATTATGAATACTTGTATGTAGCGGTTACTTGTAGTAATCCAATAAATCTGACCACATCTGCACACTGGTATGATGCCATGAAGGTGAATTGGGTTTATAGACCTATGTTTCATCGTATTTTGAATTAAATAATAATGAATTCTGGTTTGAATCATGACTTCTTGGGTTATTTAGTTTCAAAGCAGTGAATATACAGAATGCTGTGTTGGTTTGGGGACTTGTAGAGGTTTGATATCGAATATGTTGAAGTGGCACCAAATATGTCTTTACCACTTTCTCACACGTCTGGTATCACACACACATACACGAATTTCACCAATATATATACAGATTAAATTCTTTATTTATATGTGCAAATATTATTTAAATATCTCTTACAGCCAAAAAGTAATCACGTTTTTAAAATAGCCACCAACAATAATGCAAATTCTCAAAAACGAATCCGGTAGCAGGGGGGGTGTTTTTAAAAAATCTGGCTTGCTAAAGATTAAACTGCAGTGTTTTGTTCTCAGTCAAAATATTGTGATTTGTTCATTTCTGATCTGAACTTTTCCAACTTCTTGTATTTATTGATTTAGAACTCTGCAAACATGTTATTGTTTTTTTTGGGTTCATGTGCCCAGTCTTTTGTTTTGATGTTTTAAATTTAGTTACACATTATATTTGATTTTTACAGGATGATGAGCTCAGCAAGGCTGAGAGCTCTCTCAATGTGGAGGAAGTTAAATTGAACATTACTGCCCTTGATCGTGAGAGGAAACAGTTGGAGGCTGTTATAAGTGATCTTGAGTAATTTTAATAAACGTTTTGTTTTGTACAGGTGTAAAGATGTGGTGTTAGTCTGTACAGATATGTGGTATTTATACAGGTTTTTTGTCTGTACAGGTATGTGTTAGTTGTCTGTACATCAATGTGGTGTTTATACAGGTATGTGTTAGTTGTCTGTGCAGGTATGTGATGCTTATACAGGTGTATGTGTGTGTTCTTCCCTCACATTTTATGATAGCCATTTTTTGCATCCACTTTTGAAAATGTTGGGCTGCAACATTTCTCCTCTTTTCGCAAGATGATGCGCTCTTTTTGACTGCAGAGTTATATATGTAGAGTTGTACAGGTACATAGTGTTTGTTGGTACATGTATGTAATTGTTGTCTTTACAATTATATTGTGTTTGCACATTTATGTGTTGCTTTTATGTACAGGAATATGATTTTTGTACAAGTATGTGGTGTTTTTGTACAGGTTTATTGTGTTTTTACAGACATGTAATATTTGTACAGATGTGTTTGTGCATGAATGTTGTAGCATTTCTACATTTTTAGAGGTACATTTCTTTTATAACAGTTTTCATCTGAAGGATTAAGATTTGAAAGTAAATGGGATGTGATGGACTGAAATGTGCAAATGTCGCAGCTTCTCTGCAAACTAGCAGTGCAGTGTATTCGTGCTCTCTGGCTCAAATCACATGAAATTTCTTGCAGGTAGTCTGAGAGCGGACACAAATAAACATGCAAACAAACAGTTTTCATAATGAAATCTTGACATGAAGCACTGCAGTAGCAGTCATGTGAGCTGAGATAATAGGTATGAAGCAGAAGTGTGTGCTATTCTTGTAACAGGATGTGGGAAATGCTATGATCCTGGCAGGATGTGTGGAATGTGTGACTTTGAGAACTAAACATGCATCACTAAATCTCCCGAACACAGCCATGTACAAACCTTACATAAGTTCAGTTGTAACCACGGTTTCTCAACTCAGCAGAACCTGTGTTTGAGTGTCACATTGGTTTCTGAACTCAGGAGGACCTGTAGTTTTGTCACAAAGGCTATAGACTGTCATCTGCTACCTGCTCATAGCCAAATAAATGGTTTCATCATCATCGTGTACATTGATTTCAAAATCGCTCCATTTTTCTGGCTTCCTTTGGCTTATTTTTTTATATCTGGTCACCCTTGTTTTATTTCTCATATTATGAGCTAGACAATACAAATTTCTACTATTTGCCATCTACTGACAGCACACAAACACTGACAGCACATACAAACACTGACAGCACACACAAACACTGACAGCACACAGATAATGACAGCAAACACAAACACTGACAGCACATACAAACACTGATAGTACACACAAACACTGACAGTACACACACACACACTGACAGCACACAAACACGGACAGCACACACAGACACTGACAACACACACAAACACTGACATCACACACAAACACTGACATCACACACAAACACTGACAGCACACAAATACTGACAGCACAAAAACACTGACAGTACACACAAACACTGACAGCATACAAACACTGACAGCACACACAAACACTGACAGCACACACATTGATAACACACACAAACACTGACAGCACACACAAACACTGACATCACACACACACACTGACAGCACACAAACACTGACAGCACACACACAAACACTGACAGCACACAAACACTGACAGCACACAAACACTGACAGCACACAAACACTGACAAAACACAAACACTGACAGCACACAAACACTGACAGCACACAAACACTGACAACACACACAAACACTGACAGCACACAAACACTGACAGCACACAAACACTGATAAAACACAAACACTGACAAAACACAAACACTGACAGAACTCACAAACATAGACAGCACACACAAACACTGACAGCACACACAAACACTGACAGCACACACAAACACTGACAGCACACACAAACACTGCTGCTGCTGTCAGTTGATAATATGCCTATGGTAAGCTTGTGTGTTGTAATGATGTATCTCTTGTACAGTGAGGACATGACCAGACTTCACAAGCTGTCCAAGGCACAGACAGAGCTGGATATGCTGATGGAAAGTCAGAAGGTATGTCTCTTCTCTTTCTGCTCTGCTGATATACTGAATGGATTAACTGCTCCGAAGTTGTTTATCTGTGTTTTTCATTCGTTCTATACTTGGTTCCAAGATTCTCCGTAACTGTTTACTCTCCACTTACAACCTACTCTTGTGGGTGAGGAGGGAAACTGACAAGCCAGCAGGTTAGCTGGCCTTACCACCAGAACAGATGGTCAGCCTATTGACAGAGTAGACATACTCAAAGCCATTTGTGAGTCTACACAATCGGGAGATTTTAAGATATATGAGCATAAATCGGTATCAAGAATATGTGCGTTGGGAATGAGGATCTGCATAGTCCAGAGAAGACACCTAACAACCATTTAAACAGAACAGTCAACCAACACAGACATCAGTCACTATACCCTGAGAGATTTACTGCAGCAATTAATTGAAAACCTATGGTTTAAAATAACTGAGAACCTTTGGCTTCAAATAACTGAGAACCTATGGTTTCAAATAACTGAGAACCTATGGCTTAAAATAACTGAGAACCTATGGTTTCAAATAACTGAGAACCTATGGCTTAAAATAACTGAGAACCTATGGTTTGAAATAACAGAACCTATGGCTTAAAATAACTGAGAATCTATAGTTTCAAATAACTGAGAACCTATGGTTTCAAATAACTGAGAACCTATGGCTTAAAATAACAGAACCTATGGTTTCAAATAACTGAGAACCTATGGTTTAAAATAACTGAGAACCTATGGTTTGAAATAACTGAGAACCTATGGCTTAAAATAACTGAGAATCTATAGTTTCAAGTAACTGAGAACCTATGGTTTCAAATAACTGAGAACCTATGGCTTAAAATAACTGAGAACCTATGGTTTCAAATAACTGAGAACCTATGGCTTAAAATAACTGAGAACCTATGGTTTGAAATAACTGAGAACCTATGGCTTAAAATAACCGAGAACCTATGGTTTCAAATAACTGAGAACCTATGGTGTAAAAGAGTTACACTTGTTGCTACAGTGTTTGATATGAAATATTTCGTTGCCATCAATGTTGAATATCATTGTTGTTTGTCCACCACATGATGATGACCATTTGTTACATCCACTTTTGAAATTCATTTAGAGTTACTGTCCTTGACTGTGAGCTCATAGATGTGACTATTAAGCCGTATTCTGGCAGCAAATTTCCTTGTACAATTCGGGCATGAGATGTCCGCTGTTGATGGTTTTTGGTCTACCTGTGACTTTTTATCTACTCTCCGCTGCTCATCAGTGGTTGCTCCCAGGGTGTTAATAGGTGGTCATGACTCACTAGTAGTCAAGATTCACTAGTGGTCAGTCAAATGATGATGTCCAAGGTCAGCTCCTTGAGGTGGAGATGAGGCTTAGTTCCCCCATAGAGGCTGGAAACTAAGACTGGTTGGGTCATCCTTTACATCGAGCAGGACAAAGTCCTGTCCAAATAAACACAGGTGCTGAAGTTGGAGATACCAGGCTGAGAGGTGCACCAGAAACTGTGGTACCATACAATTCACTTATGTTAGCGAGAAGAAGAAATGATCAGTAACTTAAGTTTACCATTCATAGTTTATCACTACAAGACCTAGTCCGTATCAGGACTATGATAACACTGATGGGTCTCCTCTATACACAAACATGCCCTAGTATAAGCAAGAGGGCTGTTGATGAGAGCAGACAAAACACACAAGAATCACACAGTCAACTTAGTTATGTCTCACAACACGATACACATGTGATGCCAGAAAGACATGTTTTATTTTATGTACATACAGCAGTTTTACCTATACTTGATTGTGGAAATATGTCTTGTGATACCAGGAAAAAGAAGCCAGCATAGCCCGACTGAGAGGAGAACATGAAGAGAACATTACAAGCCTGCTTGGTCACTTCCCTGCAGAGAGTCTAAGGGAGAGTGTCAACTTGTACATTAAGTATGACTTCATATCTTTATCACTGCTGTTAGAATACACACACACACACACACACACAGACTTTAGACCCACTAATCTGTATGTATACTTATACACACACACACACTTTAGACCCACTTATCCGTATTTATACTTATACACACACACACACACACACTTTAGACCAACTTATCCATATGTATACTTATACACACACACACAGACTTTAGACCCACTTATCCGTATTTATACTGATATACACACACACAGACTTTAGACCCACTAACCCATATGTATACTTATACACACACACACACACAGACTTTAGGACCCACTTATCCGTATGTATACTTATACACACACACACACACACACAGACTTTAGACCCACTAACCCATTTGTATACTTATACACACACACACACTTTAGACCCACTAATCCATATGTATACTTATACACACACACACACAGACTTTAGACCCACTAATCTGTATTTATACTTATACACACACACACACACACACATACTTTAGACCCACTTATCCGTCTGTATACTTATACACACACACACAGACTTTAGACCCACTTATCCGTATGTATACTTATACACACACACACACACACACACATACAGACTTTAGACCCACTAATCCGTATGTATACTTATATACACACACACACACACACACACATACATTTAGACCCACTAATCCGTATGTATACTTATATACACACACACACACACACACACACATACATTTAGACCCACTAATCCGTATGTATACTTATATACACACACACACACACACATACATTTAGACCCACTAATCCGTATGTATACTTATACACACACAGACTTTACACCTGCTAAATCGTATGTATACTTCATACAGACTTTAGACCCACTAACCCATATGTATACTTATTTGCACACATACAGAGACTTTAGTCCCACTAATCCATATGTATACTTATCTATCTATAAACCTGTAAACCATCAGGGTAGTAGAGGTACCACTTTGGATGTATCAACACAGAGAGTCCTCCAGTAATTTCTATCTTTAACAATGCCGACAAGTGAGGAAAAATCTTGACCTGTCAAATCCTTGATGTCTGTCAATGCATTCATTTGTCATCCTCTGTTTCTTCCACCTTCAAAGGTTTCCTGCAATATAGTTTTTGACAAGGAATCATGGCTTGCATATCCAAACCATGCAAGTTTTCATTGTTTCACTATTGAAAGAATGTTTTCTGTGGACTTGTTTACATTTCTATTCCATTTCTTATGTACACATTTGGCCTATACTCTCTAAAGGAGATTCCTTGAATTCTATGTCTGATTATCCATTGCACTATTTCAGCGGGTGAAAGATTTAGCTGGTGGTGTCCAATACACATTTCAATGTGTGTCACGTACATGTTTTCAGAGCCCAAAGGAGAGCATAGAATAGCTGCAATGTTACTTGCCATGCATGTTGTAAGAGGTGGCTGAGGATATGAGAGTGAAGTTGGCTGTCATCCCATATAGAGTCACTGAAGACTATTACACAATGCACTCTGTTACCTGGATTACATCCTGAGGAGGAGGAGGTATGCCTTTATGTGGACAGAATCTGAGAGGAGAGAAATTAATAGGAACATTGTGACCTGTCGTGAAATGATTAAGTTAACAATCACTAAGTTAAACCGTACTCGATTCGCTCAGGCACAAAAGGGACAACGATTTAGCCCTGGCCCAACTCTACTGTCAGGTTTTCCTACACCGGAAACACACTTGAAGAGAGAAAGGGTTCAGTACCTGATGGGCTCAGGCGCTATTGGGACAAGGACGCTCAGCTCGAGAACGCCTTGCTCTCAAACGCGTGGTGTGAGACTCGAACTTGGACAAGGGGTACACGATGTCGGTGAATGACACCTCGGCTAAGAGGGCGAAAGAGCCAGGGTCCAACTCCTCTGTTGAGTTCTTCCACTTAAGGAACCAGGCTCATGGATGAGAAACGGTTCAGTACCCAATGGGCACAGGCACAGCACGTCCAATTACACGAGGCAAGTTCATAGACAGTGGAACACCTCGTTCGAGTGAGACGAGAGCTAGAAAATCGTTTGGGCGAAGAGTCTTCACTACGCGTGCCTGGAGACAGATATAGAGGCTGTCACAGGCTAAGGGTAGCCCACCCGAATTGTCAAGGCATGCCGAAATCGGATGTGCTAGGCCTACAAGGCGCATAACGGTGGCACAACGTAATCACGCTCCCTGCGGAAATCGCACGGATATCCGTGATGGTTACAATGGAGCGAACGAAAAACAAACAAACAACTAAGTTAAAAATGACTAAGATAGAAATGACTACGTTAGAAATTGATGCAATTACAACACATCATTTCAACCAAAATCTACTCATTTTTATCTGGCATATTTTGTATCCTTGACATATAACTTGCATAAGTTGCATTCCATATTTCAGGAGTCTATTTGTTTGCCTGTCTAGTAATAGTCTATTTTTCTTATCTGTTTGTTTAAAATTTTTATTTTTAAATTAAACATATTTACCACTTGTGGAGGGGAATGTGGTGGGGAGTACCCTTTCAATCTTGATAACAGGTAGTAACTGCAGAAAAACTGAAATTCAACAAATGAAACTAGAAAACATGGAGTGATAAAGCTTTGTTCTATTTACTGGAAACATACATGATTTTTAAAAAAAACACATGAGACATGAAGATTGAAGTTTCAACCAAATGTGTTTATCAAGATGACATTCACAATAAATGTGAATGTGGACAGTGCTGGTCTTACTCATATTTTGTTGTGAATGTGTTTTTAATAAATAACTTTAGGTGAAAATGTTGTTTTTCTTGTGTTATCATGTATGTTACAGTAATTAGCAAAACTTCACCCACCCTGTAGCATAGCTTCACCCACCCTGTTTTCAACCTTGGACATGTATAATTTGGTTATGTCTGAGCTGATGACCATAAAAAGTAATAGAAGTCACGGATCAGGATTATATTGTTGCCATGACCTTAGAGACTTGATTATTAATTCAATTCCAATTGTGATAAAGACCATTACGTTTTCAATTAATTAGTATTTTGTCTATTCATAAAACCGTATTAAAAATTTTTCCACAATGATTTATTTACCATGTGCAGTAACCAATCAGAGAGTGTGAGAAAGTGTACGGCAGAGTTAACTGACCTGAGAAATCAACTGTCAGCCAGACAAGCTGAGAGAAACTCACTCAACCAACAAATACAGCAAAAGGAAGATGAGGCCAGGAAACTAGCAGAGAAAATCTCTGTTGTATGTGAGAGTCAGAATCTGGAGGATGAGATTTCCTGAGGTAAACAATCTTAGACCGTAACCTTATGTTACTAGCTTAGTCATTGTTTACCATAATAAATGCAATATTAAAACAAGACAAAAATAATGCATGTAAACATAGATGAACTCACACATACAATAGGTCATTGATAAAGATCAACTAGAAAATATCAACAGTTTAGAATATCTTGGGTCAAACTATCAATACCACAGGAGATTGCTCAGCAGAGATCAGAAAGAGATTAGCAGTGACCCTACAAAAAACTACACATGAAAAATCTATGGCAAGGAGCAAACAGAAAAACAAAGTGACAACTTGTAAGAATCTATATTTTTCCAGTAGCAACATATGTTTAGGAGACGTGGGCAATGAGATCTGCAATGGAAAAGAACATATTGGCATTCAAAATGAAATGTTATAGAATGTCATAACCGCCTAATTTGGATGATGGGCCATTTACTCCATCTCGTACAGGCTTGTTTCAGACTGCCTGTCAAGACAAATAAGGCCTAATATATATATATATATATATATATATATATATATATATATATATATATATATATATATATATATATATATATATATATATATATATATATATATATATATTATATGTGTGTGTGTGCGTGCATGCGCGTGTGTGGTCATGTATGTTTAATATATATGTGTATTGTACATGTTGATATGGATAGATAGTTTCTGTATCATTTCTCAAGTGTTTCTGTGTGTTTCTGTATGATTTCTCAAGTGTTTCTGTATGATTTCTCAAGTGTTTCTGTATGATTTCTCAAGTCTTTCTGTGTGTTTCTGAATGATTTTTCAAGTGTTTCTGTGTGTTTCTGTGTTCAGGTACAGAAAAGCTTGACACAAGCTCAAGAAGAAAAGGGATCTTTACTTGGAGCTGATCACTTGATCAAAAGGCACATCAGCAACTTGGAGAAGAACAACGCTTGTCCTCTTTGTCAGAGAGGATTTCAACAGGCCAGGAAGTCAGGGAGCTCATCCTCAAGTTGCAGGATCAGCTGCTCAAGGGTACCAATTAATTTGAGAAAGGCAGATGAAATGTGGAAAGGTACCAGAAGAAGTATGCTGGATATATGCAACCTGAAGCCTGTCCAAGGAGAATCTGACGACACTGAGGGACAAAGATGTACCAATGCCTGAAAACAAAACTTAAGAAACTTGATGATGACATCAAGAAAATCAAAGAGGATGTTCAGAACAAGGACATTGATGTCAGTTTGCAAGAGAGTGATCTGCATACAGCAAAAAATGTGCAGCCTGATGTTGTAGACATGGGACCGTCGACGGGCTGAGGTCAGAGAGTTGGACAGGAAAATAGAGACTCAGCGACTTCAATTGTTGGGAGGAGGTGTGAGTCAATCAATGGAAACAGTTATTGCAGCCAAGGAAGAGAATCAGCTGAAATTAGGCAATGTCAGCCGAAGCTTGGACCACCTGAGGGAAAAATTAACAAATTATCAGGAACAGACACTGAAACTAAGAACTAAGGTTAATGATCTACAGAAAGGGAAGCTAGACATTGAAAGGGAACTTCAAGAGAAAATTAAACTTGAGGAGAGAAAGGCAGAATTAACTATTAACAACAAAAGTCTACAGAGAGATATAGATGAGGCTAAAGTCCAGATTAAACCCCTTCAAATCCAGATACAGAAACTGGTAGAAGAAAAGTCTGAGGTGACACTGAATATGGAAAGAGCCATGGAATCAGCCAGGAATGAGGTGCAAACTGTAAAATATAATGGAGATTGTGTGAAAAATTATAACTTAGAAATAAAAAAATACCAGCAATCAGAGAAATCAGATCTCCTGAAGAGAAGTCTGCAGAGACAGTCTGAGTTAAAAAATGAGAAGGGAAAGAGAGAGAATGAACAGGATGAGGTGGCTTTAGTTGTCAAACGACTGACTAATGAAATCAGCAACCAGCAGATACGGGAGAGAGAGCTTCAGGACACGTTGCAGCTCCGCAACCAAATAGAGGAGGTCAAAAATTTAGATCTAAAAATTGAGGAACTCGAGGAACAACTTGGAGGCCTAAATGTAAATAATTTGGTTAGAGAGCGACAAAAATTGGTGCAGACAGAACACAACTTGACTGAAGAATTACATAAAGCTAAAGGAAGGCAGCAGGGATTTCGAGAACAGATGAAAACTACTCAGAGAGAATTAGATTCTGACATGTACAAAGATGCTCAGTTGAAGTACCGCACAAAGATTATTCAGAATAGAACCACAGAAATTGTCAATGGGGACTTACAGAGATATTATGGAGCAATGGACAAGGCCATTATGATGTAAGTACCAGTAATTGTAGACATGGTTATTGTTATGTAAGTACCAGTAATTGTAGACATGGTTATTGTTATGTAAGTACCAGTAATTGTAGACATGGTTATTGTTATGTAAGTACCAGTAATTGTAGACATGGTTATTGTTATGTAAGTACTAGTAATTGTAGACATGGTTATTGTTATGTAAGTACCAGTAGTAGATTTAGACATGGTTATTTTTTTGTAAGTACCAAATGCGATTAGTAATGCAATTTGTCCAGACAGTGTCTATTAGTAATGCAATTTGTCCAGACAGTGTCTATTAGTAATGCAATTTGCAAAAAAAAAATTCCAATTGATTGCCAAAATCAATTCAGCACCATCAGCTGAATGGCTTTACCTTCATTCCCCAAAGTGACCTTCACCATCGAGGAGAGTTTCTCATGTGTATCCCATGTCATCTATGCTATCATCTGCTAGTGCTGCACCATGACATTAGTAGGTGAGACTGATGGGAGACTCGCAGAACCTTTCTCTCTAAACATTCTTGTCCAATCCTTCATTGTTGTTTGCTGCACATTTAAAAAAATACACCGCTCGCATTTTTCTATGAATGTTGGTTGGTTGACATCCTTCAGCTGTAAGAAACAGAATCGCTGCTAGTTGGTTCAATTTGGACGGATTCGTTATCACACCGGCCATGATGTTGACTTCCTGCACCAGACACTAAGTATACAAAGATAATGACCACATGACCATTTGTGTTAATTGGCATGTGCTTATTACATCAGTGATGACGTATTCACGCTCTTTACGTGCTGGAATAGGTGACACAGCACTGGCAGGTTTCATTTGAACATGCCTCGTGTAATTTATGAATTATAATATTATAGTGTTTGTCAGACTACAGTGTTTGTGTGGATCTGTCAGACTACAGTGTTTGTGTGGGTCTGTCAGGCTACAGCGTTTGTGTGGATCTGTCAGACTACAGTGTTTGTGTGGATCTGTCAGACTACAGCATTTTTGTGGATCTGTCAGACTACAGTGTTTGTGTGGATCTGTCAGACTACAGTGTTTGTGTGGATCTGTCAGGCTACAGTGTTTGTGTGGATCTGTCAGGCTACAGTGTTTGTGTGGATCTTTCAGATTACAGTGTTTGTGTGGATCTGTCAGACTACAGTGTTTGTGTGGATCTGTCAGACTACAGTGTTTGTGTGGATCTGTCAGACTACAGTGTTTGTGTGGATCTGTCAGGTATCACAAATCTAAGATGGAAGAGATCAACATCATCATGAGAGAGCTGTGGAAGAACACATATACGGGCAATGATATTGAGGCCATCGAGATCCAGTCTGAGGCTGATGAAGAATCCACTGCAGTCGCAACCATTAAAAGTAGACGCAACTACAACTACAGAGTGGTGATGGTGAAGAATGGAATACCTGTGGATATGAGGGGCAGATGCAGCGCTGGACAAAAGGTATGTTGTGTCATGTGAGAAAGTATTGTTGTATACTTTAGCAATTATCTCTCAGGATGGGACTTCAGATTCTATGATACAGGCTTGTGTCTGTTTCAGGGTTTCTGCTTTGCTATATAGTTTCTCTTCAAAGATGGTTGAGGTGTGCTATGTTTTTCACCTTGAGTCTGCATAGTCTGGACAGTCTGGCTGTCATATTCGCCAGGTTGCAATGGCAAAGACTAGTTGTACCTATACTGAATATTGTGTATACAGATGATGTCTAATTCTGTTGTGACCAGCTCTGAGGTGCAGCAATGATAACCAGGTCTCTTCTGTATAGTGAATTATAACATTTATCTGCACTATATTTGGGGTGGTCTTCTTTCCACTTTTTTTGTAATAGTTGCCATCATGGTGGCCAGAAGAAGCCTTCCTCATAGCTGACCAGATAGTCTCTTTCTGGAAGGTTACCTCCTTTGGCCAGCCTATCTGTGGCTTCATTTCCTTTGTTGCTGCAGTGTGAAGGTAGCAAATGGATAATTTCCTGTGATGTTACAGTGTGAGGGTAGCCGTAAAACTAATCTGACTGCATAAAACTCAGTCTGTAAAACTAATGTGACTGCATAAAACTCAAGTCTGTAAAACTAATCTGGCTGCATAAAACTCAAGTCTGTAAAACTAATTTGTATGCATGAAACTCAAGTCTGTAAAACTAATCTGACTGCATAAAACTCAAGTCTGTAAAACTAATCTGACTGCATAAAACTCAAGTATGTAAAACTAATCTGGCTGCATAAAACTCAAGTATGTAAAACTAATCTGGCTGCATAAAACTCAGTCTGTAAAACTAATCTGACTGCATAAAACTCAAGTCTGTAAAACTAATCTGACTGCATAAAACTCAAGTCTGTAAAACTAATCTGACTGCATAAAACTCAAGTCTGTAAAACTAATCTGACTGCATAAAACTCAAGTATGTAAAACTAATCTGACTGCATAAAACTCAAGTATGTAAAACTAATCTAGCTGCATGAAACATACAGATGTTAAATGTTGGCCACAAGTATACTAGGTCAAATGATGTAGCTATGAGAGTTTTTCTGTCAGGTTAACATGCTTATACTCAATTATCTCGTATTAGTGCAACCAAACTGCTTATTTTTCTTCTTCTTCTTTCGTTCACTTGAAACATGTCTATATCTGTAATTCTGTCTCCTTAATAAAACTCACTGTCTTTTGTAGTAAACTGCTTATACAAAGTGCTTATACAAAGTGCTTATACAAAGTGCTTGAGTGCTTATACAAAGTGCTTATACAAAGTGCTTATACAAAGTGCTTGAGTGCTTATACAAAGTGCTTGAGTGCTTATATAAACTGCTTATACAAAGTACTTGTACTGATGAAAAGTTTTGAACCAGTTGCATCGCCCGTGTGTTGCCAGGGCCCGAAAGGGGAGCAAAGAATAGCAACACTGTTTACCTTCCATGCATGTCGTAAAAGGCGACTAAGGAGGTTATGGGATGGAGTTGGCTGTCCCATCCCATATAAGGTCAGTGACTTATCAAAGCCTTGCTGAAGTCGGATGTGTCAGGCGGAAAGGCGCAGATATCACAGCAATGCTGTAAACCATGGAACAACGCATTCCGTTCTCCGGACTACATCCTGATAATCTGCAGGAGTTTGAGAACGAACGCAGAAGAAGAAGAAAGAAGAACCAGATGCATAGCACATGGTTTTCCCATAATTGATCAGATGCTGGATGCAGTGAGCTTGATTACTATCACTAGTGAGGTGTAAAGGGTACCCAGGTGGACCCAGGGTTAGCAGATAGCCAAGATCCTAAAAGTACCTCCACTCTGTGCACCCTGGAATTTAGAAATACAGCGCTTGTGCTGATTCTGGCTAAGATTTTTGGGGATCATGTCCGTGAATGTGGAGGTAGCAGATGGAAAGAGATTTGACTTTAAAAAAGACAGGCAATATCTCCGATACCTCTACACCAACACATGATGATGATATTCCTCCTTCGCAAACGAAGATGAGTATGGCATGAAAAACAATAAATGTGATGGAAAAAAAAATAATAATAAATTGGTAATTGCCTAATTTGGTTTGTGAGTTCGTAGATGTCAGATGAGTCAAATTTGTGCACGGAAAGTTCTATTACAGTGCATATAGGAGGGCTGAAGGTTCGGGGTAGGAGAATTTTCAGATTTGTCCTTCTGCTACTTGCACTTGTGGATTGCTCGCAGTGTTCTTTCTTTTTCAAATTTCATGATGCCAGCTGTGATCTGAGTGTACCAGGCTGAGCGATCAAGTGCTGTAGTCCCCAGGAGCTAGGATAGCATCTGCAGGGCTTGAGAGAGTTTTCTAGGTGATCTTTGAAGCACTTTTTCTTCCCTCCACTTAAACATTTACTGTTGCACAGCTCCCACTAGAATAATCTCCTTGGAAGACGCTTGTCTGATGATGAAAGCCATGACTTGCGCTATAATAATTGGATAAATGTGAGGGAGAGTTGCGCACTGTCGTTAACCTCACACTCTCACCCCTACACATATGGTCTCCGTGGCAAGACGAGTCAACACGACTGAGTGTGTGTCGGGGTGCAGTAGATGACCAGGGTGCCTTACTGTCTCACCGTGCTCTTTCACGCTAGCTGAATGACTTTACATGCTGGGCAGTCATGGGCCCATACATCAGAGGCTATGGGCACAGATCCAATTTGATGAAGATGTTCCTCAAATGCTCAGACCAGAGTGGCTATTATCATTGTGTGTCGACAGTGCTTGCTGCATGTGTGGCGCAGAGGTATCAGAGATTTTGCCTGTCATTTTGCAGTCAAATCTCATTCCATCTGCAATCTTCACATTCATGGACACGATCCCCAAAAGTTTTAGCCAGAATCAACATGAGCAGATGTATTTCTGTTTTTGGGTGCACCACGAGGAGGTAATTTTAGGATCTTGGTTATCTGCTAACCCTTGGTCCGCCGAGAGCAATGCAAGACCCTTTGCAGCCCACAATATGTCTAATTACATGAGACAAGATCACTAGCTGTGAACACCTCGTGCAAAATAGACGTGAAGGACAAACCATCAGGGTGTAGAGTCAGTACACATTTGCCACCTGGCAACAGATAGGAAGGCTGTCACAGTCTAGGGTAGCCCACCCGAAATGTAAAGGCATGCCAGAATCGGCTGTGCTGGGCCTACAAAGCGCTTAACGATGGCACAGCGTAACTACGCTCTCGCCGGAGATCGCATAAATATCTGTGCTGATTATTATAGAGCAATATTCTTAGACTAGGAATTGATGACAGCATATTGCTACATTGCACCAGTTTAAGGACGTAGGTTTTTGCCGAAAGCAGAAAATAATACGCACACATTTGAAGAATGGATGTCCATTTTTGAAATACAATAAAACAAACTAGGTCACCTTCACTTATAAGATCCCACACAATACATGCCATGAAATTAAATACTTCTGGTTTGTGTATGTATGTATGTGTGTGTGTGTATATATATATATCAGGGAATATATATTTTGGCTTCCCTATATATATATATATATATATATATATATATATATATATATATATATATATATATATATATATATAAGACCTTAATGCTGAAACTGCATTGTACACTGTTATCTGTAATTTTTTATACCCATACCCCAATAGTCTGTCTGTAAGTTTATTGTAAAGGTAATCTACCATGTGTTTGATACCCATATATATATATCATCATCATCAGGTGCCATGCCGGGTGGCGTAGGCGGTCATGGCTCTCAACAGCTCTCTGTCCACAGTATTATGTATCAAAGTCGTTGTTTCTTTGCCATGCCATGTTGTCAAACTGTCTAATATTTTCTCACGTTGTCGCCCTCTGTCTCTGGTGCCTTCAATCTTGCCTGTTGTGATTATGTTCTCTAAACCTGCCTGTCTCATGAAGTGGCCAAAAAAAAGAAGATTGCCTTTTCTTATATTGTTGATTAAGGTCCGTTTCGCATTTAACTCTTTTAACACCTTTACATTAGTTTTTCTGGCAGTCCATGGTATTTTCAGCATTCTTCTGTAGAACCACATCTCTGTTGCCTCCAATCTCCCACTTTCCAGTTTGTTTATTGTCCAAGACTCGCACCCATATGTTAGTATAGGGGTTATATAGCACTGCACAACTCTCTTTCTCACCTCTAATGACAAGGTCATATTACACAATATATTTTTCATTTTTCTGAATGTTGTTTTTGCCTGTCCTATTCTGCATCTTATTTCTGTTGAACTTCTTCCATCTGCTGTAATAATTGTACCTAGATATTTGAATTGGTGGACCTGTTTTAATACTATATCATTCACTATGATCTTGCAAGGTGTGTTATTTATATATATATATATATATATATATATATATATATATATATATATATATATATATATATATATATATATATATATATATATATATATATATATATATATATATATATAGGTTTATATATCAATAAATTTCTAGACTGATTTTCTTGGACTGATTTATATATACACACATATGATCATCCCATGAAACTGGTAATACCAATGCATTTTGTGGGTTTTTTTCCGGGGGTGGGGGGGGATCAGTCTAGAAATGTATTGAGCAGCCCTCATATGTTGAATTATTGAGACTTTGGTTTTGTTTACTAGTTGAGTTTGTTTTAGGAGACATATCGGTAGGTTAATGTTTTAGGAGACATATAGTAAGGTTAATGTTTTAGGAGACATATAGGTAGGTTAATGATTTCAAGAGAAAAATGTGTTTGCTTTCAGGTTTTGGCTTCCCTGATCATTCGCTTGGCACTGGCAGAAACATTCTGTGTGAACTGTGGAGTTCTTGCACTGGATGAGCCGACAACTAATTTGGATAGGAAAAATATTGAGAGCTTGGCTTTTGCTCTAGTTCAGTGAGTAGACAGACTTGTACATGCTCTAGTTCAGTGAGTAGACAGACTTGTACATGCTCTAGTTCAGTGAGTAGACAGACTTGTACATGCTCTAGTTCAGTGAGTAGACAGACGTACTTCTTACATATATGCATATTTTTTTCATTTGTGTGACAACAGGGTCTGAACTTCTAGTTCAAGATGCACAGAATAAGGCCAGTGTCTTCTCTCCAGGTATGTCATACGAATATGTAAAGTTGGGTGATGAGCTGACAACTCGTCAACTGTGACAAAGTCATTGCATATCCTGCCTTGATTTCTTATTTTGTCGTCTGTTAAATGGTACCAGTGGATTATGGAGATATGCAGACCATGAACATTGTATGTTTGTCTTTTTGCGGTGGACCCGTAGGTGACGAGAAATGCTAGGTGTTGGGTTACTGCAGGTGGGTCAACAGATCTAACGGAAGAATGGTGAACTAGTTGGTTCAGACATATATTCTCCACTCCTGAATGCCTCCCTTCAGGGACTAAACATGCATGGTCATAAACCCACATAACACAACCATGTCTTTGAGACAGAACACTGTATGTGTTTGAGTGTTCCTTGGTTCATCAACTGAGGAGAATCTATTCTTGTGTCAGAAAGTGTCAAGAGCTACCCTCTCATAACTAAAGGTATTATTTCATCATCATCATGTGTAAAGAGCTACTCTCTCACAACTAAAGGTATTATTTCATCATTATTATCATATAGATTCTTCATTCTTGATTAGAAACTGCCTTCATGACACACACAACTTTCCGATAAGTGTCCCATTCTCTGTTTCATCAGCCATCCAAGAGTATGATAAAGACTTCAAGATACAGACACTATCATGTTAAAAGTGTTTGTGTAAACTGTTCAATGTCTGCCATCTAATGCATTTGAGATACTGCTTTTATTTTTACTGTTTTTTTTTCACTGTTTGTCTTGTATTTTCTGGAAAAATACCTTAATGCTGAAACTGCATTGTACACTGTTATCTGTAATTTTTTTATACCCATACCCCAATAGTCTGTCTGTAAGTTTATTGTAAAGGTAATCTACCTTGTGTTTTATGTCAGTAATATTGTTATACAGCAGTCTCACTTATCCATTGTCAGGATTATCAAGGAAAGAAGCAGCCAGCGTCACTTCCAGTTGGTGGTCATTACCCATGACGAAGATTTTGTGGAGCTGTTAGGTAGATCTGAGTATGTGGATGAGTATGTGCAAGTCAGTAAAAATACTGAGTAAGTCATCCTTCTACCAATGTTAGTGTATGTCATCCTTCTACCAATATTAGTGTATGTCATCCTTCTACCAATGTTAGTGTATGTCATCCTTCTACCAATGTTAGTGTATGTCATCCTTCTACCAATGTTAGTGTATGTCATCCTTCTACCAATGTTAGTGTATGTCATCCTTCTACCAATATTAGTGTATGTCATCCTTCTACCAATATTCGTGTATGTCATCCTTCTACCAATATTCGTGTATGTCATCCTTCTACCAATATTAGTGTATGTCATCCTCCTACCAATGTTAGTGTATGTCATCCTTCTACCAATGTTAGTGTATGTCATCCTTCTACCAATATTAGTGTATGTCATCCTTCTACCAATGTTAGTGTATGTCATCCTTCTACCAATATTAGTGTATGTCATCCTTTACCAATGTTAGTGTATGTCATCCTTCTACCAATGTTAGTGTATGTCATCCTTCTACCAATGTTAGTGTATGTCATCCTTCTACCAATGTTAGTGTATGTCATCCTTCTACCAATATTAATGTATGTCATCCTTCTACCAATATTAGTGTATGTCATCCTTCTACCAATATTCGTGTATGTCATCCTTCTACCAATATTAGTGTATGTCATCCTCCTACCAATGTTAGTGTATGTCATCCTTCTACCAATGTTAGTGTATGTCATCCTTCTACCAATATTAGTGTATGTCATCCTTCTACCAATGTTAGTGTATGTCATCCTTCTACCAATATTAGTGTATGTCATCCTTTACCAATGTTAGTGTATGTCATCCTTCTACCAATGTTAGTGTATGTCATCCTTCTACCAATGTTAGTGTATGTCATCCTTCTACCAATGTTAGTGTATGTCATCCTTTACCAATGTTAGTGTATGTCATCCTTCTACCAATGTTAGTGTATGTCATCCTTCTACCAATATTAGTGTATGTCATCCTTCTACCAATGTTAGTGTATGTCATCCTTCTACCAATGTTAGTGTATGTCATCCTTTACCAATGTTAGTGTATGTCATCCTTCTACCAATATTAGTGTATGTCATCCTTCTACCAATATTAGTGTCATCCTTCTACCAATATTAGTGTATGTCATCCTTCTACCAATATTAGTGTATGTCATCCTTCTACCAATGTTAGTGTATGTCATCCTTTTACCAATGTTAGTGTATGTCATCCTTCTACCAATATTAGTGTATGTCATCCTTCTACCAATGTTAGTGTATGTCATCCTTTTACCAATGTTAGTGTAAGTCTTCCTTCTACCAATGATAGTGAATGTCATCCTTCCACCAATGTTAGTGTATGTCATCCTTTTACCAATGTTAGTGTATGTCATCCTTCTACCAATGGTAATGTATGTCATCCTTCTACCAATGGTAATGTATGTCATCCTTCTTGCAATAGCCATGTGTGTTTTACAGTAATGGTCAATCAATACTTTGATACTGTCCAGATTTCCTAATGTGTATTTTGTCCAGGGTTCTGGCCGTGTGTTGCCGGTCCCGAAAGGGGAGCAAAGAATAGCAACACTGTTTACCTTCCACGCATGTCCTAAAAGGCAACTAAGGAGGTTATGGGATGGAGTTGGCTGTCCCATCCCATATATGGTCAACGACCCAAAGCCATGCTGAAGTCAGATGAGTCAGGCCGAAATATGCAGATATCGCAGCAATGCTGTATACCATGACACAATACATTCCATTCTCTGGACTACATCCTGCTAATCTGCAGGAGTTTAAGAACGAACGCAGAAGAATTCCAGGGTTCAAAGTTTGTTTTTATTCAAGATTTGAGAATAAATGAAAGGTAATTCTGCTGTAAAACTCTATGAAAATAGTACTTATGTGGAACACAGGAGGTAATGTAGTCTTACTGGACGATGTCTAACATACTATTCTGTCGGATGCTAACATGAAAGAATACACACAACAATACAAAGAACATAATCATACAAATAACAGTACACAATCGACGTTTTGACCAAAAGGCCTTTATCAAGATGGCAAGCACATTAAATCAAAAGACAACGAGTAGGAACGACACAGTAATACACAAACATCTCCGAGTGAAATGTGGATGCTAGGTGCCAGAAGGATTAGAACATGAAAATACACAAAAACAAAAACATATGTGGAAGCGAAATGAACAAAAAGATAGCGTAAATGATGGAACAAAAATAATAAACACAAAGACAAACACTGACCGAGAACTAAATAAAAGAATGATCGGAATTAAGTCCAAAAGGCTTGAGGGTACCAAACTCAAAAATAAAACAATTTTCAAGAGCATGCCTAGATCTATCATCAGTGGTGCAAGATCTAATGGTAGTGATCTGAATATCAAGAACACCACGGTGGCCATCACCGTTGAAGTGTGTGGCAACAGGAGTGGGTTTTCTATGTTTGATGGTGGGAAGATGGTTACAGAAACAGTTGCTCAATACTTCTTACCACAGCGTTTAGATATAACGTAAATAGCATTGTGGGATTCACATGTAAAGGCCTCATCAGTAGTGAAAGTGGCCTTAGGAAATGAAACGGAGTGCATCTGAACTACATAAGGACATGTGTAACAATGACAGCAGGGGCAACAAACAGTGCCAAAATGGTCAGGAGCAGACGACCTAAGGTGGATGCATACCAAAATGTCATTGAGATTTTTGCCACACCTGTAGGCAGCCAGAAGCAAATCCTGGAAAGCAGCATGAATGTGAGGATCAGACTGGAGAAGGGAATATTGTTTACTTCAGATGTATCTTTTCAGTCTCATCTTGTTTGTTAAATTATTATTGCCTACGGTAACCCATATGTTTTTGTCCAGGGTTGCCAGTTTGTTTTCTGCATGGTTCTCCCAATGTTACTTTTGTACAGAGTACACATTGTGTGTACCCCAATGTGTTTGTATCCAGGGCAACAACTTGTGTGTCCTGGTTCCCTGTTTGTTTTTGTTCAGGGTCCACAGTTTATTCTTGTCTGTGTTACTGAATGTATTTTTTTTGTGACTGTCTTATTTGTATGAATAAAAAAAAAAGATCTGTTAATTTGCTTGCTCTGCAAGCACATGTTCAGAATTTTTATCAGTTTTAATTGTTTAGGATTTATTTCATGTGTTCAGCTTACCCACAAGACTTGCAGTTTATCACTCATCTCTGATAGTACTTGCCACATGACTGAACATACAATAAAGGGATACATTTTTAGCATCTGGAAACAACCCAACTTGTAGGAGCAGAGAGTAGGCCATGGCTGCAATGAGGGTCATCAAGACACCAAAACATAATATTGCAAACTGGAGGTAGTAAAGTGAATAAACACCCAATGAGCAAAAGATGACAATGTGACCCGCCAAACAACACAGCACTAATAGAAGCAACCACGATGTTGACCCGCCAAACAACACAGCACTAATAGAAGCAATCAAGATGTTGACCCGCCAAACAACACAGCACTAATAGAAGCAATCAAGATGTTGACCCGCCAAACAACACAGCACTAATAGAAGCAATCAAGAGGTGGACCCGCCAAACAACACAGCACTAATAGAAGCAATCAAGATGTTGATCTGCCAAACAACACAGCACTAATAGAAGCAACCAAGATGTTGACCCGCCAAACAACACAGCACTAATAAGAAGCAACCAAGATGTTGACCCGCCAAACAACACAACACTAATAGAAGCAATCAAGAAACCCCAAAAAACAACCAAGAAGACAGAATATAAACCAAGATGATGGGATTTTTCTTGTGGAAGGGTGGGGGTGTGAGGACATTTGTTGTGGGGTGAGGATATTTGTTGTGGGGGAGGGATTCCACTGTTTGTTTTCTCTTTTAGTGATACTCATTTTTGTTGTTTGTTTTTGTCCTGGGGAATTTTTTTTTAGTAGAAACATCCGAGTTTGTTGTTGTTGTTAGTGTTATGTATTTTGTTATTGGCAACATGATTGACATATTTCTGTTTTTCTCCTACTGAACATACAATCAGGGTATTTATGTATCTATTTATATGCATTTGTTTAATGAACGACCTCATGAATAAAATAAAGGATTTATTGGTTGACAAGCAATATAGTGTCTAGGTACTAAAGTGACCTCACCCATCAAGTAAGTCTGTGACAGATCTAAAACTGTGTACTGTAGTCTAATTTATGTGATGTACTCTAAGTTTATTTTTTTAATCTCTAACGACAGTGGTGTATCCCGACTCTCCATAAAGAGAGTAGAAGAGTTACATTCGTAGTCGACGATGCAGGATTCATCCATCTTGCAGAGAATTCTTGTAGTCAAGGTCCAGTCTTGAAACTGACATCTATATCTGGCAGTCATCCATGTGTTTTTTGTGACTATCTTATTTGTATGAATAAACAAAAAGGTCTGCTAATTTGCTTGCTTTGCAAGCACATGTCAGTGCAGAAAGTATATACCAGCAGCTTAGAGAGGTAAACAGATGTCATGGATTAAAACATGAAGCCAAATGGTTTTCCCCATAATTTCATGTCATAAACTTAAGTTTTTACTAAATTCAGGTGAACACACAATCGTTTCATTTAATGTCAGTAGTATGTTTTTGTATTTACTAGGAAAGCTATTTAAGCATAATTTTTTTTTTGCCCAATGTGTTCATTTGTAATAAAACCTCACTAATTATGAGGCAATTAATTTCTGGTTTTTTATGTAATAATATGGGGGGGGGGGTGTGTCTCTAAAGCAGCTTTATCTCATACCCACCAAATTTAGACCAAAATAAGGTCCTAAGCTATTTGAGATATGGGGCCCTTTATACGTAATATATGACAAATGCTCACTCTGACAATTAATTAATGTATTTTGGGGGGGGGGGGGCTAATCTATAGCTTGTGTAGCTTATATGTAAATCCTACACTGCCCAGAAGACTTCAAGATTTTGTAAACACAAAGCCTATATAACTGCATTGTGGCATCATATGATCACATTCATTTGTCATATGGTACACAGTTTTGCTGCAATTTCTCTTATTTTTCAAGTTTAATCACATAAGAAACCATACACATGATGATGATGATGATGAAGTAATCTGTTTAGAAGTAGTTTTTGATAGCTCATAGTCTTTTTGACAAAAGCACAGGTTTCCCCCTCAGTTGATGTACCACGATGACACCCACGCACAGGTTTCCCCCTCAGTTGATGTACCACGATGACACCCACGCACAGGTTTCCCCCTCAGTTGATGTACCACGATGACACCCACGCACAGGTTTCCCCCTCAGACGATGTACCACGATGACACCCACGCACAGGTTTCCCCCTCAGTTGATGTACCACGATGACACCCACGCACAGGTTTCCCCCTCAGTTGATGTACCACGATGACACCCACGCACAGGTTTTCCCCCTCAGTTGATGTACCACGATGACACCCAAGCACAGGTTTCCCCCTCAGTTGATGGACTTCACTAACATCCAAGAGTTAAACTGTATTTAAAATATTTCAATTGTATAACATTTGTCTGGCAGTCATGGTTGTGTTCAGATGTTTTATGGATGCATAATTCAGTCATCAAAGGCAGGCATTTTCCTTCATACACCTCTAGGCCATCTATTTGACACATTTGCAGTGATAGTACACCTATCATTCCCCCGTTACCTAGGAGTATGTCACAAAAAGACACATTTGTCCACTGGCCTACATTTCTTCGTCATCCATGGGGGATCATTTAACAGAAGACAAAAGTCAGAAATTTGAGACAACACATGCAGTGACGATAGTTTTTCACAGGTGACAGGTTGTCAACTTTTATGTGATTGGATGTATGTGGGGGTGCCAAGGGATACGCATTGCTCTTGTTCAATCCCAGGGTTAGAATATAACCAATATAAAAGAACCTTGTGGTGCACTCTGGAAATGGATTGTTTGTAACTAGTGTGAAACAATCTGGCCACAGCTTTATGGATCGTGCTCGAGCAGTGTAGACAGGTGAAATGAGAATTAAATGCGCAAGACAAACAATATCTCTTATTAGCAACTCTTGGCACTCACCGCCAAAACGTTGCAGCACAGTATAAGACAATGGTTGGCCTGAACTGCTGCGCTGCCCTCACCGCCAAAACACTATCGCAGCACAGTATAAGACAACGAACTGCTGCGTTGTTATGTTCGAAAACTAAGGAAAAAATGAAGATATGATTATCGCCACAATATGACATCTCTGTATAACCCTCACTTTAGCAATGAAGAAAATAATGAAATCATTCTGTAAATCTGTTAGCCTTGCCCAAGTTCTGTCTGATACCTACTCTTGTTATTGTTGATATCTCTTTAATTCTTCATTGTGATAACAGCTTTTGGAAAATAAATGATACAGTTACCAGTAAGATCTCATCTTAACTTTGTGTATGTGTGTGTGCCTACCTGTAGCCACATCATTACTTTGTGCATATGTTTGCCTACCTGTAGCCACCCAATTACTTTGTGCCTACCTGTAGCCCCCTCATTATTTTTAGCAGTGACTTTGACCAGTCTTTGTTCAGCCTATTCATTTCCTGCTATCACACACACAGTGTTGGATGGAATCAAGTCTATTCTGTATTCTTCTACTTCTGCATTCATTCTCAAACTCCTGCACATTTTCAGGATGTAATTCACAGAATGGAATATGTTGTGTTATGGTTTACAGCTTGGCTGCAATATCTATTGTCTTTTTTTTGGGGCCTGACACATTCAACTTCAGCATGTCATCCAGGACACTGGACACTCTGGGATGGTATAGCCAGCTCCAGCATGTCATCTGGGACATTTGACCCTCCGAGATGGGACAAGTAACTCTCCCCCCCCCCCCCAATACTTCCTTTGCAGCTTCTTACAACATGCTTGGCAGGTAACTCACTACCGGGTATTTATTCTCATTTTGGAGGCCTTGTCAACACACAGACCCATAATTCTGTACATATTTTGCATTTGGAAACACTTTTTAACACTTTACTGACCAGCAATCCAGAGAGTACTTATCTCCCATTACCAGAGTGGGCATTCACACATTTTGTATACCTCAACATCTCCATCTTCAAAAATCTGTATAAAATCTAACTCGCACATGAGAGAGCTTTGAAACATTCTAATGTGTCATAATTAATATTTGAGTTTTCTGAATGAATTTCCTAGCCTATATCCTGAGCGCATATATCTCACATTACCAAGAGGGTGTTAGCACATTTTATTTTTAGCCTAACGTAGTGATGTGCAATAGGGTTGTGCTATCTCACGTTTTTGTTGATAGGTCAAGAAAGGCCTTCAATGAGTGGATGTTTACAAGTTAGTTGTCTCACCTTCCCTATGGTTCACCGTGGAAATCTCATGAAACACAACTCAGACTTAGAGTATCACTCGTCACTATGCCTGAATCCATCTCATGAAACACAACTCAGACTTAGAGTATCACTCGTCACTATGCCTGAATCCATCTCATGAAACACAACTCAGACTTAGAGTATCACTCGTCACTATGCCTGAATCCATCTCATGAAACACAACTCAGACTTAGAGTATCACTCGTCACTATGCCTGAATCCATCTCATGAAACACAACTCAGACTTAGAGTATCACTCGTCACTATGCCTGAATCCATCTCATGAAACACAACTCAGACTTAGAGTATCACTCGTCACTATGCCTGAATCCATCTCATGAAACACAACTCAGACTTAGAGTATCACTCGTCACTATGCCTGAATCCATCTCATGAAGATATGACAAGTTTATGATCTACAGAGATGTTGATCAATGAAGATATTGCAAAATATTGATGTAACTTCACCCTGGAACATGACAACAGTTGATAGTTTTCTTTCATTCACCCTGAAACATGACAACAGTTGATAGTTTTCTTTCCTTCACCCTGGAACATGACAACAGTTGATAGTTTTCTTTCCTTCACCCTGAAACATGACAACAGTTGATAGTTTTCTTTCATTCACCCTGGAACATGACAACAGTTGATAGTTTTCTTTCATTAACTCTCAACTAAATCAACACGTTATTCATGTGATTTAAGTCGAAGTACATTGCACTGCTAGTTTCATGCGGAACAGTTGATAGTGATACCCAAACAAGTACACAAAAATACAACAGATTTCTCGGAGAAACCTGAGAGTGTCATAAAATATGTCCACACACATATTTGGTCTCATAGAATAGCCTCAAGAAGTAAGTATAGCTCAAGAATAGCCTCAAAAAGTAAATTATAGCATTGACAAAACTATAACACAAGTAATAACAAAACTACTTGCATACACAGGTACATGTACACATACACAATATTTTTATTCTGAGCACACTATAACCACTCATACCTCAGCTACTAGCAATTTAAAATTCCAACCTGGATAAAAGTTGAAAAGTTAAAAATAAATGACTGCTGACAAATTTGAACTATACCTTATACAAAAGCAGATGTGTCAATAAGGTTACTAAATGACATACATCCAGTGATGTAAATGACATACATCCAGTGATGTGTATTCTTCTATAAAATGGTTTCCTGTGTTCTGTGGCAGACTCCTAGACTAGGTGTGCCATCACTGTAGATGGGACCACACATCTGGCAGAAGAAAGATGAACTAGTGTGTGTGTAATCACTAGATGGGTCAACAGGTCCGGCAGAAGAATGATGGCACAGAATTATATACTACGCTCCTTTTAGGAAATGATGATCCTGGGTACTGCTGCACAAGGGGTGCATTTTCCCCTCGGAGACAAAACGTGTATACAAATCCCTCCAACACAAGCATGACTACGAGATAATAAATCTGACAAGAGTTTGGGTGTCACTTTGGTGTATTAACTGAAGGAGGAGGAGCTGTGTCAGACATGTGATGCTATCTAGAGCTACCTGTATCTAGAGCTACCTGTTCAAGGGATTATTTCTTCATTCATCCATCATCATCTAAGTTACACCTGGAGCATATGTTTCTATAACCAATACAGTCTCAGTGTGTGGACACCCGTGGTCCAGTCAGTGTGTGGACACCCGCGGTCCAGTCAGTGTGTGGACACCTGCGGTCCAGTCAGTGTGTGGACACCCGCGGTCCAGTCAGTGTGTGGACACCCGCGGTCCAGTCAGTGTGTGGACATCTGCGGTCCAGTCAGTGTGTGGACACCCGCGGTCCAGTCAGTGTGTGGGCACCCGCGGTCCAGTCAGTGTGTGGGCACCCGCGGTCCAGTCAGTGTGTGGGCACCCTCGTTCCAGTCAGTGTGTGGACACCTGCGTTCCAGTCAGTGTGTGGACACCTGCGGTCCAGTCAGTGTGTGGACATCTGCGGTCCAGTCAGTGTGTGGACATCTTAGGTCAAGTTAGTGTGGACATCTGTGGTCAAGTCAATAACAATCCAATGACAAATAAGTCAAGTAATGTTGATGATAGTTATGGGAAGAGGGGGTGTATTTTTTTTATTAAAGGCATCATTGTTATTACTTGTTTAAAACGAAAAACTGCCTGGGGGGGGGGAAGGAGGCTAAACTATCATGTTTTGATAGGGGGAGGGTTGGATAACACCTCCCCTCCTCCCCCATATCTGCGGGCTGTCTATAGTTCGAATTGGAGACATGAAAGGCTAGCATGCTGTGTGTGCGCTGCTGGTAAATACTGCAATATCCAGGCTGGTCTACTAGTAATATATCTACGGATGTCCACAGTTCTGTAGAATTGGTCAACCAATAAATGCATATACATACCACTGACTAAGAATCAAACCATAACAATCCATGTCCATTCTCTAGGCTACATCCTGCAGGAAATTCACTAGGGTCATTGTCCTCTCACAAGAGAGATCCAGTGGGAGTTTGAGAATGAACATTAAAAATAAGTCAGCTTTTACAAACACAAGTCATCTGTCTATTAACACGCATACAAGGAATCATAACAGTAATAGCACTGGTTGTACAACAAATTATAACAGTAATAGCACTGGTTGTACAACAAATTATAACAGTAATAGCACTGGTTGTGAGTATTTTGGTCATGTTAAATATTTCCAATACAGGCTTGCAGTAATTAAATATTGGTGATCTTGTACACACATGGCAACCACTGCCCACAGGACTGTAACTCACAAAACTTGATCAATGCAATAATCTAATTACATGTTAATAAATATAAACAGGAAGGAAGGATACTGGAATATGTACATAAATATTTCTGATATTAATCAACATAATCACATATGGCTGGTCAACATAATGAAATATGTGGCTGGAAGAACTGGTTTTCTTCATATTATGGGACATAATCAAACATATTGTATATTAAGGGACATAATTAAATATATATTCTTTATACTAAGGGACATAAATAAGTCATGTTCCAATAATCGAGGTACATAATGAAGTTTATAATTCCATGAAGAAATACTTGTCTTATCATAGGGAGAGTATATGATGGGGGACAGGAGTAATTGTCATGTGGTATGATTAAAACTGCGGGTTTCGTTGTATGACTATCTGTCATATGGCAATGACTAAAATTGCAGGTTGATGGTAGGACTATCTGGCAGGTTCAATCATAAATGAAATGTGCGAGTCAGTCTCTTAATGAGATGGTGACTAGAAGAATTGTGATTGAAACAAGTCATACATAACATATACTATAACACAATGGAGATAGAAAGACAGAGGCCATGACTTTATCTAAGTTGTGGCTAAGATGGAAGTTGGCTGTTGTACAGGGTCTAATGTGTGGCTAAGATGGAGTTGGTTGTTGTACAGGGTCTAATATGTGGCTAAGATGGAGTTGGTTGTTGTACAGGGTCTAATATGTGGCTAAGATGAAGTTGGCTGTTGTACAGGGTCTAATGTGTGGCTAAGATGGAAGTTGGCTGTTGTACAGGGTCTAATGTGTGGCTAAGATGGAAGTTGGCTGTTGTACAGGGTCTAAGGTGTGGCTAAGATGGAAGTTGGCTGTTGTACAGGGTCTAATGTGTGGCTAAGATGGAAGTTGGCTGTTGTACAGGGTCTAATGTGTGGCTAAGATGGAAGTTGGCTGTTGTACAGGGTCTAAGGTGTGGCTAAGATGGAAGGTGGCTGTTGTACAGGGTCTAAGGTGTGGCTAAGATGGAAGTTGGCTGTTGTACAGGGTCTAAGGTGTGGCTAAGATGGAGTTGGCTGTTGTACAGGGTCTAATATGTGGCTAAGATGGAGTTGGCTGTTGTACAGGGTCTAATATGTGGCTAAGATGAAGTTGGCTGTTGTACAGGGTCTAAGGTGTGGCTAAGATGGAGTTGGCTGTTGTACAGGGTCTAATATGTGGCTAAGATGGAGTTGGCTGTTTTACAGGGTCTAATATGTGGCTAAGATGGAGTTGGCTGTTGTACAGGGTCTAATAATCAAATAGTCTCAATCACACAACAAAATGAATGACCTACTATATCAGAGTCAGTCACCTTTGCACACTGAATGACCTAGTAATGTCAGTCACCTTTGCACACTGAATGACCTAGTAATGTCAGTCACCTTTGCACACTGAATGACCTAGTAATGTCAGTCACCTTTGCACACTGAATGACCTAGTAATGTCAGTCACCTTTGCACACTGAATGACCTAGTAATGTCAGTCACCTTTGCACACTGAATGACCTAGTAATGTCAGTCACATATCAAAATGAATGACCTAGTAATCTTAAAGTGACCTAATAATTGAATGACCTATTAAACTTAGTGATCAAATAAATGAAATGACCTAATAAACTACATTGGTAGTCAATAAAGTGATAGCATCAAGTTATATTCAATGACCTAGTCAAGTGACAGCATCTTGTTATATTCAATGAGATCTTGCATAGTCAATGACCATGTTAAATCCTAGTAAATTTAGTGATCACCAAAATTAAAAAAACAATTAATCATAAATGTCTATGCACTAAAATAACATGCTACAACCAATGTCACAATAAAACAAACTCTCCTTTCTGTGTAAAGCTCAGATAATTAATGCAGTTGAAAGAATCTTGATAGAACTGTCTTCTTGGCAAAAATATGACTAGAACAGGATCCTATTGATGCATCACAAACATGACATGACTTCATTCAACTTCCTGTCTGTTTTACGATCTCCACTGTTGTCACTCGGCTATGATAGAGACACATAAGATTATTTCCATTAGAGAAACACACCACTGTGTCACCTCTTTCAGAGAATCGCAGTGTCATCTATTTTAGAGAAACACAGCATCACCTCTTTCAGAGAATCACATGATATTGCCGACTATTTAAGAGAAATAGAACACAGTGAATATAAATGGAACAAGATAGAATGCAAGAGCAAGATTTCTCACAGAAATAAACAATAGACGAAAAATAACAGACACACGAGTAATACCTAACATGTGTGCAGACACTGACCATAAGGTAGTAATAATAAGTCAAAACAAACAGAGTGAAAAATTACAAGCCAAGAAAAGCACCAAGGGCAACTAGATATACAGAAATTGTAAGAATTAAACATGCGTGAAAAATATATCCAGGAAGTTAAAGAAAAATTTGCAAAACTATCAGAAAACATCCAACATGTAGAAGATTAGAAATATTTCTAAATACCATCATACAAACAGCAGGAAACATGTGGATATAAAATATATAAAGGCACAAAACCAAAAATAACAATTTGGTGGACGGAAGAGGCAAAGAATGCAACAAAAGATTAAAAAAAATAGAAATACAAGAATGAGCAACAAACAAAACACATGAAGGTTACTTAGCATACAAGACAGCAAAGATTAACACCAAGAAAATCAAATCTGCAAAAATTAAGTCATGGCATGAATATGGAGAAATGGTTAACAAGGATAGACAAAATACAACAAAGATGTTTTACAAAAAAGTACAAAACATGAGAGTGAAAAAAAACATGAACCAACAGAAATAATAAATGATAAACACGGCAACATATTAAATAGGCCCCAAGAAATCATTGGAAGATTTAAAAAATAACTTCACTCAACTGTTAAACTTAAAAAGAAGGAGAAGTGACTACATCAATAAATACAATATAAGAAGACCTAGAACCATACATCCTGAAATACAAAATTGAAGATGCAGTTAAAAGCACCAAAAATAGACAGCATACCTATAGAACTAATAAAAATGCTAACAGTAACAGGTATAAAGTGGCTACAAAGACTGTTTAATGTGATATGGAAGACACAAAATGGAATACAGCGGTGATTGTTCCCATCTGGAAGAAAAAAGGTAGTAAGAGGGACTGCACTAAGTATACAGGCATATCACTCTTAAGCCACATAGGCCTGATCACTCTTAAGCCCCATAGGAAAAATCTTTAGCAATATACTAGAGAAAAGGATGCGCGCATATATAGAACTACAGCTCAACAGCACACAACTTTCATAAAGAGCGACAGAACATAACCAAGATTTATATTTGGCTTTCATGGACCAAGACAAAGCTTTTGATAGAGTGGATAGAGCACAACTATGGATAACACTACAGACATATGGAGTTCCCCAGCATCTGATAAAACTTTGTCAGAGCATATACTCCAACAGCCAATGTGCAGTAAGAACGAGCACAGGAACATGGATAATTTTCAAATTCACTCAAGGGTGAGATTAGGGATGTGTACTATCTGTAAAGACAACGGAAGAAAACAATCTGAAGTATAACTTAAATAAAATTCTATTTGCAGGCAACCAAGCACTAGTAGAATCAGCAGAAGAGCAACTACAAAAACAAATAGCCAGATTACATCAAACATGAAGATAAATATAAAAAAGATTGAAGTAATGAAGATAGCAAGAACAGACAGAAACACCAACATATATATTGGAAACAACAGACTTAAACAAGTGACAGAATTCACATACCTAGGAAGTAATATAACAACAGACTTAAACAAGTGACAGAATTCACATACCTAGGAAGTAATATAACAACAGACTTAAACAAGTGACAGAATTCACATATCTAGGAAATAATATAACAACAGACTTAAACAAGTGACAGAATTCACATACCTAGGAAGTAATATAACAACAGACTTAAACAAGTGACAGAATTCACATATCTAGGAAGTAATATAACAACAGACTTAAACAAGTGACAGAATTCACATATCTAGGAAGTAATATAACAACAGACTTAAGTGACAGAATTCACATATCTAGGAAGTAATATAACAACAGACTTAAACAAGTGACAGAATTCACATACCTAGGAAGTAATATAACAGACTTAAACAAGTGACAGAATTCACATACCTGGAAGTAATATAACAACAGACTTAAACAAGTGACAGAATTCACATATCTAGGAAGTAATATAACAACAGACTTAAACAAGTGACAGAATTCACATATCTAGGAAGTAATATAACAACAGACGGCAATAGCAGCATAGAAAGACACGATAGATGTAGTAAAGGATACCAAGCCCTAGGAAAAATAATACCAATCTTCAAAAAGAAAAATGTAGATTTAAATACCAAAATAACACTATTCAAAACAATTATTATATTAACGCTGTGCTACCAATGCCAAACATGGACAATGATAGCACAAGATAAAAGTAAACTTGTGACAACTGAAATGGCATGTTTACACAGAATTCTAGGAATATTGCTAAGAGACAGAGTGAGAAATGAAAACATTAAACAAAGAACCGGCACCACCCAAATCTTAGAATATATTAAGGGACAATAGATCAAATGGTTTGTACACATCAGCAGACTACTATCAGACCATATCATAGCAAGCTATGCTACACAGATACAGTGAATGCAGACCTAGAGGCTGACCACGAAAACGATGGACCACCAAAATAAAAATGGTGACAAATTCCACAATATACTCAGCACACATGAGGGCCATCTCCAGAAAACTCCTTCTACTCCTGGCACTGAAAGGCAGCAAAGGGTATAGCGAATAGATAGAACACAGTGTCATCTCTTTCAGAGAACCACAAATAAAATGAACTTAGACTTAACACTTTGCCAACCAAGACCCCAGAGCGTAGTTATGTCCCATTACTTATGTCCAGGGCGTACACACATTTCTTATACACTGGCATCACTGTCTTTAAAAATATGTATAAAATCTATCTCATGCAAGAGAACCTTGAAACTTTCTATGTGTCGTAATGAATTTTTTCAATTTATGAATGAATTGAAAGCCACAGAGTAACTGGTATTTGCAAAATCTTACTTATTATAATGCTGTCCATGAATTATGTAAGAAATGTTTTGTCATTTTTTTAACACAATTTTTTTTGTTAGCTTCTAGCAGTTCTTGCTAACTTCAGACAGTTCTTGATTACCTCAGAGAATTCTTGCTAACCTCAGACAGTTCTTGCTAACCTCAGAGAGTTCTTGCTAACCTCAGAGAATTCTTGCTAACCTCAGACAGTTCTTGATTACCTCAGACAGTTCTTGCTAACCTCAGACAGTTCTTGATTACCTCAAACAGTTATTGTTAGCTTCAAAAAGTTCTTGCTAACTCCAGACAGTTCTTGTTGGTTCCTTGCTAGTCCAAGAGAAGAAGCAGAACTTGACATTGATTTCAAAATATTAATTGATTTCTATCATTTTAATTTTGATTTTTTTTTAAATTCCCTTGGTTGCAACATGGAAAAGTTCATCACTTGCCCTTGACCTTAGCCAGCAATGTAGCATTTTCTGATTTCATTTGTTGAAGATCAGCAGAAATCTTCTCCAGGTTGCTCAATACTTTCTTGTTGCTCTCCACCTCAATCTGAAATAAAATATACAGATATTCAGCCATATTTGAGATAATTAATTGACCTGCATTCAGTCATGTGTCATACCTGTCCTGTATGAACACAAATACATATCTGTTCTTCTAGGTCTTTGGTGGTTGGTTGGCTGCTGATCGAGCGGTCCATGGGCTTATGCCCTTTGACCTAATGCCATTATATTGCTGGGAAGTCTGTGGATTTTCGGCCCACCCCGGGATAGAGCCAGAGAATAACTATCACACCTCCAGGAAGGTAGGTTTCAACCTATGCACTGCTCCTAGCCAAGATTGAGTTTACTGTACTCATTCCCCGCCACCAATTGACTACTGGCTATGCCGAACATTGCTCTAGGCATGCAACCAAATGTTAAAGTCAAAAGGATTGTTACGTCCTGAGTCACTGTGCCTCTATGATGGGTTTTAGCCATAGGAAAAAACAGTGCTGCAGAGTACATCTCTGGCTCCCTCCCAACCACATAATATATACATATATATTCAGGTAAACATGAAACACATTTCAACAACAAAATAAAAGCATAATTGTATAGATGACGTGCCATGAAGCTTTTCTAAGAAGATAACGTCAATATAACAGCATGTCATCCACTAAGGTTTTCTGTTGCATGGGTGGTATGTCTAGTGGGCCATTGGTGAGACACACAGACGCAACCACATGCATTCTAGGTCTTTGATCTCTCCCATGTCTATTCTTCCATGTTTGATCTATCACACCTGTTCTAAGTCATTAATCTATCACACCTGTTCTGTCTTTGATCTATCCCACCTGTACTGTCTTTGATATATCACACCTGTTAAAAGTCTCTAAACTATCACATCTGTTCTGTCTTTGATCTCTCACACCTGTTCTGTCTTTGATCTGATTCATACCTGTTCTTCTAAGTCTTTGATTTCTCTCATCACTACTCCTGTATCTTCCACAGTTTGAATCAATTGTTCAAAATTCTGAAACAAAAAGAATAATTTTCTCAGGTTGTTATTTCTAGTTGTACCACAACAAATTCAGATTAAATAGTTGAACTGTACTACAAACATCTACATTCTTCAATAGTTGAACTGTACTACAAACATCTACATTCTTCAATAGTTGAACTGTACTACAAACATCTACCGGGTACATTCTTGAATAGTTGAGTTGTACTACAAACATCTACATTCTTGAATAGTTGAACTGTACTACAAACATCTACACTGTGGAGCTCTCATGCAAATGAAATCACAAAATTAAACTCATTTAAACAACAGAAATCAACACAAAAAAGTCATCCTGTGATCAGTCATCATTATGAGAAATGCCCAGCAAAAATTTCTAGGTCATGAAGGTGTATGAAGTTTGGCACAATAAAGCTCTTTGGGATCAATGCCCAACAGTCCTACGGGTAGACATCACATTGTTCCTGTTATTTTTCTGTTAGTTTTATTTCATCAATATTTAGTTTTATTCTATCAATTTTCTGTTTGTGTTGTTTCACCTCTGCCTAGTTCTTACTCTTCTGGCAAGTATCTATATTTAGCTCTATTGTCATCATGTGATCGTTCTCAAACTCCTGCAGATTAGTAGAATGTAGTCCAAATAATGTAATGTGTTGTGTCATGGTTTATAGCTTATCTGCAATATCTGCGCCTTTCGGCCTGACATCTGAACTCAGCATGGCTTCTAGGTTACTTTGACCCTATATGGGTTAGCCTCCCCCCCATAGTCTCTTTAGTTGCCTCTTATGACATGCATGGAACGTAAACCATGTTGACATTCTTTGCTCCCATTTCAGGCTCTGTCAACATGTGCGTGTCTTTTTCATGTGAACATAGTGCAGTTCTGACCATCATATGTTGTGAATATGTACTTGATAAAGGCCTTTTGATCGAAATGTCAGTTGTATGTGTTGTTATGTGTTACCAGCGATTAGCAAAACTTCATTACCTTGTTCCAAGTTGTGCTTTTGGATTAAAGTTTTTCTGTAGTTCGTACATATTAAATCAATGAATGATGGGAAACTAACAATAACGCACAAGAAACAACATATTCAAAGTTGGACTGACATATCAAATGTAGAAAGATCTGGACAATACAACAATATTTACAGTTTGTACTGTGGACAGGTGATGTTGGTTAAGCATACAGACATATGTCTATTTCTATTCTGTACGGTGGAATCTGTTATAACAACGTGGTCTGGATCGACAAAATATGTATGTAATAACAGAAATTAATACAGTGGAATCCCATTATTACAACTTGTCAGGACTGACGAAATCTGTATGCAATAATAAAAAATATGCTACATACAGTACAAACAATATAGAATAAATAAAAGTGGGGATTTTGTCAAGTGTTGTTATATAGGGAAGTTTGTTATAAAAGGATGAGACTATAGAGGGATTTCATGGCATTTGTTATAGAAGAATGCACTATACAGGGATTCCACTGTATTTGTTATAACAGAATATGCTCTAATTGGATTCCACTGAACTTAGAACAGACATCATTCTCTTGCACACACTGTAGTCTCCTTTCACATACACATATCTTTTCCCCACATACATGAGTCTCCTCCCCACATACACATATCTTTTCCCCACATACAGGGGTCTCCTCTCCACATACACATATCTTTTCCCCACATACAGGGGTCTCCTCCCCACATACACATATCTTTTCCCCACATACAGGGGTTTCCTTCCCACATACACAAGTCTTCTCCCCACATACAGGGGTCTCCTCCCCACATACACAAGTCTCCTCCCCACATACACAAGTCTTCTCCCCACATACAGGGGTCTCCTCCCCACATACATAAGTCTCCTCCCCACATACACAAGTCTCCTCCCCACATACACAAGTCTTCTCCCCACATACAGGGGTCTCCTCCCCACATACACCACATATATTTCTGACTGACCTCATGCAGGGCTGCTAACAGTCTGTAAGCCTTTTTTATATTCTCATCTTTCTTGGCATCCTGGACAAAGAGCAGATATGGTTATATTTCAATTTCTCTTCAATTCATTTCTCTTCTTTATCATTCATTCTCAAACTCCCGCTGGTTCTCTCTTATAGCAGGGCAATGGTTGTACTAGATTTCCAGCAGGATGTAGTCCAGAGAACGAAAATGCATTATGTCACGTTTTTATTTGCGCCAATGGCTCAACATATCCGCCTTCATCAGCAATTCATTTCAATAAGTCTTCTATCTTACAATGTGTTATTTATGTTTACAAGTAGACCTAATTGCTCATTTATAACACTGAGGCCTTCTGGCATGTGCTGATGTTAAAATGCTTGTGGTTATTGAGCAGTGTGTGTGTTATTGTCTGTGTGTCATTCGACCGGCCCATATTCACAGTAGCTTGAGAATATACACAAACGTCTGAACTAAAATTGCATCTATTTTAGAAATACGGTGTGGCCAAAGATGGAAAAGTGATGGCTCAAGTTGCAAGGCCAGTGGGTGACATCTGAGCAGATTGGTTCAAATCCCATTTGCTGCATTATGATTTTTCTTGAATAAATCCTCAATGCTTTTATATTATATTTTCACTGATAGATTTTGCAAGGAGAAACCTGTCACAAAGTCTCTTCTCCTACATAGAAAGTCTGCAATTTTATTCCACATACACTACCAAATAGTTGATGGCTTTCATGAGTTTGTGAGTCAGCATACTTCTGCATTCATTCTCAAACCCCTGCAAATTAGCAGGATGTAGTCTGGAGAACGGAATGTGTTATGTCATGTGTTATGCCTTGTTGCTATATCTGACACATCCAACTTCAAAACTTCTGTGTCAATATGACCCTATATGGGATGGGACAGCCGAAACCATGCCTAAGCCTCCTTAATCACCTCTTATGACATGCATGAAAAGTAAACAGTGTTGCTAATCTTTGTTCTCCTTTTGGGCCCTGGTAACACACAGGCAGTAAGCAAACAAATTGGTGGAACATGCCAACTATATACAAACATAGACTCTCCCTCTGGGTAGATATCTTCTCAAAGAATTTCACAGCTTTGAGTTTTCTTGATATGAAGGAAAGCTCTAGAGAACCCACGAACCACCCCCCCACCCCGTCCTTAAAATTGCACATAGGAAACATGAGATTCATTTTATCTTGCCCCAATCCTTGGGGAACACAACAAAGATACCAAACTTTAACTGGTTTCTATCCAATATTTGACTTGTTCTCAAAATGGTTTCGAACATATCAACATTTTCAGCAATACATTTTGTTTTCTCTTTCGGTTTGTTCTGCTAAAAAGTGAAACAATTTGGAATCTATTGATATAAATAGTCTGCTCTCAGTAAAATTATTCACCACATCTATAGAAATTTCTTGGCACAATACTCCTGTGGTGTGCCATAGCTTTAAAGTGTTATAGAAGAGTTTTGAGAATACCATGGACAGCGAAGAAAACAAACCAGGAGGTGTTACGAACAATTAACGTCCAGGAAGGCTGGCTTCTGAACACTACATTAAAGAAAAAGCTAGTTATTTTCGGTCATATTAAGAGACACGACGGCATGGAGAGAGTGTTAATGGGGGGGATGGTAGAATGCAACAGGGGCAAAGGCCGACCAAGACGCCGTTGGACAAAAGACATTCAAGAATGCCTGCGCATGTCACTGGAAGATGCAAGGCAACTTGCTCAAGACCGCAGATAATTCTAGAGATTCATAGGAAAGACTAAGTTCTGGAAAGAATATGTCACTTGATGATGATTTCAGTAAAATGTTTATTGGGTGTACCCTGTGGATGGTTGAGAAAATATACACAGGATATATGATGTGTGGGTGTACCATGTGCACCTATAATTAAAGCTACATTCATGCAAGAGGTGCCCCCGCATGCAGGTCTACTGCCAGGTGAACTGAGCAGAGAGAGGAAGAGTGATAGTCAGAATGGTGGATGGTTAAGAAAATATATAAAGGATAAACGAACAGAGGTGAGGGGTGAAGAAGTCGCCCAAGAGAAATGAGAGTCCATTAAAAAAAATTTGATGTAACATAGTTTTCATACCCTACATATAGTGATATTTAGGTCACCATGCCAACCTGTACAATAGGAACACATTTTCATGACCTGATCTATCCATATTTGTGTCCAACATTATTGTCTGTGTCAACAGATTTTCATTTCTGACTACAAAAGTGACCACCTACCTGGCAGATTTAGAGAACATTTTTTTAATTTGATTTGAACCAGGAGTTTCCTCCATTAGGGTGGCTATAGTGTGTTTGTTAGGTCTACAGTGCTGGTTTATTTACCTTAGGCACACATTTAGTGTAGATCCAGTCTAGAACAAACATTGTTCATTGTTATCTGAACAGTAACATCTATAGACAGAGAACCCAATACAATCAAAATTAAGATACATGATCAATAAATAAAACAAGCGGTGGAATTGAAATATCTTGGGAGCATTTTTACAGATGATAGAAGAATGGACAGAGAACTCGAGACAAGAATTCAAGAATCGAACTACGTAAATTATGAACGTACCCCAATTTTGAAAAAAAAGATATATCTTGGAAACCAAAAGGTAAATCATAAATTCAATCTTCATATCAACATTGTGTTATCATTGTCAGACATGGACACTAACAAAAAGAACAAGAGAGAGAACTTACTTCGTGTGAAATGAGATGTCTAAGAAAGGCAGCAAACAGAACAAGAAGAGATCATGTGAGAAATGAAGAGATTACAAGAACTGTTGGAACAACATCTCTGGTCTAATATATTGAAAAACAGAGTCTGAAATGGTGTGACCACTGACACAAATTGAATCCTTATTGGCAAGCAACAAGAGCATAGAACATGAAAATGCACAAAGCAAGATGCAGAGGAAGATCAAGAAGATGGATTAAAGGAGCTACCAACATTCTGAGACATCAAAATATTACTGCATATCAAGTGACCAAATGTGCCATAGGTCGAAAACCTATCGCTATTCTTCTTCTTCTTCTGCGTTCATTCTCAAACTCCAACTGGATCTAGCTGGTCCTGCTAGATTTCCAGCAGGATGTAGTCCAGAAAATGGAAATGCGTTGTGTCGCCATTTTATTTGCGCCAATGGCCCGACACATCCGTCTTCGGCGGTATCGCTATTCAATCCTGTGACACCTCACAGCAAAAGCAGAGAAAAAAAACACAACAGATAAATAGAATCTTCTCTGAGCATAGAAGTACATGTTCTGATTGTAATTCAAAGTAAACATACCACCAGTTGACAGAGTAAACATACCACCAGCTGACACGTCTAAAACAATGACATTTTTTTCCAGTAGAAGTTAAGATAGCACAAACCATGAGCTTGTATACTGCCCCAATTTGAAAGGCAAGGCCAAGTACACACTGTTTAAGTCACATTAAATTCTTGCGGCAAAGAAAAACAACATCTGCTAAGGTTAAATAGCCAGATTTTTCATCGCTGAAGTTAAATCTGCAGAACATTTGCCATTAGCTCTGCATACAGCAGTCGTAAAACTGTGTATTTTGGACGTATGTAAAACGTCTTATAAGTAAAAGAGAGGTAACTTTTCGTGACATACCAGTAAAAATTATAGGCATCGAAGGGATTAAATGCATAACAAATATCCAACAGCTCAATACATTTGAGAACCACTGGTCTAGCATAAATATAGCTCCTATAGGACACTAGATGTCACTGGAGTGCCTTGTCTCCCTAACACAACTGTCCACGCTCCTATATGACACAAGATGTCACTGGAGTGCCTTGTCTCCCTAACACAACTGTCCACGCTCCTATATGACACAAGATGTCACTGGAGTGCCTTGTCTCCCTAACACAACTATCCACGCTCCTATATGACACAAGATGTCACTGGAGTGCCTTGTACACTAACACAACTGTCCACACTCCTATAGGACACTAGATGTCACTGGAGTGCCTTGTACACTAACACAACTGTCCACACTCCTATATGACACAAGATGTCACTGGAGTGCCTTGTACACTAACACAACTGTCCACACTCCTATATGACACAAGATGTCACTGGAGTGCCTTGTACACTAACACAACTGTCCACACTCCTATATGACACAAGATGTCACTGGAGTGCCTCGTCTCCCTAACACAACTATCCACGCTCCTATATGACACAAGATGTCACTGGAGTGCCTTGTACACTAACACAACTGCCCACACTCCTATATGACACTAGATGTCACTGGAGTGCCTTGTACACTAACACAACTGCCCACACTCCTATATGACACTAGATGTCACTGGAGTGCCTCGTCTCCCTAACACAACTATCCACGCTCCTATATGATACAAGATGTCACTGGAGTGCCTTGTACACTAACACAACTGCCCACACTCCTATATGACACTAGATGTCACTGGAGTGCCTCGTCTCCCTAACACAACTGTCCACACTCCTATATGACACAAGATGTCACTGGAGTGCCTTGTACACTAACACAACTGTCCACACTCCTATATGACACAAGATGTCACTGGAGTGCCTCGTCTCCCTAACACAACTATCCACGCTCCTATATGACACAAGATGTCACTGGAGTGCCTTGTACACTAACACAACTGCCCACACTCCTATATGACACTAGATGTCACTGGAGTGCCTCGTCTCCCTAACACAACTGTCCACATGTGTATAAGAAGACTTACCCTAAAAATGAGCTCATCTGTTACAGTAAACGTCCTGTCTAATTTGCCAGTCAATGAATTGATTTCTTTCTGAACACTTTTAGTGTCAACTAAAATCTGAAACACACAGACACTAGACAGTTAAATCACATATCACAATTATGTCAATCACATGATATTGTCTTTACCTCCCAGGTGAATGATGGTTGATCCACACTTGCCGTTAAGTGCAGTCTCAGTTGGTCTTCATCCAAGGCCAGATGTGTCACCGAGGTTGGGTTGAGTCAATGTTTGTTCACAGTTATCTGGATGTTTTCTATTTCATCATTTTCTTTGTCTACCCTTGGCTCCTATATCCGGATATTCTTTAGTTATATGCTCTCAGTGGTATTCAGTTATAGATAGGTGTCACTGCCGTGTCAGGGATTGGTGGTGCTAGAGTATGCACTGCTATTTCTGCTGAATCAGGGATTGGTGGTGGCGATGCTAGAGTATGCGCTGCTATTTCTGCTGTATCAGGGATTGGTGGTGGAAGAGTATGTGCTAGCGATTCTGACGCTGAGTCAGACTCCAACAAAAAGATTGGATAGAATCTGCAATGCAAATCATACTGGGGTGTACGTGAGATACATCAGCATGGATTATGCGATACTTATTTCATTGCCCACAGGCAGAGCAAAGAATACAATTGTGCAGAGTGTGGGCCTACCTACAAATCACCGCTCATAAAGAGCACCCTCTACACCCTGAAATGCTCAAATTGAAAGGCAGTTAAATGAAGAAAAGAAAGTCATGGATGGAGTAGCGCAGACGACATACAAAGTGTGTGCAGGTTGGAAGACGAGCTACTAGGTGTGGAATGGAGTTGGCTTCTCTTATATTGTCTGACAACCTTCAAAGTAATAATAACACACAATAGATAATGCAAGGAATGGTGTCCAATAGTTGTGGAGTCAGAGGTGCGGGCTCTGATCTGTGAGAATTCCAGGGAAGGTGATATGATTATATATACAGATGGGTCGGTTGAGAGACACATTAGGAGTGCCTGGGCCTTCACAGCTCAAAGGTGGGGGAAGACCATCAGAGAGGAATGTGGTGCATTTACTCAGACGACAAGCAGCATGACAATGGAGATATTGGCAGTAACCAAAGCTTTGAAATGGGTGTGCTTGCAAACTGCAAAACATGCCTGTATACTCAGTGGCTCGATGAGCATGATTGTCAAAGTGCAAGCGGGGTATATTCAGGAACAGTGGTTGGATGCAGTGAAGAATTCCTGTGTGTAAAGTGACTTTTATTTTTGTGTAGGGATATGCGGGAGCCCAGAGTAATGAGAGAGCAGATAGTGTGGACGCACACACGGCTACTACAGCTGTTGATGGATCGGGCAGACTTTTTTAACACCCTATTGGAAAATGTACGACCAAATGACTATAAGTGGCGATGATTATTCTTGTTGCATGACTAGAATAAGGGAGTTTGGTTTGAAATGTGGTGTCGCTAGACAGGAGTAGTTTCATGGGCAAGGAAGAAGATGGTCAATCAACTGCGTACTGGGACAGTCAGTCAACATGTAATGGCGGATACACTCAAGGAAAATCTGAGCACCTATGGACTTGTCTGAAGTGCAGTGATGATGATCCAATTACTAATGAACTAACTACTGGTATTTGGTTTGGGTTCATTCTTATAAGGTGACAGAACCATTTTACTTTCTGTCTTTTGATATGGTCAATACATGATTTTATACCTACGCTTTTACTAATTTCTTCATTTCTTATTTTATCTAGCTTAGTAAACTGTAAAGATTTTAATTTGCCACGAGGCTGTTAAAGACCATGTTTGATATTGGAAGCTAAGAGTTGTGATAAAATTTGTTGATATAATTTGTCTTTTATTTCCATCTTGATCTTTGGGTGAAGAAGTAATGGTGAAAGTTGGTAGGTCACTGTGTTTGTTTTCTGGCACCTTGTTTATATTTCTCTGTCTAGGCTTCCATTGTCAGGAAAAAATGCTGCCTTAAATTCTTGCTTCATCACATGAGAGTATCATAATAATCACAGAAGGTTTCTTGGACTAAAGTCTGTCATTGAAGGTTTCTTGGACTAAAGTCTGTCACTGAAGGTTTCTTGGACTAAAGTATGTCACAGGAGACTGATCACTACGCTTCATGGCATCCTGAAGGGCATCAAACTCTCTACACAATAACTTGTCATTGAAATCCTTTGTAGGGCACTCCAGTTCTGGCCCCTCACTTGATGTACATCATCATTGACACATTACACACTAGATATACAACATGGATGACACATTACACACTTGATATACAACATGGATGACACATTGCACACTTGATATACAACATGGATGACACATTACACACTTGATATACAACATGGATGACACATTGCACACTTGATATACAACATGGATGACACATTACACACTTGATATACAACATGGATGACACATTACACACTTGATATACAACATGGATGACACATTACACACTTTGATATACAACATGGATGACACATTACACACTTGATATACAACATGGATGACACATTGCACACTTGATATACAACATGGATGACACATTACACACTTGATATACAACATGGATGACACATTACACACTTGATATACAACATGGATGACACATTACACACTTTGATATACAACATGGATGACACATTACACACTTGATATACAACATGGATGACACATTACACACTTGATATACAGCATGGATGACACATTACACACTTGATATATAGCATGGATGACACATTACACACTTGATATACAACATGGATGACACATTACACACTTGATATACAACATGGATGACACATTACACACTTGATATACAGCATGGATGACACATTACACACTTGATATACAACATGGATGACACATTACACACTTGATATACAACATGGATGACACATTACACACTAGATATACAACATGGATGACACATTACACACTTGATATACAGCATGGATGACACATTACACACTTGATATACAACATGGATGACACATTACACACTTGATATACAACATGGATGACACATTACACACTTGATATACAACATGGATGACACATTACACACTTGATATACAACATGGATGACACATTACACACTTGATATACAACATGGATGACACATTACACACTTGATATACAGCATGGATGACACATTACACACTAGATATACAGCATGGATGACACATTACACACTTGATATACAACATGGATGACACATTACACACTTGATATACAACATGGATGACACATTACACACTTGATATACAACATGGATGACACATTGCACACTTGATATACAGCATGGATGACACATTGCACACTTGATATACAGCATGGATGACACATTGCACACTTGATATACAACATGGATGACACATTACACACTTGATATACAACATGGATGACACATTACACACTTGATATACAACATGGATGACACATTACACACTTGATATACAACATGGATGACACATTACACACTTGATATACAACATGGATGACACATTACACACTTGATATACAGCATGGATGACACATTACACACTTGATATACAACATGGATGACACATTACACACTTGATATACAGCATGGATGACACATTACACACTAGATATACAACATGGATGACACATTACACACTTGATATACAACATGGATGACACATTACACACTTGATATACAACATGGATGTCACATTACACACTTGATATACAACATGGATGACACATTACACACTTGATATACAACATGGTTGTCACATTACACACTTGATATACAACATGGATGACACATTACACACTTGATATACCGCATGGATGACACATTACACACTAGATATACAGCATGGATGACACATTACACACTTGATATACAGCATGGATGACACATTACACACTTGATATACAGCATGGATGACACATTACACACTTGATATACAACATGGATGACACATTACACACTTGATATACAACATGGATGACACATTACACACTTGATATACAACATGGATGACACATTACACACTTGATATACAACATGGATGACACATTACATACTTGACATGTTATTGTTCGTCCATTGAAGTCAACGATGACCATTCAGCTCAACTGGGATGATGGTGAAGATAATGATGTCTGTGGTGTACCCGACTGTGACTAATGAGTCCTATGTGTGCTTGGAATTGTCTACCACAATCTGGGCATGTGTGGGAGGAGTCTGTGGAACATTGAGCAGCTCTTGCCTTTCTTCTAGCACATTTTTGTTGTGCAGTTTGATATCTGAGGTTCTTTGCAGCTGCTGCACCACTGATTCTGCAACACTAGTCAGATCTGTCTTATGCAAGGGGTCAGTGATGTCTTAAGAGTGTCTTTAAAGCGCTTCTTCTGTCCTCAAGAAGCTTCTTCTGCGGAACCCATATAACAATATTTTTAGCATGCGATGATCTTTCATGCTGACCATATGTCCTGCCCATCGTGTCTGTGCCTTCATAAACATTGTATGTATGCTTATAGACTTAGATTTCATCAGTACTTCACTGTCTGGTATTTTATCCTACCAATGGATGTTGTGTATCTTACAAAGGCAGCTTAACCTTTAGGGCCTTACGGTCGCAATATTGCGCCTTGCGTGTGCGCCTCACCTTGCCTGTGGTCGCAATCATGCGCCATACAATATCACTCCATTCCCAGGTACGGAACTTCACGAAGTTAAAGCTTATATAGCGTAGAATTCCCACCACACGAAGCATACGTCACAGTTTAAAGGTCAAATTCCTTTACACATTACGATTGTAAGAGAGAGAAAGCCGGTTGAATTTGTCAACACATTTCTAGAGCGACTTTGGCCATTTTCGGTCATATTTTACTATCAAATTGAGTACCGCGTGGCATGGGTAAGTGATGGGTATGTTCTAATTGTTGTTTTTTGTGTTTAATATGTTGTTATTTGATAAGAATGTTTGCGTATTCATTCAAAAACACAAAAATAATATGTATCAGGGGTGCCACGTGTGTGCATGGACAATAATTACGATGTATGTCAGACTAGACCTAGTGTTGACCGGATGGACGTTATATGCGATTTCTTCACGTTTTATTCGTTTTTTTAGTTCATATTATATTATTTTTTATATAAAACAATATATATACAATAAGTATAGGTATTTATGAAGATTTTATCAATGTTGCCACACATTGCTCATGTATTAGGGTTGTCACAAAGATATATTTGCGATTTTGAAAATGGCGTTTTGCATTTTTGGCCCGAATTTTCAACTTCACAACTGTTATATCACACATACAACAACAACAAAAACACAATTATATTCACTCCTTTATTTAGATGTGCAAAAATTATTTTGATATCTTTTAAAACAAAAAAGTTAGACGTTTTCAAAACACCCACTATCAATTACGCAAATTTTTCAAAAAATAAGTCAGGCCCAGGGGGGATATTGCGTAATTTTAAGTCAGAGACCTAAAGGTTAAGTGGAAGCTGTTTAGTCTTCTAACATATCTGGCATATACTGTCCATGTTTCACAGGCATAAAAGAGTGATGATATTATTGCTGCTTGGTAAAGTATAAGTTTGGTGGTAGTTGTTATTCCCCTTCTTTCCCATACGTTGTTTTCGCAGTTTTCCAAATGTGTCACTAACTTTCACAATTCTGTTGTTTACCTCAGTGTCAATGTTTACATCTTGTGAGAGAGTGCTGCCCAGGTAGGTGAAATTATTGTCTGTTTGAAGCTCTTCTTCTTTTATCCCTCTATATAAAGATTTAAGTGTGATTTGTTTCATGTGAGTTGAAACATGACCTGTTTTTTTGTGTATTGATGGTGAAACCAAAGTTGTCACAGGCTTCAGCAAATTGGTTTAAGGTGACCTGCATACTGTCTGCAGAATCAGCATACAGTGCCCAGTCATCTGCATAAAAGAGTTCCCTGACCATTGTGTCTCACACCTTAGTTTTGGCAAATGTCAAAGATTGAAAAGTTTACCGTCTTTTCTGTATTTTAGTTGTATTCCTGTTGCACGACTTGATCTAGATGCGCCTGTCAGCATGGCAGAAAACATCTGGCCAAACAGTGTTGAAGCTAGAAGACATCCTTGTTTGACCCCATTAGTTACAGGAAAAGCTGGTGATGACACTCCATCAATGATAACAATGGCCATCGTGGAACTGTTGCACTATGTTCATAAATTTAATATTACAGATACATTAAACATGACACATTACAGACTAGACACACAGCATGGCTGAGATATTACAGATTATGGCACACAGCATGGCTGAGACATTACAGATTATGGCACACAGCATGGCTGAGACATTACAGATTATGGCACACAGCATGGCTGAGATATTACAGATTATGGCCCACAGCATGGCTGAGACATTACAGATTATGGCACACAGCATGGCTGAGACATTACAGATTATGGCACACAGCATGGCTGAGATATTACACTGGACATGAGCAAGGGATCACCTTATCAATTTCTTGTTTCTGTTTTTTGATATTTGCTACAATCTCCATGATCTTCCTCGTGTACGCCGATCTGTTGACATCTTTTGTCATTCGTTCATACTCAGACATCTGTGACATTAGACAGATGACAATATCAAGAAATTAGATCAAATGTTTCAATAAATTGTTTGATAAATAACTGTGCCAATATTGTATGCAAGCATAAACACAAAAATGAATGAGTCAATTATAAGATATGAACCAAAGTCATAGCACATGATTTCCCATAAATGTTCAACTGCCTTGTCAGTTGTTGATCAGAAACTGCCTGACAACTGTACTTGCTCAGTAGTGATGCAGCAATTCATTGGCCTTCCCAGAGCATGAGTGCTGCTACACCAACCCTACTTCCTGGTGACTGGGTGAACCACGGGTGTAATTGTATTTGAAACCACAAATAAGTGAAATCTGGGTCTACTGGTCAGCTGGTGAATGACTCAACCACAGTTCCTGGACATGACACAACCACAGCTCCTGGACATGACACAACCACAGATCCTGGACATGACACAACCACAGCTCCTGGACATGACACAACCACAGCTCCTGGACATGACACAACCACAGCTCCTAGACATGACACAACCACAGCTCCTGGAGACTGTGTTCTCTCTAGAAAGATCATGTAATCAGCTTTTGACTGGAGCATTGATCATGAACATTCTTGTATGGCTGATTCCCACCAAAGATTGATGTGTCTGACAATAGGTGCAAATAAAACGGCGACACAGCACATTTCTATTCTCTTCTTCTTCTTCTGCATTCGTTCTCAAACTCCTGCAGATTAGCAGGATGTAGTCCGGAGAACGGAATGCGTTGTGTCATGGTTTACAGCATTGCTGCTATATCTGCGCCTTTCGGCCTGACACATCTGACTTCAGCATGGCTTTGGGTGACTGACCCTATATGGGATGGGACAGCCAACTCCATTCCATAACCTCATTAGTCGCCTTTTACGACATGCGTGGAAGGTAAATAGTGTTGCTATTCTTTGCTCCCCTTTCGGGCCCTGGCAACACACAGGCGTTCTATTCTCTAAACTGCATTCTCCTAGAAATCTAGTAGAAGCATTGTCCTGCTACAAGAGAGATTCAGTGGGAATTCTTGCTGTTTCCTGTCTGCTACAAGAGAAATTCAGTGGGAATTCTTGCTGTTTTCTGTCTGCTATAAGAGAGATTCAGTGGGAATTCTTGCTGTTTTCTGTCTGCTACAAGAGAGATTCAGTGGGAATTCTTGCTGTTTTCTGTCTGCTACAAGGGTTATTCGGTGGGAATTTGAGAATTAACACTGAAGAAAAGGAAGAATGGCTGATTATCTGAACAGACAGTGGTACACTCCAGGCATCCCATATGAGTTCAGCAGACAGCGATGTGTAAGCATGCTGATAGTTCCTGTGGCACTTTGTATATTTTTCTAGTCCTGCCCATCAATACCCCTTTTTTCCCTCATTCGATCTCAAACTCCCACCGGATCCCTTTTAGAGCAGGACAATGGTCCGTACACAATTTCCAGCAGGATTTAGTCCCCAGAGAACGGAAATGTGATGTGTCGATGTTTTTTTGTGACAAGAGTCCAGCGCATCCGATTTTGACATTGGTAACTAATACATTGAGTATTTCTACAACATTCACTGAAAAGTGGATGTCTGTAATCATATCAATAGTATAATCAGCCACAGCATGTACACGAGATCTGGTTCCTGTATCCACTCGCACGTCACCACGCTCAGATAGTATAGTCAGCCACAGCCTGTACACGAGATCTGATTCCTGTATCCACTCACATGCCACCACGCTCAGATAGTATAGTCAGCCACAACCTGTACACGAGATCTGATTCCTGTATCCACTCACATGCCACCACGCTCAGATAGTATAGTCAGCCACAGCCTGTACACGAGATCTGGTTCCTGTATCCACTTGCATGCCACCACGCTCAGATAGTATAGTCGGCCACAGCCTGTACATGAGATCTGGTTCCTGTATCTACTCGCACGTCACCAAGCTTAAAGCTAACCACGGTCAAAGATGTTTGACATTTTGTCGCTGTCTTGCTTCTCTATTGTGACAGACATGACACTTCCTAGCCGTCTCACCAAGCATATACACATACATAGAGAATTACAACCCCCCCCCTTTCCCGTCCATTGTCATATGTCCGAAAATGCTCTTGATGCCAGCTCTCTCATTACCCTAACCTCCAGCATGAGCTGGATAAAATATCCATGCAAGTCCCTGGAGGTATGAAACCTGAATATACTCCATCCACTCTTGATGCAGTCATCCATTCTGAATCTTACGGATCATGGATTGAGAATGGCTGATGGAATAGAGAGGCGGTACCTATGAAACTACTGACCACCACCTTTTTGAATGTCCAGCGCTGGATGACATCAGGAAAATGCTTCTCCCTCCATTGCCAGATAAATGGAACACATTATATGGAATAAAACAACAGCTAACAAGCACATGCATACATCACACAATGGCATTGGGTCAAAGGGCAATAGATCATGGACTGCTGGATCAACAACCAACCAACCAATAGAGGCGGTACACATTAAGGAATATCTCCAGTGTTATGTTACTGAATCCTATTGAAAAAATAATGTGACACAAACAACACGGCTGCTTGACACAAACAAACAAACAATGAGGCTGCTTGACACAAACAAACAATGAGGCTGCTTGACACACAAAAAACAAAAAAAAACAATGAGGCTGCTTGACACACAAAAAACAAAAAAAAACAATGAGGCTGCTTGACACAATCAAACAATGAGGCCGCTTGACACAAACAAACAATGAGGCTGCTTGACACAAACAATGAGGCTGCTTGACACAAACAAACAATGAGGCTGCTTGACACAAACAAACAATGAGGCTGCTTGACACAAACAAACAATGAGGCTGCTTGACACAAACAAACAATGAGGCTGCTCACCAACTGTTTAAGTAACTCATCTTTTCTTCTGGCATCATCTGACGTCTCCTTCATCCGCTCTCGGAACTGTTTCATTTCTTCGAGTTTTACCTGGGCTTCAGACTGTTAAAAAAAAGCAAATAAAATAACTTACTATAGTTATATTGACAAGCACATTTGTTAAACAAAAACTTCACTAACAACAAAACACACTTGACATGGCATTACAGATATGACATTTAGGAGAACTGACATGTGTGTGACATATTAACTACAAATTAACAATACACACTTGACATGGCAACACAGACATGACATTTCTATAATATAAACTTTATATCTCAGATGTCATTATTTAATTTAATGGTTCTCAACCTTCTTTTACAAAGCCTCTCCCCCTCTTACCCTCTGTAAGGCGCAGCAAGACTTGTTTCTTGATATATTTTCTTGATATATAAATTTTGTTCACAATATAATTGTCATCCAGTGACCACCCTGGATACGTCTTTGGGATTCCAATTTCAAATTTATTTCTCTGTGACCACCTCAAGTCTCCATGGCTCTCCTTTAGATGATCTGTAGGGCCATAATCTCACATTTTTTTCTCTGTGATTCCTTCAATTCTCCATTGTTTTCACCTAGATGGGTGGTGTGGGCTGCCAATTTCAATTTTTCCTCTGTGGCCGCCAACTCAAGTCTCAGTGGCTCTCAGTTGATACCATGTAGCCTACACTGAGAACCACTGATTAACCAGTCAGATTAGAGGAAATTTGACAATGAAAGAGTTTAAGTGGGGAGGGGGGAGGTTTACTTAACTCTTTATATCCACCGAGCCGCTAATATCTACATTTTGGAGACCCACTATGCCGAAAAGCTGCTCAAATCTACATTTTAATATGAATTTACTATCGTGTTCGGCATAGCAGGAAAACCGCACGGAGACAAAGAGTTAATAAATGTGACACTTGGGGGGTGGGTTTACTTAATAAATGTGACACTTGGGGGTGGGTTTACTTAATAAATGTGACACTTGGGGGAGGGGTTTACTTAATAAATGTGACACTTTTACTTAATAAAAGTGAGACTGAGGGGGGGGGGGGTTTACTTAATAATATCAGAAAGAGACAATCTTTATTTTTGGAAACATTATGAGACAGTGAGGTCTGGAGAACATAGTTACAACAGGGAGGTCTGGAGAACATAGTTACAATGGGCAATATTGAAAACAAGAGAGATCGGAGACAACAGAGTGGGAAAATATTAAATAGTCTGATGTCATGGCATGGCAAAAAATTCAACAGCTATCCTGAAAAAAAAAAGTATTGGAAATATAGATTTATGGGGATCCATGATCACCTACGTCAGTTGACACAGCATTGGACAATGAATTAGAGGAATTATACAAATGCACAACATAAGAATTCAAAGCAGTGTGCAATTTTAAATGAACTGACTTCCTAGTCTAAGATAAACATGAACTGACTTCCTAGTCTAAGATAAACATGAACTGACTTCCTAGTCTAAGATAAACATGAACTGACTTCCTAGTCTAAGATAAACATGAACTGACTTCCTAGTCTAAGATAAACATGAACTGACTTCCTAGTCTAAGATAAACATGAACTGACTTCCTAGTCTAAGATAAACATGAACTGACTTCCTAGTCTAAGATAAACATGAACTGACTTCCTAGTCTAAGATAAACATGAACTGACTTCCTAGTCTAAGATAAACATGAACTGACTTCCTAGTCTAAGATAAACATGAACTGACTTCCTAGTCTAAGATAAACATGAACTGACTTCCTAGTCTAAGATAAACATGAACTGACTTCCTAGTCTAAGATAAACATGAACTGACTTCCTAGTCTAAGATAAACATGAACTGACTTCCTAGTCTAAGATAAACATGAACTGACTTCCTAGTCTAAGATAAACATGAACTGACTTCCTAGTCTAAGATAAACATGAACTGACTTCCTAGTCTAAGATAAACATGAACTGACTTCCTAGTCTAAGATAAACATGAACTGACTTCCTAGTCTAAGATAAACATGAACTGACTTCCTAGTCTAAGATAAACATGAACTGACTTCCTAGTCTAAGATAAACATGAACTGACTTCCTAGTCTAAGATAAACATGAACTGACTTCCTAGTCTAAGATAAACATGAACTGACTTCCTAGTCTAAGATAAACATGAACTGACTTCCTAGTCTAAGATAAACATGAACTGACTTCCTAGTCTAAGATAAACATGAACTGACTTCCTAGTCTAAGATAAACATGAACTGACTTCCTAGTCTAAGATAAACATGAACTGACTTCCTAGTCTAAGATAAACATGAACTGACTTCCTAGTCTAAGATAAACATGAACTGACTTCCTAGTCTAAGATAAACATGAACTGACTTCCTAGTCTAAGATAAACATGAACTGACTTCCTAGTCTAAGATAAACATGAACTGACTTCCTAGTCTAAGATAAACATGAACTGACTTCCTAGTCTAAGATAAACATGAACTGACTTCCTAGTCTAAGATAAACATGAACTGACTTCCTAGTCTAAGATAAACATGAACTGACTTCCTAGTCTAAGATAAACATGAACTGACTTCCTAGTCTAAGATAAACATGAACTGACTTCCTAGTCTAAGATAAACATGAACTGACTTCCTAGTCTAAGATAAACATGAACTGACTTCCTAGTCTAAGATAAACATGAACTGACTTCCTAGTCTAAGATAAACATGAACTGACTTCCTAGTCTAAGATAAACATGAACTGACTTCCTAGTCTAAGATAAACATGAACTGACTTCCTAGTCTAAGATAAACATGAACTGACTTCCTAGTCTAAGATAAACATGAACTGACTTCCTAGTCTAAGATAAACATGAACTGACTTCCTAGTCTAAGATAAACATGAACTGACTTCCTAGTCTAAGATAAACATGAACTGACTTCCTAGTCTAAGATAAACATGAACTGACTTCCTAGTCTAAGATAAACATGAACTGACTTCCTAGTCTAAGATAAACATGAACTGACTTCCTAGTCTAAGATAAACATGAACTGACTTCCTAGTCTAAGATAAACATGAACTGACTTCCTAGTCTAAGATAAACATGAACTGACTTCCTAGTCTAAGATAAACATGAACTGACTTCCTAGTCTAAGATAAACATGAACTGACTTCCTAGTCTAAGATAAACATGAACTGACTTCCTAGTCTAATATATACATGAACTGACTTCCTAGTCTAAGATAAACATGAACTGACTTCCTAGTCTAAGATAAACATGAACTGACTTCCTAGTCTAAGATAAACATGAACTGACTTCCTAGTCTAAGATAAACATGAACTGACTTCCTAGTCTAAGATAAACATGAACTGACTTCCTAGTCTAAGATAAACATGAACTGACTTCCTAGTCTAAGATAAACATGAACTGACTTCCTAGTCTAAGATAAACATGAACTGACTTCCTAGTCTAAGATAAACATGAACTGACTTCCTAGTCTAAGATAAACATGAACTGACTTCCTAGTCTAAGATAAACATGAACTGACTTCCTAGTCTAAGATAAACATGAACTGACTTCCTAGTCTAAGATAAACATGAACTGACTTCCTAGTCTAAGATAAACATGAACTGACTTCCTAGTCTAAGATAAACATGAACTGACTTCCTAGTCTAAGATAAACATGAACTGACTTCCTAGTCTAAGATAAACATGAACTGACTTCCTAGTCTAAGATAAACATGAACTGACTTCCTAGTCTAAGATAAACATGAACAACTCTTCTTCTTTCATTCTGTGTATTTATGGGCAATGTCTCCACAAGATGTCCGTTTGTTATTGTGTATTTATGGGCAATGTCTCCACAAGATGTCCGTTTGTTATTGTGTATTTATGGGCAATGTCTCCACAAGATGTCCGTTTGTTATTGTGTATTTATGGGCAATGTCTCCACAAGATGTCCGTTTGTTATTGTGTATTTATGGGCAATGTCTCCACAAGATGTCCGTTTGTTATTGTGTATTTATGGGCAATGTCTCCACAAGATGTCCGTTTGTTATTGTGTATTTATGGGCAATGTCTCCACAAGATGTCCGTTTGTTATTGTGTATTTATGGGCAATGTCTCCACAAGATGTCCGTTTGTTATTGTGTATTTATGGGCAATGTCTCCACAAGATGTCCGTTTGTTATTGTGTATTTATGGGCAATGTCTCCACAAGATGTCCGTTTGTTATTGTGTATTTATGGGCAATGTCTCCACAAGATGTCCGTTTGTTATTGTGTATTTATGGGCAATGTCTCCACAAGATGTCCGTTTGTTATTGTGTATTTATGGGCAATGTCTCCACAAGATGTCCGTTTGTTATTGTGTATTTATGGGCAATGTCTCCACAAGATGTCCGTTTGTTATTGTGTATTTATGGGCAATGTCTCCACAAGATGTCCGTTTGTTATTGTGTATTTATGGGCAATGTCTCCACAAGATGTCCGTTTGTTATTGTGTATTTATGGGCAATGTCTCCACAAGATGTCCGTTTGTTATTGTGTATTTATGGGCAATGTCTACACGAGATGTCCGTTTGTTATTGTGTATTTATGGGCAATGTCTCCACAAGATGTCCGTTTGTTATTGTGTATTTATGGGCAATGTCTCCACAAGATGTCCGTTTGTTATTGTGTATTTATGGGCAATGTCTCCACAAGATGTCCGTTTGTTATTGTGTATTTATGGGCAATGTCTCCACAAGATGTCCGTTTGTTATTGTGTATTTATGGGCAATGTCTCCACAAGATGTCCGTTTGTTATTGTGTATTTATGGGCAATGTCTCCACAAGATGTCCGTTTGTTATTGTGTATTTATGGGCAATGTCTCCACAAGATGTCCGTTTGTTATTGTGTATTTATGGGCAATGTCTCCACAAGATGTCCGTTTGTTATTGTGTATTTATGGGCAATGTCTCCACAAGATGTCCGTTTGTTATTGTGTATTTATGGGCAATGTCTCCACAAGATGTCCGTTTGTTATTGTGTATTTATGGGCAATGTCTACACGAGATGTCCGTTTGTTATTGTGTATTTATGGGCAATGTCTCCACAAGATGTCCGTTTGTTATTGTGTATTTATGGGCAATGTCTCCACAAGATGTCCGTTTGTTATTGTGTATTTATGGGCAATGTCTACACGAGATGTCCGTTTGTTATTGTGTATTTATGGGCAATGTCTCCACAAGATGTCCGTTTGTTATTGTGTATTTATGGGCAATGTCTACACGAGATGTCCGGTTGTTATTGTGTATTTATGGGCAATGTCTACACAAGATGTCCGGTTGTTATAGATTGCTCCTTCGTTTCATTGTTGGTCCATCTTTTGCCAACAAGTCTGATGTTTCATTTCCTGGTATGCCATAGTCTAATGATCTCCACCGGTGTATTACTTGTCCCTGTTTAAATGCTCTAGACCTGTGGTTTCTGGAGGGAATCTTTAGACCACACACAACTCCTAGTTAACCTTCAAATCTGTACCAGAAAAAATAGTGAGCAATACATACAATACTGACCACATCATCCTTAGCATGCTATTCATAGCATTAATCATGGTTTCCAATCATCTCCAAAGCTCTCAGCTGAAGTTGTCGTATCTGTTGTTGATGTAGTATTTGTGTTTTCGAGCATCAAGGCCTTTTGATTGATGTATGTTGTTACCTGAGGAATTTCCATTCATTTGCAATTTGTGTGTGTGATCTACTCGTATATTTCAGAATGTTTGATGAAAAAAAGTTTGAAGGACGTCTTGAAGAATCTCTCAAGTACTGCAAGATTGACACAAATTCTGTGAAAACTACAGTTCATGACCGATGAGTGCTGGTATTGACCATCCAGCCTGGAATAGACAGATCAGTGCTGGTATTGACCATCACGCCTGGAATGGTCAGATCAGTGCTGGTATTTACAATTTTGAATGGAGCAGAACACTGTTGCCAATTCAAAATGACAAAAATGAAAAGAGAGATCAGACTATTTTCTCTTAACCTACTACATTCCTGCTCACAAACTTGTTGCAATGCTACTACATTCCTGCTCACAAACTTGTTGCAATGCTACTACATTCCTGCTCACAAACTTGTTGCAATGCTACTACATTCCTGCTCACAAACTTGTTGCAATGCTACTACATTCCTGCTCACAAACTTGTTGCAATGCTACTACATTCCTGCTCACAAACCTGTTGCAATGCTACTACATTCCTGCTCACAAACCTGTTGCAATGCTACTACATTCCTGCTCACAAACTTGTTGCAATGCTACTACATTCCTGCTCACAAACTTGTTGCAATGCTACTACATTCCTGCTCACAAACTTGTTGCAATGCTACTACATTCCTGCTCACAAACCTGTTGCAATGCTACTACATTCCTGCTCACAAACTTGTTGCAATGCTACTACATTCCTGCTCACAAACTTGTTGCAATGCTACTACATTCCTGCTCACAAACTTGTTGCAATGCTACTACATTCCTGCTCACAAACTTGTTGCAATGCTACTACATTCCTGCTCACAAACTTGTTGCAATGCTACTACATTCCTGCTCACAAACTTGTTGCAATGCTACTACATTCCTGCTCACAAACTTGTTGCAATGCTACTACATTCCTGCTCACAAACCTGTTGCAATGCTACTACATTCCTGCTCACAAACCTGTTGCAATGCAACAGGTTTTTCAGAATTGGACTCATCTGCCATCTCAGAACTCACAAACAAACCAAACTTGACCATTTTCTCAATGCCATGCTCATCTTTACTTGCGAAGGAGGAACATCATCACATTAAAAAATAGTGATATACTTAAGCGTTCAAATGACTAGATACAAAAGGCATATTTTATTAGTAATGCCACTGGAACCTCAGAGAGATCACAAACAATCCTTACCTCTCTCTTGGAGTTGAGCTGCCTAAGCTCCCTGTACTGATCTATCAGAGGCACCCTGTGAGTCTCCCACTGCTTGGCTAAACTGACTAGTCTCTGGGCACTTGTGTCCACTATACTCTACAAACAAAAGTACATGTACAGGAAAAGTTACAGAAGCATCGGCAAAATATATATACAATACTATCTTTGTAAAATCATATTTCAAGGTGATTATATGCCAAAGTTGGATGTGGCAGGTCATTGATGCAAAAACAATGCAGATTCTCTTCATTGTCCATTCTCTGAACTATCATGCTAGAAATGACCAATGTCCTGCTACAACAGAAATTCAGTGGGAGTTTGAGAACCAGCACATAATAAGGTGATCAGTCTTCTCCATGGTTCAATGTTAGCAAAACTAGAGAAAAACTTTAGACCCCCCCCCCCACCCCACCTACCTGTACATTTAAAACATTGGATCTAAAAACCTTAGCCCCCCACCAATCTGTACATTTAAAACATTGGGTCTAAAATCTTTAGCACCCCCCCCCCTACCTGTACATTTGAAACATTCAGTCTAAAAACTTTAGCCCTCTCCTGCCAGTACATATGAAATATTCGGTCTAAAAACTTTAGCCCCCTCCTACCTGTACATTTGAAACATTTGGTCTAAAAAATTAACCCCCTCCTACCTGTACATTTGAAACATTTGGTCTAAAAACATTAGCCCCCTCCTACCTGTACATTTAAAACATTTGGTCAAAAAACTTTAGCCCCCTCCTACCTGTACATTTAAAACATTCTATCTACAAATTGTAGACCTACTACCTGTACATTTGATACAACCCAAGTGCCTAATTGTGACATTGTCATAACTCTAAAGCCTACCTCCTACCTGTAACTTGCAGCAACCCCTTTGTCTACCTGTATCCTTGTATAGCTTAAGTGCCTACCTTTAACTGCAATAAATTTATATTAACTTATATTGTTGATTAAGAAAAAGACAATCTTCAAAACTCTATAATAATAACCCCAATAACCCAACTGCCTACATGTAACTTTACAATAATCTCATTACCTACCTGTAACTTTACAATAATCTCATTACCTACCTGTAACTTTACAATAACCTCATTACCTACCTGTAACTTTACAATAACCTTATTACCTACCTGTAACTTTGCAATAATCTCATTACCTACCCGTAACTTTACAATAACCTCATTACCTACCTGTATCTTTACAATAACCTCATTACCTACCTGTAACTTTACAATAACCTCATTACCTACCTGTATCTTTACAATAACCTCATTACCTACCTGTAACTTTACAATAACCTCATTGCCTACCTATAACTTTACAATAACCTCATTACCTACCTGTAAATTTGCAATAACCTCATTACCTACCTGTAACTTTACAATAACCTCATTACTTAACTGTAACTTTACAATAACCGCATTACCTACCCGCAACTTTGCAATAACCCCACTGACTACCTGTAACTTTGCAATAACCTCATTACCTACTGTAACTTTACAATAACCATACTTCCTTACCTGTAACTTTGTAATGTTGGTTTCAGCTTCAGGTAATAAATCCAGCGTCCTCTTTTTGACACTGTATGCATCTTTCTTCTCCTGCGAACTCTTCACCTCCACCGAAATCATCTCTTCCATTTGCTGACGGCCCGCTGTAAATTTCCTGACTTCCAAATCTAGTTTATCAACATCAGTTGTGATGTTGGCAAGCTCTGACCTCAGTTGTTCTAGCTCTTGCTGTCGTCTCTTCTCCTGCTCCTGTCACAGAATTCATATTTATTCAGAAGCAATACTAATCTATGACAAACAAACACTAATCTATGACAAACAAACACTAATCTATGACAAACAAACACTAATCTATGACAAACAAACACTAATCCATGACAAACAGACACTAATCTATGACAAACAGATACTAGTCTATGACAAACAGATACTAGTCTATGACAAACAGATACTAGTCTATGACAAACAGATAGTAGTCTATGACAAACAGACACTAATCTATGACAAACAGACACTAATCTATGACAAACAGATACTAGTCTATGACAAACAGAATGTGGCTATCTACAACTGTTAGAGTCAGTCAGTTATCACTGTTTGTAAGTGGGTGAGTAAACTTTATTACTCTCATTTTTATACAGAACATATCACACAATCTGATGTACTCAATCATTCATCTAGACATATCGTTGCTTTCCTAAATGTTGAGTTGTTTCATTGAGACATTCTCACACTGAGACTTCCCCATAAATATGTAAGAATGGCTCAACTTACTTCTTCTGTGTCTTTTGTAGGGACACCTGCTCCCATCTGAGCTACAGCTTTCTCTTCATCCTAAAGACACAAAAATAATGACAATATAAAATTAAAATCAAAGAATGTCTGAATACAATGATTATAAAAAATGAATTTGGTAGCATATTGTATTCAGGATGTAGCCATCAACCCAACATATCCTACTCAGGATGTAGCCACTAATCCAGACATGTTTTAGCTGTAGTGATTTTCTTGGCAATGTTTACCTTCAGTAAACGTTCAGTTTGTCAATGTTTTCTGAATGGTCCATATGCAAAATTGCCTGCAGCAGGATTCACACCTAGCACCATAGCCATCACAGACACTCACCGTACCACGTTACTACAGAGCTGGATCAAATGACTATACCACATTAAAATAAAAGAATGTCTGAATAAAACCGAGCTGCTATCCATCAAAGATTGTTATGTTTTGTTTTCATTTTGATTCAGTGATTATGTGTATGTTGAAATCAACCAAAAACATCACTCTTACTTGTAAATTTATTCACTAAACTGTGTATGATCTAGAACAAGCATTATCAGCCTTGGTGCTCTTGTAAGGACATGTGCTTACGCATGATAGTTTCCAAGGTTGAAAGGTACTCCAGCAAGACAAATCCACCAACAAACAGACAAAAAAATAACGCGCAGATAGTATAATGACAATCATTTGTACTGTGCACTCGTTATTTCTGTGCGCTACACACAGAGAGAGTCCCACCCCAGTGTGTAGCATGCAGGAGGAATGTAGAGTACAGATATTATCAACAGGTAGTACTTTTTCTGCTTTGTAGAAACACAATCAATTCATGCTTAATTCTGGGGAGATTCAAACTGATATATCTGAGTTAGCAGCAGCCATGTTTGAGTTAGCAACCATGTTTGTTATTGTATGTAGCAACAAATACTAGTAAAATGTCATGTGCAGTGACTATCTAAAAAGTGGGATTAAAAACCTGAACGGTTTATTGGCATCTACTAGTACAGAACCTGTATACTTTTCATTTCCATCAATCTGATAGTCTGTTTGGCAATGGTAAAACTCACTCCCTTGTGCTATGCACGAATAACCTTATTGGTTATATGGTTTTACTGTAATGTCACATATTACTGGTTGCCGTATAATATGGTAAATATAGCGATAATGATGTCCGTTGATGGAGGGTGTTTCTCTAAACAAGTCTGGGTCATTCCGTCAATCGTTGGATTAATCAACTAACATCGTAAAGCCCAGACCGATTTGTGTAACAGGCAAAAGAGCCAGGGGAAAAAGAAACCAAAAGAAACACTCAGAAGAACAATACTTAGAGAAAGTAAAACAATCAATATCCATACTATTCAAGAACTGCGCAGAATATCTTTGAACAGAAAGCATTGGAGAGATCTGACCTCTGCCCTATGCGCTAACTTCAGCACAAAAGGAAAATGAATGAATGATATCGATAGTATTACAACTAGCTAATCCAAATAGTACATCCCACAAAAATGGCTGCACCCACAAAATACTCTTATAAATTACTTCACGTCTCTATGTACAGGGATATCTTAGTATAGGTATATCTGTACACACGTTATTGTTATTGTTGTGTGTTTCCGTTTCTTGAAAAAGGTCCCATTTGGACAGCAACATGGAAACAGTTCTTGTTATTGCATTTATTGTTACTCAGTGTTGACATTGTTTTGTTTATTTTGATAGTAGTTAGTATTATAGTAACATCTTTCACTTTATTAGTCTTTATCACAGTCTTATAGATGTGGTTTGTGGGTAAATTCTGAAATAATTTTTTAATTTAAGGCAGGTGAGTTTATGCAATATTTTGAATGCCATGTAAAACGATGCCCATCAAATATGTGTTGGCTCTTGAGATTAATCTGGGGCTTTTCAATTCATTCATAAAACTTCAACATTCATTAAGACAATGAAAATATGAAAGCTCTATGTTGTTAAAATATGAAAGCACTATGTTGTGAATGTGATTTTATACACATTTGATTAGGATGGCATGTAATTTGTTCAAAAATTTGCTACTACAGGTAATGGGAGATAAGCATGATCTAGATTTCTGATCACAGTGTTAATTTTTGTTTTTTAAAAAAGACCACAATTATTAGCATGGACAAGGGGCAACATTATCTGACAGGTCAACATTGTCTCACACAGAAAAATTATCTCACAGGAAACATTATTTCAACTTACAGCAGCATATTGAAGCTTCTCTGTGTGGGCAAATCTTGAGCCCTTTGTTCTGGAACCGAATGACTTGTTTTGGGCTTCAATACTACTGAGTATCTGTTGCAGATCACCTGCAGCTGTTTGAGCTTCACCTCTGTCTGATCGCTGGCTGTCCTGCTGTAACCTTTCTCTGATCATCTTCATGAGACGCTCCTGCTTGCGACGCTGGAACTCCTAAACCAAATGACAATAAGACATTCTTACTCTCAAAACACTTAATGTATGCTAATAGAACGATGTCACACAAACCCATACACATATGAAAACTGACAAATGTCAAGAAGCCACTATCGCATTATTCAGGAATATATAGGAGCAAATATTTTTCTTTGACCAATAGCATACTTAGGGATGATATGGTCAGTATCATACTAGCAATATATAAAGACTGAGATCACAATACTTCACAGCAGACGGATGTGTTGGGCTATTAGTGCAAATAGAACAATGATACAACACATTTATATTCTCTGGACTACATCCTGCTGAAAATATAGTAAGACTATTGTCCTGCTACAAGACAGATCCAGTGAGAGTTTGAGAATGTGTCCTGCTACAAGACAGATCCAGTGAGAGTTTGAGAATGTGTCCTGCTACAAGACAGATCCAGTGAGAGTTTGAGAATGAACGCTGAAGAAGGTGAATCACATCACAAAACAAACATGGACCCACTCTCAACTTAAACTAAATCACATCAAGTTTTGGACCATATCAGAATTGATTAATACCAGAAAAGATCTAGCTTGACATCCCACTGAATTGGATCCCATAATCACCAATTTAGATCACACCACATCACACCCACCTGGACCACATCACATCAACCTGAACCACGTCACACCCTCCTGGACCATGTCACACTTACTTGAACCATATAACAAATTTAGATCACACCGTACCTATTTGGATCATATAACGTATATCAAAGCACAAATGTGGACCACATTACACCCACGTGGACCACATTACAATAATTTGGACCACATCACATCCCCTTGGACCACATTATATCAGTGCTTATATGTACACAGTTAACAAGCCACTCCTATCTCATTTCTGGGAAGCCAGCAGACCATGCAAAAGATGGATGTCATGTGATGTATTCCCTCCAGAACCACTGCCTTTCCAATGAACTCCCTGAACCCTTCTGTCTAGGGTAATGCAGCTTGCATTTTTCAATGTATATTTCATATGATTTATATGACGACATGTTATCTTTAATGTTGTCAGTGCATCATCTTCTGTGTCTGCCCTTTCTCCTCCTCCCAGGTTCTCTGCCCTCCATTATTTGTCTTTCTAAACATTTATGTCTCTTTATATGACCAAACAGGCATAGTTTTCTATTTGTTATTGTGTTTAGTAACCAACACTCTGGAATCTTCAATGTGTTTGTAATATTTGAGTTTCTCTTTTCTTCCAAAAGATGGATTACAGACATAATAGAGTCAATGAAAACAAACATATATGGATCACACAAAAAGGTCATCTTCAGAGAACCCTTTTATACCTACTGCTGCAAGAAATAAAGGGGTATAAATTAAAAAAACAAAAAAAGAAAGATACAAATCTGCAGTATCGTACTCATCCTACATCAGTACAACTCTCTCAAACACCAACAATATAAACATCCAATCACCCCAACAATACAACTCTCTCAAACACCAACAATATAAACATTCAATCACCTCAACAGTACAACTCTCAAACACCAACAATATAAGCATTCATTTACTCCAACAGTACAACTGTCTCAAACACCAACAATATAAACATTCAATCACTCCAAGCAATTTTAAATAAAGTTGACCACTGGCTTGCAAGTATGCTGACCTGTTGAGTCAGTCTTGATGCTAGTCCTGTCTGGTTCCACTCATTCTCCCACTCCTGGTGAGTAGCAATCTCTAGAACATTGGACTCCATCACAGATGGTGCTGTGTCTCGATGAAGGTTTGTCTGGTTGGTCACGTAAGGTAAGTGTGAGGTGTAGTATGTTCGCAACTCTGTGATTTGTCAGACAACAATTATAGGCAAAATACAATTGTAATATCAATGTGACATTAAAATATCAGACAAATGTGACATTAAAATATCAGACAAATGTGGCATTAAAATATCAGACAAATGTGACATTAAAATATCAGACAAATGTGACATTAAAATATCAGACAAATGTGACATTAAAATATCAGACAAATGTGACATTAAAATATCAGACAAATGTGACATTAAAATATCAGACAAATGTGACATTAAAATATCAGACAAATGTGACATAAGAGCTGCAACTATTGTTCTCCAACAATTTCTCCTTCATCTATGGACGTACTTACCTCCACTGTTCTTCTCCAGTTGTTCCTGAGTTTTCTAACTCTCTTCTTTACCAATGGTTTTTATTCCTACTTCTGTCTGATTAGGTTTCTTTCTAAGTATGTGTCCTATCTGTCTCTACTTTCTATTTATGATCTCTATGTCCTTCATTTTCAATTGAAATTATGAATTAAATAATTTGTATACTGAAATCTGAAATATTTGTGACAATAATGATTTTGATCCTCTTCCTGAAGGAGTGCCTATCTGCTTATTTTAGGGACAATTAATCTAAATATTATATCAATTATAATTAATCAATAATTAATTTAAATATTAATTTCTCTTAGGGTTAGGGTTTTAGAAAAGTTATGTTTTAAATAACTAACCCTAACCTTAAATACATTTATATTTACATTAATAAATGATAAACATAGCCAAGGGACAAATGTACATAGCCACATTACAGACAAGGACCATGATTTCTTTCACAAGTGATAGATTGTCTGCATATTCTACAACATTCCTGTAAAAAAACAGTGGTCCTATTCTTTAGATCCTGAACTAGAAGTTTTCTTGACTGCAGTAATTGGAAATTTTGAAAGATAAACATGAATTGTGTGTAGTTTTTCTCTTGTGATAATTCTTGAAATGTGTCATATGCCGAAAGACTTGAATAAGCAGGAGGTTCCTAAGTAGCTGATGTTACCAAATCAAATAGTGATTATAATATGTGATTATTATGTAAACACATTTGGTGTATATCTCTCTATGTGACAGTTCCTTACAGAATGTTGTCCTCACTACTACTCTGTAAGTCTCTCTCTCGGTTCTGTGTAAGCATTCAACCCTCTTCCAGTGTCATGTACAGAAAGTCTTTGATATCCTGTGTCATGTACAGTTTTGGTCTGCATCTCGTTCTCATCATTTAGGAAACTTTTCTTTCCATGATTAATCTTTCTAAACCATTATGTCTTTTTATATGTCCAGAATAATTAGCTTGTATTTATTGATAGTTTTAAGTAGCTAGTCGTGTTCTGTGTTCAGGTCTTTGCGGATGTTTGCTTTGATTCGTCTTCTGCCCATGATACTTTTAATACATTTCATTTCGAATGCCAACATTTTCTTTTCCATTACAGATGTCATTGTCCACGTCTAACAACCATATGTTGCCGCTGGAAAATAATATTCTTAATAATTGTAACTTTGTTGTTTTTTTTGGTGCTCCTTGCCATAGATTTTTCATCTGTGATGGTTTTTGTGGGGTCATTCGAGCAATCTCTCGTAGTGTTGATAGTTGACCCAAGATATCTAAATGGTGTGTGTATGCGTATATGTATATATACATGGATTTATGTGTGTGGTCAAAAGGTGACAACAATGATGTCACCAAATGATTACAGGTTATCATGTGATTGAATGTCTCCAAACAAAATGGTGGAATATACCATCTACATACACACATAGACTCACCCCCCCTGAGTAGGAGGCTTCTTCTCTAAGTTTTCCATAATGCTGTTAGTTTACGTTTTCTGGGTATCAAATACAGCCCTGGAGAATACCCATATTCTGGTTATAGTTATGATGAGCTGATATCATTGCACTCCAGGCAAACCCATAGATACTTAGTCTCTACCCGGATATGCATGCTGACAGTTCCTGTGACCCGCTGGTTAAACATTTTTCTCATTCCTCCCTGTTTGCATCCTGTTCTCTAGTAGTAGTTACCTGTCCATCTTCCCAGACAATAGTATTATTGTTGCACTATAAGAAACATAATCTACAATATACGGTAATAATGGATCTGACTCACAAGACCAATCTGAGCCACACAGAGTCTTCCACTGTATGTATAAGTAATCACAGGCCCGCTTGTACCAATCTGAGCCACACAGAGTCTTTCATGGTATGTATAAGTAATCACAGGACTGCTTGTACCAATCTGAGCCACACAGAGTCTTTCACGGTATGTATAAGTAATCACAGGCCCGCTTGTACCAATCTGAGCCACATAGAGTCTTTCATGGTATGTATAAGTAATCACAGGCCCGCTAGTACCATCATGTACTGCTGTGTCTTCATAGACATGCAGTTCTCTACTACCACACTTAATACCAAATTCAGATACCAACAGCAGACATTCAGATATACCTTTAGGAATTTTGGCTGTGAGACTGGTCAAAGAATGAGGGGCAGAAATATGGCAACTGTGGTAGTGTTGGAGACAACATGAGCCCTGGACAGACAAAAGATAACAATGTTATATAATGCCACAAACAAGTTCTCATTAATTCTAAATGCATCAATCACAAAGTACTCATAAATTCTCAGTGCATCCATTACAAAAAAGAAGAGCTGTAATAGCTACCAGATATTCATTCTGAGATTTATGTATTTAACATGAAGCAGCCTAATGTCAACAAATGTCACCACTGCAGTAGCCATTTATAATCATTGACAACAATCTTCCATGTTAATTTCCCATCTCGCTTTTATAATAACTAAGTGCTAGAGTGATTGTCCCTGAATTTTTCAGTGATATATATAGCCAGAGTTAATGTATTCAACCTCTTCACGTTTGCAAGCCGGACCATGTCAACAAGGGGTATTAAGGGATGGCACCTAGCAAACTATTCTCCTTACATACGACTACCAAACTATTCTCCTTACATATAACTACTACCAAACTATTCTCCTTACATATAACTACTACCAAACTATTCTCCTTACATATAACTACTACCAAACTATTCTCCTTACATATAACTACTACCAAACTATTCTCCTTACATACAACTACTACCAAACTATTCTCCTTACATATAACTACTACCAAACTATTCTCCTTACATATAACTACTACAAAACTATTCTCCTTACATATAACTACTACCAAACTATTCTCCTTACATACAACTACCACCAAACTATTCTCCTTACATACGACTACCAAACTATTCTCCTTACATATAACTACTACCAAACGACCAGCACAAGTGACTTGAAAATAAACATTTATACCTCCTTCTGCCATCCTGGAGGTTTGGAACGCTTTCGAATGCCCTTGTCTTTCAGAAAGGGAGGAAGCCACGCTAATGTCAGCTGGTAACCTAGCTCTGTTGATATGGCATGCTGGAGTAACACCGTAGCTCCTGTCAGGTTCAGGGAGGTATCAATTGCATATCAAGAAAAGATACAAGTATTTCTGACAAGTAATAGAGACATTAACTTAAAGCAATAGATTTTATGAAAATTCTAAGGTAAGTCCCTATGCCAGCAATCTGCCGTCGGGGATGAGAACTCTTCATGTACAATGTAAAGGTAAGTCCTATGGCAGCAACCTGCTGTCGGGGATGAAGATAACTCTTCATATACTAAGCTGCAGCAACTATAAGGTGGGTTGGCAAGTTCCCTTCCTTCCCTGCTATGTTTACCTTCCCCAAACCATGCGTCAGGTACCCATTTACAGCTGCGTCGACCGGAGGAAAGGCTGCAATCTCACACAATCTCAAACTCCTGCAGATTAACATGGTGTAGTCCGGAGAACTGAATGTGCTGTGTCATTGTTTACAGCTTACCCGTGATTTCTGTGTCACTTTGACCCTGCATGGGAAGGGACAGGCAACTGTTTTCCTCAAGACTTCCAGTCTTCCTCTTTGACTTGTTGATTCTATAACATTTGTTTTAAAAAAATTAATAAAACAAATGTATTTGTTCCAGACAAAATAACCAAGCTTGCAGGTCGACAAGAATTATTGCAAACAGTGGTGACATTGTAGGTCGACAAGAAGTATTGCAAACAGTGGTGACATTGCAGGTCGACAAGAAGTATTGCAAACTGTGGTGACATTGCAAGCCAACATGAAATATTGCAAACAGTGGTGACATTGCAGGTCAGCAAGAAGTATTGCAAACATTGGTGACATTGTGTAAACTGTCATGGCTTGGACACGCAACCATTCACTTTCAAAGTTCATCCTGCAAGGGAAAGTTAAAACCTCGCTTAATGTAATCAAGGATTGGGCAGGGAGTGATTTTTCCATGGCTGAAATGAAACCCAGCTGTAAATGGGTATCTGACACATGAGTTGGGGGGGAATGTAAACACAGCAGGGAAGGGAACTGGCCACCCTACCTGACAGTTGCTGCTTAGAACATGAAGAGTTATCTTTATCCCCGAGAGCAGGTTGCTGTCATGGGACCCACCTTTACCTTTTTTAAGGATAGGGATGCCCTGCTTTTTTTAGCAAATAGTTCCAATGTATCACCACTATGACTCTAATAGTTACAGGTTTTTACAGAGTTCACACGAGTATCTACACATATGAATGACATGTTAATCCCCAAAGGCTGTATGCAATTGAGTAGGGAGATTAACATCTGTTATTTAAATATGTAGATATCCTGTTGTTATTTTTGTGTTTGTTTCGTTTTGTTGATATCCCGTGATATTCTGCCAACTATCTGTTTGGCTTTGTGTCATCTAAATCCTTCTAGTTTTTATCATCATTTATACTCTTCTGGACTTCTGGACTGATCATATCTAGTGATATGTGAATGTGGACAGTGTTGTATCTTACTAGTCTTGTGCTGTGTTCTTGATGAAGGTCTTTTGGTCAATATAGATTTGTGTGTGTTATCAGTGATTAGCATAACTTCATTTCTCCATATTTCATCTATATCTGCTCATGTCTGCTCTCTCCATCTCCCGATTTATTCTGATCTATTTTCTTAGGATTTATGTAATTATTTTGTAAGGATAACTGGAGAGGAGATGGATGCCACCAGTTAAATCTTTCTCCCACTGAAATATTGCAATACATAATCAGACAAAACTTACATGGTGATGGACAGCCAACTCCACCCCCAAATCTCCTTAGTCACCTTGTACAACATGCATGCCAGGTAACAACGTTGCTATTCTTTGCTCCCCTTTCAGGCTCCGGTGAAACATAAGCAAAGAGCACTTCATTTTTTTCTATGAGCAATTTTGCGATTGGTTATACCTGCTGTTTCAGTCTCCGAATGGCTAACACGGTGTTCTAATTAATGACATTCAGAATAAGAAAACACATTTTTCATTTGGAAATCACTGAAATGCATAATCTTAATCCCATTATCAGCAAGCAGAAATGACACTATTGTTATCTTACACCAGCGGGCAGGGAACTTTTCCATCTATTATTCCAAATTACTACCTGTGTGGCAACTGGGGCCTGGGATCCTAGTTCAGAGCAAAGAATAGGAAAATAATAGAAAAAGGAAGAATAGAAAAGAATTATTTTCTGTCGAGGCATGTCACAGAAGGTGACTAAGGAATGTTGGGGATGGTTTGACAACCTGTCACTTGTGGAAAAATGCCATTGTCACTGTATGCCTTGCCTTGATGTCTTACATTTATCTTCTGTCAAATAGTCCCCATGCATGACGGAGATATGCAGGACAGTAAATATTGTGCCTTTGTCCTTTTGTGGCAGACTCCTAAATGGCAGAGAATCCTAGGCATGTCATCACTACAGATGGGTCAACTGATCTGATGGAAGAATAATGAGGTAGGTTGCTCAGATGTATATGCTGTACTCCTGGTAGAATGTGGTGATCCTGGGATACTGGAATTCCTCCCTTCAGAAACTAAACATACATACATAAACCTCCCTTAACATAACCATGGCTGTGTGACAGAAACTAAACATACATACATAAACCTCCCTTAACATAACCATGGCTGTGTGACAAAAAAAAACATACATACATAAACCTCCCTTAACATAACCATGGCTGTGTGACAAAAACTAAACATACATACATAAACCTCCCTTAACATAACCATGGCTGTGTGACAGAAACTAAACATACATACATAAACCTCCCTTAACATAACCATGGCTGTGTGACAGAAACTAAACATACATACATAAACCTCCCTTAACATAACCATGGCTGTGTGACAGAAACTAAACATACATACATAAACCTCCCTTAACATAACCATGGCTTTGAGACAGCAAACCTTATGTATTTGACTGTTACCTCAGTTACTCAACTGAGGATCTATTCTCTTTTCAGAAAGACTAAGGGCTGTCAAGAGCTACCTGCTCACAGCTAAAGGCATTATCTCATCATCATGTGTCAAGAGCTACCTGCTCACAGCTAAAAGGATTATTTCATCATCATCATGTGTCAAGAGCTACCTGCTCACAGCTAAAGGCATTATCTCATCATCATGTGTCAAGAGCTACCTGCTCACAGCTAAAGGGAATATTTCATCATCATTCTCTAGACCAGGGGTGGGCAAACTTTTTGTGCAGAGGGCCGCATTGAAAATTGTAAAGCTATTGGAGGGCTGCATATATTATGTACCGGTATTTTTGGCAAAAGGAAGAATATATATATATATATAATAATAATAATATATTTAAATGATGTCAAATTGGGGAAAAAATATTGTATATATAATATATAAGAAAGTCGAATTAAAATTCCAATGGATTTCTGCGTTATATTAATGGGAAAAAAATCATTATTGACGATCGTCCGTTTATTTAAAAATGTGTTTGAGGGCCGCAAAATATCCAATGGCGGGCCGCATGCGGCCCGTAGTTTACCATCCCTGCTCTAGACTACATCCTGTTAATTGATAGGAGAACAAATGCAGAAGATTTCTGGACCTTCTGATGAAAGACTCAACTTACCCATTGGCTCATCTGCTGCTTGAGATGTTTCCTTTGGCAGCTTCTCTACCAGGAACATGAATATCTTCCTGATCTCTGTTTCATTTGAGTAGAGGAATGTTTGATAGCCCAGGTCTCCACCTTTGTATCCCAAATCCTGGTAATACATACATAAATGTGAATCTGTCCCAATCAGATCATTTAACATGAAACTATCCCAATCTTCTTCTTCTTCTCGTTCGGAGTTTGACATGTCTACACAGGAAGTCCTGTTTTCTTAATAAATGCTACTGTATTTAAAAGCTCCTCAGTGCTCCCATACATCTTTCTGTGGATATCCATCTCTGTGGGCCAGTGTTCTTCCCGTAACTGGTTTAGTGTATTGCAGTCTTGCAGGATATGTTCAGTGGTCTGTGCTGCCTGCCCACAAGGGCATAGTGGTGATGGGACCAATCTTAGCCTATTTAAGTGGCTGTGTAATCTTTTGTGTCCTGTTCTGAGGCGGAAGATAATAACCTGCTCTGCTCTGTCGAGATAGTGGTAATTGTCTTTTGGGTGGTTGACTTTCCTGATGACTTTGATGAGGGTCTTCCTTTCTTGGTACGTGATTTCTTGGTCTTTTTGTTCCTGTGTTGCTCCATCCTTTGCCAGTTTATCTGCCTCTTCATTTCCTGGTATGCCACAGTGGGATGGTATCCACGGCAGTACTACCCTTCTTTGGATGCTCAATTCTTGCGGGCTGTTAAGGGCTTGTAGGACAGACATAGCATCAGTAAGAAATACCACCTGTTGACATTGGCTTGTGGTTTTAATTATTTCTGCAGCATTGTTTAAAGCCTGTACTTCTGCAGAGTACCGGTAGTTGGAGCAGAATATTCCAGTTGGTGAACATGTGGATTCATTTTCTTTTTCTGGATATTTTATGTACACACCAGCACCTCCATTCTTCACTGCTCTGGTTGCTGATCCGTCGGTATATACTTGCATCCATGTTTCTCTGGGGTACATATCTTCAATCATGTTGCATACTATTGTTTTCTTTTGAAGATTATTCAGTTCTATCATAGTGTGGTAGTTGTTTATGGTGGTTCTGATAGTGAGATTTGGCTATTGCTCCCACGGAACTGGAAAAAGTGTTGGTAATATCTCTCTTGTTATGTCTGGTAGTTCTTCCTTATATTTTGTTTCGTTTTTTGGATCGGTGTATATAACTGCTCCTCTTCAGTCTTCCACTGGCTATGTCACTGTATCTGGCCCGCATTGGATCAGAGTTCTGGCATGCTCTTGTACTTTTTTGCATGTACCACGGTCTTAGTGTCTCGCCTGTATGGTAAGGGGGTGATGCCTGTAATTTTTTCCATTTCATTTATGGGAGAGGTCTTCATGGGAGAGTGTGACAAGTGTGTTATATCTCCTTGCTTTTTATTCATCATTATCAAGTGTCGTCTCCGCAACGAAGGTTAGCTGCAACAGATCTTCAACATCCCCTGTCTCTTTTTTTGGTGGTGCACTCTGCTAGACTGTAACCTGTCCATCTTGTGATGTTACTCTCACACTTGTATATCTGCCTACCTCTTGCTCACCTACCTTTAACTTTACCCTCAAGTAAGGTGTTCAATAAGGTGTCATGTCTTTTAATGTGTTCAAAATATTTTATTTACCTGATCTTTATTTCCATTAATAATTCTTTCTTCATATTAATTGTTGTTAGAACCTCTTTGTTTATTTTCCTTTATTTCAAGGATATTCTACCTATTCTTCTATATATCCACATCTCAAAAGCATCAATTCTGTCTTCTAAATGTTTGTTTGTTGCCTATGTTTCTGAGCTATACATTAATATAGAATAGATGTAGCATTTTATAATTCTCATTTTTATCTTGTTTGTAATTTGTTTAGATGTGAATATTTTAAACAGCTTTACATCAATGAAAAAATATGACTTAATAGACATAGAGGGTTGACATTTTGTACTTGAGTTTCCTCATATGTAACCCGACCCTCTCCTAATGATGTAACCACATCACAGAAATTCCAACAGACGTAGCAATCATCATCATCATCATCAGGTGACATATTCTTTTCAGAAAGTAATCTTCCCTATGGATCTCTTGAATGCTCTGCGGTCTTGAGCAAGTTGTCTCAATTCTTTCAGTGACATGTTAGGGTATTCTTAAATGTGTCTTTTGTCCAATGGTATTTTCGATGGACTGTTAGTTGTGAGTAATCCTTTTATGCCTTTTTTTTCCAGAATGATGATAGTTGTGATACATATCAAATTGTGTTTGTGTTTTTCTTATTTTTCTTCTGTGAATAATAATCAGCACTAATATTCATATGATTGGAGCCGGAGAGTGTGAAGTACATTGTGCTACTAATTTTACAGTGGAGCTGTGTTATTTGCGCCTTTTGGTCTGACACATCCGACTTCAGGTTAATTTCTTTGACCCTAAATGGGATAGCCAATTCAACCCCCAAACCTCCTCAGTCAAGTGTAACATCCTACGTACCTGTACATGATTAGCAAGGCTAGCTCCCAAGCGAAATCTTGCAGACATTCCTGGAGGCAAGCTTGAAGGAAGGTCAACATCTCCAATAATGACTTTAAGACAGCGTACTATTGTGGACACAATTATCTCTGTGCTAAATTGGCGTAAACTTTGAATGTCATCTTCAAGATCACTGTCAAATATAAGAGAAATACAAATCACATCTGCTGCTTCCGATCATCTAATAACACTGTATTAAAAATGATTTTATAATTTATCAGAAGATAAATGCACTTCCTAGAGCAATACTGAAATCCAACTTCAGTGCCATTCTTACTCATTTTTGTTATTGTTAATGTGTTCTTGGTAAATGTCCTTTGGTCAAAATGTCAATTTGTGTACGTTATTATGTGTGTTTCCAGTGATTAGCAAAACTTCATTACCCCCCCCCCCCCCCGTTTCACATTTCACCTGTTATAATTTATAAGACCTCTCTTAAACTACTAATATAAGACACAACTTTCTTATCAATTGTTCTTTTTTGTATTCTGAAGGCATGTGCAGTACAGCCCAACCAAATGTACTCTGAAGTCATGAGCAGTACACTAGTACAGCCCAACCAAATGTACTCTGAAGGCATGTGCAGTACAGCACAACCAAATGTACTCTGAAGTCATGAGCAGTACACTAGAACAGCACAACTAAATGTACTCTGAAGTCATGAGCAGTACAGCACAACTAAATGTACTCTGAAGTCATGGGCAGTACAGCACAACTAAATGTACTCTGAAGTCATGGGCAGTACAGCACAACTAAATGTACTCTGAAGTCATGAGCAGTAAACTAGTACAGCACAACTAAATGTACTCTGAAGTCATGAGCAGTACGGCACAACTAAATGTACTCTGAAGTCATGGGCAGTACAGCACAACTAAATGTACTCTGAAGTCATGGGCAGTACAGCACAACTAAATGTACTCTGAAGTCATGGGCAGTACAGCACAACTAAATGTACTCTGAAGTCATGGGCAGTAAACTAGTACAGCACAACTAAATATACTCTGAAGTCATGAGCAGTACAGCACAACTAAATGTACTCTGAAGTCATGGGCAGTACAGCACAACTAAATGTACTCTGAAGTCATGAGCAGTAAACTAGTACAGCACAACTAAATGTACTCTGAAGTCATGAGCAGTACGGCACAACTAAATGTACTCTGAAGTCATGAGCAGTACAGCACAACTAAATGTACTCTGAAGTCATTAGCAGCACACTAGTACAGCACAACTAAATGTACTCTGAAGTCATGGGCAGTACAGCACAACTAAATGTACTCTGAAGTCATGAGCAGTACGGCACAACTAAATGTACTCTGAAGTCATGAGCAGTACAGCACAACTAAATGTACTCTGAAGTCATGAGCAGTACGGCACAACTAAATGTACTCTGAAGTCATGACCAGTACAGCACAACTAAATGTACTCTGCAGTCATGAGCTGTAAACTAGTACAGCACAACTAAATGTACTCTGAAGTCATGAGCTGTAAACTAGTACAGCACAACTAAATGTACTCTGAAGTCATGGGCAGTACAGCACAACTAAATGTACTCTGAAGTCATGAGCAGTACAGCACAACTAAATGTACTCTGAAGTCATGAGCTGTAAACTAGTACAGCACAACTAAATGTACTCTGAAGTCATGAGCTGTAAACTAGTACAGCACAACTAAATGTACTCTGAAGTCATGAGCAGTACAGCACAACTAAATGTACTCTGAAGTCATGAGCTGTAAACTAGTACAGCACAACTAAATGTACTCTGAAGTCATGAGCAGTACAGCACAACTAAATGTACTCTGAAGTCATGAGCAGCACACTAGTACAGCACAACTAAATGAGGATTGTGGTGTTTTGATTCCCAGGAATTATGGGAAATTTGTTCATACTTTCAATGTGCAATGGGTTTGTTTCTCCAGAGCTTTAGGCCTATTTCATATTCAGATTTCATTTGGTATATAAAAACTGTATTGTTGACATCAATTCCCTCCCTCCCCATTGACACTAACATAACTGTCAAACTTTTTTCAGACCCCTCCCCCAGCCGAATAGTTGACATACTTTATGGTCAGCCATTTTCTGTGTGCATGTTGAACAACACAGGACAGTACATGTTAGGTATAATGGACATGGGTTACAAAGGACTGATGTTCATGTTATTAGCGGCAATCCAAAGCCCCCCCCCCACCTCAGAAACATGGAGAGAACAATGGTAGTAGACTATAGTAGGGCTTACTAGAAATGAGAAAACCAACTTGTAGGCCTATAGTCTATAACAAAATAGAAATGAAACTACTAATGCTATGAAAACATTTATTTTTCCAGCTGCAACATACGGCTGTGAAACATAGGCCCTAAGTAATATAGCAGCAAATAAGATCAACGCCTTTGAGATGAAATGCTACAGAAAGATACTTAGAGTGTCAAGGAAGGTTAAAAGATAAACTCAGATATTATAAACACATTGAAGATTTCAGAGTGTTGGTTACTAAACACAATAGCAAAAAAGGAAAACTACACCTGTTTGGTCATATAAAGAGACACAACTGTTTAGAAAGACAAATAATGGAGGGCAGAGCACCTGGGAGGAGGAAAGGCAAACCAAGAAGATGACGGACTGACAACATTAAAGATAACATGAATACGTCGTCGAAAAATGCAAACTGCATGACTCAAGAGAGAGAATGGTTCAAGGAGTTCATTGGGAAGACGTTTTGGAGAGAATATGTCACACGACACATAGTCTAATAGTAGACCACGATAAATGGGAAGAACTTGCACAAAATAGATCTACATGGTGTTCTACAATAAAAAAGAGCGCATCATCTTGTGAAAGAAGAGAAATGCAGCAGCTCAACAGCGGAGAGCAGCCAGAAAGTCACGGATAGACCAAGATCCGTCTACAGTCGTCATTCCATGTCCGAACTGTCCAAGGACATTTACAGCTCGAATAGGGCTCATTAGCCATAACGAACTCATAATCAAGGACATAACTAAAATTGAATTTTCAAAAGTGGATGTAACAAATGGTCATCATCATCATGTGATGGACGAACAACAACAATAGTAGACTACAATTAACTATAGCGTTCGTTCTGCTGTTTTTCAAGTGGTAAGTAAAATTTGCAATTGTTATAATTACTATTTACTAACTATGGCTATAGCAATACTCTAAGTAAGCCTATATAATATAGTATCATTGTCTACAGAGTACTAACAACAATACTGATAACCAAATCGTGGAACAATATCAATACACATATAGTATATAGCTATACTGTCAATACTTTTAGAAGGTAAATCCAGGAATAAGGTAATGAAGTTTTGCTAATCACTAAAGACACACATAATAATACACACAAATCAACGTTTTGACCAAAAGGCCTATCTCAAGACAAAAATTGAAACAAAATTAAAAGATATACAACACAAAATTAACAATAAGTATATGGATGTTCACATTTGGCATGTGTAATGTAGATTGTAATATGGATGTTCACATTTGGCATGTGTAATGTAGATTGTAATATGGATGTTCACATTTGGCATGTGTAATGTAGATTGTAATATGGATGTTCACATTTGGCATGAGTAATGTAGATTGTAATATGGATGTTCACATTTGGCATGTGTAATGTAGATTGTAATATGGATTCACACATTGGCATGTGTAGATTGACCGGAAGAAGTGAAATGACACTGGACAAGGAATATAAAAAATGACTACATACATGTGACACAAAATTATCAGAAACTATGGAATAACTATAATCATACATGAGACAGGCGCTCATTGATGCCGTCAGGTTTAAGAATGCCATATTGGTAAATGGGCTGAAGTACAGTATAGTTCTCCACTGTCACCTTTGCTCTAGCTTCGAGGTGTATTCTAACCTTTGTGTTGTGATTGCCTTGCAGAGTGCTAGTATTGTTGTATGATTTAGTTTTGAATATAAGTAGTATTTAAAATTAATATTTATTTAAAACGATTACATTAGAGTTAGTATTCAGCCTGGGGTTAGGGGTTAAGGATCAGTTTCTAGTGTTAATTCAATCATCTTGTTAGAATTAAAGTAAATTATTATTATGTACAATAGCGGGAAGATATAATTTAAGGGACACGCACAGTGGTATACATTAGCAGACGGAATCGAACAATTATGGCATCCGTGTTGTTACATGTGATCTTACTTTTGTTATAAATTTATATATGGAGAAGAAAGAGTGTGAAGTCGAATGATATATTATTAATTGAAAACGCTTGCATTAGAGTTAGTGTTAAGGAGTAGAATAAGTGTTCAGTATTTAGAATTAGGGTAGATTATTATTATATAGAATAGCGGGAATATTCATGGAGTTCATTTCTGCAATGAAAAAAGTGTATTCCGCAGAGAATGCTGACTAAGGTAATTGTCTGGTTTTATTCACATTGTTACAGTTTCTCAACCCTACGGATAATTGATGTTTTAGGGAGATCTATGATGTCAGCTAGTTACAAATTTAAACAGCGTGCTATTTATAGCACAGTGGAGAACTATTCTGTACTTTTACCGGTAAATGTAGCGGTTCTCAAGCGCATGACGGGTCCGGTCGTCAGAGAAGCACAGCTTAATAAGTTAACTGTTGTAACCTGAATGTCCTGAGCCATTGAAGTGGACGTTTACAGGATAACCCAGATGGTTTTTTTATGCTATACATGTTCACAGAATCGGTCTGGGAGTCTCCTTCCAATGTTATTAATTGGTCAATTCTTGCATATGATATTTTGCATTATTATGATGATGATGGCATAGATGACGTTGCGGGACACGTGAAGCTCTCCTCGGTGTTGAAGGTGGTTTTAGGGAATGTGACAGACCGGGTCTGAGTAACTGAACATAGGCACAGGTGTAGCATTTGCTGCTGATGGTGCCGAAATGAGTAAGAACTTTTCAGAACAGCCAGAGCACTGACTTGGGCGGTTTTAGGTTTTTAGGTCTAAAACTAAATAAAACTTAGGACATGAAAAAAACAATAATAGACGAAATATGATGCAAAATAACCAGTTAAGAAATGGCATTACAAAGCCCGACATTTAAATTAGGGGTAAGTTTCAGATATATATAACCTACGATTCAATGAAACTCTATATCATAAAAAACCAAAACATACCATCCAATTAAACGTAAAGAATGAACAATGATACGATCCACCTCCTCCATTTTGTTGATAAGCGATCATGTGACTTTTGGGATTTTACGGTTTATTGGATTTACTAAACAAATAAAAGATGTTTGCCGAAAGATTTCAATTCAACCTCTATTTTTATTTTTGAACTATTAGAGAAGACATGGGCGCACATATTAAACCTTTCGCCCTCTGAAATACTGCAATACAGAACACAGAAAATTGTGGATACTGTAGACACCGTCAAAGAATGAACATGTCACGATTCTTTACACTCATCGACATTGCTGAAGGTACAAATTACTGAAGGTATCATTGTGTTTATGGAAAGTGGGTAAGCCCTACCCCTACGACATTAAAGGGTTTTGAGTTTGATGGATAGTAGTTATCGAGAGCCAGGATCAAAACTATCCAAAACGCAACTAAAATATTTCGGACTAAAGACACACATTTAGGAACTAATATAAACAATGTGAGTGTGACTGCGAGGCTGAGATTAAGAGAAGAACAGTAATGGTGCTGTCAAAATTAAAATAGCTAAAGAGACTATGGCAGGGTACTAACATCAGAACTAAGTTGTGTTTACTACGAACATGCATGTTTCTTATGGCGACATATGGATGGGAAGCATGAACACAAAATAAAACAGTGGCCTAGAGAATAACATCATTTTAATGACAGTGCTATAGGAGAGTTCTGAGAATACCATGGACAACAAGGAAAACAAACCAGGAGGTGTTAAGAACAATGAATGTCCTGGAAGGCTGGCTTCTGAACACCATATTAAGGAAAGAAAACTAGTTTTTTCCGTCACACTAAGAGACACGGCGGTATGGAGAGAGTGTTACTGGGTTCTGGGGAGGGATGATAGACGGCAATAGGGGTAAAGGCTGCCAAAGACGCCGTTGGACAAAAGACATTCAAGAATGCATGCGCATGTCACTAAAAGAGGTGGGACAACTTGCTAAAGACCGCGCAGAATTAAAAAGATCCACAGGGAAGACTACGTTCTGGAAAGAATATGTCACCTGATGATGATGAAAGAGACACAAAGGTTTAGAAAATTAATCATGGAGGGAAAAGTTATAAGAGAACAAGAGGCAAACAAAGACCAAGATGGACACAGTATATCGAAGACCTTCTGAACATGACACTGGGAGAAATTGGACAGCTTGCACAGAACCGATAGGATTACAGACTAACAGCAAGGATAACGTTCTGTAAAGACAAAGAGAGATGTAATGTAGAAAGTGCCGTTCCATACTCCTCGTGTAGGCCTATATGTCGTGCTATTGTTAAAGGTCATTGGTAAAAAAGATCGATTTTTGTGTGTTTAATACGATAGTATAATAATATGCATCGTGGAAGAAGCAGTGAGAATTCATTAATGCAGAAAAATTATCCAGCAAACTGGATTTTAACCCAGTCCGCTCAGATGACACCCAATCACCTCCCAACACGTCTTCCGTCTACGACCACGCCGCGTCCGGGGATGACGCGATTTGTTGCCTGATTTTTATTTACAATCTATTAACAAAACTTCATCACCATTTTTTCCAAGTTTTATCAGTCTCATTATAGTTTAGGTGCCGTAGTAACATACTTTATATAATTAAATAACAAATTACATTGGCATCAAGTTCGTTCAATCACCTAATAAACATCTGGAAATACAAAATAATAAGTAAATATACCAGACTACGACTGTTCAACCATCTTACACACATCTTAAAATTAAAAAAATAATACAAGTAAACATAGCAAACTACAACTGTTTAACTTTAATGTGATATCCGTGTTGACATATGGTCGCGAAAGTTGGAAAATAGCAAAAGCACTGGATAAGAAATTGAACTCATTTGAAAATGAATGTGTTAGACAAGTCTTAAATACTGGTTGGGAAGAATTCAAGTCAAACAAAGAAGTAAAAGAAGGCACCAAACATCAATATGTTTCTACAACAATAAAAAGAAAGCGTTGGACTTATATTGGATATGTACTTAGAATTAATGAAAACAGACTACCACTACAAGCATTAAAATGGATACCAAAATGGCAAAAGAAAAAGAGGAAGATCAAGAGAGACTCTTCGCAGAACAACCATCAAAGAGGGTATGACTATGGGTCTTAACAACATACAAGAATGGCACAAAGTAGCATCACATCGTTTTAATTGGAGAGCTCTGATTTCTGCTCTATTCGAACATAGATAAAATAATGTCTATGTGACGTGTCCTTTACAGAAAGTTGTCCTCACTGTCAATAAAAGGTAGTACTGCTGTATAACTGAATGAAAATAATACTCACGTGTAAGACGGGCAATGACGCACTACTGGATAACGACTGACAAACTATCACTGTCGGATGCCTAAGTGAATTAATATATACAACAAAACACAGAATATAAACATACAAATGACAATACACAGGACATAATCGACGTTTCGAACCAAAAGGCCTTTGTCAAGATACGCCGACGAGTACAAATGACTACACAACAAACTCGGACACGTTTGTTGTGGTGTAGTCATTTCTACTCGTCGTATTTTTATGTTTTAAATGTTATGTGCGTATCTTAACAAAGGCCTTTTGGTTCGAAACGTCGATTATATCCTGTGTATTGTCATTTGTATGTTTATATTCTGTGTTTTGATGTATATATTAATTCACGTAGACATCCGACAGTGATAGTTTGTCAGTCGTTATCCAGTAGAACGTCATTACCAGTCTTCCACATGAGTATTATTTGTCCTCACTGCCTTAGTTTTTAACTGCTTCTTGACCAAGGAAATATAATTTCCTGGAACTTTGCTCTCCACGAAGAACCTTTATAAACAATTGTGTCTCTTTATATTTGGTCATCAATGAGTTTGATCATCAGAGAATGAATTTATTGGCTTTGTAAACTTCTCAGTAGTTTTCTATTGCTTTCTTATCCAGTTCTGGTCGATTGTTACTGTCCTTGCTGTGCCTTCAGCCTAATACGGGGACTTTCCACTTCTTTGTCGATAATACGATCTTCCGCCTTCTCTACCAGCAGTTGTGTGCGCTGATGGGAAGGGAGGTGGGAGGGGGTACGTCCTCTTGCTGAGTAGATTCACATGTTCAGCCGACCTTCCCACCCACATAATTAATTATATTATTGCGTTTTGGTCAATATTTATATACTTGGAGATACCTTGGTTATTTTTGGCATGCGACTCCAAGTATATGACAACAATAAAAAAAACGTCGGGGCCTAAAAAATTATGTTGACAGGTCTTTATGAAGACGGCTAGTTTCAACCGACTAGCCACGGTCGTTGTCTGGGGGGGGGGGGGAGGGTGGCGCAGCTGTACATAAAGCGTACTCGTGGGACCATACATGAGACGGGAGTGGGGGAACTAAATTGGATTCTGGCCTTTCCGAGGGGAAGTGAAATAGAGTTACAAATTGATCAATTTTATATCTGAACCACAACATAAAAGTTATATATATTTATCACATGTCTGATCATGTGACCACATCACGTGATTTATTGAACTTCCTGGTTAAATAACTATATAATCTGATAGCTCAGAGTAAACCACAAGGCCTATATTTGGAATATTCCTATCCTGAAACCAAACACATTTTTTTCTTCATATCTCACAATTTGGCTTATCCACAGTGAAACATGTTATCAATGTCTGTTTTAAATTTAGCAACATTTGCTTCTCTGTTCTTACTATGCTACTCTGACTCTGTTATCAGATACGGAGAAGATGTTGAAAGAATGCGGATTATTGAAACAGTAGGAATGATCAAGTCTGGTAACCGTACATTCTCAGTAAGTTCTCGTTATTAATCTTAGTATTAAATTAAAAACGTTGACTATTTCCGTAAAGTTAGATTTCTCCTGCACTAGGGGCCTATATCAGATTGCTGGGAATCTAGCAAGACTATTATCCTGCTAGAACAGAGTTCCAGTGGGAGTTTGAGAATGAATACCGAAGAAGAAGATGTTTAGAATTCCATAATTTTAATATTTAATTGAAATCACCTGTTTCTGAAATGAGAACTTTTTTAAAATATTGCTCATAATGTTATTATAAGATAAAGAGGCATAATATATAGGGCCTAAGCTATTGTTGATTGGTAGGTGTATTTATGTTGTTGAATCTAGCAATTGGGCAACTGAAAAGAAGTAGCTTTATCCACCAAGATAAACAAATCCGTAGACACAGACCCAGCTGAAGTTGACAGCCCCTTAAGGTCTGTACCAGAACAAACCCAGTGGAGTGAAAGCCATGGAATACCGATATACATTCAGATCCATATAAAAGGAATACTAAGTGAGGGTGAACGAAACAGTGTGCAGCGAAGGTCAGTCACCCTGTTTCCTGAATGATGAATATCCACAAGATATATTGTAGAGTATACAAAGATGGGTCAGCACAGAATGCAGTGAGGAGTGGAGGTTCAGGTGTATATATATATATATAGATTATGCACAGAAGCCTAAAGATACAATCAGAACACCAACAGGGAAATTCTGCAATGATTATGATACAGAAATCCAGGCAATTAGGGTGACAACTAAAAAACTTCTGAACTCCAACCCCGGTCCACATCCAGTGGTATTCCTGACTGATGCAAGGTCAGTGCTTCAAAATAATCGCAGAAATCCATATCAGCTCCTGATTTTGGCTGTCTCAGGACTGATGACAACAGCCCAGTTGATGGATGAAATCCATATCAGCGTCTGACTTCGTCTGTAGAATGAGAAAGTTGAAGAAGGAGAAATTGAAATAGCAAAAAAAATAGAATATAATTGACACAGTTAATAACACAATACAATTGACACAGTTAATAACACAATAGAATATCATTCTGGTCATGATTGAGTCACAACAACAAAAATAGCACAATTTTTCTTCTGCATTTATTCTCAAACTCCAGTAGAGTAGAAGGTTGTAGTTCAAAGATCGGAATGCATTGTGTCATGGCATACAGCTTTGCTGCGACATCTGTGCATTTTGGCCTGACACTTCAGCATACTTTTGGATCACATTGACTAGATATAGTATTGGACAGCCAACTCCATCAAATAACATCCTTAGTCATGTCTGATGACATGCATGTAAGGTAAACAGAGTTGCTGTTCTTGCTTCCTTTTTTGGGCCCTGGCAACACACCGGTGAAAATGTTACAATCAGTATAATTATGAACATATTATCTAGCAGCAGAGATGATGAAACATCGTCAACCATGGACATGTGCTCACATTGATAATATCAGGGTTTATGACCATGAACAAATATGAGATGTCAAATTTCAGGTAAAAATATTACAGTGACATTATTGTAAAAATATTATATAGGCCCTAAACCAATTTTTAAACTGTATATCACTTTATTCTAGCCAGTGGTGACTAAATTGAAAGCTGGTTCATTCAGTTGGAAAAACTGTGGGAGCAGCTCAGATTTGCTAGTCGTCAATGATCTCTCAGTGACTCCAGATCCGGTGAAAACACCAGGAATTTTAAGTCTGAAGTTTGATATCAACATTCAAGAAACTTTTGAAGCTCCACTACAGGTTTCTGCTTCTTCTTTATTTATTTTTAAATTGTAAAAATGTATTTGTGTAGATATTCTGTTCTGTAGATGTTATTTAGCCTAGCCAGGGGATGAGTCATGACTGAATTATCTAGCCAGGGATGAGTCATGACCAAATCATGTATCCCAGTGGTTGAGTCATAACTGAATTATCTAGCCAGGGATGAGTCATAACAGAATTATCTAGACAAAAATTGAGTGTTTGACTGGATCATCTAACCAGGAATTGAATCTTGACTGGATTATCTAACCAGGAATTGAATCTTGACTGGATTATCTAACCAGGAATTGAATCTTGACTGGATTATTTAACCAGGAATTGAATCTTGACTGGATCATCTAACCAGGAATTGAGTCTTGACTGGATTATACAACCAGTAGTTAAGTCAAGATCGATAACAGTTCTATGAACTAATGATACATTTATGGTCCAATAGCAGTTCTATTAACTAACGATACACTTAACGATATAAATATTAGTTCTGATATTATTTTTTGTTCGCTGAAATTATACAATTTTGATCATATTCTAAAAACATTTTTTGCAGCTTTCTCTAGATGTAAAAAAACATGAAAAGTTCTTCTGGCTTCACATTCCATGTATAGAAGGCATGGGGTCATGCACTTACAATAATATATGCCAGAAACTTGCTACTTTGACGTGTCCAAAGCCATTTGCTGATAATAAAATTCCTTGCAAATGCCCTTTCACACAGGTATAGTGTCCGTCTGTATATTTTGTGTGTTCAGATATCATTCAATTTTATGTATTTAGATGTTATAGAGATTCATCTTGCAAAACAAACAAGGACAGATTCCGTATCCAAATTTACTCCCTATATCCTGATGAATATGCTAGGAAAGTTCATCTGAAGAAAATGTACTCAAATTTTGATGTTCTTGGTGAAAAGAGTGTAAAATATCACAAGTATTTTGTAAGTGGTAGCACAACTTATTTATGCTCAGAAGTACAGAGATTTGACTTAATTGTACTCTGAATTTCCAATATATACTTCATCCTGCTGAGCAGATCAGTGGCCTGTCAAGAGTATCACTCAGCAGATGATGGAGCTGAGAAAAGATGGATAGAAAACATCAGGGATTTCTGGAACAAACATAGTCATATTACAGCCAAAGAGACACATCTGACCTTGGAACACAAGCTCGAGCTCCAATCATTGAATAAGATTAATGGTAAGAGTTGATAACACACCACCTGGGATAGACAATAGATGAGAGAGCTGCCTGTTTAGAGTAGCACACACAACTCCACAGCTCAATCGACCTTAGAAAAAAAAACAACTTGTAAATGAATGACAAAGTGATCTCCATCATGTCATACTTGAGACTACAGATGACAAAGTTTGTCTAGTACATACTTGAGACTACAGATGACAAAGTTTGTCTAGTACATACTTGAGACTACAGATGACAAAGTTTGTCTAGTACATACTTGAGACTACAGATGACAAAGTTTGTCTAGTACATACTTGAGACTACAGATGACAAAGTTTGTCTAGTACATACTTGAGACTACAGATGACAAAGTTTGTCTAGTACATACTTGAGACTACAGATGACAAAGTTTGTCTAGTACATACTTGAGACTACAGATGACAAAGTTTGTCTAGTACATACTTGAGACTACAGATGACAAAGTTTGTCTAGTACATACTTGAGACTACAGATGACAAAGTTTGTCTAGTACATACTTGAGACTACAGATGACAAAGTTTGTCTAGTACATACTTGAGACTACAGATGACAAAGTTTGTCTAGTACATACTTGAGACTACAGATGACAAAGTTTGTCTAGTACATACTTGAGACTACAGATGACAAAGTTTGTCTAGTACATACTTGAGACTACAGATGACAAAGTTTGTCTAGTACATACTTGAGACTACAGATGACAAAGTTTGTCTAGTACATACTTGAGACTACAGATGACAAAGTTTGTCTAGTACATACTTGAGACTACAGATGACAAAGTTTGTCTAGTAAGAAATCATATTTGATTTGACTTATCAAGAGCCGTGTACATATCAGGAAAATGTTTGTACTTATGGGTTTAGTCACAGAGAAGATTATACGTGAAGGTTAATCCATGATCCACAAGATTATACGTGAAGGTTAATCCATGATCCACAAGATTCAGAATGGATTTATGAATTGAGTACCACAAGTTGTTGGAGTGTATTGGGATTTCACACCTGCAGGGACTTAATGTGGATATTTTGTCCAGGTCATGCTTGAGTTTTGAATAGTGGGAAAACTAAGAGATTGACTTCAAGAGTGCAGGTGTCGGAACAGATGACAGTCAGCAAGGGAGATATTTAGAATTTCCAGTGTATAGATATTTAGGACAAGGACAAGATATTGTCCTCTACAAAAGTACATAAGAATATGAGACATTGAATGTGACAAACAAACAGTGAATGTGATATTCAATGTGACCAGTTGACTTTGAATGTGATAATAATATGACAGATTGACATTGGATATTTGTGTAACAGGGTCACTATTCTCTGCCGACTTCGTCCTTCACTGTTGGAGTTAACATCCCAAAGGGAGAGTACCTTGTAGAATCCAAGCTGTCTTATGGATCAAAGGCAGTTAATTGTATCCAGATGCACTTCAACATTTCTTAAAAAAGGTAATGAGCCTGTTTGTGTATTCAAATATTCAAAATATTTCTTTCAGAATTGTTTGCTCGTTTTTATTACTTGTCCTGCCAAAGACGGATGTGTAGGGCTACTGGCACAAATAAAACAGTGACACAATGCCATTCCATTCTGTGGACTACTTGTAGTCAACTGTGTGTTGCTGGGGCCTGAGGGAGAGTGAAGAACAGTCTGGTACTGTTAGCTACCACACATTTCATAATATTAAAACCCATAACCCATCAGTGGTCGTAGGGATGTCACACTAGAGAAATCAGAGTTGTAGGGATGTCACACTGGAGACATCAAGTTTGTAAGGATGTCACACTGGAGACATCAAGTTTGTAAGGATGTCACACTGGAGACATTAGGGTTGTAGGGATGTCACACTGGAGACATCAAGTTTGTAAGGATGTCACACTGGAGACATCAGGGATGTAGGGATGTCACACTGGAGACATCAAGTTTGTAAGGATGTCACACTGGAGACATCAAGTTTGTAAGGATGTCATACTGGAGACATTAGGGTTGTAGGGATGTCACACTGGAGACATCAAGTTTGTAAGGATGTCACACTGGAGACATTAGGGTCAGGGATGTCACACTGGAGACATCACGTTTGTAAGAATGTCACACTGATGGCATCAGTGGTCATAGGGATATCACACTGAATACATCTGTGGTCATAGGGATATCACACTGAAGGCATCAGCACAAAAAGACTTCCAAACATCTCTATCCTCAGAAATTTGGAGAAGTGTAGAAAATTCATACCCAGTCCATTGCTTGATGTTATCAATCCAGGATTTTCTCTTCTCCTTCCATCTTTGACTGTTCTTTGCAAAATAGTTTTAGAAAGTGAGTTTTGTCTCATTATAAGTCTAAACCAAATACAATTACGCCGCTTCATTGCTGCCAAAAGTGGTTCTTGATAACCTTCAAGTGTGTTTATTTGCTGCTGGACGAATATATTTGTATTGTGTTCTTTAGAGCTAATTCCTAAAAAACGTCTGTATCACATGTTTTCAAGTCTGTATCACATGTTTTCAAGTATGTATCACATGTTTTCAAGTCTGTATCACATGTTTTAAAGTCTGTATCACATGTTTTAAAGTCTGTATCACATGTTTTAAAGTCTGTATTCTTCTGTCTGTGTCAGCATTGAGTGTCCAGCTTTCACATCCGTACAAAAGTTTACTCGACACTAGCAGATCTGAATAGATTGATCTTTACTGTAATACTAATCTTACTTGTCCAAATCGTATTCAACCTTGACATTGGCAGCCATTACTATCTCGAGTCTTGGTTTAATTATTTCTCAAGTTGCCATCATCACATATTTTATACCCGAGATATTTGAATGTGGCAACTGGACGTTCATGGCATCTTGCTGTTATCAATGTTAGTCTCCATGATATATTTCCAACTAACATCATTCAACTTTGAGATGGGTTCCGAGTTCAGATTCGGAACCGCCAAGAAATCGATACCACTGGTATAACTCCAGTTCATGAAGATATATCACTGGTATAACTCCAGTTCATGAAGAGATATCACTGATATAACTTCAGTTCATGAAGATATATCACTGGTATAACTCCAGTTCATGAAGAGATACCACTGGTATAACTCCAGTTCATGAAGAGATATTACTGGTATAACTCCAGTTCATGAAGAGATATCACTGATATAACTCCAGTTCATGAAGATATATCACTGGTATAACTCCAGTTCATGAAGAGATACCACTGGTATAACTCCAGTTCATGATGAGATATTACTGGTATAACTCCAGTTCACGAAGAGATATTACTGGTATAACTCCAGTTCATGAAGAGATGACTAAGAAAATTTTGGAGTGCAGTTGGTTGTCCCACCTCATAGAGGGTCAAATTGACCCAGAAGTCATGCTGAAGTTGGATGTGTCAGGCTGAAAGGTTTGGATATCCCAGATACAGCTGTAAAGCAGGACATAGCGCATTGCATTCTCCAGGCTACATCCTGCTAAATTGCGGGAGTTTGAAAGCAAGTTTTTAAGATGGTAACTTCAATTTGATAACATTTTTTGTAAGTTATACAAGAAAATTGTATCATTTGTGTGAGGTATTTGCTCACAGCTAAAGTTATTATTTCATCATCATCATGTTTCAAGAGCGAACCTGCTCAAAAGGATTATTTTATCATCAATTATTTTTATTTAATCTTATCTGGTATAATACGGGGAGAAGTACCTACATTTTAGTGAAACAAATCTTAAACTTGAGTAGAACTGATCCTATATTATTTAGCGAAACAAATACTGATAAAGCCACATTTTACAGTCGCTAGATGCATTGATATTCTGTCGCATGCATCAATCTGCACGCTATACACAGAGAAGTTCTTCTTGATTAGAAACTAGCTTCACAGCACGCGGGACATTCCCATAAGTGCTCCGACCTCCGCTCCAGCAGCCATCCCAGTGTATGTAGACTCATAGTTCCGGTCAGGTGTTGATTGTGTGATCTTCGGGGCTTTCCAAAAAATTTACTTTTCTTCCCTCACCTCTGAATACTCCAATTTCTAACATTCTCTGTATGTGTACGTTCTCAACCTCATTGACATCATCTTCATCTTGAAATGAATTTATTACTGCCTTCATTAAGTCTGCTTTATCTCTTCTCAGCAATGTGCCGCCTATCGCCACATTGCCTGCCAATAAGTTGGCTCTCTCATTTCCTCTGACCCCAGCATGACCAGGGCAGTATATACTACACTGAGAACTTCCCCTTTGATGACCGGGGGGGGGGGGGGCTCTCAATGTGTAGCGCACAGATCTGTTCATCCAGCAGCAGTCTTAATGGCATTTTAATCTTCGATCAAATTAACAATTTTTACAATAAAGTTTACTAGTCATGTGATTACACTTTATTTTTACCTTTCATTTACACTTTATGTTTACCTTTTATTTACACTTTATTTTTACCTTTCATTTACACTTTATTTTTACCTTTCATTTACACTTTATTTTTACTTTTTATTTACACTTTATTTTTACCTTTCATTCACACTTTTATTTTTACCTTTCATTTACACTTTATTTTCTGTGAGTTTCTTGTTTACACTTTGTTATTTATTTTTCAGGTTTCTGCGTCCAGGCTGATAACAGCTCTGTGTGTGTGTGTGTATGCTGAATGTCTGTTGTCATGTGTATACTTTGATTATATATTTTTACATTCTTATTTGAAGAGTGTCAAGATATTTTAGGGTCAGATATTATCTGGAAGTGAAAATATTAGTTCGGTTAACAAACATGCTTAATTAATTTTTTACCCCAGAGTAATACGTAAGTGTGTAAAGACATACACAGAGTTCTACACTGATGCAGCTTGACATTGTAGATTCTCCCATTTGTAGATTATTATTGCTCTGAATTTAATTGACCTGAGGATATGTGGGGGTAAGATCATAGAAAGTTATGCTGTCCACATTTTATATTTAAAAATTAATGTGAGGCCCCTATTTCAAAACCATTAACCATAATATATTCCAGTTTTAAGTGTTATTTTCTTCTGCGTTCGCTCTCTAATATCCAACATTGCCCTACTGCATAAAAGAACCAGAAGAAAATTAGAAACCAGCATCATGACACTTGGGACATTCCCATAAGTTCTCCGCTCTCCGTTCCAGCATTGATTCCCATAAGTTCTCCGCTCTCCGTTCCAGCAGTGCTTCGCTCTCCGTTCTAGCATTGATTCCCATAAGTTCTTCGCTCTCCGTTCTAGCATTGATTCCCATAAGTTCTTCGCTCTCCGTTCTAGCATTGATTCCCATAAGTTCTCCGCTCTCCGTTCCAGCAGTGCTTCGCTCTCCGTTCTAGCATTGATTCCCATAAGTTCTTCGCTCTCCGTTCTAGCATTGATTCCCATAAGTTCTCCGCTCTCCGTTCCAGCATTGATTCCCATAAGTTCTCCGCTCTCCGTACCAGCAGTGCTTCGCTCTCCGTTCTAGCATTGATTCCCATAAGTTCTCCGCTCTCCGTTCCAGCATTGATTCCCATAAGTTCTCCGCTCTCCGTTCCAGCAGTGCTTCGCTCTCCGTTCTAGCATTGATTCCCATAAGTTCTTCGCTCTCCGTTCCAGCATTGATTCCCATAAGTTCTTCGCTCTCCGTTCTAGCATTGATTCCCATAAGTTCTTCGCTCTCCGTTCCAGCATTGATTCCCATAAGTTCTTCGCTCTCCGTTCTAGCATTGATTCCCATAAGTTCTTCGCTCTCCGTTCCAGCATTGATTCCCATAAGTTCTTCGCTCTCCGTTCTAGCATTGATTCCCATAAGTTCTTCGCTCTCCGTTCTAGCATTGATTCCCATAAGTTCTTCGCTCTCCGTTCTAGCATTGATTCCCATAAGTTCTTCGCTCTCCGTTCTAGCATTGATTCCCATAAGTTCTCCGCTCTCCGTTCCAGCAGTGCTTCGCTCTCCGTTCTAGCATTGATTCCCATAAGTTCTTCGCTCTCCGTTCTAGCATTGATTCCCATAAGTTCTCCGCTCTCCGTTCCAGCATTGATTCCCATAAGTTCTCCGCTCTCCGTACCAGCAGTGCTTCGCTCTCCGTTCTAGCATTGATTCCCATAAGTTCTCCGCTCTCCGTTCCAGCATTGATTCCCATAAGTTCTCCGCTCTCCGTTCCAGCAGTGCTTCGCTCTCCGTTCTAGCATTGATTCCCATAAGTTCTTCGCTCTCCGTTCCAGCATTGATTCCCATAAGTTCTTCGCTCTCCGTTCTAGCATTGATTCCCATAAGTTCTTCGCTCTCCGTTCCAGCATTGATTCCCATAAGTTCTTCGCTCTCCGTTCTAGCATTGATTCCCATAAGTTCTTCGCTCTCCGTTCCAGCATTGATTCCCATAAGTTCTTCGCTCTCCGTTCTAGCATTGATTCCCATAAGTTCTTCGCTCTCCGTTCTAGCATTGATTCCCATAAGTTCTTCGCTCTCCGTTCTAGCATTGATTCCCATAAGTTCTTCGCTCTCCGTTCTAGCATTGATTCCCATAAGTTCTCCGCTCTCCGTTCCAGCAGTGCTTCGCTCTCCGTTCTAGCATTGATTCCCATAAGTTCTTCGCTCTCCGTTCTAGCATTGATTCCCATAAGTTCTCCGCTCTCCGTTCCAGCATTGATTCCCATAAGTTCTCCGCTCTCCGTACCAGCAGTGCTTCGCTCTCCGTTCTAGCATTGATTCCCATAAGTTCTCCGCTCTCCGTTCCAGCATTGATTCCCATAAGTTCTCCGCTCTCCGTTCCAGCAGTGCTTCGCTCTCCGTTCTAGCATTGATTCCCATAAGTTCTTCGCTCTCCGTTCTAGCATTGATTCCCATAAGTTCTTCGCTCTCCGTTCTAGCATTGATTCCCATAAGTTCTTCGCTCTCCGTTCTAGCATTGATTCCCATAAGTTCTTCGCTCTCCGTTCTAGCATTGATTCCCATAAGTTCTTCGCTCTCCGTTCCAGCATTGATTCCCATAAGTTCTTCGCTCTCCGTTCCAGCATTGATTCCCATAAGTTCTTCGCTCTCCGTTCCAGCATTGATTCCCATAAGTTCTTCGCTCTCCGTTCTAGCATTGATTCCCATAAGTTCTTCGCTCTCCGTTCCAGCATTGATTCCCATAAGTTCTTCGCTCTCCGTTCTAGCATTGATTCCCATAAGTTCTTCGCTCTCCGTTCCAGCATTGATTCCCATAAGTTCTTCGCTCTCCGTTCTAGCATTGATTCCCATAAGTTCTTCGCTCTCCGTTCCAGCATTGATTCCCATAAGTTCTCCGCTCTCCGTTCCAGCAGTGCTTCGCTCTCCGTTCTAGCATTGATTCCCATAAGTTCTTCGCTCTCCGTTCTAGCATTGATTCCCATAAGTTCTCCGCTCTCCGTTCCAGCAGTGCTTCGCTCTCCGTTCCAGCAGTTCTCCGCTCTCCGTTCCAGCAGTTCTCCGCTCTCCGTTCCAGCAGTTCTCCGCTCTCCGTTCCAGCAGTTCTCCGCTCTCCGTTCTAGCAGTTCTCCGCTCTCCGTTCTAGCATTGATTCAAGTGTATGCACTCAAAGTCTCAGTCAGATGTTGATTATGTGATCTTCATAACATTCCAGAGACAATATACTTTCTCCCCCTACCCCTGGTTGCCCCTCTGTTATTCCTTGTATGTGATCACCTCCTTCACTCTGTAGTCAATCAATAACATAACTTGAGTGTTATGTGCTAATCATGTAGTGTAGAATGTTCATGTTTATAATTGACAAACATTTGATTCTATGTTTGAGACAACAAATAAACAATAGCAGTATTATTTCATCACTTAACATTCAAACTCATATTTTTTAAATCTATCAATGTGTGTGCCATCAAGTGGGGGAGTAACTATTATTTGTGTGCCATCAAGTGGGGGAGTAACTATTATTTGTGTGGAAACCACCAGTGTCATTGTAAACATTATTTGTGTGGAAACCACTAAGTGTAGGTGTAACCATTATTTGTGGGGAAAGCACTAAGTGTGGGTGTAACCATTATTTGTGTGGAAACCACTAAGTCTGGGTGTAACCATTATTTGTGTGGAAACAGTTAAGTGGGATTAACCATTATTTTTATTACATGTTTCTTTTAGCACTAAACATCATGTTCTATTTTTCTAGAGGGATGGATGGGGGGGGGGGGGTTGATCCCTCAACGCTCGTAACTAAAGATCTTGACTGTATTTGATGTATAACAAAACAATGTCGCTTGATGTTGCAAATAATTATATTTATAGTTGAAGCACATTCTGTATAGGTTTACTTTTAAAATATGTTAAAAATTTGTATGCACTATTACTTGCTTATTAGCATAGCCAGGGCAATATAAACAACTGTGAGCCTTGTGTTGTGTGCCAGCCATAGATCCACAACTGTGAGCCTTGTGTTGTGTGCCAGCCATAGATCCACAACTGTGAGCCTTGTGTTGTGTGCCAGCCATAGATCCACAACTGTGAGCCTTGTGTTGTGTGCCAGCCATAGATCCACAAGTTGAAATTATGAGACTGTTACATAATCAGTGTTAAATCCAGTGCAAGTAATTTTCGTATCCACAAATACACAATGACACTATTTTTGTATCCAAAAATACACAATGACACTTTTCATATCCACAAATACACAATTTTCGTATCCACAAATACACAAAGACACTATTTTCATATACACAATGACGCTATTTTTATATCCACAATGACACTATTTTCATATCCACAAATACACAGCACTATTTTCATATCCACAAATACACAATGACACTATTTTCATATCCACAAATACACAATGACACTATTTTCATATCCACAAATACACAATGACACTATTTTGATGTAGACACAGATTCGTTGGGCAGGTCATGTGGTATGTACGTCAGATCATGGCCTGCTAAAGATACTTCTCTATGATGAGTTGTATACAAACTCATGGTGGTCACAAGAAGCTCTATAAGAACTTATTAAGGAACTCACAAAAAAGCCTCTGACATAATGAGACAGTGCTGCATGGAATAGAGCCATGTGATACTCTCCAGTCAAAAAAAAGTAAGCATCTTGTGAAAAGATGAGAAATGCAGCTGCTCCAGACATGAGATTAACTAGAAAGTCATGCAGAAGTTCCAGACATGAGATTAACTAGAACGTCATGTGTATACTATCATCTACAGTGGTCATCCCATGTCCAAGCTCTCCAAGGACATTTGCGGCCAGAATACGGCTTATTAGCCATCTACAAACTCATAGTCAAGGACATAACTCTAACTGAACTTCAGAAGTGGATGTAACAAATGGTTATCATAATGTGATGGATCAACAGCAATCAGTCGAACAGTAGACATCTGCCTCTGGTGATTTTTATGGATATTGTATAACAAGATCTTTATATTGAAGTTCTATATACTGATAGATCATTTCTGGATATTACAAAACAAGATCTGTATACTGATAGATCATTTCTAGATATTAGATAACAAGATCTGTATACTGATAGATCATTTCTAGATATTACATAACAAGATTTTTATATTGATATAACATTTGTAAATATTATATAACATTATCTTTATATTAATCGGGTCATATCCTGATATTGTATTTTTATACAAACAGATTTGTAATTTTATGGTAAATATCCTGTCATTATTTTGTGCATTTCTGACAAGTGCCTTTAAAAACATACAAATAATTTATGTATTGTTATTGCTGTTTCAAATCAGGGTTTCTCATAAGTTTAGTAGAGGATCAGACAAGTTTTGGGGACCTCTGATTTTCTATTTTTATTTAACAATCATCCAGCAAAGAAACAACCAACAGTAAGGTATGTTCGGACACCTTACTTTTGGTACAACAGTAAGGTATGTTCGGACACCTTACTTTTGGTTGTTTCTTTTGTGACACATAACAATGGACTAAAGAGTGAAAACTGAGATCATGTAAACATTAGACCAGAGAGTGACAAATAAGATCATGAAAAGAGACATATTCTATAGCATATAGCGATGTCTAAATCCCAAAGAATAATGAGCAATAGAGCTCTTCTATCCCTTGATTATATTTAGGAGTGGGTTTCTCAAGAGCTTTGTTTCATCCCCAGATACTGCTGATGTCAGATGTGTCGAGCCACTAGAGCAAAGAAATGGTGACAAAACATATTTCCTTTCTCTGGACTACATCCTGCTGGAAATCTAAACAGTTAAAGATATGTTTATGGTTTATTTTCTCCTGACATAAACCATTCCATTTTGAATTTCTAATTGTCCTGTGTTGTGTTTTTGGATATTTGTGTACTTGGATAGTTGTGTTTTCAATGTATCTAACATTTCAGACCAATAAATGTTTCTGGACATTCCATTCATACATCTGTTGATTGATATTCTTCCAAGAGTCATGTGATCAATAATGTTGCATTGCTTAGTTCTTCCAAGAGTCATGTGATCAATAATGTTGCATTGCCTAGTTCTTCCAAGAGTCATGTGATCAATAATGTTGCATTGCCTAGTTCTTCCAAGAGTCATGTGATCAATAATGTTGCATTGCTTAGTTCTTCCAAGAGTCATGTGATCAATAATGTTGCATTGCCTAGTTCTTCCAAGAGTCATGTGATCAATAATGTTGCATTGCCTAGTTCTTCCAAGAGTCATGTGATCAATAATGTTGCATTGCCTAGTTCTTCCAAGAGTCATGTGATCAATAATGTTGCATTGCTTAGTTCTTCCAAGAGTCATGTGATCAATAATGTTGCATTGCCTAGTTCTTCCAAGAGTCATGTGATCAATAATGTTGCATTGCCTAGTTCTTCCAAGAGTCATGTGATCAATAATGTTGCATTGCTTAGTTCTTCCAAGAGTCATGTGATCAATAATGTTGCATTGCCTAGTTCTTCCAAGAGTCATGTGATCAATAATGTTGCATTGCTTAGCTTATAATTGTATGATTTAAATATATCAATAAAACTATACAGTGCTGTTCATGTGTTTGTGTTGAATTTTTGAGGTAAAACCCATTCTAGTGAGGTTAGATTAGCTAGTGGTGTGAGGATGAGACGTCAAAGGGAAGTGGTGTGAGGTAAATTCTAGTGGTATGAGGGTTGCTGTTGTATTGATCCTCAGGAATTATGAACTTTTAGATCTTACTTTGTATATGCAATGTGGACTGTTGTCCAGAATTTTATTTCCTACCCTGAACTATCAACGGTGTACAGAAGACTCCCAATTATCAGTGGTGTACACACAGAAGACTCTCAACTATCAGTGATGTACACACAGAAGACTCCCAACTGCTAGTGATGTACACACAGAAGACTCCCAACTGCTAGTGGTGTACACACAGAAGACTCCCAACTATCAGCGGTGTACAATGCTGTGAGATGAAGTCTCCTACTGAGAGATGCGGGTGGGGGTACATACCAGTGGTTTTGTTACTTTTCACAACATGCAGAGTTGGAATTATGACCTACAGATTTACTGCTAAACATCCTTTCCTTTCAGAGGTGCCCCTAGAGACCCAGCTATGTGCCATAGTTGCTGGGTGCCCCTAGAGACCCAGTTATGTGCCATAGTTACTGGGTGCCCCTAGAGACCCAGTTATGTTCCATAGTTGCTGGGTGCCCCTAGAGACCCAGTTATGTGCCATAGTTGCTGGGTGCCCCTAGAGACCCAGCTATGTGCCATAGTTGCTGGGTGCCCCTATAGACCCAGCTATGTGCCATAGTTGCTGGGTGCCCCTAGAGACCCAGCTATGTGCCATAGTTACTGGGTACCCCTAGACACCCATCTATGTGCCATAGTTACTGGGTGCCCCTAGACACCCAGCTATGTGCCATAGTTGCTGGGTGGGGAAATAACTATACAACTCTACCATCCAAGGGGGCTCGGCTAATATTTTTGTCAGATTCTGGAAATTGTCATGTCCTACACACAACTGTTTTTCACCACCACTATGTGCCACGTGTTCAAAGCTGTGGTACCATATACTGTAGTCAGATAGATCACGATCAGAGATGGAGTGTATCTGGTTCACCATTGTGTAGTGCTGGGTTCTCTGAATCAATCAATCAAGTGCCATGCCGACTGGCGTAGGCGATCATGTTTCTCTCTGTCTCTTGTGTTGTCAATAAGCTCGGTTGGTGAGCTACCGTGCCACGATACAAGCCCATCTAGTAACTTTTCTCTTTGTCGACCTCTATCTCTTCTCCCTTTGATCTTTCCAGTGGTTATTAAGTGTTCAAGCTGTGTTCTTCTCAGCACATGCCCTAGAAACCTTGACTACCTGCCTCTAATGTTTTATATGATTTATCTTTTTACACCAGCATTAATGAGAACCTCTGCATTAGTTTTCTTGGCTGTCCATGGTATTTTCATCATTATTCTCAGAAACCACATTTCTATAGCCTCCAATTCACTTTGAATTTTCTTGTTTATAGTCCATGCTTCACATCCATAAAAAAGAATTGGTTCTCTGAATACTGCACCAAACAGGAAAACATACCGGTAATTAATTGTACAGATGACATTCTATGGGGTTTCCACAAGAGGAAAATCCTCATTGTCATGCTAAAGTCATGCCGCAGTTGGATGTCCTAGGCTGAAAGATGAAGACATTACCGCATAATTGAAGCAATGCATTCCATAATCTAGATTGCTACATTCTACAAATTAACAGGAATTTGAGGATAAATGCAGTTGAGCAACAATAAATAGAGACACAACTTTTGTTAAAATATGAATCAATCATTTATGTAAACATTAGAATGTGACAACAATCAAATATTGGATTGTGATGATAATCAAATATTGTAAATAAATGTTTAGAAATTATAATAAACAAAGGTATAATTACAAAGCTTGCCAAATAAAGGAAAAAAATTACAGTTAAATAAGCTAGTCATTTCTCTAGCATTTATGAGGCTGCAGTTCATTCACAAACTGCATCGTCTAGTTTTCAAGTGCAATTTTACCCAGAAGTTCCTTCGTAATATCACCAGATCTACAACTTGCTTTTGAGCAATACTCTTGGTATAAAACTTGTGCTCTGTTGCAGACAAGGCACACATGGGCAAACCTGAGTACAATTAAGGATCTCCTCTAATGCCTTTATACCAGCAGTGGGCAAAATATGGTCTGCCAGGTAATTTTTACAGCCCCCCCCCCCCCACAGATTTCAAATTATTTTATACACTTGTCCCTGAGCTCAAATTACAAGCTATCTCAGCCAAACTGCAAAACTTGATGTTATATATGACAAGGAAGACATTTTATGTGCCACCTTTGATGTTCATATTTGAAAACAGTGGAAGGCAGCCATGAAATACATTGATGTTAAAAAAGTATTTTGTGGTCAGCAACAAATGCTTCTACATTCTTCAAAACATCACAGGACTAAATGAAGCTATTCTGGTGCCCATTTTCTTTGGCTGGGTCAACCTAGTGATTCTATCATTGGTGAAATCATCATTGGTGATTTTAAAGTATTTCCAGATGAACTGGAAATTAAACAGTGGATTACCTTTTTTTTAATTTACTGGTCATATTCCAGGTGTGAACATGGCAAAATATAAGGTATCCCAGGTGTGAACATGGCAAAATATAAGGTATCCCAAGTGTACATGGCAATATATAAGGAAGTAGGAAGGAATTTAAGGGGTTCAAACTAGCACAAAATAATTGGAGCATGACGTTTTGTGTTAAGAAGGGCAAAACCCATACCCTGCTGTTTCATTTGTCCAGATGATGTCAACTATGTTGTGCCATGATGTACATTGGGGAGATGATGACATCTATGTTGCACCACGATGTAAATTGGGGAGATGATGTCAACATGTACACATCATCAAACATCAACCAAGACTTCTGTTACTGATCACTTGAACACAGTAGACTGTTGAAGTGCCCGTGATGTCCAGGTGACTGTTTTTATATTGTGTTTCTTGGATGACCAGAAATTATATGCATTTGAGAAATGGTACATCTACCTGAATTTGGTATGCTACAGCCTTTTGGGATTAAATTTGTCATTCCTATATGTAGACATCCTGTTATGTAATTATTTTATTTGTTTTGTAGATGTCCGATTGTATTCTGTCACGTTTCTGTTTGTTTTGTTTCATCGTTATGTTTTTAGATTTTACATAATTCTTACTCTTCCGGCTCTTCCTGACTTTTGGCATTTATGCCTTTTAGCTCTTATATAATGTGATCATGGACAGTGCCATTCTTGTCTCGTTGTGTGTTGTGTGTCTTATTGATACAGTTTTTAAAAAAATGTTGATTTGCATATGTAGGCCCTAATCTTGTTTTACCAGTCATTAGCAGACTTGATTATCCCGTTTCCAAGATTTACTTTGTGTATAATAAGTTATGAAAGTAAATGTGATAAAAATCTACATTTTATGGTTTTTTGTTTCCTGTTCATCCCCAAACTCTCATCGGATCTCCCTTGTAGAATGATGATCTTAATAGATTTCCATAAGTATGTAGTACAGATAATGGAGACATGTTGTGTTGCCATTTATTTGTATCAATGGTCTGACACATTTGGTTTCAGCCATTAGAAATATAAATGAATGTGATTAAAATTGAAATGGGAAAAAAAATTATGTACTGAATTCTCAGACAAAGTAGAATTCTTACTTCCCTTTAGAGTAAATCATTGTGTATTCATAGATCATCTTGCCATAGTATATCCTAACTCTCAATCTGGGCCAAAAAACTTGACCCACAAGAAATAAAAGATGCTGCAATCATCTACCTCCACAAGAGCAAAGCCAATCGCCAGTCCTGTGACAACCACAGGGGAATTGCCATCGCTAGTATTATCCTAATCCAAGTTACACTGAACTGCTAAATAACCATCTAGAACAAGAATTACTCTTAGAGAGCCAGTCTGGCTTTAGAGCATGTCACAGAATGAACAGGTCCAGTAGAAATGTCAGGAGTAATGGTGCAATCTCTACATAACTTGCATAGATCTAACAAGAGCATTTGACACTGTCTACAGCATTAGACAACTGATTATGGAAGATAATGAGAAAGTTTAGCTGCCCAGATAACATTATCAAGATCACACAGCAGCTTCATGATAGAATTATGATACATGTTTTAAGCGATGGGAAGCTTTCAGATGCATTTCAAGTTACAAATGACATCAAACAGCTGTATACTGGCTGCAACATTTCTCAGCATGATGTTCACTGCCCTGCTCATGGATGGTCTCCAGGGTTGTGATTAAAGATTAAATATAGAATAGATGAAGAGTAATTTAATCTTAGACGACTACAAATTTTGTTCGAAATCACCCAATGTGACGCAGCAACACCAGCACAGATGCTCACATTGCTGAGGAACATCAAATCTCAGACACAGAGACAACTTGCTTCCTGAATGGACAGAACAACAAACACACAAATGTCTAATTATAATCATATGTGTCCTAGTCCTAGATGTGTCCTAGATGTGGTAGAGGGATTCTGTGACAGAGTTGGACATGTCAGTCATCTCCGTGAACACTAGATGAAACAACACAAGTCTGAAATTGCTGTCATGGCCTGCGATAGATGGTCATTGTTAACAATTTATTTTCTAAAATTGGTATTAAAAATATAGCCTTTAGTCCATAATTTTTTGGCTATATTGATTTTCTAGGAAATATAAATATGTTCAGTAGTTCATCATTGCTTTCTGAATGGTCCCATTGCATAATTGACTGCAGCTGGATTTGAAACTGGCACCTTGGCTGCCACAAACGTGCCCTGTACCTCACTGCCACAGAGCCCGACACTATTAATCTTAATCCAATTGAAATTGGAAACTATTTGGTATCCTTAGAGGGAATTAATAAGTACATTTTCGGTACATTGCGGGCAGATGTGGCCACATGTCGGGATAACAGTCCACCTTTTTAATGTTATGCGCAAAACGCCCTGAAATCTCATTTACAGCTTGCGCATTTCCGTGTTGTCATAGAAATCTCACGTTAACATCAAATCTAACAGACTAGCCACCTAGTAGGTCAGGGTCATCTAGTGAATTTATATTCAGTGGATTTAGTAGAAATACAATGTAACGCAAAACTAACAGTGCATAAATGTAAAACGAAACACCTACCAATAACACTAACCCCAATCATAAAACATCAAATGGTAAATACCCCCCTCTTAAAAACTAAAATATGTCATCACCACTTCAATCAATAATAGTGTACTATCCCTACTCCATTTCGGAAAATAAATTGTTTAATTTTGAGCAAGCCTATGGTTTGTTCCGCTCAAAAAGAGATCACATCTGCCCGTAATGAGCTATCTGCTGTGAGGGAGGATTGAGGAAATGTACCAAATTTTGCACACATTAAAGTATTATTGAACTATTTGCCAAAATTTTTAAAAAGCTTAATTGGATTTTTTGTTTATTGTAGAAGACAATATTTCAAAAACCAACGCTTGGCATAGAGTTCCTTTTCTCTGGTTCAGACAGTGTGCTAATTGTAACGCTGCTGGGAGATTTAGGAATGGAGAGAGAGCTATAAGATGCTGATACTGTTGATACAGGAGACAATCTCTGAGATGGATTACTGGACACTGTTAAATAGGTAGACTTGGCGTAACTGGGTTCAATGGTGGAATTGTGGCTTTGGAAGTCCTTCCCTTGAAAAGATTTGAGTGACAGAGTTGGAGACAAACCTGGTAATGTGGTTGGATATGCTGAGATCAGACCGCCTCCACCCACCACATTAGGTGTCCATCTGATCCATGCCCGGAAGCTGGGTAATCGGTGATCAATCTCTTTTCTGAAAAAAAAAAAATGATAAACAAAAACTAAGAATGTATAATCTTCATGTGTTATTTTTTGACCACATTTTGATCATTATTTCTACAAAAATACCAAAAGAAAGTGATTGTGATGTGTTCGGAATTCTTAAATTATTAACTGCTGATAAAATGATGTTTTCGCAAGATTGACCAACTACAATGGATTGTAAACACGGTTTTATACTCTCCTTAATTGGTGCACGAGCCATTGTTGGTCCTTTTTTTAATAGTCTGCAACAGCACTTTTCTCCTACCTATAGTACGTGAACTGCTATAAGTTACTGTTGGCACTTCTGATCATCTTCAACATCTCTTGACTTTTACTTTGGGCGATGCTATCTGTTCTTAAATATATCAAATATAGGCCTACATGGATTCAAAACACAGTCCTGATACTGTGCTCATAAAAGTTGATTTTTTCAGAGATTCCTGGGGATTAGGCATATTCCTTAGTTGTGAAGCTATGCACCATGAGTGGCAGTCTCAGCATAGGGCCTACAACAGTTGTTCTGTGATAATGATGTGGTTATATACACTGCTGGTTCTGTCATTCTTGGTGAAGATTTACAGCCAGAGATGGGGGTAGAACTGTAAAGGAGTAGAATGGAGCTTACACAACAAAAATCTCCAGCGTGAGAATAAAGGTTGAGGCAGTTACAGAATCACTAAAATAGATTTCCAGCACACAAATATTGGGAGCTGTAATAGTCACAGTCAGTTCATGGTTAGAAAGATCGAGAATGGGTGGCTCCGAGATGAGTGGGTAGAGTACATTGCATGTTCTGATCTACTATGAATTTATTCTCTTGGATATGCAGGAATTCACAGCATTGAAAGTATCAATACCAGGAGAATTGTGGACAACAATGACTTATTAAGATCTTTACACAAGAAGAACATTTTCTAGAGGAGGACACTAGACTGGAAGGAGATTTATTAATGTGACAAAGAATTTGGAATTACTCCTGGGGGTAGAAGAACTGGTGATTAAGGGGATATCTGAGGTGTGTGTGTAACCAGTGAGCTATGGAAACCATCAGCTTGCATGCATACTCTTCATCATGTGCAGGCCGAGGCTGAGTATTTATAATCTATCCAGAGTGCATAGACATTGATTCAGAAAACTAAACTAATCTAAAGCTAAATTAAAAGCTGAGCTAAAACTAAACTACAGTGTTACCTGGCGATTCAAACTAAATTTACATCTAAAACTACAACTAGAACTAAAACCACAACTAAAACTAAAACGAGACCTAGAACTAAAACTACAACTAGAACTAAAACCACAACTAAAACTAAAACTAGAACTAAAACTAAAACGAAAACTAGAACTAAAACTAAATTAAAATTAACTACAGTTTTACCTGGTCTTCTGAACATTTTTCCTCATGTTCGTAGAATTTTTTCTTAAGGCTCCAAAGTTGACAGTGATAAATAAAATGATGATAATGGTAATTATGACAAAAATTGCCACTCCTATTGCCCAAGCTGCTGGCGCATCCAATGTGTTATGAGAGGATGTTGGTGTTTCCTGTGTCCTGGTAACTGAAAAGAGCAACATCACATGGTTAGTGTTACATTTTTAAGCGTTAGGCCTATTCCACATAACAATTATTAACTATGTGTTGTTGTGGTAAGTGGTAGAAGTAATGTCTTCCATCTCAAGGGATGATAATTACTTCATAACAAATCTCATACTCTTGTGTTGCTGCGTCTCTCTGGTGTGTGCGGGGATGAGTGTAAAGTTCACTTCTGGCAGAGAATCACCTGCCACACTTGGGATAGAGTGCTGAAGTTGATATACGGGACTTTAGATACTCTTTCAGTTACAGGGGTGACTTATCCTAAATACAAAAGTTAATTATTCTATTTTCTCATATGTAATTCCCTCTATTCTATTTTCTCATATGTAATTCCCTCTATTTTATTTTCTCATATGTAATTCCCTCTATTCTATTTTCTCATATGTAATTCCCTCTATTTTATTTTCTCATATGTAATTCCCTCTATTTTATTTTCTCATATGTAATTCCCTCTATTTTATTTTCTCATATGTAATTCCCTCTATTTTATTTTCTCATATGTAATTCCCTCTATTTTATTTTCTCATATGTAATTCCCTCTATTTTATTTTCTCATATGTAATTCCCTCTATTTTATTTTCTCATATTTAATTCCCTCTATTTTATTTTCTCATATGTAATTCCCTCTATTTTATTTTCTCATATGTAATTCCCTCTATTTTATTTTCTCATATGTAATTCCCTCTATTTTATTTTCTCATATGTAATTCCCTCTATTTTATTTTCTCATATGTAATTCCCTCTATTCTATCTTTTTGAAAAATCAAAGAGGGAAAAAGAGGGAACAGAAAAGTAGGGTGTATGGTGCAAAAATATTATAATCAGGGCCACAGATATGTTTTTGATATGGTAGGAATTTTACTTATAAAAACAAATGGGTCATTCATCCACTTTCATGTGTATTTTCTATTTTTGACCTTTTTTCTGGAAAAATCATGAATGGAGGGGTTTTACCCACATTTTCCCTACACTCCTAGTACTAAAAGTTATGTTCTGATTTGCTAAGAGTGGAGGGGGGAGAAGAAAAGGGATTTGCCCTCCCTCCTAACTGCAAGTTTCAATAATCAATAGAATCCTGGAAGCTACCAGATCTTTTGATATCAGTTTGACTGGAGATATTTCTAATAGTTTCTCTAATCTTTTGATATCAGTTTGACTGGAGATATTTCTAATAGTTTCTCTAATATATTGATATCAGTTTAAACAGAGATATTTCTAATAGTTTCTCCAAAAAAAAGTTATGAAAAAGATGAAAAGGATTGATTTTCGTGTACTCTAATTTCCCCACACATGCACTCTTTCACTCTCAATGAAGTGTCACACCACCTACCGTCACTCTCAATGAAGTGTCACACCACCTACCGTATGTACCACTTATAGCACGTAACCATAGCTACAAGTGATAATCTCCAGGAATCTTGGAAAAGTACACTTGTAAACACGAAATTGTGATGCGGCAGGATCAAACACACAATCTCTTGAGCACAAGGCAAGTTGCTTAACAACTATGCCAGGGACATTATTACATAGATTTTTCTATATGATATTGGTCATCTAAGCATTGTGCTGCTAAGTTTTCAATCTTATTCTGCTTTCATTCTCAAATTTCTGTAGGTTAGCAGGATGTATTCCAGATAATGGAATGTGATGTGTCATAGTTTACAGCTTGACTGCGATATCTGTGCCTGTCAGCCTGACACATCTGAATTTAGTATGATTTTTTATTCACTTTGATCTATGGGATGGTGCAGTTAGCGACATCCCCAATCCTCCTTAGTTGTCTCCTACAAAAGACATGGTTGACTACATTGTAGCTATTCCTTTCTTCCTCTTTTGGGTCTAGCAACATACAGTGAGAAATACATTTGAATGTGCCAAATAGCAGAGAGAACATAATCTAATGTAACAAATAGCATACATGGTACATACTGTGTATAAACATAAAAAATAATCTGAACATTGTGTGACACAATATAACATCTCTCTTATTGGGGTGAAACAATATAACATCTCTCTTATTGGGGTGAAACAATATAACATCTCTCTTATTGGGGTGAAACAATATAACATCTCTCTTATTGGGGTGAAACAATATAACATCTCTCTTATTGGGGTGAAACAATATAACATCTCTCTTATTGGGGTGAAACAATATAACATCTCTCTTATTGGGGTGAAACAATATAACATCTCTCTTATTGGGGTGAAACAATATAACATCTCTCTTATTGGGGTGAAACAATATAACATCTCTCTTATTGGGGTGAAACAATATAACATCTCTCTTATTGGGGTGAAACAATATAACATCTCTCTTATTGGGGTGAAACAATATAACATCTCTCTTATTGGGGTGAAACAATATAACATCTCTCTTATTGGGGTGAAACAATATAACATCTCTCTTATTGGGGTGAAACAATATAACATCTCTCTTATTGGGGTGAAACAATATAACATCTCTCTTATTGGGGTGAAACAATATAACATCTCTCTTATTGGGGTGAAACAATATAACATCTCTCTTATTGGGGTGAAACAATATAACATCTCTCTTATTGAGGTGAAACAATATAACATCTCTCTTAATGAGGTGAAACAATATAACATCTCTCTTATTGGGGTGAAACAATATAACATCTCTCTTATTGAGGTGAAACAATATAACATCTCTCTTATTGGGGTGTAGATCCTACTTTGGTAAACACTATTTTATAGAAAGGCTGGTACATACTATGGCACACGATGATGCTGCCTTCCCAACTTCCCTGGATCCCACAAGTCAAGTTCTTATCACCCTGTATCCGCTCATATCCACTTGTACATGTGTAGTTTGCTGTATCTCCATACACTGAACCAATGACCTCGATGTTGGCATTTGATGATGATGGAGGTTTTCCACATGAAATCTCTAGGGGGGGGGGGGGGGGCAATGAATTATTGAACAAATGTTATGTCTTGAAAGTTGAATAACTGCAACATTAAAGTTTGATGCTATTAGATGCAACATTCAAATAATAGATGCAACATTCAAATAATAGATGCAACATTCAAATAATAGATGCAACATTCAAATAATAGATGCAACATTCAAATAATAGATGCAACATTCAAATAATAGATGCAACATTCAAATAATAGATGCAACATTCAAATAATAGATGCAATATTCAAATATTAGATTTCTCCTCCGTAAGCCTGGTTCCTTAAGGGGAAGAACTCAACAGAAGAGTTGGACCCTGGCTCTTTCGCCCTCTTAGCCGAGGTGTCATTCACCGACATCGTGTACCCCTTGTCCAAGTTCGAATCTCAAACCACGCGTTTGAGAGCAAGGCGTTCTCGAGCTGAGCGACCTTGTCCCAATAGCGCCTGAGCCCATCAGGTACTGAAGCCATTCTCTCTGCAAGTGTATTTCTGGTATAGGAAAACCTGACAGTAGAGTTGGGCCAGGGCTAAATTGTTGTCTCTTTTGTGCATGAGCCCATCGGTTATCGAACCCTTTCTCTCTGCAAGTGTATTTCCGGTATAGGAAATCTTGACAGTAAAGTTGGGCCAGGGCTGCCATCGTTGTCCCTTTCTTACCTAAGCCCATCGGGTACGGAACCCTAACTCTCCGCGAGCATATTTCCGGTTTAGGAAGGCTCGACATTAGAGTTGGGTTAGGTCTTATTGCTTTTCGGAATGCCAATGATTGGGTCTTGGGTCTCCGTCTGTAAGGATCACATGTAACTAGAAGCTCGACTCGAGCTGACGGAGCTTGTAGTTCCCCTTTCTTAGGAACTTTTCACTTTCTATTTGCAGTTCGCGCTGCCCTCTAGTGCTGTTCTGCCCTTTCATTGTTTCATTGTACTCAGTATGAAATATGTTTGTCTCTCGTCATGCATCTACCTTTACGTGCATTTTACATTGGCCGCCCCTCCAATGTTCGGACTGGACTGAATAGCTTCACTGTATGTCGACAGTGTCGCTATATGTGGTGATGCTGATGGTGTCGGAGATATTGTCTTTCTCTTATGCAGTAAAATCTCTTTCCATCTGCTACCTCCACATTCTCGGACACGATCCCCAAATGATTTGACCAGAATCAGCTTGAGCTGCTGTATTACTATTTCCAGGGTGCACCGCGAGGAGGTACTTTTGGGATCTTGGTTATCTGCTAACCCTGGGTCCGCCTAGAGCAATGCGTTCCCTTTGCACCCCCTGCAGAAAAGTGATAGTCAACCAGTACAGGACCGGTACTGTCAGCAGAAGTGTAATGGTGGATACACTCAGGGAGATAGTGGAGCAACTATGAACGTGTCCAGTTTACAGTGATGATGATCCGATGACTAACTAATGTTCATGTGGCAGAGATAAATATAGATAGACCCTATATTCTGAGAAAATAAAAACTAGCTGTTCAGATGGGAAACAATATAAACAGAAAATAGACAAAATACTCACAAATATTGATTAAACCAAAAAATATAAGAATGGTAGAACAACAGAATATCATCTGTAGGACTGCTTGGCATTAATTCCAAAGAACTTGATGAGTACATATTATCAATATTCAAGTTTGAAGATGTTAGATGTAACATTAAAGTGTGAAGATGTTTGATATAATATTAACAATTAAAAATGTTATATTAAAAATTAAAGCTAGACAGGTGTTTTTTCCCCTTAAAAACCTAACAAGCTTTGGGAAGGTATAGACCTACTAAATATATTAAATGTGCATGGTAATGGTATACTTACGCTGGCACGTGATGGGAACACCTTCCCAACTTTCTGATGTTCCACAGGTCAAAGTTTTGTCACCCTGCACATACTGAAATCCAGTCATGCATCCATAATTTGCAGTATCTCCATAGAAGGTGGTTATAACAGAGAAAGTGGCATTTGGTACTGATGCAGGTTTCCCACAGTTGATTCCTGTAGAGAACATTCATCACAAGTTTGACTTATTTAATTGATTTTCATAATGTGTGATATAGTAAATATTTCTGTCTATGTGTGCTGCTAACTTGATGAAGGCTTTGTTGTCAAAACTTAGAATGTGATAATATACTGTATGATAGTCAACCAAGTATTAAAACAGTGGATGAGATACTAAATACTTCATTGTCTTATTGTTACATTACCAAAACGTCCCATTATTAAAATGACATCCACTTGAGTGTAAACACAACATTTATAAATCATGGTTTATAGAAAAGTTAGTACATACTCTGGCACATGATGATACTGCCTTCCCAACTTCCCTGTATCCCACATGTCAAGGTCGTATCACCCTGTATCCAATGATATCCTGTTGTACACGTATAGTTGGCTGTATCTCCATAGAGTGTGCCAGTGACCGTGACATTAGTGTTTGAAGCTGATGGAGGTTGTCCACAAACAATCTCTAGTAAAAAATGAAATTATTGAATAAATGTTATGTCTTGAATGTTGAACAACTATAATATTTCAATTTGCAACAGGGTAATCAAGTTTTCATAATCACTAGAAGCATACATAATAACACACACATATAATAATAACACACACAAATTTACATTTCAATCAAACCGCCTTTATCAAGAACACATTCACAAAATAGGACTAATACAATGAATAATAACAATACTATTAACGTTCATGTGACAGAGATAAATATAGATAGACCATATATTCTAAGAGAATAAAAACTAGATGGTCAGAGGGGAAACAACACAAACAGAGAATAAACAAAATACTCACAAATATTGATTAAACCAAAAAACAACAACAGAAGGCTGACATAACAACAAGAAATCATCTGTAGATGGGACATTTTCTCTCTGCAAGTGTATTTCCGGTATAGGAAATCTTGACAGTAGAGTTGGGCCAGGGCTGCCATCGTTGTCCCTTTCTTGCCTAAGCTCATCGGGTACGGAACCCTAACTCTCCGCGAGCATATTTCCGGTTTAGGAAGGCTCGACATTAGAGTTGGGTTAGGTCTTATTGCTTTTCGGAATGCCAATGATTGGGTCTTGGTCTCCGTCTGTAAGGATCACAGGTAACTAGAAGCTCGACTCGAACTGACGGAGCTTGTAGTTCCCCTTTCTTAGGAACTTTTCACTTTCTATTTGCAGTTCGCGCTGCCCTCTAGTGCTGTTCTGCCATTTCATTGTTTCATTGTACTCGGTATGAAATGTATTTGTCTCTCGTCATGCATCTACCTTTACGTGCATTTTACATTGGCCGCCCCTCCAATGTTCGGACTGGACTGACTAGCTTCACTGTATGTCGACAGTGTCGCTATATGTGGTGATGCTGATGGTGTCGGAGATATTGTCTTTCTCTTATGCAGTAAAATCTCTTTCCATCTGCTACCTCCACATTCTCGGACACGATCCCCAAATGATTTGACCAGAATCAGCTTGAGCTGCTGTATTACTATTTCCAGGGTGCACCGCGAGGAGGTACATTTGGGATCTTGGTTATCTGCTAACCCTGGGTCCGCCTAGAGCAATGCGTTCCCTTTGCACCCCCTGCAGAAAAGTGATAGTCAACCAGTACAGGACCGGTACTGTCAGCAGAAGTGTAATGGTGGATACACTCAGGGAGATAGTGGAGCAACTATGAACGTGTCCAGTTTACAGTGATGATGATCCGATGACTAACTAATGTTCATGTGGCAGAGATAAATATAGATAGACCCTATATTCTGAGAAAATAAAAACTAGCTGTTCAGAGGGGAAACAATATAAACATAAAATAGACAAAATACTCACAAATATTGATTAAACCAAAAAATATAAGAATGGTAGAACAACAGAATATCATCTGTAGGACTGCTTGGCATTAATTCCAAAGAACTTGATGAGTACATATTATCAATATTCAAGTTTGAAGATGTTAGATGTAACATTAAAGTTTGAAGATGTTTGATATAATATTAACAATTAAAAATGTTATATTAAAAATTAAAGCTAGACAGGTGTTTTTTCCCCTTAAAAACCTAACAAGCTTTGGGAAGGTATAGACCTACTAAATATATTAAATGTGCATGGTAATGGTATACTTACGCTGGCACGTGATGGGAACACCTTCCCAACTTTCTGATGTTCCACAGGTCAAAGTTTTGTCACCCTGCACATACTGAAATCCAGTCATGCATCCATAATTTGCAGTATCTCCATAGAAGGTGGTTATAACAGAGAAAGTGGCATTTGGTACTGATGCAGGTTTCCCACAGTTGATTCCTGTAGAGAACATTCATCACAAGTTTGACTTATTTAATTGATTTTCATAATGTGTGATATAGTAAATATTTCTGTCTATGTGTGCTGCTAACTTGATGAAGGCTTTGTTGTCAAAACTTAGAATGTGATAATATACTGTATGATAGTCAACCAAGTATTAAAACAGTGGATGAGATACTAAATACTTCATTGTCTTATTGTTACATTACCAAAACGTCCCATTATTAAAATGACATCCACTTGAGTGTAAACACAACATTTATAAATCATGGTTTATAGAAAAGTTAGTACATACTCTGGCACATGATGATACTGCCTTCCCAACTTCCCTGTATCCCACATGTCAAGGTCGTATCACCCTGTATCCAATGATATCCTGTTGTACACGTATAGTTGGCTGTATCTCCATAGAGTGTGCCAGTGACCGTGAAATTAGTGTTTGAAGCTGAAGGAGGTTGTCCACAAACAATCTCTAGTAAAAAATGAAATTATTGAATAAATGTTATGTCTTGAATGTTGAACAACTATAATATTTCAATTTGCAACAGGGTAATCAAGTTTTCATAATCACTAGAAGCATACATAATAACACACACATATAATAATAACACACACAAATTTACATTTCAATCAAACCGCCTTTATCAAGAACACATTCACAAAATAGGGACTAATACAATGAATAATAACAATACTATTAACGTTCATGTGACAGAGATAAATATAGATAGACCATATATTCTAAGAGAATAAAAACTAGATGGTCAGAGGGGAAACAACACAAACAGAGAATAAACAAAATACTCACAAATATTGATGAAACAAAAAAACAACAACAGAAGGCTGGCATAACAACAGGAAATCATCTGTAGATGGGACATTTTCTCTCTGCAAGTGTATTTCCGGTATAGGAAATCTTGACAGTAGAGTTGGGCCAGGGCTGCCATCGTTGTCCCTTTCTTGCCTAAGCTCATCGGGTACGGAACCCTAACTCTCCGCGAGCATATTTCCGGTTTAGGAAGGCTCGACATTAGAGTTGGGTTAGGTCTTATTGCTTTTCGGAATGCCAATGATTGGGTCTTGGTCTCCGTCTGTAAGGATCACAGGTAACTAGAAGCTCGACTCGAGCTGACGGAGCTTGTAGTTCCCCTTTCTTAGGAACTTTTCACTTTCTATTTGCAGTTCGCGCTGCCCTCTAGTGCTGTTCTGCCATTTCATTGTTTCATTGTACTCGGTATGAAATGTATTTGTCTCTCGTCATGCATCTACCTTTACGTGCATTTTACATTGGCCGCCCCTCCAATGTTCGGACTGGACTGACTAGCTTCACTGTATGTCGACAGTGTCGCTATATGTGGTGATGCTGATGGTGTCGGAGATATTGTCTTTCTCTTATGCAGTAAAATCTCTTTCCATCTGCTACCTCCACATTCTCGGACACGATCCCCAAATGATTTGACCAGAATCAGCTTGAGCTGCTGTATTACTATTTCCAGGGTGCACCGCGAGGAGGTACTTTTGGGATCTTGGTTATCTGCTAACCCTGGGTCCGCCTAGAGCAATGCGTTCCCTTTGCACCCCCTGCAGAAAAGTGATAGTCAACCAGTACAGGACCGGTACTGTCAGCAGAAGTGTAATGGTGGATACACTCAGGGAGATAGTGGAGCAACTATGAACGTGTCCAGTTTACAGTGATGATGATCCGATGACTAACTAATGTTTATGTGGCAGAGATAAATATAGATAGACCCTATATTCTGAGAAAATAAAAACTAGCTGTTCAGATGGGAAACAATATAAACAGAAAATAGACAAAATACTCACAAATATTGATTAAACCAAAAAATATAAGAATGGTAGAACAACAGAATATCATCTGTAGGACTGCTTGGCATTAATTCCAAAGAACTTGATGAGTACATATTATCAATATTCAAGTTTGAAGATGTTAGATGTAACATTAAAGTGTGAAGATGTTTGATATAATATTAACAATTAAAAATGTTATATTAAAAATTAAAGCTAGACAGGTGTTTTTTCCCCTTAAAAACCTAACAAGCTTTGGGAAGGTATAGACCTACTAAATATATTAAATGTGCATGGTAATGGTATACTTACGCTGGCACGTGATGGGAACACCTTCCCAACTTTCTGATGTTCCACAGGTCAAAGTTTTGTCACCCTGCACATACTGAAATCCAGTCATGCATCCATAATTTGCAGTATCTCCATAGAAGGTGGTTATAACAGAGAAAGTGGCATTTGGTACTGATGCAGGTTTCCCACAGTTGATTCCTGTAGAGAACATTCATCACAAGTTTGACTTATTTAATTGATTTTCATAATGTGTGATATAGTAAATATTTCTGTCTATGTGTGCTGCTAACTTGATGAAGGCTTTGTTGTCAAAACTTAGAATGTGATAATATACTGTATGATAGTCAACCAAGTATTAAAACAGTGGATGAGATACTAAATACTTCATTGTCTTATTGTTACATTACCAAAACGTCCCATTATTAAAATGACATCCACTTGAGTGTAAACACAACATTTATAAATCATGGTTTATAGAAAAGTTAGTACATACTCTGGCACATGATTATACTGCCTTCCCAACTTCCCTGTATCCCACATGTCAAGGTCGTATCACCCTGTATCCAATGATATCCTGTTGTACACGTATAGTTGGCTGTATCTCCATAGAGTGTGCCAGTGACCGTGACATTAGTGTTTGAAGCTGATGGAGGTTGTCCACAAACAATCTCTAGTAAAAAATGAAATTATTGAATAAATGTTATGTCTTGAATGTTGAACAACTATAATATTTCAATTTGCAACAGGGTAATCAAGTTTTCATAATCACTAGAAGCATACATAATAACACACACATATAATAATAACACACACAAATTTACATTTCAATCAAACCGCCTTTATCAAGAACACATTCACAAAATAGGACTAATACAATGAATAATAACAATACTATTAACGTTCATGTGACAGAGATAAATATAGATAGACCATATATTCTAAGAGAATAAAAACTAGATGGTCAGAGGGGAAACAACACAAACAGAGAATAAACAAAATACTCACAAATATTGATTAAACCAAAAAACAACAACAGAAGGCTGACATAACAACAAGAAATCATCTGTAGATGGGACATTTTCTCTCTGCAAGTGTATTTCCGGTATAGGAAATCTTGACAGTAGAGTTGGGCCAGGGCTGCCATCGTTGTCCCTTTCTTGCCTAAGCTCATCGGGTACGGAACCCTAACTCTCCGCGAGCATATTTCCGGTTTAGGAAGGCTCGACATTAGAGTTGGGTTAGGTCTTATTGCTTTTCGGAATGCCAATGATTGGGTCTTGGTCTCCGTCTGTAAGGATCACAGGTAACTAGAAGCTCGACTCGAACTGACGGAGCTTGTAGTTCCCCTTTCTTAGGAACTTTTCACTTTCTATTTGCAGTTCGCGCTGCCCTCTAGTGCTGTTCTGCCATTTCATTGTTTCATTGTACTCGGTATGAAATGTATTTGTCTCTCGTCATGCATCTACCTTTACGTGCATTTTACATTGGCCGCCCCTCCAATGTTCGGACTGGACTGACTAGCTTCACTGTATGTCGACAGTGTCGCTATATGTGGTGATGCTGATGGTGTCGGAGATATTGTCTTTCTCTTATGCAGTAAAATCTCTTTCCATCTGCTACCTCCACATTCTCGGACACGATCCCCAAATGATTTGACCAGAATCAGCTTGAGCTGCTGTATTACTATTTCCAGGGTGCACCGCGAGGAGGTACATTTGGGATCTTGGTTATCTGCTAACCCTGGGTCCGCCTAGAGCAATGCGTTCCCTTTGCACCCCCTGCAGAAAAGTGATAGTCAACCAGTACAGGACCGGTACTGTCAGCAGAAGTGTAATGGTGGATACACTCAGGGAGATAGTGGAGCAACTATGAACGTGTCCAGTTTACGGTGATGATGATCCGATGACTAACTAATGTTCATGTGGCAGAGATAAATATAGATAGACCCTATATTCTGAGAAAATAAAAACTAGCTGTTCAGAGGGGAAACAATATAAACATAAAATAGACAAAATACTCACAAATATTGATTAAACCAAAAAATATAAGAATGGTAGAACAACAGAATATCATCTGTAGGACTGCTTGGCATTAATTCCAAAGAACTTGATGAGTACATATTATCAATATTCAAGTTTGAAGATGTTAGATGTAACATTAAAGTTTGAAGATGTTTGATATAATATTAACAATTAAAAATGTTATATTAAAAATTAAAGCTAGACAGGTGTTTTTTCCCCTTAAAAACCTAACAAGCTTTGGGAAGGTATAGACCTACTAAATATATTAAATGTGCATGGTAATGGTATACTTACGCTGGCACGTGATGGGAACACCTTCCCAACTTTCTGATGTTCCACAGGTCAAAGTTTTGTCACCCTGCACATACTGAAATCCAGTCATGCATCCATAATTTGCAGTATCTCCATAGAAGGTGGTTATAACAGAGAAAGTGGCATTTGGTACTGATGCAGGTTGCCCACAGTTGATTCCTGTAGAGAACATTCATCACAAGTTTGACTTATTTAATTGATTTTCATAATGTGTGATATAGTAAATATTTTTGTCTATGTGTGCTGCTAACTTGATGAAGGCTTTGTTGTCAAAACTTAGAATGTGATAATATACTGTATGATAGTCAACCAAGTATTAAAACAGTGGATGAGATACTAAATACTTCTTTTTCTTATTGTTACATTACCAAAACGTCCCATTATTAAAATGACATCCACTTGAGTGTAAACACAACATTTATAAATCATGGTTTATAGAAAAGTTAGTACATACTCTGGCACATGATGATACTGCCTTCCCAACTTCCCTGTATCCCACATGTCAAGGTCGTATCACCCTGTATCCAATGATATCCTGTTGTACACGTATAGTTGGCTGTATCTCCATAGAGTGTGCCAGTGACCGTGACATTAGTGTTTGAAGCTGATGGAGGTTGTCCACAAACAATCTCTAGTAAAAAATGAAATTATTGAATAAATGTTATGTCTTGAATGTTGAACAACTATAATATTTCAATTTGCAACAGGGTAATCAAGTTTTCATAATCACTAGAAGCATACATAATAACACACACATATAATAATAACACACACAAATTTACATTTCAATCAAACCGCCTTTATCAAGAACACATTCACAAAATAGGGACTAATACAATGAATAATAACAATACTATTAACGTTCATGTGACAGAGATAAATATAGATAGACCATATATTCTAAGAGAATAAAAACTAGATGGTCAGAGGGGAAACAACACAAACAGAGAATAAACAAAATACTCACAAATATTGATTAAACCAAAAAAACAACAACAGAAGGCTGACATAACAACAAGAAATCATCTGTAGATGGGACTGCATGGTATGAAAGCCCTAGGGCGTAATGAGTACATATTCTCAACATTAAAGTTTGAAGATGTTATATTAAATAGTAAAGCTAGACAGCTCATGTAAAAACGTATCGATTTTTGTGAAGGTATAAATTAAAATAAGACTTCCATTCTCCATGATATGAAGATATATTGGAGAATACATGGTTATACACATATTTTTTGTATTGACCAAGACCAACACTTAGGAATGATGTATCCAACATCACACCTGTTGCCTTTATTTTCCCAGAAGTGTTTGTTAAACTTTCATTAGGTTAGATCGATCTAGGTGCAGTTAATTATTAAAATATATTTCAGCTTGAACTGAAATTAAATTAGGACCCCCAACTAGGACCACTTGACTAGGACTCCACAACTAGGACCACTTGACTAGGACTCCACAACTAGGACCACTTGACTAGGACCACCCAACTAGGACCACTTGACTAGGACCACCCAACTAGGACCACTTGACTAGGACCACCCAACTAGGACCACTTGACTAGGACTCCACAACTAGGACCACCCAACTAGGACCACCCAACTAGGACCACTTGACTAGGACTCCACAACTAGGACCACCCAACTAGGACCACCCAACTAGGACCACTTGACTAGGACCACCCAACTAGGACCACTTGACTAGGACTCCACAACAATGACCACCCAACTAGGACCACTTGACTAGGACCACCCAACTAGGACCACTTGACTAGGACTCCACAACTAGGACCACCCGACTAGGACCACCCAACTAGGACCACTTGACTAGGACCACCCAACTAGGACCACTTGACTAGGACTCCACAACTAGGACCACCCAACTAGGACCACCCAACTAGGACCACTTGACTAGGACTCCACAACTAGGACCACCCAACTAGGACCACTTGACTAGGACCACCCAACTAGGACCACTTGACTAGGACTCCACATCTAGGACCACCCAACTAGGACCACCCAACTAGGACCACCCAACTAGGACCACTTGACTAGGACTCCACAACTAGGACCACCCAACTAGGACCACTTGACTAGGACTCCACAACTAGGACCACCCAACTAGGACTACTTGACTAGGACTCCACAACTAGGACCACCCAACTAGGACCACTTGACTAGGACTCCACAACTAGGACCACCCAACTAGGACCACTTGACTAGGACTCCACAACTAGGACCACCCAACTAGGACCACTTGACTAGGACTCCACAACTAGGACCACTTGACTAGGACTCCACAACTAGGACCACCCAACTAGGACCACCCAACTAGGACCACTTGACTAGGACTCCACAACTAGGACCACCCGATTAGGACCACCCAACTAGGACCACCCAACTAGGACCACTTGACTAGGACTCTACAACTAGGACGACCCAACTAGGACCACTTGACTAGGACTCTACAACTAGGACCACCCAACTAGGACCACTTGACTAGGACTCCACAACTAGGACTCCACAACTAGGACCACTTGACTAGGATGCAGTAGAAAAGATATACTCCTATCTTATATAATAAATGTACATGTAAACATGGCAATGATGTACTTACGCTGACAAGTGATTAGAACACCTTCCCATCTTCCAGATGCTCCACAGGTCAAATCTGTGTCACCGTGTACATGCTTAAACCCAATTAAGCATCCATAATTTACAGTATCTCCATAGAAGGTGGTTATAACGGAGAAAGTGGCATTTTGTACTGACGCAGGTTGTCCACAGTTGATTCCTGTAGAGTATATTCACAATATTTTGATTTATTATGTTGTGTTTGGTTAAATGTGATTTTTTTTTTGCTTTGCTTTTCCAATCCTGTAAAGGCCTTATAGCCAAAACTAAGACTTGGTTTATGTTTGTTTATTTGTAGAAATGCATTTTGGCCCTTTTATATTTGATATGACACAAGATAGCATGCCACAAATGTCCATGACACACAGACATAACGGTTATAACACCAGAGGTTGACCATGTAAAAGATGGATCACAGAAATCAAAGAAGCCACAGGAACAAGCTTACAAACAGCACACAAAAAGGCCATCTGCAGAGAACTCTTCCACCGCTTACGCCACAAGGCAAACAAGGGCCACAGCGTATAGATAGATAGAGATAGAAGACACAAGACATGAGAACCGAGTGAGAACTTCTTGACCGATTAAACAAGTGGTCAGACAGTGTTGAGTGCTTCCAGGGCAGTACATTAGACTTTATTAATTGAGAAGTGTTGCGGGAGTTCTATAAAAGTCCTTCACTTAATTTTACTGGACATTTTTGGGGTAAAGCATCAGTTTCTCCTGGTTCTACTGTTATAAAAGAGTGGTGGGTGAATTTGTTTTTTACGTAATTTTGTTGTAGTTTCCGTGGTGTTAATTATGAGCTTCACTTTCATAAGAGGGTGGGAGCTATTGAACCTCTCAAATCACTGTCCCTTCTATCTATGAACTTGGTGATGCTAGAACATCTTCAGATTTTGCTACACCATTTTGTCTTTCATTTTCTCCCAGCATTACTTTGTTTACATTATGCATGCAGTTTATAGGAAGTTTTATCTTCTTGTCATAGTCGGCAAAGTTCTTAAAAACTGTGAACAGGAAGTAGTAAAGGAAGTAATAAACTCTGCGATTACTGTTCCAAACGTGTTTTTTTGATTTAAATAAGCAAAAGGGGGGGGGGGGGGCTATGAATTCTTGACAAGTTGTAGACAGGTGGAGGGAATCAAATATTGTCAAAAAGTGTTGAAGTATTTTATAGACAGCCCCTTACAGAGTAAATGATGAAAACAGACAGATAACAAGTTGAATGAAGATAAATTGAAAGAAGTTCATTGTAAATTTTTTTAAAGAAACAAATTGTTCCCTCACAGATAGCTAGCATTTTGTAGAAATATCACGGGAAGATGAAATGTGAACACACATGAAGACAACAGGTAAAGATGAAGAGCAAGAGAGGTAAGGAAAGGGGAAAGGAATACTCACTCTGACATGTCAGGAGAACACCCTCCCAACTTTTAGATATCCCACAGGTCAAGGTTGTATCGCCGTGAACATATTTGTATCCGACTGCACATGTGTAGTTAGCTGTATCTTGGTAGAGTGTGTCAGTCACTGTTAGATTGCTGCCTGTAACAGATGGAGGCTGACCACAATCTATTTCTGTAACAAAGTAGGATCCATTTCTGTAGGATTCCATCAATTACATGTGTTGTGTGATTGAAACAGAAAGGATTCCATTATTTACATGTGTTGTGTGATTGAAGCAGAAAAGATTACATGATTGAAACAGGCATGATTGAAGCAAACAACAGTGTATGATTGAAGTAGACAGGATTGTATATTTGAAACAAGCTGGATTTTATAAACGATTATAAGTACATGGTTTTCTGTATATTATTATTGAAACATATATTTCTGTATATTATTATTGAAACATATATTTCTGTATATTATTATTGAAACATATATTTCTGTATATTATTATTGAAACATATTTCTGTATATTATTATTGAAACATATATTTCTGTATATTATTATTGAAACATATATTTCTGTATATTATTATTGAAACATATATTTCTGTATATTATTAATGGCCTCAAGAGACAGATCTGAAGGTGAAGCTGTGGGGCAACCGTGAGGACCTCCTACTGACGACTGAATTCATGGAGGCGGCCCACCTTCCTGTATAGACTTATGAGCATAGGAAACTGATCGCAGAAGAAGAAGTATATTATTATTGAAACATATATTTCTGTATATTATTATTGAAACATATATTTCTGTATATTGCTGTTTGCTCTTTTATTGATGATGATGAAGGTAATAAACTAAATATTTTGTTGGGATGAGGTTGCTGTTAGTATAGAGATTGTGTAGAAGTTAGTATAGAGATTGTGTAGAAGTTATTATAGAGATTGTGTAGAAGTTAGTATAGAGATTGTGTAGAAGTTAGTATAGAGATTGTGTAGAAGTTAGTATAGAGATTGTGTAGAAGTTAGTATAGAGATTATGTAGAAGTTAGTATAGAGATTGTGTAGAAGTTAGTATAGAGATTATGTAGAAGTTATTACACAGATTGAATAGATGATTGTCCAATGTTCAATCTGATTAACTGGAAACTTACTGGAGCATGTTGGTGGGCCTGGTTCCCAGCTGCCACTAGAATTGCAGGTCAAAATTGTGTGTCCTTGAACCTTCACATAACCGCCCACACAAGTATAGTTAACTGTGCTGCCATACGTTAAATTCTGGACCACAGATTGGGCGTTAGAGACCACAGGTGGTGGTCCACAGTCCAATTCTGTTTTATGAAACAGTGTATACAATCACAGACATGGAAACTGTCTTATTCTAACTTTACATACACAAAATACAAAACTTTACATACACAAAATACACAACTTTACATACACAAAATACACAACTTTACATACACAAAAATACAAAACTTTACATACACAAAATACACAACTTTACATACACAAAATACACAACTTTACATACACAAAATACACAACTTTACATACACAAAATACACAACGTTACATACACAAAATACACAACTTTACATACACAAAATACACAACTTTACATACACAAAATACAAAACTTTACATACACAAAAATACAAAACTTTACATACACAAAATACACAACTTTACATACACAAAATACAAAACTTTACATACACAAAAATACAAAACTTTACATACACAAAATACACAACTTTACATACACAAAATACACAACGTTACATACACAAAATACACAACTTTACATACACAAAATACACAACTTTACATACACAAAATACAAAACTTTACATACACAAAAATACAAAACTTTACATACACAAAATACACAACTTTACATACACAAAATACAAAACTTTACATACACAAAAATACAAAACTTTACATACACAAAATACACAACTTTACATACACAAAATACAAAACTTTACATACACAAAATACACAACTTTACATACACAAAATACAAAACTTTACATACACAAAAATACAAAACTTTACATACACAAAATACACAACTTTACATACACAAAATACACAACTTTACATACACAAAATATACTACTTTACATACACAAAATACACAACTTTAGATACACAAAATACACAACTTTACATACACAAAATACAAAACTTTACATACACAAAATACACAACGTTACATACACAAAATACACAACTTTACATACACAAAATACACAACTTTACATACACAAAATACACAACTTTACATACACAAAATACACAACTTTACATACACAAAATACAAAACTTTACATACACAAAATACACAACGTTACATACACAAAATACACAACTTTACATACACAAAATACACAACTTTACATACACAAAATACAAAACTTTACATACACAAAAATACAAAACTTTACATACACAAAATACACAACTTTACATACACAAAATACAAAACTTTACATACACAAAAATACAAAACTTTACATACACAAAATACACAACTTTACATACACAAAATACAAAACTTTACATACACAAAATACACAACTTTACATACACAAAATACAAAACTTTACATACACAAAAATACAAAACTTTACATACACAAAATACACAACTTTACATACACAAAATACACAACTTTACATACACAAAATATACAACTTTACATACACAAAATACACAACTTTAGATACACAAAATACAAAACTTTACATACACAAAATACAAAAACACTATTTTTTTTTCATTCAAAATAAAAAGATAGATCTAATGAAGAGGAGCGATGCAGCCTAGTTGATAGTCAGTTTGTTTACTGTCACCAGGTTACAGCGTCCCAGGTTCTAGTCTAGTTGATAGTCAGTTTGTTTACTGTCACCAGGTTACAGCGTCCCATGTTCTAGTCTAGTTGATAGTCAGTTTGTTTACTGTCACCGGGTTACAGCGTCCCAGGTTCTAGTCTAGTTGATAGTCAGTTTGTTTACTGTCACCAGGTTACAGCGTCCCAGGTTCTAGTCTAGTTGATAGTCAGTTTGTTTACTGTCACCAGGTTACAGCGTCCCAGGTTCTAGTCTAGTTGATAGTCAGTTTGTTTACTGTCACCAGGTTACAGCGTCCCAGGTTCTAGTCTAGTTGATAGTCAGTTTGTTTACTGTCACCAGGTTACAGCGTCCCAGGTTTTAAACCATGTCCGAACACACACAAAAGTGTGAGTTGTGACTTCCCGCTGACACGAACTCTCCTCTAGTCGACCCAGCTGTAATTGAGTACCTGACTCATGAGTTGTTGTAGGTAAACACAGTAACGGAAGGGAAGTAACCACCATACCTAATACCTGATACGGTTTTGTACATGAAGAGTTATCTACATCCCCGACGTCAGGTTGCTGCCATAGGACCTGCCTTTACCTCTAATGGCATCTTTCAAGCCATTACTGTTAGTCCAATTTCGTTATATAAAATCTTTTGGCCAATAAAATAATGGAAGTCGCTGTTTAGGTAATACTCTTATTATTTATTATATGCACTTTGTTTTTCTATTAGCTTTTTGTTCTACTATTTAGCTTCTATCAGCAATACTATCAGTTATCTACCTTTCCAAACAATACGTTATCTGCCATTAAAAACAATAAATTATCGACCTTTACAAACAATGAGTTAGGTATCCTTACGAACAATACGTTTTATCTACCTTCACAAATAATAAACTCTATACATTTACAAACAATAAGTTATCTATCTTTACTAGGGGTGTACCGGATTTCGGCTCCGGCTCCGGTAAATCCGGAATCCGGCCATTTTTACAAATCCGGATTCAGCTCCGGCTCCGGTCAAATTTTGCCGGATTTAGGCCGGATTTGTGTTGCCTAGTCACGTGAATTTTCTGTACATGTTTCATGAGGCCAAGCCGAATTTTATTCAATAGCAAAGTAGCACTTCCTGGTTTACTATTTCTCGCTGATGTAAATAAGAATTTTAAGAAACAAACACTCATTTTGAATTTTAATGGTGCATTACTTCATGAGTGTGTGGGACTTGAATATTTCGTATTTTCGTAAATTTCTGTGGTCTTGCCGATAAAATAAAATGGCATCCAAGAAAAGTCATACAGCGCCGTTTGGGATTACTTCAAGGTTAAAGACGAGGATTCAGCGGAGGTAATATATAAGTTGTGTGACAAACAGTTATGGCGTGAACGATCAGATCGCCCCAAAGACTTCTCAACATCATCAATGTAGACCTATTTGCGATCGATGCACAAAAAAGCTATGACAAAATGATGGAAAAGAAAGCATCACCGGAGGCCAGTGTATTGGCGTAACGACCACATCTATGATGAATCCGTGTTTGCACAAAGCAAGCAGCAGTACCCTGCAGTCAATTTTGCAGGCATGTGATCGGGCCAAATTTTGCGACATCAATTGCAGCTGTGTGCGCGTGATGGTCTTTTGAGTCTAAAGTATATTGCTGACATCATCAGTACTAGAAGAAAATTGGTAGGACATTCAAACACTCTTCGTCAGTAACTAATCGTTTACATGAACTTCAAAATGAATTAAACCTACCACAACATCAGCTTATCCAGGACGTGACAACACGATGGAACTCAACGTTCTATATGCTACGACGTCTGTTAGAACAACGGCGCAGCATCAGCCTGTACTGTGTTGAAATTGATTCGGTAACTGGGCTAACGGCACAGCAGTCGGCAGTCACGGAGAATGTGGTAGCTACTTTGGCACCATTTGAAGAACACACACGTGAAATAAGTGCAGCTCAGGCATCAATATCAGTTGTGATCCCATTAGTGAAAACACTCATGACTTTCCTCCAGAAAGAAGGTAGTGATGCTGGGATCAAAACTATGAAAGCAGCTCTGCTTGAAGCTGTTAGCAGCAGATTTGTGTACATTGAATCTAACAGTATTTACACCTGTGCCACACTACTGGATCCTCGATTCAAGCTGTGCTTCTTCTCCGAACGTGACAGAAGTGATGCACGAGTCCATCTGATGTTAGCAGCTAACTCCATTATTGATTCATAAAACACAGTTAGTGCACAGGATCCATCAGCTACTAGTAGTAGTACTAGTGTTTTGACTTCTGTGAGCACTGCCACACAGTAGGAGTCCAGCCTATAGAGCTGTTTTGACACAATTGTCGAGGAAAATCCCACCACAGATCGTTCTGCAAGTGCCGAAGGCAACAGCATTAACACTGAGATGACACAGTATCTGTCAGAGACACTTCAAACTCGACAGTCAGATCCAGTTTCATAGTGGCATGCCAATAAGGAAAGATTTCCAAGTATGGCTAGACTGGCGCAGACATTTCTTGCACCAGCACCTACAAGTGTGCCATCGGAAAGGCTGTTCAATACTGCAGAAGACATTATCACTGACCACCGTAGCAGCCGTGTACCACAAAATGCGGAAACGTTGATTTTCCTGAAATACAACTCGTCCCTTCTTGACTCAGAGTTCAACTTCACAGCCATAATGAAGACTGACTGACTAAAATAGTGAAAGTACTGAATGAATGTATTTCAATAAATTCAATCTGTTCAATGTACTGTTGTTGTGAGTGGTAACCGAGCTGCCAATTTGCCAACTGAAAAAAATTTGAAAACTAAAAACTGAAAACTAAAAATTAAAATGACTAAATTAGCATTATGTGCTTATGTTTTATGTTTCATCTTGAACTTATGGAACTTAATATTGCTTAGACTAATGTAAATATAATTATTTTACATTTAAATGATTTAATATGAGTATATGGCATCATTGTCAAGTCTATAGTAATGAACTGCAGTAATGAACAGTCGAGTGACTCCACTCACCTAAGTCAAGTGATGCAGTACGTTATTTTATTTTTATTTTTTTATGTGTAAATCCGGCTCTGGCCGGATTTCACTTCATAAATCCGTACAAATTCGGATCTGGCAGGATCTCAAAAATTTGAATCCGGTACAGCCCTAATGTTTACAAACAATAGATTGCCTGGATTTACAAGCAATACGTTGTCTACCCTTACAAACAGTAATTTATCTACCTTTACAAACAATGCGATTGCCCTGCCACAGTCCCGATGCATTACACGTTAAAGACACATCACCTTGAACTCGCTTGAAGCCAACTACACATGTGTAGTTCGCAACTCCTCCAGGGCTGGTAGTTGTAACTCTAACATTAGAGTTGGGAGATGATGGCGGCTGGCCACAGTCCACTTCTGCGTGTACCAATACAATCAGGAATAGAGAACACAAAGAAATGCTGAAATGATTCTTCAATGCTCAATGTAGAGGAATCCAGAGGATAGTTAGATGGACAAACGGATAGATACACAGAGGATAATTAGATGGACAGACGGATAGATACACAGGTGTAAAGCAGGGTTGCCGATATATCATCTGTAAGAAGTCCGGTCGATATGTCATCTGTAAGAAGTCCGGCCGATATCTCATCTGTAAGAAGTCCTGTAGGGATGGCCCAAGCTGTCTTAGTTTCCAGCCTTTATTGTCTGAATAAAGCCCTATCTCGACATCGAAGAGGTAGTCTCTAGGGAGAATATGGTATATTAATTCATATATATATATATATATATATATATATATATATACTGTATTCATGAGTATTGGAGAGAGAGAGGAAATTAGTGAAGTGAATGAGGACGGAAAGTAACATGGAAGCTGTTCTGACAGAGTTAATAGACACCTACTTATACAGGTTATGTATGTTAATTTCATCTTCAATGCCTAGCCTTTTCTCATAGAGATGGCGCGTAAGCACGACAACAGTGGCTGAAACACCGAGCTTGACCAGACCCACCTACATCTGAGCACTACAAGTGTCTGTCATAGTAAGCTATGTTAAGTTCATTGAGATCTCCAGATTTTCCAGTTGTGGCAAATATTGTGGGGCAGCTGACATTGTATTGACTCAGACAGAGATGACACATCGCTCGCGATGGCATATGATTACTGTGTGAATGTAATGTGACGGAGAAGTGTTTCTATCTTTCGTTCTCAAACTTCCACTGATGAATCTCTGTTGTAGCAGGATGTTCTTGTTAGATTTCCAGCAGGCTGTAGACTTATGTCACATGACATATTCTCTCCAGAGCCTTGTCTTCCCAATGAACTCCCTGAACTTCTCTCTGTTTTGGACCTTGCAGCTTGCATTTTAAAACGACGCATTCCTGTTATCTTTAATGTTGCCAGTCCATGTTCTTCTTTGTCTGCCCTTTCTCCTCTTTCCAGGTACTCATCCCTCCATTATTTGTCTTTCTAAACACTTGTGTCTCTTTATATAACCGAACAGGTGTAGTTTTATTTTTGTTATTGTGTTTATAATATCTGAGTTTCTCTTTTTTTTCCTTTTCATGATATTCTAAGTATCTTTCTGTAGTATTTCATTTTTCAAAGATGTTGATTTTTTTGTTACTATTTTACTTAGGATCCATGTTTCACAGCCATATGTTGCAAATGGAAAAAAATTAATGTTCTTAGCATTCGCAGTTTCATGTCTATTTTGTGTTTTTTTTCCATGTTTTTCAATCACGTTATTTTACAATATACCCTTGCCAATCTCTTTCTTATCTCTGCCATGCAGCCACCTGCACCGTTGATGTTTTTTCCTAATATTCTAATTCATTTGGATGTAGACTAGAGAAGGGAAATGCGATGTGTCGCCGTTTTCTTTTCACAAATGGTCCGACACGTCTGATTAGACGGTGGTAACAAATATGCTCTGTGTTTTTAGTGGTAGGTCAGGCGTACGAGAGCCACTGAACGGTAGATGCCTGTAACCATATCACTAGTAGTAGGTCAGCCATCTGCGAGAACTGGTTCTTGTACTTACATGCTGGTCACCGACATCAAATCGTATCAAGGTCAGGCATTCTTCACCATTTTACTACCATCTGTATCGCTATCAACATAGCCACAGACGCACACAGGACCAAGCTGAAATATGAAGTCTTGCAAAAGAATATGAGCTCATGATATGATATGGTCATAGATAATCTAGCACATCATGCAGAATCTATGAAAACATTTTGCAAATATTGTGTACCTATGACTAGAAGAGATTCTGGGAATTGTACGCTGTGCCAGTCTCCACTAGCCTAAAACATTCATCTTGGAATTGTACGCTGTACCAGCCTCCACTAGCCTAAAACATTCATCTTGGAATTGTACGTTGTGCCAGCCTCCACTAGCCTACAACATTCATCTTGGAATTGTACGCTGTGCCAGCCTCCACTAGCCTAAAACATTCTTCTGGGAATTGTACGCTGTACCAGCCTCCACTAGCCTAAAACATTCATCTTGGAATTGTACGCTGTGCCAGCCTCCAC